>JAWZYV010014616.1:0-1200000 GCA_038373885.1 Cheiracanthium punctorium | reverse complement strand
CTTAGTATTTTACCAAGACATAACTATCTGAGCGAATAATACGAAATTTCGTACGTATGTGAAATTTTTAGCAGTGGTGCTAGATTTAACGGCATTTTCCCGAAATTCGTAGTTTATGGAGGATAGGAGTCCAAAACATTCTTTTCACATATCCTGCGTGATCTCTAAGAAGAGAAGAGATATCCATTAGAATTCTTGGTGTAAAATACAGCACTCACGAATATCTAAAATTCGATATCGGATAATTTCAAACGGAATCCTCCAAGCAGTGTCCATGTGACAAAAGGAGCAGGGTGGCAATTTTTCTTGAAAGAAAAAAAAATCTATAAAATTCTCATTTTAAAATTTAACAATGAGAAAAATAAAACTTTATGTAATAACACACATAAAAAGTTACTTATTGCACAGGACGATCGTTTCGGCCGAAAAAATATTCAGCCTTCGGCAGTCAACACACTGCGAGGCAAAATAGTGGTGTCTGAAAGGTAAACGAAAGGGAACACCGAGTTGCCATACGGATAAAGCAGAAAACAAGAAACCAGGGAGGGAAAAAACGGGGAAATAAAAGCGGGATAGATAAAAATAAAATGACAAATATTTTAGAAGTACACGCTTAAATCTATTGATTAAATCTAACACATTTATTGATTAAATTCCTTATCGGCCGATTTAAATCCTTTTACGCCAAAAAATGCTCATTCAAGACAATAATTTGTGAATGCCTCAATTCGCCCCAGCACTCCCCATCCGCTATATTCTATTTAACTCATTTTCCAAAAAAATCTTGTCTATTTGAGTATTCTGTCTGTCTCTTTTCCCCCACGACCCATATCCTATTACTGTAACGTGACCCACGCTGTTCAACGGCTAACAGTTCATAGTCGGGCATAGTTGTGTGTGTATTCGCTGTTGATAATTTTGTTATATCCGAATACCAAATGCATCATTTTCATATTCAGAGTTGTGAAATAAATTCAGCCTAGATATGGAGGAGATGCTTTAGGTAAAGATTTCGCTTTAATGACATAGTTTCTTACGATTGGATTATAAAAAGCTGTTGTAAAACAAATGAAGTTAGGATATCTCCACCCAAAGTGAGTAAGTAGTATTTTACTTTTTTCATGTCAATAAATTGGGTTGCTTCTTTCATTAAATCTCACAGCTGGTTTAACCATGATTGCATTTCTGTATTCTGACTGTAATGTGAATTCGTTTTACAACGAGAGACTACAGTGAAATTATATTCTATTTATTAAAAAAATACTTTTTTATAGTGTATTAAGATATATGTAATGTATTTGCCTTGATTTAAAATTTATTTTCTCGGGCTTATAATCATAGATTACAGCTCTGATAATAAAAAATGAAGAAAACGAATCATTCAACATATTAATCAAAAACAGCAAATTTTAATAAAATACCCTTTTTCTAGCTTAAAATAATAATCTTAATTGAGTGCAGATATGTTAATTGAAAAAGGGCTTATTTTGCAAAAACGGTCATTCTAGAGCTTCAATAATAATCATAATTGAGTACAGTTATATTAATCAAAAACGGACAGACACTCCTCATTTTTGATTATTATTTAGCCTAAATGAAGCTGTTGTATAATGCTCAAAAATTGAGAATTTTTCGCTCCGTTGATTTTTGTCGAAGAATAGAGCAAATTTTACTCAATCGGGAGAATGGCTGTTTGAAGTCAAAAATTGAGTAAAAATATACTCCGTTTGATTATTATTTTACTCAACAGATTTAAGCGTGTAAGCAGGAAAAAGAATATGAAGAAAAATGGGGAAAAGTGAAAACAAAGAGTGAGTGTTACCAATCCAAATAAACAAAAGTAACAAACACTCAAAGGAGCTGGCTTTAAAAGAAGAGATAAATGAAACTTAGTAATATAATTTTGGGGATAGATGTACCACTGGGTGAGATGGGCCAGCCAAATATTTAGTGAATGCGCCTCTCCGTATAGGGCGCAACTATCTCAGTGAGACACTTGCAGATTTTGTAAGGCGTGCTACTATTTGCTACTTAAAAAAAAAACATAATTTTTCAGCTAATTATCATTGTCGGGTGAGATGGACCACGCCTAGGCGAGAGAGATGGACCAGATTTTGTGTCAATCTTAAGTCATAGCACATAAAACGTTTCATTAAAATGTTTCCCTGTTATTAAATGTCATAGTAATTCATGTAAATTTATTAAATTAATTAAAATTTAATTGCAAGTAAGTTAATTTTCATGTAATGAAAATAAAGATTTATAAATTTAATACATGTACAACTGTTTTCATTATTTTATGTTGATTCATTTTTTCCCATTCATAGGATCCATCTCACCCGGAGTAGCCCGGGTAAGAGGGGCCACATAGTAAAAATCATATTAATTTAAAAATCATAAAAAAATCCTTCACATATGATCTTCTGGATCAGGATTTTTGTAAGAATTATCACACTATATGTATATACTGTGAAAAGTAATATATATGTAATAATAAAATAAACTTTTCTAATTTAATCTAATTTAATGCCATCTGAAAAAACCTTCTTTCTCTGTTACTCTTACTGTAAAGTTTGTTTCTTGGCCATACAAATATTACGCTCGGAGACTATTTTTGAAGTTCCATAAGGAGTAAAATTGCTGATTTAGCAGTATTTGCAGTTTTCTGTGGTTTCGTTGCTGCGCGCTTTTAGAACTCCTAGGTAAGCAGGTGTTTCTCATGTCTTGATTGACAATCTAGTGTTAATTAATTACGTTTGAGAGTAACGCCTTCGCGATCGTGCTGCGCCCTGCCAGCAGGTGTAGTAACTAGGGGAGTATTTAAGTAAGAGCACGGAAATTACGGGAGTTTTTTCGGGAGCTTAGCCTTAGCTTCGAGCTTTAGCTTTTTGACTGCGATGTAAGAAGATAGCCTCGGTGCTAAAAGGTCGCCGGCCTGACTCCTGGCCTCTGTCCGAATTTTGAAATAAACTATTCAACCTAGAATCCTGTTGTGGTATCATTCATTTCAACAAGGGATGGCGTAAGGGCATTCCATACATATATAATATGGCTTTTAGAAAACCGATTTTCAATAATAGATAGCGATTTTCAGTAAAAGGAGTTTTTATTTTCATAACCACGGGGAAGTTTAACATTTTCACATAATCAAGAAGAACAAAAGTATTAATAAACGCATAAAATGTACCGCATTTTAACACTAGAATAACATATCCATACTAGCATACATAGCAATGAAAGGGCTATACTATAGTGCAATATTTATGCATATTACTAAGTAAATATACTAATTATAAATAATAAAACTGTTACAACTAGTATAAAACTATACTTTGTACGTGTATGCTATAACTTTGCATTTATCGATATGAAATATAAAACAAATTTCAAGCTAGTAATAGCTATGCATATATCAATACATTATTTTAACGTATTATCCAATGTTGTATCGTTTCCCTCGCCTTACTAAATAATTCTGTTTCAAGCAATACCATTTCTAACAGCCATGTATATTTTAATGATAAATATTTAAACTATATATCGTTTGATTTTGTTTCTTTTAAAGCACGTTCCAGACAGATCATTATTAAGGTATTATAACAAGCTAGTAAAAGTTAGAGCGCCTTTCTACATGCCTGAATTTCGCAAATAAGAAAAACTCGTTTTCGGCCCGATTTTGAATAGATCTTTCTACACATGATTTCAATTTCTGAAATTCTCCCCAAGCCGTACAATTATATTCGCAATCGAACGTAACTGCAGAAAGTTTTCATTTTAGTGTTTTGCGCTCGAGTAATCCGTCTGTAATCATATTAGAGGGAATCCTTTTATCGAATCGCCATGCAGTTATCTATGAGGTAAATCCCCTTTGCTTGTAGTTGATGTTCACTTTCCTAATGCTACCTAATTGGCAGGACACCTCCAGTCCTGTTTACCGGATATTGTTCGAACACAAGTAATACGAATTTCAAAACTACGGCGTTTTACCTGTTCATAAGGGGATATCTGGCAAGCATGTTTCGGCTTAAAACATATTTCAAATCCTAATGTTATTATGGAATGCAGGGATGAAAGTAGAGCATTTCCCGGAAAGACCTTTGGTCTGCGTATGGAAAATGTGAAAAGTGATGCAATAACTGGAATGTAAAACGAATGGATTTGTCTTGGGAGGCAAGTGTTAGTTAAGTTTAATTTTGTCTTGTCGTAGCAAAAGAAGTGGTCCGCAAATATGAAAAATTCGTCATGAAATTACTTTTATATAGTCATGTTGCTATAATTTGAAAAGAATGGTAAAACTCGAAATGTTAAGACACTACAGATGTGTAATGTATCATCATATATATTATTTCTCAAAGGTGTTTTTTTCTGGCGCGGCTAGATCTCATTAAATACTTTACCAAAAAAATTTTAAAAAATACCCAGTTAAAGCTTATACTGTCTACTTTTGACGAAAAATATTCAAAAATTTGGAAGAAATCTTTTTGTTAATAAAAATATAAAAAAAAACAAATCATATATATTATTTCTCAAAGGTGTTTTTTTCTGGCGCGGCTAGATCTCAGTAAATACGTGACCAGAAAAAATGTAACAGACTCCAGTTTGCCATGGAGACAGGTGAATTGAATATATTTTCTTTAAAAAGGAGTGGCAACGACAGATAAAAAATGTAAGAAAAATAGAACAGCTCTTAGTTGTTTTGTTTTTTGTATAGATGGATGGATGATTGAAGGTAACTAGAAATACGGGTTTTTTTTGTAAATAGTTTGTAAAATAAATATTTAAATGAGGTTAAAAGAACTTCTTACTTTTTCTTTTCAATCGAGCCGTCTCATTTTCACAATTCAATGAGTTGTATTCATCAGTCGCCGGCAGAATATTTTGTTCTATGCCATTTTCTCGAAGGTTTGGCGACATTTTTCTGGCGCTCCCGGGTGGGCGGCTTGAATTGAAACGGGCGCGGCTAGATCTCATTAAATTGTCCAAAAAAATTATAAAAAAATACCCAGTTAAATCTTATAATTTATACTTTTGACGAAAACAGCGCCACCTGTTGGTGACACATGTTTATTATTCTCTATGAAATGCAAAAATGTACAGAAGATGGCGTTTCAATAGCCCTAATACTACCGATATATTCAACTTTAAATGTAAGAGGCAGCCACCTTCGATATTCAGATCAGTGGTACAAACTGCAAATATATATATACAAATATATATATTTATATATTGATATACAATTAACATTAAGTAGATTTACTGTATGCTTATAATTATTAACTGCTCATATTGTTTTTAAAGAGGTTTTATAAAATAAAAAGTTAAAGTAAATTTATTTCTGTTAAAATAAATGTCTACTTTTTGAATGATTTCCAATCAAACATCTCACTGACCCGTGAAAATATTTAACAGAATATTATGTACTTAGACACATTTATTCATTTTCACACTATAATATTTACAGTTTTAGTATTAAATACACTATTGTGCGAAATTTTGGCACGGGTCAGCTAGTCAAGATATACTATGCAAAATATCTTTGTGTAAGAACGCCTTAAGTTGCCTCACTAAAATTATGTATGTAGCGGTTACTGTCATTATGCGTTCAATGAATTTAAAAAAAGGATCATTAAACATTTTAAAAAAATTACAATACCCGTTCCTGTGACATTACGGTGAGGATCCAATGTCCTCGCTGCAGATGCAATGAGATTTCGTTACATTCACGTTATATTTATAGAGTTATATCACGTTGGTGAAAAGCCGTATTTCTAAGCGTTCTACTCGAGTCGGTAAAAAACCGGTTTGAAATCTACAGAATGGCATTGCCACGTCGCGATGACAGAAGTTCAGTGTCATAGTTACAGTAGGACGCAGAAGTTTTAAGACAATACTTTGTTCTGTCGCAACTTTTTCTGTAAGCAAAATTTCTGAGTGATGTAAATTAGTAATTTGAAGCAATAGTTCTCCTACACTACGCTTGGTACCAAAGTCCAACAGTGAATATCGGAAAAGGATCATTGATGATCTCGGGTGCTTTCCATCATGATAACGTCGTCTGCCTCTTACACATGGATGGGATTATGGATTCAAAGTGCTATGGAAACTTTTAAGAAGATCACATGCTGTCTTACGCTTGCAAAAGATGCCTCGTGGATTATCTTTCAGCAGGATAATGATCCAAAGCACATCTCTAAAATGGTGAAATATTGTTTACAGTTAAGAGAATCAAAGTTTTGGACTTGCGAGTCATTCATATGTCCTCAAACTGATTGAAAACCTTTGGGAACACATCGGAGGAAAAATCGTTACGTGGAAACATTCTACTGCTTCGGAATCTTTAATCTGAATGGGGAAAACCCAAGGTCAACCTCAGCCTTCTTGGTCTCGTGCCCAAACGATATACCGCACTCCTGAAAACAAAAGGATATGCAACTACATGCTAAGTATTGCTGTATTTCGTCACATCAAGACGATTAATTTCAACAAAACATTAGAAAAACTGAAACATCTCGAAACTCCTGCTTTGAACTTTTCAAATTCACTCTTTATATATATATTTTTTTTTTAACAATTTTCACACATATTATTCATTTCACATCATGCAGGAGTACTGAAGCTACAAGCTTGCAAGAAAAATTAGGACAGAAAAACATATGGTCTGGAAATTTCTGCTGACTACTGTATATCAATGAAATCACTATTAGGTTTAATAAACACGTAGAATTGAAAATGTGCATACGTCTCGGAAAATGGCACACTTAATATTAAACACTTATTGAAAACACCAGTTTTATTTGAGTGAATTGTGCGAAAGTTTAATAAATTATTCGCAAACACGCTTATGTCCGATGCAAAGAAGACTGTCTAAATCCCGTTAAAAAGATTTGTCAGTTTATTTAACACATTCGTTTAATTAACTTTACTTCCTAAGAATGATGGAACTAAAGCGCTTGACAAGATGTTGCATTGGATTGTGTTGCATATCACAACAAAGATGATTGATCCGATACATACATTCAAACGCCGGTAGCATGGATGCCCACTATTGAAGGCAGGGCGAAAAATTACGATTCGGATAGTAAGATGAATACTTCCACAACTTGTAAGATTCCATCGGAAAAATAACAAGGTAGAACGTAGGCATGTGCTTTGGATATATAAGGGTGGTTAATTACATCTAAAGATGCAGCTTATGACTGATGACTAGTTAGTAATATTGCTCAATACCATCCTTCACAATATCAATAATTACTGGCATCCAAACCTTATATCAAGGATTTATGATTCCTGTTTATTAGGGGCCCCGACTACAATACACTTTTGGAACCATCACAAATGTTGCACATCCAGAGTTTAATAACTTCAGTTCATCAAGTTTAATTTCAGCTGCGAATAGATAGAACTGCGCAGCTGCTTTAGGAGCAGCAAAGAGCGGATAACATACAAATCGCAGCGCATTATGTTCCTAAGATAATGATGTACCTAATATTATTAAAGTTATAACAATTTCCATTTTTTAAATAAGAATTGTCTAAAGAAAATTATGTTCTTATAACTGCGTTAAATAAATATATAAAAACTTCAGCATATATTTTTCACTATATTCTTGCTGAAAATACTTTGACTTTAAACTCCGTTAAACGTTTTATAATTACAATCGAATTGCTGGAAACACGTGTTTATAAATTTTATAAAAAGCACATTCATATATTTTTGAATGACTTACAATACACCAGTTTGTTCATGCACAACTAACGTATAAGGAATTGTTCGGTTTTCTATTTTCTTATTTTTCGTTTAACTATAAGAAAGAGAACGATAAACATTTTCATCAACTTGTCGATTAAAAATAATTACTTGAGGTTTTTCGAAAGACAACGCTTGCAGATGAATGCAGAGAAATTAAAAAAAATATATAATTACGAAAGTGATCTCGAAGTAAGAAAGAATTTTCCTTCGCAATATCCGTTAAGCGATCTTATTAATGAATAATCTATGTGACATACGGAACTTTCAGGGAGAAAAAGACCTCTAAATAAGAACTGCATTGCAGCACTTCAGAATCAGACTAGTTCTGAAATCAGAATTTTCTTATGAAGAGAATTAACATTTATTATTCAGGACCATACTCTTACATTTCTAATTCAAAACACAACATTCCACGCAAAAGCTATTATTCCAAGCATGCTCAAGTTTTGTTCTCAACACCGCAGCTCTAAATCTAGAACAAAAATCTTAGAATTTAAAGAGAACAATGAAGCTGTCTTAATTAGTAGCAAATTAGTTTCGAATGTTAAGCTTGGGTCCTGGACTGAATTCTGAATTCACCGAAGCAGTCATTTGGGCAAAAGACAATGATTAAAGACTTACAAATGCGCCTGCACTTACAGATGTGAGATTGCGATACTTTAAGCGAATAGACGGAGCGATCATTTGTTAAAAATATTTTTCTTTTCTCGTCTTAAATGTTTCATAACATGCGATGGTTTGAGGGTCTATTTTCTGTTCACCACATCTAAATGATAGGTAACTTAATCCTTTAAGCAATACAGATAAGTTAATACCTCTCACTAAGATATTTAAAAAATGACAAAGAATTTTCTATGACAAATAATTTTTCTGAGGTTTACGTACATTTTTTATTAATAAATGAATATCAAAAATGGTTAATTTGTACGTATAAAATGTTTTTTAGTCTGTATGATGTAAATACTACTTTTACTGCCACGCACTTTACGACACAAGCATGGTTAATTAATATTGAATGTAATAACCCTTTAAAAAAAGGCAACGAATAAGAATTCATTCAAGAAGAAATAAGAATGCATTATTAGAAATAAAAGTGTGATGAAGTAAGTGTATAAAACGATTACGAAGTACAGCAAATGTACGAATACGTTTAAGTTACGTTGTACGATTATTTGTGAAATAAATGTTTTGTTTTGTCTTGAAACGTTGAAGTTAGTGTGTTGAACTAACAATATGAAAAAGGAAGTGATGATCTATGGACCAAAACGCATTTATATTAGCATCTGATAATTCGGCAAGTCGCACTTATTCCTGCATTGCATCAAATGATTTATTAACATATTTTAACTATTTGATCATTTATGAATGATCAAATAGTTAAAATATGTTTTAGCTTCAGATTGCACTTTATTATAATACGTGCTCGGACATACGGCTTGTGTAGTATTGATTATTTGAACCTTAAATTATTTCTAATTATTACATCTAATCACATAATTATGTATATTCACTTATATATTGAATACTAACTGCGTTGCACGTATGTAGGTTTTAATTATTATCGAATACATATAGTTTGCTGATATTCGCTAGTCTTCCAATAGGTCTAATTACCACTAGGCAAATTTGGAAAGTTAAACGAAAGAAAAGCGGAATCTATCGTAAATGTGTATAGAAGGGCGGTTAACATTGTAAATGAACTACGGGTAAAACATGCTTCTTCACGTATATCAAAACCTAAAATCCCGACACGCTCTTTAAATAGTACTATAATGTCCTATACATTTTCTATATTAATTGGAATCCATATGTTCCTAAACAGTACTGTTCTATGTTCGTTAACTCTGTTAAGCAATTCCAGTATCTGAAAGTACCGTACCTTTTCGTTTGCGAGAACCATTCGCGCGTTTGCTTTTTTGGATCAGGTATTCTTTGATTAATTTTTTTTTGGGTAGAGAAAATTCCATTAACATTTCTGGTTTTTTTTTTAGCTTTTTGGGAAGGTAGTTTGAGTTTAGACAGTGTTCCACCGTTATTTTTATTTTATGCTATTTTATTTTATTTATTGATTTTTTTAAGCGGAGGAAAAATGGAGAAAAAAATAGAAAGATGCAGAAGTATCGAACAAATCTTTACCAAGAGCCCATCTTAACCTCTTAATGTATTTTCTTTCAATTATATGCTTAAATTGATGTAGTAACACATTTGCTGATATTTTTGAAAACATGCTAAAATTTTCCGAGACTAAACATTGCAGTGCTCTAGTGCCAAGTATCATTCTAGCGATTTTAGAGTTTTTTTTTTTTATATAGGGTAGTGTTCCATGACAAATCAAACTCAGTAGATATAATATAGACAGGGTGTCCCAAAATCTAGTAACAGATTGTTTAATTCTTTATCTATTACGGATAAATGGAGCATTGTAATTAGGAAAAATGTTCAAAATAAGGTACGAAAAAAGACTAAGTTATACAAAAAAAAAAACCCTTTCGTTAATTTTCAAAAAGTTACTTTGTAAATATGTATTGGAACACCGTACAAAAAACCCCCAATGAGGAATATATGCCCCAATCACTAGTGAGGAGATGTACAAAATTTAAAACTAAATCTTAAAAAGATATGAAGATACATATATGCTGTCTTAAACCATTTTTCAATGGCTCTCGAAAGGAGAAAACAAATCCCGTCGGACAATCTTGAAATAAATCGTACAAAAATGACGAAAGGAAATATTTTTTTCGCTCTCTAGGAATAAACGTTTACATTCAAATTCATGCCCTGACCATCTTTTTTATAATATAAATCTCGGATGTTTTAAGATAAAAGGCTGAAAATTTGTACAACACTTTATTAGTGTAAAGGGCATATTTTACTAACTGGAGTTTTTGTGTACCGGGGTCGATTACAAATTTAAAATTCGTAACTTTTTGAGATTTAATGAAAGGAATTTTGTCTTCACGTAGACTTTTTTCCTACGTTGTTTTGAACCTTTTTTCAATTGACATTGCTCACTTATTTCTAATAGATAAATAATTACAGCGTGCCGCCAATTTTTTAGGACACCCTGTATATTTTATAAATAGTATTTTTCAACTCTTGAACATAGAAAACTTAATCTATGCAAACGTGACGTCAATAACACTTTGTTTTCCTCCAATTAGAAAACTGAATTTTCCTGCATATAATAACCCTCCAGCAATATTCAATAGCCTCTAAAGCGTTATTCTAAAAATAATAATCTACGTTTACATGCAATATCAAAAATGAATTAGAAAAAATAGCGTTAATTGTGCGTTGAAATACAGATGCTTTTAGATTTTGTTTAACCAGAGTTCCATATTACTCTCATGCTTACGGCGATATTGAAAAGTGAAGCTCATAGCACATTATGAAATCAAATGACCAACTTCAGCGTAATAGGATACTTCTGATCTTATATCAGTGATACAAATAGAATGGTCTTATGTAATGTATTCATAACTATGATATATTACGTATATGGACTATTTATGACCTTCAAACCATTGGATAGAGTTTGAATTCGTATATGTATTCTGTATTGATATCCTAGACGTATAATATTGTAAATCACACACGATTCTCATAGAGTTGCTCAGATGCATTCATTTAAGATCTAAATGAGAAGAGCTGAGTTAAGTTAGAGATGTGTTGAATGACGCTCGTTGAAATAAATCTTCATATAATTAAATAATTTGAATAAATAATACTTTACATAATTATCGACTAATTTAACTAAACTTTTCATGGAAAATTTTTTGTATATAAGATTGTATGTATTTAAACGCGTTTTAATTAAATCGCTTTTGTCTGTGGCCTTTTGGTTCTCATTTTGCGATCGATTTTAAACTAACTTACCGATGAGCTAGACTTGAAGCTTTGAATGTTGCTCAGAACTGCATTGGCAATGCGATATGAGTCGCATTTCTTGTGTCTCATTCTCTCTGTTAGGGTGTATTCACTTTAGTTGGAGACCGTTAGATTGCCGGAACAAAAATCACCTCACATTTGTCCTCTGAAAATAATTATTAAAAAAAAAATCCACTGAAGCAAAAATCATTAAGTACACTGATGTACTGTATACTGATTATGTTATCGAATGTATAATTTATATGTATGTATATTACCTTATACTAAAACGGTAAAATTAATTATAATCAAGAAAATGAAACTATTGAAAAGTAGCATAGCCTAAATCGCTATTAATAAAAATCGAAAAATTAAAGGAATTTAACATATATTTTTATTATAAGTAATTTTAGCGCGCAAAAGTATATATTTGGGGTTAAATTTCCTGACAATTTCAATTTCGCATAAATCTGTGTTGAATCATTATCCGTTTCGAAAATTTAAAAAAAACTGGGACTAAAAAATAGCTTGATTTTGAAAAAAAGTGGATTTTACTGTAGATGTGTGCCATTAGAGCAAGAAAGACGTTAAGAATTCCTCAGTCAAAAGCCATATAAAATAAAATTTCTACTTATTATTTTAAGCAAAATATAGATCAAGTTCTCTGTAACTCTATTCGACTTACACTTAATCTGAAATTATTTTTAGTCAAATCCACTATAAAAATTATATTTACAAAATGTATTTTTCCAAATAATATTGCTCGCCATTGTCTTCAGTAGAGGTTAAAAGATATAGTTTCCATTGTACTAATGATGCTTTGATTCTGCGATTTTTAAATTTCAAGCCTGCAAAAAAGATGGTATTTCAATAGAAAGAAATTTTTATTTAAACACGTGTTTTTACAATAAGTATAAAATAATTTTCCTAGCTGCAAACAGATTTATAATAGCATCTTGATTGTCCTTAAAATTTGTGATAGTGAATTTTTTAATAAGTATGAAAATACTTGTAAAATTAAAATAAATAGTGAGGCGCATGCAATAGATAATTTCAAAGAGTTTAGAGAGTAGATTTAAAGAAAACTCACTAAAAGAGTGCATGTAATTTGCAGTGTAGTAAAACTTTTAGTAATTTAGCAATTATCTATTTTTAAATGAATTCATGGAGTAACATTCTAATAAAATGAGTCTTTTGCAAGTACATTTATATTCATTGAGTTAAGAATTATGGATTGAAATTAAAAATTTCTTATAGTTCTGTAGGTTTTTGTGAAAGAAAACGATGAATATGCGAATACATTAAAAACGATGTTTCCAATCATACACACAAGATGGGCAATTAGAGTAATTTTCTTCATTTTCGGGATCGAATAAACTCTATGCATACTTTGGTGACAATGTTAAGTTAACTGAATCTGAAATATGGAAAGTACATAGTATAGTGAAATACAAGAAAACTAATTTCGGAAGACATGAAGATGGTGCTTGCTGACAACTTGCACATGGCCGAAATTGTAAGATTTAGAGACACCATGAACGCACTAATATTTTTTTCAAAATATTCTAAATCAGTACAAAAGCTATGGCGTCGAATGATCCGTAATTCTTTAACTATGAATGACTTATTTTATGAATAGCAAATTTCTAATACAGAATGCAAGTTGTAAAACGCACCTACTTCTGTCTACCGTAATTCACGGGTTTCAATACGCATTAAGGGTCACAAGTGAGATTATCAGTTGGCGTTCGTTGTGTCCCTAATTGTACTTGAATAGTTCAAGTTCGGATGGGATTTCTGCTAATGCTTTCTATAATTGGCTACACACCCTTAGCTCTTGGAATCCGTTTCCTGTAAGTGGGACAGTTCGTCGAAAATTCTATTTCCCTTCTTATTCAGTCTTTCGAACGCTGGACGAAAATTAATGTTTGACTGGTTGATTCGATTTAATTTTGATTTATATGGAATGCAATTATAATTGGTTATTACTTTCGTGCATTCCAAAAGCAGAAAAGTTAAAGATCTAAAAGCTTGAAGAGCATGTTATGTATGGATTCATGAAGTGAGATTTTGGTATTCATTTTTCTAATTTTTGACTGATTACGTAAAAAATAATGAAGATTGGTAATAAATTTAGGTTGTGATTTTACCTAGAATTTCCCTAACTTTGAACTCTGTTTGCAATTTACATAATATTTCTCTAAATGTATCATTGCAGAGAATGTATCATTTAAACCTTTTCCAGTTCTTTAATTCGAATAGTGTTAGGTTCACTTTCATCAATATTATTATCAGATTCAATTCATTTAATAAGATCGCACTCTTACCGTTGAAGTCTTTCTGCTTCTGGATTTTTCCTCTCAAATTTCTTTAATTTATTAGTTTATATTTCATCAATATTTCCACTAACCATTTTCTATTTAATCTTTGATCCAAAAGAAATGGTTGTTCCTACCTTACTCAACTTACGGCAAGAGCATAAAGTATTCATTTGCAAGAGCATAAAGATTACGGCAAGAGCATAAACATTTTATTTTGTTTAATTGCACTTGAAATACTATATCAGACCTTGCCTCTTATCTCTATTTTAAAGAGTATGATTGCAAAGTAAAGCAATCGTCAGTATATTTAACTTTTAAACAACCTGTCAATGAAAGATTGTTAGATGAAATCTTAGACAAAAAAAAGCAATAGTTTTCCTAAAAACGTTCATTTTTGATTTTTCAGCATGTCGTTCATCATTGGCTCATTTGTTGCATACAAAGTAGAAGCGTGCAATTTGAAAATAGTCGGTAATTGAAAGTATGATGTTCTAAGTCAATAGTTTAAGAGCGACCCATGTGTTTAAAGAGTTTGAAAAATCAGGTATAGTTTTACTTGGCAGTTACGGATCTATTTAGGCAGTTAAGTTAGTTTAAAGCATAGGTTCCCAACCTTTTTTGAACTGATGCCCCCTTTTCTAGTGAATGTTTCAATACCGCCCCCCCCCACTCCAGAGAAACAAGAGCGTACATAATGCATGGTGAAAACAAGAATTAAATTAAAAAAAAATTACTAATAGATAGAATATTGTTGGAATTGAAACGCTACTGAATTTCTTCTTCATTTAAGAAAGAGGAATAAAAGTTTTAGCTTACCTGTTATAAGGACAGGCAGGGGTTTTGATGATACGAAGTAATAGATAATAAACTAGTGCTTTCTAAATAAATAGACAGTTTCAGAGAACAATCAAAATGCATACTTAATTATATTAAAAAGAATTTTATTAAAATTTATTTTTATTAAAATAGTATCAGCGTAATTTTAAAGTATTTTTAGACTATTTGGTTTATCTTCCCACGCCCCTCCGTGCCATATCAACGCCTCCTAATTTTCTCTGGGTCTTTTACCGCCCCCCTGAAAGCCTCACGCTGGGACGTTGGGAACCTATGGTTTAAAATAACCTAGGCTGAGCTTAAGCTTTTCATAAATATAAATAAATTAAAACATAGATACTTTAAATTTCTTCTAGTTACACTTCACTAAATAAGCATTCTTCTTTTTTCTATTGGCGGACAAAACATCTATTGTCAGTTGTTTGAGTTATTGGAACACAATCGAATTCAGAGATGTAGTTTCAGAAAACTCTGCTTGATTCCTGCGTTCTTCGTTCTAAAGTCCAGTAGGTGTAGAAAGTTCTAGTAAAGAGTCCACTTGTCAGGATGGAACACTAACTTTATTCCTTCTAGAACTTCGTCGAACCATCAGCTGTACAAAAATCACAGGCACTGACGGCCAGTAGCTTGCTTAACAGTCCGCTCAGTACAGAAGCTCTCACAGATTCCATTTTTCTCACACAAAATAAAACTCTTGCACAAGCAAAATTCAGTGGAAACTTACGAGGGAAATTATAAACAGTCCCTCAAGATTCAGCAATGAAAAATGAACACACAGCACTTAAAAAAACAGCTATGAAACCGAGCGAAAGACCGCTTCAAAAGCGCTTAAAATAATCAAGCACAGCTTTCCAACAGAGCTCGGGTTTCTTTGCTCGCACGACAGCGTGCAAACTATAGACTGACTGAACTGGGGCAGCACGCTGCTTTTATAGTCTATGCCGAACACCGGAGAAAGTTCGAGAGAAAAGTATCCACGGAATGTTGTAAAACAAACTCTATTTTTATAGCATAGTAGTAGTAAGAGTAATATTAGGCTATTATGTAACTTTAATGCAGAAAAACAAATTTACAGGTCCCACCGAGAAAATCGCGCCAAATGTCCTAAATATCACCAAGCTTGACGACTTTGGGCGGAATACCGCCAAATTTGGTATCAAAAATAAGTCTCTAAAAGTAAGGTCAGCTAAGGTCTAACATCGATATTTTTCGAGATTTCTAGAAAACCCTATCTCGCGTTCTAGTTAACAGATTTTGATGCAGCAAAATGCAAAATTTAATTATTTGACGCGTAGAAGCGAATTTTAAGTTAGTTGAAACCCCAGAATAGCTGGTTGCCCCCCAAACAACCTT
This sequence comes from Cheiracanthium punctorium, assembly GCA_038373885.1. Lineage (NCBI taxonomy): Eukaryota > Metazoa > Arthropoda > Arachnida > Araneae > Cheiracanthiidae > Cheiracanthium > Cheiracanthium punctorium. The sequence goes on along the minus strand of JAWZYV010014616.1, from coordinate 1,183,876 downwards.
TATTACATTAGCATTGTATTAAATAACCGCTCATTATATTCAGCTTATTTTTTTTTCGCCTATATGTCCTTTTCCGTGTATGTTTCTTAGGGTGGACAGAAATTGGGCAAAAAAAAATGTTTTTTTTGAACAACTAATGGAATAGGGTTAAAAAGTTTGCCATTTATAACCCTCAATGTAAGTTTAAAAAATTTGGACGCATTCAAAGTATGTCTTCTGCCCTCTACCAGGCGATGTTGTACAGTATGTTTATATCACTTTATACAATATCTATGTATGTATAATTTAACGTCAAATTTAGAATAAGAAAATTATTTACTAAGGAATATACTAAGAAACCATACTAAGAATCAAGCATTATGTACTAGATATTTATACATAGATAAACAGTAACTGCAATATTTTACTTTAGCCATAATAATCAATTATAGTCATAAGGAACAATCACCATTCCATCACTAAGCCACTTGGAATTTTTTTTTTCGTTTTGAATGATGACATGGTGATTCGAAAGTTAACTTTCGCTCGTATGAAGCCACCCCTAGCCGATTGACCAATCACAGTTAAAGAAGCCTCAGTCACCAACTTAACACAATGGTCCGCCGCCTGAGTATTGCAGGGGAAACTGAACGAACTCAAATTCATTTTGGTTCTTCTGATCGATCGTTGGAGACTTTCTTTCGATAATCCAGCTAAAATGAGGGGGGGGGGGTGCGATGATTTCACAAGCATGCCAGTCGATAACATCAATATAGTCTGAGGCACTGAAGATAAGTTTTGGAATAAGGAATTCATTTCCTTTTGTGGGGACAGGGGCCAAATTTCTAGCCTTCAAAATTCTTCGGATAGCGAGTTCTGTTATATGTATTCGTTCATCAGTTGGCACAGCTAACATAATGTTTTCTGGGGGGCAAAAGGGTAAAAACTTGCATCACGTTGAATGACAGGATCAATAATTTTTTGAGATCGTCATTTAAATAACGAGATCTTATTGTCTTAAATACGCGTCTTGTTCTAATTGAGCAAAAGGGCTGTTTCTTTATCTGGAACCAAACTGGAGCGTAAACTTCACTATGTATTGGGCAAGAATTTTCAAACTTGAAGACTTCTCTATTGAAATGTATAAAGTCTGAGTATTCTGTGTGCGACTGTAGTCCATTTTGAGAGCAACAGCTTTCCTGGATTACGCCTACACAAATTTAAGAAATATTTTCCGGACGAAACTCCCTGACGCATTTCATGCATGTATTTTTCGTCAGTACTGAGCTCGCTATAGTCTGTTTGCAGGAAACTGTTCAGATTTGACAAGTGGTAGTTCCTCGCATTTTTTTAGGAACTTGCCTATTTGTTTCGAATAATCATGGGGACAAGAAGTTGCACCATCAAGACAAGTGAATAAATGACGCAGAAGCAGTTCGTTCGCATGGATTTGGCAGATTAACTATTGCAAGCCCGTCCCACTTTATTCTGCAAGAAGACGATAGCAACGTTCTTTTTTTCCTGTATCCGTGCCGTCACAACCAACAGCTAAATGTTCGACAAGGCTAAATGCATTTTCAGTGCAAAAAATAATATTGCTGCCGCTACTTGTTATTGCTATTGCTCTTCTCCCTCCAGTTTGTAAATTTTGAAGTGAAACAGTGGTTTTCAGTCGCTGTGTTTGAATCTTACTTACTTGTGTTTGAATCTTACTTACTTGTGTTTGAATCTTACTTACTTGTGTTTGAATCTTACTTATTTACCTGTGTTTGAATCTTACTTACTTACCTGTGTTTGAATCTTACTTACTTACCTGTGTTTGAATCTTACTTACTTACCTGTCTTTGAATCTTACTTACTTACCTGTCTTTGAATCTTACTTACTTACCTGTCTTTGAATCTTACTTACTTACCTGTCTTTGAATCTTACTTACTTACCTGTCTTTGAATCTTACTTACTTACCTGTCTTTGAACCTTACTTACTTACCTGTCTTTGAATCTTACTTACTTACCTGTCTTTTAACGTTGCTAAAGCAATTGCGGCAGCGCATCTGTCAGAAATCACGCACTGGTCGCACACCTATGAGAGAGTTCGAAGCAAAAACCTCATTTGTCCTGCTTTTGATATTGATGGCTTCGTTGCAGACAGAGAATGTATCATTTAAACCTTTTCCAGTTCTTTAATTCGAATAGTGTTAGGTTCACTTTCATCAATATTATCAGATGCAATGCATTTAATAAGATCGCACTCTTACCGTTGAAGTCTTTCTGTTTCTGGTTTTTCCTCTCAAATTTCATTAATTTATCAGTTTATATTTCATCAATATTTCCAATAACCATTTTTCTAATTAATTTTTTATCCAAAAGAAACTGCTGTTCCTACCTTACTCAACTTACGGCAAGAGCATAAAGTAAATGTTTGGCATTTACAAGCTGCGATATCAAACAACTTCGTTGATTCATTTTTAAGTATCTACGCTTATTCTGTAGTATTCATTTCTTTTGATTTTGTGATATCTGATAAGGCTGAGATATGTATTATAATGCTAGCAAATCATTTGAAATATGTGTATTTGTGAAACTGTGGGAATCGAAGCTCGTTGTCATATTTCTACTATTTGCTTTCCCAGAATTTTGTATATTTCCGAAATGTTTGGTTCTTGACTGGATCTTTCACGTTTTAATTCATGCTTAAGATTCAAATAACCTTTTATATTATCTTCTATATTTTGCAAAACATAATTTTTGAAGTTCTGATGGAGCACCGAAAATGGGACATTCAACAGTACTTCTAGTAACAGATTGTCCACTCACAGTGCCACCGGCAGTCATTGTTGCAAATTATGTATAAACAAATATTTAACTAATATTGTGAAACAATTTTCAAAAATTAATGTTTGTGCTATCACGAGTACTCAACTGTATTCTTCAAATATACTTCTTCGCAATAGTCATTAAAACGTATGCGAAATAAGATTTCTTTGTGCCAACATGCACACAATAACAATCTTTGGAATAATAAAACTGATAACTGAACTCTGCGCTGATAACTGATCATTAGTGACATCTACTGTTTGGAAAAGAAATCAATCGTAATTTATCCCATACTCATATTCCTTAATGCTGTGTCATTGCGTACAAATATTTTAATTTTTGAATGATGAATACAATGAATGCAAACTATTTAACTAATGAAACTTTAAAATATTAATGCAAAAATATTATAAACATAAATTTGTATTTAAATCAAAAAGCTGGATTGTAAATTTTTTTAAAAAAAAAGGAACCATGTTAGAGAGCCCAACACGCTTAAATCTATTGATTAAAACTAACACTCCTTTATTGATTAAATTTCTTATCGGCTGATTTAAATCATTTTACGCTAAAAAATACTCATTAAAGACAATAATTTGTTATCTCCTCAATTCCCCTCAATGCTCAGGATTCACTAGATTCTGTTACACTCCATTTTTCACTAAAATCTTGTCTATTTGAGAATTCTGTCTCTCCCCCATGAAAGATGCGTAGTAAGATATCGTATGACTATCACGTGACCAAACCCCCTTCAACGGAAAACGGTACATAAACATAGTCACCACAGACAACACAACGCGGGAAGCGGGAATTCGGCGAGCATCGAAGAGCAAACATGTCGTTATCAAAATATGAATTAAGAGTTTCTGAAGAGGATACCCGATGATACTTTAGAATGGTGATAATTTTATTTTATATCCGAATACCAAATACATCTTTTTCATATTCAGAGTAGTGAAATAAATTCAACCTAAATGTGGAGAGGATGCTTTCGGTAAAAATTTTCTTTTAATGAACATAGTTTCTTACGATTGGATTATAAAAATCTCGTCGCTCTTGTAAAACAAATGAAGTTATGATATCTTCAGTCAAGTGTGTAACTACTATTTTACCTTTTTCATGTCAATAAATTGGGTTGCTGCTTTAATTAAATCTTACAGCTGGTTTAACCATGATTGCATTTGTGTATTCTGACTGTACTGTGAATTAGTTTTATAACTAGAAACTATAGTGAAATTATATTCTATTTATTACAAAAATACTTTTTTATAGTGTATTAAGATATATGTAATGTATTTGCCTTGATTTAAAATTTATTTTCTCGGGCTTATAATCATAGATTACAGCTCTGATAATAAAAAATGAAGAAAACGAATCATTCAATATATTAATCAAAAACAGCAAATTTTAATAAAACACCCTTTTTCTAGCTTAAAATAATGATCTTAATTGAGTGCAGATATGTTAATTGAAAAAGGGCTTATTTTGCAAAAACGCTCATTCTAGAGCTTCAATAATAATCATAATTGAGTACAGTTATATTAATCAAAAACGGACAGACACTCCTCATTTTTGATTTTGATTTAGCCTAAATGGAGCTGTTGTAGAATGCTCAAAAATTGAGAATTTTTCGCTCCATTGATATTTGTCGATTAATGGAGCAAATTTTACTCAATCGGGAGATTGGCTGTTTGAAGTCCATTAATTGAGTAAAAATATACTCAGTTTGATTATTATTTTACTCAATAGATTTAAGCGTGAAGGAGTTCAAACAAAAATTCATTTTTTCCTCCACCCTAATCTATTCTTTTTATATGTGCTATTACTTTGCAAAATGTGCAGTTATTAATGTATCTTTTTCTAAACTTCGCATAATCAGTTTTCTTTCGCCAAAAACATCGGATTCTTGGTAAAATCATTTAAATAATCTAAAATGCATACACGGAACTTTATATTTTGTGTTTACTTAGTGACCTTCATATTTAGCCATTAATCTCAATACTTCAAGATGCAACATTTCATGAATATATCCAATTTCTTCTTGTAAATTGACGTATAAATATTCAGGGTAAAGTCGTTCATAAAAAGTATCATTCATTACTCATTTGAGTCTTTCGAATATGAAAAGCGAGACCATTAAAGATAATGCTATGCGTAATTCAGCGTCACTTTACACAGAAGTGTAGCATGCAGTTTGCACAATCACATTTATCAAACACCAAAAGATTCACCACAAACGATTACGTCAGCGGAACAATAAATGTGAATGAGTATTTTGCCTTGAACTAAATCGAAAATCAATGTTAATGTGACTAACTTAAGTTGATTATACTTACAAACAACTTATTTTCAAACCAAGCTGAGCGAGTTCACTGATTAACGTAAGTTGTATTTTGAACTGATTTTTTTGCCCCTTTTTACTTAAATTTTACCCACAGTATCTTGGGTACATATATCTTACCTGCGATATTATTTAAAATTGTTCATATAGATCTATTAAAGGTTTTTTAGACGCGGAATCCAATAAAATAGTGACTTATAAAGAGTGTATTGAGAGTATAACAATTCAACCTCTAAATCTGTAAGTAGTAGATTTCTGTAGAGTAATAAAAACTTCATAGACATGGGTACACCGATAAAGTCAATACTGACCTTTCTTAACCTTTCGCAGGACAATGTTACCAATCAAGAGCATCAAATTAAAAATTTATTCAAAAATGAATGTTTATCAATATGGACTTGAAAAAATTAGCAAGTAAAGTTAAAAGATGGCTCGATTTTTCAGAATATATGTTTCATTTCTTTCATGAGTGGGAAATTCGACAAAAATAATGAAAATAGCCATTTTCATAAACTTTTAGAGGTATTTTGATACACCCCTACCCCCCATTAACTTAATTCATATCTTCACTTAAATTTAAAAATAAATCTTTTAATTCTTAATATTTCACATATTATTTAAACTATCGATCAGTATAGTCAGTAATGAATCATGCTCGCAATTGCGAGCGCAGTGAACATTGTTTACAATATTGTTTTATTCCCCATTTAAATGACTAATATCCTTTAACTAACGCATTAGAAGACAAAATATGAAAAAAAATACTTAAAATATGCCTGGATCTGTATTCTGTCTGTAAAAGGTTAAGCCAATATGCTTAATCCACACTTGCAGAGAATTGTAAGGAAACAGGAAACACGGAATCACTAGATTATCACGAGACTTTAAGTTTGGCAACACATATGACTATTATTCAAAATTGTAAAAAAATTAAGTTAGTAAGTATAATACTAGACTATGAACATCCCCCCCATTCAAACCCAACCTCCAGACGGAACAATGGTATAAGAAAACAGTTAAAGAATAATACTACAACATGGACACTTCCTGGATTCTAAGTAATTATCACGAATTGCCGATGATTCTTACTGGAGATTTTAATGTGAATTTTCGCTTTCAAGAATCTCAGCGTTAGTTGAATTTTTTAAAAGAAAAATTGGATCTAACTATGAATACTTCTCGACTTCAATCAACAACACGTTTCAGTACAACGATAGATGCTGTATTTTCAAGAAAATTAGCAAATTTAGAGAGTAAAATTTGTTTCACATTAGTTACCACAAACCTATAATTTCATACATAGAAAATTATGATGACATTCAAGTACCTATTTCCAATGAATAATATAAATGTAACATTTATATAATCTGTGTAAAGTACATGCATAATAAATGTAATTAAATTCTAATATATTTATTTTAAGTTAAGTTTAATCATTTCAGTGATATGTGTCGTAAACGTCATAGAAGTTTTACTTCAATCGCGCGTTAAGATTACACGCACACACTTTTTTTATTCCAGATTGGAGTTGTTTCGACTCTTGAAAGGGTAGGTTTGTCTGAATGCCCAACGTTTTAAAATTCGACTAAAGGACTGACTCTCCTGTCTATACTCTTTAAGTCTGGATTGTCTATGAAAAAGAAGTATATTGACGAATACTCCGCACTATTGTGTTTTTAATTCTATTGTTATAAAGTATTGGAAAGCATGATTTAGGCTAATGGCTTGGTGGTCAAATGCTTGGCATTTGTATAAATAAATTTCACGGTTTTTTTGTTGCATGGTGACAGTTGATTTTACTAGCATCGCCTATTTCTACATAAATCAAGGTCATTGTGCGTCAGAGAGTTGGGGGAAATGGGGGTAATATACGATGCACTTAACCTTCTCACTCTGGCGGTACAACAGTTGTACCAAAAAATAAATGTGACTGAAGAACGGCGCTGGTACAAATGCCTTACCAAGGACTTCTTTCCCCTCTTTTGACGGGAAATCCATTCACCCTTCATGGAAGATGGATAAGAGATTCCCGCCTCTAGAAATTCTTTTTCTTATGCTATGGGTGAGTCAAGCGTGTTAGTAGATAATTGACTGGGGATAAAGTTGTAGTCAATTCACCGGCATTGAGCATACAGATTTGCATTTTGTTTGCGGACTTTTGTGGTCAGTGATATTTTCCCCCACCTACCAAACAAAAGGCAAGGCGTGCTCTTCAGCTGGGAAGTAGGGGAATGAAATCTTACAGATTCTGCCGCTTTCTGGGACTAAAATCCTCAAGTGTGAGCCGGGGCGAAAAGGTTAAGCTTCCAATATTTTTCCTGAATTCAGTAAATAGTTTGAAACACTGGCATTTACAGAAAGACTTTTATGCAGCTTTGTGTTTCTCTTCTCAGAATGTGAAGAGAAGATTTCGAAATATAAAAAAAAGCAAGTAAAGTAACAGAGTAATGTGATCTTACTCCGTGGGTTATTTCGGGGGTCTGACTATGAACAGCTTACCATAAAGGTTCATTTTTCAAAAATGCCGGGAATTAATTTCGCTTGCTTAGTTCACGAAAATGACACAGATAACACTAAAAAGGTAATGACATCGCACCCACAATGAAACAGAAACTTAATTAGTTGCAAAAAATTAAAAAGAATCACAGTTGATAACGTTTATAAAACAAAAATCGCATTTTCAGGATATGTCGTTGGAATTAATCAAGTATCCAGGACATTTACCCGATTCTTTTTTCGTTGTTTCCTTGCTGACTACTGACGAACTCTGCCATCTTATGCCGGTATCTCACTAAAGGGAAAATCCGAGCAACTCCGAGCTGGACAAACTTTCCCGACGGACTTGAAGGCGTGGTTATTTTTAAGGGTCTCAAAAGTAAACTGTCTCCGACGCCAAATAGTCATCGCATCATATGCAAGGGAACTTTTTATGAAATCCATTTCTAAATCCAAACTCCACTTGAATGCCACCATAATGTTATTTGCACGTGCGTGATTGCGATTCTATTCCGATATCGAGCCAAGCTGCCAAGCTTCGAACACAGAAGTGGTCGCCATTACTCGCCTTTGCTTATGACGTAGCAGGAAGAAGTACTGTGATTGGCCGCAATTTCGGCCGACTCCGATTTTTTCGCTCCGAAAGATAAAAGTTGGAGATCGTCGTCGTCAAGGCAACGACGGGAGAAAATCCGCCGGAGAGTTGATCTGCAGGAAAAGTTGGTCGGACGGATCTTAGTGTGATACCCCTATTACCCAACATTTCCATTTTCGATTTAAAGTTGTTTACGGTATCCAAACTTATCGTCAATAAACTATAACGTACATCATTTTCAACGTTAGGAAATGTATTTTGAAAGTACTTTTTCGAGGAGAATACGTAGCTTTACCGTAATCAGGTATTCCTTTCGCAGTAGATTCCAAAATTTACAAACGCAGTTATAAGAAATACGTTTTAGTCGCTACTGCTAACAAACCGATCCGAAATTCCAAAAATTGTAGTGGGCTTCGTAGCCCGATACTAGGGCCTTACGGATTGCCTTGGCATGAGCTATTTTTAACACTCTTTTATTAGCTTCACCTGTATGTATGTTTGTATGCTTGTAACAGACTCCTTTGAACTCGATTTTGACCCACTTTAAACTGTCAGATTTAACTTAAACTCTGTAGATATAACATGGATCGATGACCATACAATAATTTCATAAGTTTATCCCATTATCCTGATTTTATTCCACCTGTATGTATGTTTGCCTGTTTGTAACCGACTCCTTTGAACTCAAATTTGGTACACTTTAAACGGTCAGATTTAATTTAAACTTTGTACATTTATGAAGAACCGGTGACAATACAATAATTTTATAAGTTTATCTCATTATCCTGATCAGGATCACCAGGATTAAATAATTTCCTCATTTCTTATCCTGATTGAAAGTAGAACACTTCCAAAGATTACAATCTTAAGAAAACCTTTTTTTACTATGACCGTGATCGTATAGTGGTTAGTACATAGCGTTGTGGTCGCAATAACCCAGGTTCGAATCCTGGGCACGGCAATGGGTTTTTTTTTTTTTTAAACAAAATATCGTGATATCCATCACACTATGGAAGAGTTGAGTACAAGAACATGTTAAGGCCATTCTTTTTAACACGCTTTTATTTGTTGATTAGAGACCTATTTTTCCTTTTTAGTGAGGAAGGTAGCATTTTACTGCAGGTTGATTAATAGTTTGGTGCACAAGAGGGGTGGGCTCAGGCGGCTGCTCCCTCTCCCCGAAATGGGACCCTTTACTTAGCTTACAATTTCATATTTAGCTTACAATTGAACTTTAGCTTTAAATTGGATACCCAGCCCACCCTGAAATAAAATCCTGGCTACGCCGCTGGTGCGCAGTGAAAATAAATTATCTCACAGTTTGTACTTTCCAACTTAGTATTCCTTAGTGTCTTATGAGAGATATCGAAAATTAAAAATAAATTTTAAATACATACAGCTTAAAAAAACTAAAAAACACGCTTTTATAGCAAATCGAAATAAAAAGTGAAAAATAAAAATATAGTTTACAAAACCAAAAAAACACGCTTTAAATTAAACTAACTAAAAGCGAAAAATAATTCTTAATATAGAAATAAATGAATGAACGAAAAATAGTATTATTGTGAAAAAATCGTGAGGTGCTCCCTATATCAGTTCTTGAGAATATTCGGACGGTACGATTAGTACAAAAATGATACAAAAAATAGAGCACAAAGCGCCCCACGCTTTTTTCACAATAATACTATTTTTCGTTCATTAATTTATTTCTATATTAAGAATTATTTTTCGCTTTTAGTTAGTTTACAAAACCAAGAAACACGCTTTAAATTAAACTATATTTTTGTGATTATGTCGGAGAAATACAGAGCCTACTCATCTTACCCTAATTTCCCAACAATTTACCTTCGGTTTTTCACATTTAGAGTATGTTCAGTATTTTTTCATGCTTACGTAAAATAATTGAAATATCATTATTTTAATTCTACCTTAATTTATTTATAAAAGTTAAGCTATCTAAAAAGGACTTGTGACAAAAAGGAGCTAACACAATGTTAACACATTTACATAATTGAAACCTGAATGAGATGACCATAGTATCTAAGAGTGACTATGAATGTTACGCATATATGTTCAGCTTAAGATTGTTGTTTTTATGATAATACATAATACTAGTATAAATAAAATTTTTTATCATTTATGTTTTAAATAATTCTGTTTAGTGAATCAGTCAAATGCAAAATACCCAATCAACTTTTTCGATATTATCTTTCACATTTGAGACCAGTTGAGGGAGCTCGAAAATAAGTGGTGTGTTCAAACATATGCTCTGCGAAGAAGTATTTAAATGAAAAGGAATACTTAGCTTTTGGTTCTCGAAAAGCAAATCTTTTATTATAACGCGTGGAAATAAAAATTTTCTGAACAGATTTAACTTAATGTAACATTACGTTTTTTATGGATTATCACATTTAGGCACGTTGACCTTAATCGTTTGTTTACTTAAAATCAGGTATTAAATTTTAAAGATTCCTTTGGCTGTTGAAGGTTTCAACTTAAGATGTTAATAATATAAAAGAACCCTTCACAAAAATCTATCAAGTAAAGAAAAGCTAGAGATAAGTTTTTAAGTCTTTATGTAAAGTCGTATATAGAATTGGATAGCGAAATAAATATTAAATAATTGAAATTCATGAACTCGTATGCAGCGGCTAATGCTGTGCAGATGTATAACTAACACAAATGAATGAAATAAACTTAATTATTCTTTTGCATTTAAAATATTATCTTACTAAAACTTTAAGCATGGGTGCGTTGGAAAACTAGATATTTTGAACTACCCGTCGCAAACGTAATTCGTAAGTTAAGTGAGGGTTTTATAATTTAATGTATGGAAATTATTAAAAAAGTCACCATTATATTCACTAGCTGTGTAAATACATAAGCTTTTTTGGGGGGGATATGAAAGTTTAAAAAACAAACAAAATAAATATTTAATTAAAACATTTAATGTCGTATGTGTCATGAAAAAATACAATTAAGTTATATCTTCAAACAGGAGAATGAGACTGCTGCTATTAAAACCGTTTACTCAGTACTTCATATATTTTTCATTTATTTCACACTGAATAACAAATGCCACACACTGGAATTAAAATGACTTAATTTGTACTTTGTGCAATTATAAACGTATATTTCTAGCAGTCATACAATTAAAACTATAACATATCAAAAGTTCTAAAAATCCTCTTACGCAAATCAGATTCCCCGAAGATACGATGTGGGACAAACCGGCCACAGTTTAATTGTTCTTAAGGCTTTGAAAGTCATTTCTGGTTCATTCTATATTTACTTTCTCTCTGCTGGATTCCAGTAGCTCTCGCTAATTACTTCAGTGTTTAGAGTTTACCTTAAATTTCCCTGGATCTTTTCTCAGGAGTTAAACTTACTGGAAAACATGACAACTAGCATAGCTAATTTCGAAAACAGATTAAATCGCTGAATATTTATTAGCTTACAAAGTTTCGCTACAATTTTTATGACATACTATATCAATATATAATAAATTCATAATGTCTTATCTTTGTTTCAAGATGACTAAATAGTTCAGATTTGATTTTTTTTAGTGGTAATTTCAAAACTGTTACAGACTGACGAAAAATAAATATAAAAATTTTGGAATTAACCCGATTTACCATGGTAGATATTCAAATTCATTTTCGGCAATTTAACCGTTAGTCAACACTAGGTATGCAGCTAAAAATTGAAATCAAAATTTATGGGGTGAGACACTTGGAGCCTGAACTTCGGCTACACGCTTGATCCGTACAATCAATTATAAATGAAAGGATATTTTTTCCCCTCACAGATTATGTGCGGATAATACTTTAGATTGACGGGTACTTAAAGATAGACTATTGCATAAAAATAGGGAAACCCTCTAAATCCTATTCAACTAACTTATTGACTGATTTTTGCCTGAAACACGGGACGATATATATTGGGCTAATTATAGACAATTTTCATATTTTTAAATTGCAGTTTGTAAGATGTTTATGCAGTTAAATACTAAATGCCTGAAATACTGCTAGCATGATGTGAAAATCTTCGTTTCTAGAAAATTCCTAGGTGACTGGTCACATTATCAGTGTGTAAATATTAAATATTCTTTCACGAAAAGTGTTCGTTCTGTTTCAAAAATTTGCTATTTTTAATGTGAATGAAAGTTAATTTAAAAATTCAAAATATTCTAAAATAAAATAAAAAACAGCTATTTAAATAAAAAAAAATTATCGTACATAAACTTTCATTGTAAAAGTAAGGCAAAACAATACTTTGCGTTAACGATATTTAAAATTTGCACAAAATTATAAAAATGTCAAGAAACGTTTCTTCCAATTATAACTGTATATAGCCATTATTTTTGATTCAGCATGTAGTCTAGAGGACAGCCGCTTAAATGACTGGTCATCGCATCAAGCTGGCTTGATTCATTTCATTTATTAATTGAAATTCTAAAAGTATTTTATATATGCAGATACGTGCGAGAAGCAAATGGCAACTCGCATCGAAAACAGAGGAAATATTTGCCTTCCACCGAAGTGTAGTTGATAGAAATAAAAAAAATTGCGTAGTGTTACAGTTTGTACACCTTGTGGCTATTCCTATTTGGTAGCAAACTAGTAAACTAAGACGTTATTTTTTAAAGAAATGGTTCCGTATTCCGCATTAATTACTTTTCGCGCATTGTGGTTTAAATGTTTCCGAAAGAATTATAAACGTAATTTTCTAAAATAAAAAGCTGACGTATACTATACATGTACCATACCACTACCTCAGTTATAAATTAATTGGTATATTTCGGATAAGATTTTATACATCAGGTTAATCCAATAAGCACTGTACTTTATTTGTAAATAATAGTAGTTCTGTTTTATGGATTTAAAGTTGGAAATCTCTAAACTCGTACTTGCATGCTTATATGAAATTTGTCATACCTGAAAGCGTCAGTTAAAAGAAGTCATTTTCTGTGAATGGTTTATAAACAGATTCCTCTGTTAAGTATGCTTAAATTAGACTACAAGGAAAGATTTCTTTTTTGATAAATACCACGCTTTTTGCTTCTCTTAAAAAAACTCTAATATTCAACCACAAAGTTGATCAATGATGTTATTTTTAATTAAAAAGTGAAACGAAGTTTTTAAAGTGTAGCATATAAAAGTAGTTTGTGTATATATGATAAGGAAAATGAGAGATTTTGTTAAAAAAATATTAAAAATAAATATATGCAAATGAAAGCAGTCCAATTCAACTTTCAGAAAGCTAGCATACAATTTCCCTTGTAAAATTGTTTCAAAAGATTGAGGGAAATGAAATTAGAATGTTCATATTTCTCATGAAACAAAAGTGTATTTAGTATAAACAAGTTTCCATTTGGCTAGTTCGTTTCCCAAACACTTTTGCTTCATATGTTTAAGTTCATATTAAAAGCTTATGAACAGGCTGCAGGGAGTTATCTTGTTTACGGAGCTATTAAATAATCCCGAAATCATAGGGTTTTCCTTATTTAATGAATTTGTTTTCAAAATCCTAACCATAACAGGACAGGCAATTATTTTCTATGCACAACTTTTAATGACTAAAAATGAAAACTCGTTACGCGAGCATGAGGCACACCGCGAGTAACTTTTAGATTATTCATGTCTAGTCTAGTTACAGATTTTCAGGACTTGCTGTTAATTACAGCCTGAGTTTCATAAAATTCAAGATGAGCCAATATCGATCTTCACTTTGAACTTCAAACTTCCCGTAAACTTATAAATCGGAAATTTTAATAACCGTCGAATATAGAATGATATTTTTTGTTTATTTCTGAATGCTCGGTTTAAAATCATTTTTGAAGCATTTCAAGTGGACGTTTTGTCGTATTTCATTAAAAAAAAATGTTAGATGGAATGGTGCTTTCTTACTCTTTTAGTCTTATTTTGAAGTGTAGAGTAATGTGGCCCTAAGCTACAGTTCATTTTTAGAAACTAGGAATTTCCTATCTACCAACCCCTAATTTCGTTTTAAGCACGAAAACAAAATGACGTCCAAAATTTCAGCTCAATCGCACATGTCAGTGGTTTTCCTCAAGAGCATTCTTTGGAACTGTAAAAGTTACCATGACTGCACATTCGGAGACTACTTAGGCACGCTAGACTGCTGTATATTAAATTAAAGCGTGCACATGTGATTACTAAAAAATGCTTAATGTTTTTTTCAAGACCTATTAATAAAGAAAAATCAATTTCTGAATTTATATCATTGTCCCTTCAGCCCTTATGTATCGGGTCTAATGGGGCATGATGCAAGGCTAATGGGACAAATATAAAAAATAAATTGCATACTAAATAAAAAAAACTGAATTATGTATGTGAAACTATGCAATTACAAAATGTTAATGTAAATGTTCTTTCATATTTGCTTTTATTTATGAAGTATTAAAGTCGGATAAAACTCAAAATTGTGTAATACTCAAAATAGTCGGTCAAAACTCAAAATTGTAGACGATTGCATAGTTTGCCTGTCTATTTTAGATAGTGGCAATTTCTGCACCAAATCGGCACTATCAGTCCAATGCTCATCGTTTTTTCTGGATATATGAATTTAAAACAGTCAGTTTTTTCTTTAGGTAGTTCACAAACATTTCATCATTGCTAATCTTGCTAATGATACCCATGTAATGGAACAGCTTTAGCTTTCCTGAAATTCAACCAAAACAAAATTACTTCCATTTAATGTTTTTGAACTTAACTTGGATATTGCACCCTTAAACTCAGTTGATGAGTTCTGTAAAGACATTCCACAGTCTACAAAACTCTCTGAAATTTTACATAGTTCATATTGTTAGGCTGATTAATTTTTATGTGGTCTAAATTAATCTAATTATAGGCCTAATTAATTTTTAACAACTTTTAGTCATGATTTACACCTAAAGTAGGATTTCTTAAAAATAAAATAACAACTGGTTTACTGTCTGTTCAGCTGTCCCATGAGTTCCCATATTAATAGTTCCATATTAGACCCCCACAGTGTAAGAATTAATTTTAAGAATAGAAAACCACATGTTCTATCACACAATGCTTGATTTATATCATCATAATCAATATATCTGATCTCTTAAAGAATCTTTCCATTAATTAAGTTATTTTAAATGACTAAAAAATGTAATTGAACATAAATTAAAATTTATTTTGTGCTAGAAGCAAGTATGATGTTATCAGGATTAATACTTAATTGCAATGGTTGACAATGGTTGTTGTTCAAAGACGTAGTATTACTGTACCCATTCTGTTGTATACAAACAATTTTCATAGAAATATTTTATTTTGCCCACAAACTGTTTTGTCCCATTAGCCCCAGTCTCCCCTACGTTGTGAATATCGGTGAAAATGACACTCAAAATTCTGTTTATTCATTTATTTATACAAAATATGCTATTTTAAATAAATATTTGCAGTTTTACATACAATTTTAAAGTGCCCAATGTGTAAATATATAATACGTATACTGAATATAAATAATGTATATTTACTGGAACTCGAGTATCATTTGAATTCAAAATATCTTTCCTTATAATTTAAAATGTGTTTGAGAATACATACAGAACAATTCAGTTTAAAACTATTCTCGAAGTGAAATTATATATTATATTAAAATGATTTTCTACTGTTGCACACTAAATTATTTTGTTAAATCACCTTTAAGAGGCATTGCAGCGGCAAATCGGGCAGGGCGTTCCCATCACCGCCTCAGAATTTTCATGATTTTCTTTTATTGTGTTGCCTTACCCAGGGAAAGAACAAATCCGAAATATTTTTGATTTACCTCTTTTAGTTTTGGAGTTACGGGGGGGTCAAAGTACCCCAGAGGAGCAACGTCGAATTAATTTAGGGCCCTTTTTGCCATATTGTCTCGACTGTGAATGGCTCAGAGGTGCTTCAGAGAATTTTTTCATTTTATCCTATAATATACCTTGTATATTAACATCTCAAATTGAAAATTCATTCGAAAATTATCAGAGCCCAAAATTAGGGCCCCCCAAAAAACCCCCAATTTCATAAAAAATACAGTTTTAAGTGCTTTAAATCTTGGCTCTGACGTGATACAGAAACAAATTTTGCACAGTGCAGTTATATATCTTCATATAAAGGATCATCATGGAATCCAATGTTAAAAATATTTTAAGGCCCCAAACATGGTCCTTAGCGCTAATTTACGGAATATCGAAGCATTGGTACAGCTGAAGCAGACTTCCCACAGGAGAACTATTGTTTAAAGCCAATATTTAAATCATTCTTAAAACTGTATTTTTTATGAAATGGGGGTATTTTGGGGGGCCCTAATTTTGGGTTCTGACAATTTTCGAATGAATTTTCAATTGGAGATGTTAATATACAAGGTATATTATAGGATAAAATGAAAAAATCCTCTCAAGCACCTCTGAGCCAGTCGAGACAATATGGCAAAAATGGCCCTAAATTAATTCGACGTTGCTCCTCTGGGGTACTTTGACCCCCCCTAACTCCAAAACTAAGAGGTAAATCAAAAATATTTCGGATTTGTTCTTTCCCTGGGTAAGGCAACACAATGAAAGAAAATCGTGAAATTCTGAGATGGTGATGGGAACTTTTTTCTATTGACCTGCCCGATTTGCTTTTGCAACGGCTCTTAAATATTCTATGAGTTTTAATATTATTTTTTCTTCAGTATTCTTATTTTTTAACAATATTTACTGTAAATGACAAGCGTTGTGAGAATAAAGCTAAATTTCCTGTTTCATTAAAATAAATCTTTGTTGGTACGCCTAAAATTTTCTTAAAAATTTCAGAAATCTAATCTTTTGTGTGGTACTAAAAAATGATTTCAACAAAACGGAGCAGTATTGAACATAATGTTACAAAATATGTATTTGATCTCTTTTTAAATTGCCACATCTATGTTTATTAATTTTTGTGTCCCACAGTGGTCTGGCTCTAAAATCCGTTCCCACTAGAACAGGGCAAGTGAAGCAGCATTCGGTTTGGCGAGTACTTGGGAGGGTGAACTACTCTCTCGGCTTGACTGCTGCGGGACCGTGTACGCTAATGGCAGCTGTTGCACGTAGAATCTGCAGTGCCCTCCATGTTTAACGACACCTGGAAGTGCCGATTTCTTGTGGCTGGTCCCTCATCTTAAATTGGTTTCATTGAGGGGACCCCGAACGAAGGCTGACGTCCACCCACTGGGGCTCATTCAAATGGAAGCTGCCGCCTTCTGCCCACCGCCGTCCTACTCTGTCTACCAATAAGTATTTGGACACCTGTGATAGAAAAGAAAAACTATATTCAAAATCAATAGTTGGTAGACCCTCCACGAGACGCAATTACAGCGTGAACCTTCCGGGGCATACTCTCCACAAGTCTTTGTATTACATCTAGTGGTATGGTCTTCCACTCGGCTTGGAGTAGACACAGAAGCTCCTTTACCGATTTTGGACGGGTAGTGCACTCCCTTAATTCGGCGATCTAACTCGTCCCAGATGTTCTCGATAGGGTTCAGGTCTGGGCTCTGGGCAGTCCAGTCCATTCCATGAATTTCATTGGCTCCATACCAAGCCTTGGTTAACCTCGAAACATGACAACTGTCATTGTCATCCTGAAAGTAACAGGGGTCCAACCCGTAAAACTGCCACAACGTAGGAAGCACATTGTCATCCAAAATAGTGCGGTAGGCATCGGCGTCGAGCTTACCATGAATGGGGACGAAGGGTAACAGTCCATACCAGGAGAAACACCCCCAGACCATAATTCCACCTCAGCCGAACTTGACTGTTGGCACAGTGCATTCTTGCAGGAGACGTTCTCCAGGTAGACGCCAGACCCTGCCATCCGAACGGTAAAGGGTGAACCTTGATCCGTCGCTCCAAAGACCCCGTTTCCACTGATCTAAGGTCCAATTTCGATGTGCATTGCACCACATTAACCGAGCAGCGCAGTTAGACTTTGTGATCAAAGGCTTATGGGCAGCAGCACGACCATGAAAACTAGGAAATTGTGCTTCCTTACGGATGGTATTCATTGAAACAATACTCCCGGATGCCTGCTGAAACTCCTCGCGGATGAGGGCCATCGGTTGGGTGCGGGTCTTCCGAATTTCTCTGGACAGCACTTGTCGGTCTCTATCTCCCAGTTTCGTTGGTCTGCCGACTCGGGGCACATTCCGACAATCGCCGCTCACCTTCCACTTCTTAACCACATGGGCCACTGTCGATTTTGGGTACTTCAGATCGCTAGATAGGCCCCTTAAGGATCGGCCACATTTGTGATACCCGATAATTATACCTTTCTCGAAATCGGAGAACTCCGAACTGCGCGGCATCTTGCATGCGACTCATCCCGATGCTGTTTCCTACACGATATATACCGGCGGAGGCCGTGACGTACCTCAGGATCGCAGATATCGTCATTTCCATAGGTGTCCAAATACTTATTGGTAGACAGTGTATATGGAGGATATGGCACCGTTATGCGATTGCCAGAGGACATCGGAAACAATAATTTATGTTTGTAAAGTTAAACTCCGAAAACCCCCTTATTATTCCTGTTTTGACATTCTTACGAAAAAGGTGTTTATACGTTAAATCACAATTTACTGTTAGTAAATCTAATGTGCATTGGAATTATATTGCGGTATTGTTTGTTGAGTTCTACAGAGAAATATGTATACGAAATTTGCTACAGAAATGTGAAAACGGCTGTTGCTAAATCGTTATAATCCGGTTGCTTTAGCAATGGAGAAATACCGCGAGCAAGGGCGTAACCAAGAGGGGGGGGGTTAGGGGGTCATAACCCCCCCCCATGAGACATTTTTTGCCATACAAAATGTTATTCTTCACTACACACATGTATACATATATATGAGTTGCAGTAGTCGTAACCCCCCCCCCATGAAAAATCTCTGGCTACGCCTCTGATCGCAAGCATTTATTTAATAAGTATACATATAATATTGTTAAAGGCTATTAACAGATATTGTTAGTATGTACGAAAATAATAGTAAAGTGGACTTTTTTTACATATTCACTTAGAAAAACTAGTCTATATCATTTTGAATTATGTAAGATTGAAACTATTTACGATTTCCTTTATGAAATATCAAGAGTTAATCACTTTATCTTATTTTCAACATTCATCATGTATATTTTGATAAATATATTTAACTGTACGGGGTGTCCAAAAAAAGGTTAAGACGCTTTATTTCCTTATCTATAGATATAAGTAGGCAATGTAAATAGAAAAATATTCAAACTGAGACACTAAAGAAGACGGTTAAAAATAAAAACCTCTAGCTTATTTTCAAAAAGTGAAACTTTTTAAATTTTTACATGATCCCTGTACATAAAAATTGCCAGTAATTAAAATTTACTCCATACACAAATGAGATGATGCACAAAACTTAAGAATTATGTCCTGAAAAGTGACGGAGTATAAAGATATAAATATATGCTGACTTAAACCACTTTTCAGTGGATCTCTGAAGAAACAAAACACATGTCTGATCGCATTTCAAGGGTAGAACAGAAATGAGGAAAGAACTTTTTGTGTTTCTCACTCTAGAAATAAACATTTCCATTAGAATTCGTGCATAATCCCAGATCATCTCTGCTTCAAGATATCTCTAGAACGTTATCTTATTTTGAACATTTTTTTTTTCGATTTCTTGGCCCAATTATCTTTAATAGACAAGGAATTGCAGCGTGTTATCACCTTTATCGGACACCCTGTATAGTCACACGGACATAAATACACTTGAAAAAATATTAAGGAGTCATTTTTAGTGATTGCCCAATCATTTGTAAAGTTCAAAAAACAATTAAAATTGAGCGTAGATTCATCAAAAGCAGAAATAAATTTTATAGCTCACTGTAATACTGATAATGAACTAATATTGAAAGCTGAGTTTTCCTATGCAAAAGTGAATAAAAAAATTATTGGAAATGAGTTAATAACGTGCATTAAGCATAAGAATTTTTAGAATATTACAGAAAACAAAACAACAAAAAAACTAATAATTGTACCTCTCCTTATAATAAAAAACAGTTAAAGTAACCGAAAATCTCCCATTGGACGATAAAGTATTATTTCTGAACCACCGCAGTTTTAAATTGTTTTCTTTTTTTAAGTCTGGTAGTTTCAAATGTGTTGATAATTTTTCCGTTGACTACATCGATGCATTTTATGCCACTTAGGATAATGGATGAAATTCAGAAATTTCTATCGAAACATTTTTCTTTTAAGGTGAAAAATTATACAAAAGAACGCACGAGAAATAAATTTAAATCTATAACAGCCTAAAAAAAGTTAATTTTTGTACAAAATTGCACGAACAACATTCGGGACTCTTTCCGACGATTTTCCACTTGAATAATATAATTCATAAAAATGAAATGTAGATGAAAAATCTAAAGTGGCGTTTGAATTATCAGTTTTGATAACGGCGTATGACTATTTTTCACAACATTACGCACTGTTCCTTTCCCTAATTTATTCTCTTTTCTGTTAATGTACTATTTATTTACCGCTCTGTATTGCACCTAGGTTTATTCGAAAACACTTCATTTTAGGTAGATATGCAAGGTTGCACTTCGCACGTTGAGTAAAGCAATTAAAGGATTTAAGAGTTGTGTTATCGCTTTTTGAAGGTTAATTGAACGCGGATTTCGAAATTTCGAATTAGAGTATTACGTTTTCGGCTTTATCTAATGTTTGTAGAACTAAACTGCGTAAATGCATTTCGCGAAATGAGAAAATTTTGACTTGACAGTTTAAATTTTCAAATTACCACTTTTATTTATTAGATTAAAGTTTGTTACAGCATACAGAGATTGTCTGTAACTATCTGCTTTCAAATTAAGTTTTGAATAAAAATTTTAATATAAGTATTTTGGTGTAGGTATTTAACATGGTTATATTTCCTTTTTGAATATATTTCTCTATAAACACCAGTTCTGGTGCACTTTTAAGTCATTACTGATGTGAAATTGAAGCATTATACTGCTTTAGTGTTTATGTATTTAATGTTTAATCGATATTTTAGATTCATTCATATTACAATTGGATCGTTTAGGGGGGAAGTGGGGGGATGAAATTTTGAGAAAATTTAAACAAGAGATAATGATTATCTACAAAATATTGTGAAAGATAAAATGTATTTTAAATAACTTTCCGAACAGTTTTAGTAGGCCAGGTGGCTTTCATGATTATATTTACTTTCTGAATATTAAAAATTTTATATTTATCTAATTAAACTGTTTGTTAGTTATGTAATTTACTGCACGTTAAAAAAGTGATAGGCATAAAATATTCATTGTACATTCATTAAGCATAAAATATGCATCGATGTTGTGTAAAGTGTAATCCTACCAATAGCCAACCAGACAAATTCCTCAATTTACGTTACAACACTATTCACATATTTCTACGTGAATTCAGTTGTAAGGTAACGTCTCTACGTTCTAAACTACTGAATGACTATGTTACAATGTAGTCATTTTGGTTACTTTATTGATAAACAAAATGACTTTCAGTTAAACTATTGCATATTGGAGATATTTCAAAAAATGCATTCAGATTGCCAGTCTTAAGCCTTTAACATGGCCAATTGTGATAATTCGAAACAGTTTCTACAATTCTAGTGACTAAAAGCGTTTTTTTTCTTACATTTATTTGCCATTCACCTCGTTAGTAAATAAAAAAAATCGCGTAAATATAAGAAATATTTTCGCAGTACCCAATTCGTGAATTTCATTCCATTTTAAATAACATCTATGAGATGGATTGAAATATTATCAGCGTACTCTCCTCTGTAATATTTTAGAACCTCGCAAAGCCATTTCTGTGAATATTCCATCTAGTTTAGAAATTCAGATCATGCCAATTAAACTTTAAAAAGCGATAACAGATCTCATGTGATCCCTTCCAACTTTATGCGCTTTATTGAACCTAATCAGCCTGCTTTCACGCAAACACATACAGCAACAGGAATTGAGAAGGTAAGTTATATAATGCATTAAGAGTGTGGTGAAGATTAGTGTGATAGATTTAATACATTTATGGTAAACAGTGAACACAAATTCCTAATCTCTTCAGAAAATTAGACACGTTGATTGGGAAGTTTCCATTAAGTTCAGCTTACACGAGAATATCATTGTGGAGAGGATAAAGCAAAATATTCTGTTGTAATTAGACAACTCTACTTAATATTCATAGAAATAACTAGACCGCAAAACTACTTGCAATGACATATGGAATGGGTTGTTTCACAGAAGCAAAATCATATTTTGGATAACTATGACAAATAGAAGTAGCTTTCTGATGCATGTGTTCTGTCATTATAATGAAGAGATAAAACAACCTTAAACAAAAAGGTTATGGTTGAAGTTAGATGTTATGTTACTTAAATGCTAAGCAGCTAAACATTTTTTAAATCCATTTAAATACTGATTTTTCATTTATTAAAGGGGTTTTTAAAAATTGAATGTTTCCTAAGTATATATTTTATACTAAATTTGAAACGTTCATTTTAGGAACTAGGTTTTGAATTTATGATTTCCCATCTCGTATATCTCATTTTCATGCACATAAATGATTACAACATGTGTATTTTCTCATATAATTGAACAAAGGTTTGATTTATAAAATATCATAAGTTTTAACTGAGAAAAAAACTAATTAAGAAAAATGTTTGTTTTCTTTGTCGGTTTTTTCAGAAAGAAATATTTAGTATAGCTACACACTTTGGACACGTTAATCCAGTGGTTCTCAACTCAACTTAACTCGCGGACCACTTTTCCATACCCAATTTACCCACGGACCACTTTTCCATAGCCAATTTACCCACGGGCAACTTTAAGGAATTCCCAGGGGAGGGGGGGTTAAAGTAATAAAAATAAAGAAATTCAAAACGTAATGATAAAAGGAAATATTTCAGAAAGGTTCTTGAATAAAATTAGAAAGGTATACATTATTTCTTTTAAAAGTGAATTACGAAATGAATTATAATTGACTAGCTGTGGCACTCTTGGACTCTTCCCTGTGTTGAAAAGATTATGAAACATTTTTTATTATTATTATTATCTAGAAACAATTCTAATCAGCTACGCTTTTTGCCTTTTTTTACGTCATGAAGTTGTGAAGACAATTGTTTTTTAAACACTCCCTCGCTTCGCTGACCACTCAGAAATTGTTCGCAAACCACGCGGTGGTCCACTGCATTAATCAACGTTCAAGTTAGTAGATAATTTTTCGATGCTATGGATTTTTTGTACAATACTAAATCATTTTTGAAATTTTGTTATTTAAAAGATATCTAAAAAAATAAACCTATCAACAAAAGTAGATGCCAGAACCTTGTTAATGGTTGACGTTTATATATCTATTTATATATATTTTAGCATAAAATGAAAGTCTCAAATAAACATTTTTCTAGAAGAAATTTAATTCCTTGTAAAAATATTCGTTGCTAAAGAATGCCATGCCATGCCATTGAAAAATAAATTTCTAGACTAACGTTTCCATTCAGAAGCAACAGATATATTTGCCTTTTATGAAGGAAACATAACATGTTATATGTTAAGCTGAAAAATTCTTTTTAAAGTTTTAAAGAAAAACCAACTATCTCTTATTCGGAATACACAAGGCTTCAAATATTGCTGTAAAGAAAATTTGTTCACAGGAGTTCTATTATATTTTTTAACGACCAATACTAACGTCTAATTAAACGATATACACCTAATTTTACCATTTATCTATAAAATAGTTAATTTTTATTTAAAACCCATATAACTGACAAGCTGTAAAAATTAATCTTGTTTCATTAAAAATTAATATTGTATCGCATATAATCTATTTCAATGAATGAGACACTTTTAAATATATTTATTAATATTTTGAATACTAGGCTCCTCACCTTCCGTAATGTATACAAATTTTTAACATGAATGTAGTCGAAAGTCACTTGTGTGCAATTGCAGAATTTTATGAAAATATTTACTCTATCTCAGGGGCTTACAAAACTGTCAAATAAAGTTATATTTTTGCAAGTATTTTCTTAAAGATAGACTAAGATTCATTTAAGTCAGACGGGCTTAACCCGTTGCAATTGCTAAAAATATACTTGGGAAACTACCTGTCGCAGTCAACTTTGTTGCAAATTGATCTACCCCGTATTCTTGCTCGCTCACTCAGGTTACATTAATACTGTTGTACAGTCATTGGAAATTTAGAAAAGACCATACTTGGATTAACAAAATTCTTTTTTGAGACTGTATACAAATTAGCAGACCCTAAATAACTAAAGCAATGTAGGAGGACACTGCAATTTCTTTTTAATTTAGCATCTTGAAAATTATAAATTTTCATATTTATAACTTTTTGTATAACTTTAATAATAAATACTCTTCAAGTAAAATATGATTGTAGCTTTATTATTAATTTATTTACAGTACGTGAAAAATGTTGCTTACTATAAAATTATTTACCACTGGTTTTATTTTAAATATAGAATGGATAAAGAAAGTTATACGCTCTAGTTCATAGCTAAAAATCGTGCAACATGTTTATTAGAAATGAATGTGAAATTATGAAGAATTCCTTCAAAGATATTTGATACATATAACATAACATTGTTTTTTTCGCCTGGAGAAAATAGATTTCACTCTTTATCTGAAAATCAAATAATATCTCAAATAGAATTATTTTACGCATAGCATTTATTAGATTTATAATGCAAATTCGTATTCTGTAAACTAATTTTTTTTATAAACAATCAATGTCAGTTCATTTCTTAACCAAGTCTTGTCTGTGTAATGTGTTACAAATACCTTTCAATAATTTTTAGTAAATGTTAGGCAACCAAAAATATTTTGTTGTACTAAACATTAATAAAATTATGGGACTCGTGTATAATTTACATCTCAGTATATTAAAATTTTTCGTCTGTGAAACACAGCAGATATATTTGTTTGTCATGGCAGCTACTCTTTCAATACAAAAGTCAGTAGTATTTCAATTTTTAGAAGTAGTTAAAATAAAACATGTCAAATATACAGTCCGAATAAAAATAATAAAAGATAAATATGTTTTAACTTTCTTGTAATATTATTAGCATTCGATATCAAAAATTAATTTAGTATGTAGTGAATATTTCAGTTTCTGCAACATTTACTTACATAGTATTTAAACCTCAATGAATACGTATCTCTGCTATGCAACGTATTATGAAGTTTTATTATAATTTACTAAAGCCTCATGAATTCTTAGAATTATTTTCAGTCTTGAAGGGATATAACAAAATCATAACTTTCAGAAAAAACAATCTATGTATAAACTAATACTACAGCCTCTGTACGCTAATTTTTATTTTCTAGATATGTTTTCATGATTTTCAAGTAGATGATAAAGCATTTAGATTGCACACTTCTTTTAAAATCATTATTATAGTTATAAGAGCAATTTATTCTTTAAAGATCAGTTGAATTACGATGAAAATTGGGATATGGAGTTGAAAGGTTTTTGGAATAAACTTAACGCAACTCATAAGGTTGTGCAGATCGTTTTATGAAGGATGATGAAATATAATTCGAAAAACAAACTCTTCCGCACTTGTTGTTTATTAACTAGTATAAAAGTCTACGGAACGACTGGAACAGCCAAATTGACAACAAATTTCATAGCAGACACCCGTCTGTACCAACTGGTCTACTTTGCGCTATCGCAAACACGATGTAATTCTAGCCCGTCTGCGGATTGGTCACACCAGACTAACTCATGAACACCTACGCCTCACCATGGCGCAGTGGTTATGTCACTGAAAATGGTAGACGGACGAAGTGTGAAGGTCCCGGGTTCGGGTCCCATCGCGCGACTGTCGATCTAACGGTCTGGAGTTTTGGTAAGTTTTCTCCAGATGTAACGTAAATACGCGTTAGAACCCCTTAGAAAGTCCTCCTGCCAAGGCACCCCTCACCCTTGGCAGATCGCCCTAGTGTAGCGTGGCCATAATCGCACACAATCAATCAAATCAATCATGAACACCTACTGGTAGGTGAACCTCCTCCTGAGTGTCCTCATTGTTGCACACAACTCACCATTTGTCATGTTTTAAACTCTTGCACTGCTTTTAATATTTTTTACCACGCATATTTTAACAGCCCTCATCCGAAACTTGACGACATGTATGAATCCCCACATTCAAACTTGTTTCCTTTTCTTCATCGTATCAATCTGTTTTTCTGTTTTTATTATGAAGCGTGTGGCCTTGTTTTGGACCGGTGTCTGGATGGGGTCCCCCCATCCATATATGGCCTTGTTGTTATTTTTATGCCCTTTTAACCGTTCCCTGTATGTTTTTTTTTCCTTTTAACCCTTTGAGGCACAACCCTTTCCCAATGCTGAAAAAAGGACAGCCGTTGCCATCGCTCGCCTTAACTATCAGCAAGAGGGCGGACGATCGAAACGTTCATCGCGTGCCTCTTTTTTTCACAACAGCTTTTTTTCACAACAGCGAGAGAATGATTATTTATTTTCACATCGCTGTGCGGCACAGCCAGCTGTTGTCAAAAAAGGGTCTCTCGATCTGTGGCACGCGATGAACGTTTCGATCGTCCGCCATCTTGCTGGTCGTTAAGTCGAGCGATGGCAACGGCTGGCCTTTTTTCAGCATTGGGCCATCTGTCCAGCTGTTCTCGCACTCTTCCATTTTTCAGCAGATATCAGTGCTGTTAAAAATAACCGTGACCATTTTTGTTACGGGAAAAGACGTGCTAAAAAGTAAAGGATTCTCGTGAAGCTATGTCCCCCGCAACTATTTTTATAGAAATCCAACCTATTCTTCGTGACTGGCAACAGTCAAAACGTTAGAGTTTGGTGTTCGCAGAGCGGGAACACTGCGCGTTAAAGGGTTAACCTCGATAGTATTTAGCTTTTCTAATATGTCTTATATTAACGTGTAATTTCGCTATTTTACTCCTTGTCAGGCGCAATTTATCCTTTTTCTATCTTGTCCCACTAAACTCCAAAACACCAACCAACCAACCAACCATAAAAAGGTCTACGACAGGTGGTGCTTATGCCAGAAAACGTTGTACCAATACTCGCTTACGCAAAAATTAGAATATTCCACAGCCAAACAGCATCAAGCGTCATTCACACATGCACCATGTGGCTAAAATAGTCATGGAAGCAATCAACTGATCACCCCACAATGTTGTTTCAATACCTGTAGTTGATAGTTTGGTAAGTGATGCTACGAAATTGGCTTATTTTGGCCAAAAAAATCCACAGTTTTCAGGAGATGTCCAGCGGAGATATTTAAGTTTTGGGAAACATCTGAAGGGCATTGGATGCCACTTGGACCTGAAATATTCTGTAGACGAATGATTATTTATTTTCACATAAATGGTTAAGCGAAATCCATGAAATTTTTTCTCAATCTGAAGCGCTACCTGTCGCTATGAAAATTCTGTTGTCGAATTTTCGTATCACTGATTCATAAAATACTCTTCCCCTGAGTTGGGAAAGTTTAATTCCGGGTCACTGTGTAGTATATTGAATTATTAGGTTGTAATGAAAGTTTTCCGCCACTGCAAGTATTGCCTGCACAAGCAGTTCGCGTGGGTGTCTTTGCCACTATTTTGCCAAACGATTTTTGTTATTTGAAAGTAAAGACTTGTTTTACAGCACTGTGTTGTGAAATCTGTAAAACAATATCGTTATGATTAAGTATAAGGGGGTCTGAAATGGAACTATCACGCTACCAGATGGAACCATCATTTACTCTCAGTTCTGTTGCAAAAGGTCAGCTACAGAATGACACCGAATCATGTGTACAGATTAAGGTACTACTGTTGTATCCTATGAAGCTGTGAAGATTTGGTACCAAAAGTTAAAAAAGTGGACTAGGACATTCAAGAAGCAGAGCGCTCTGGCCGGCCTAATGATGTTGATGAGGCCCGCCTACGACAATCTATGGAAGAAGATAAAATGTTCGTCCACTCGAGAGCTAGCTAAAAGAGTTAGACTTTAGTGCCATGTCCATTAGTCGCGCTAAGCATCGCATAAACTTGACATATAAGGTCAATAGCTGGGTACCGCGTGAGCTGACTCAAGCAAATCTGGCGGAAAGCTTTCGTTACAACCTGATACTTTGACTTTTAGTGTGTTTAATAAGCGTTATCCCTTTTTGATATATTCATGCGTTTTTGCATCCAAATACCAAAATACTTCAAACTAGGCCACTATTTAAGTACTACTGATAATTCATTGCATAATTTCTTGATGTCAAGTAGACATAAGGAATGCATTTTATATGGGGAGGAAAGTTTTAATGGAGTAGACAGCGGAAGATTTGTTTAAAATTTTGCTTTTATGTTTTAGTAAACCGATTGAAATCAAGGGACGCGAGATGATATCATCTATCATGTATTTTAATGAAACAATTATTCACTGAAGCTTATATGTTAATGGCGTGTTCGTGAAGAATAACGAATTAGAAAACTGCGGGGACGCTGCCACATCACGCAAAATCACAATTCTTGCGCGGTCTTGATCTCTACCGATCATTATTTCTTATAAATAAAGAAAGAAAATTTTCATAGAAGATAAAAACTTTTCACGGAATAGATTTTCACTTTACAGTCCCTGACCCTATTAATGCGACCGCCAGCAGATTCCTAATTTTCTTTTCGAACATGTACCCTGTAAGGAAAGTATTGTAATAATGATTAAAAAATGCACTACGAGATTTTGATGCATTGACACTTTTTGAGAGATTCTGAATTCATTGGTCGCATTGATGATATTTTTACGGTGGTGCATGTATGTGTGTTATGTGAGTGAACACAGTAGCTATGCTAAAAGGCGCATGCTTGAGCTCAAATTTGAATTACATGTTACAAACCTCCCTTCTGCGACCGGTAGTGGTTTAGGTATGCATAGGACGTATAGGTTTCTTACAGGGCTGCAAAGAAATTTTTATATTTCCGCTTCTGGACGGAAATCTTTACAATGCTGTCGTGTCTATATGGTGCATTCGAATAATCTCAAACTGTATCAATATTATAGGTCAGCGTCACGCAACCTGTATAGATTTTGGTTTGTGTAGGTACTTATGGGTTTTTCTACAGGGCTACATAAAGTTATTTTCGTAAAATACTATCTAGTGTTTGGAAAATCGAGTGGAGTTGCTCAAGATATATATATTTTCTTTTCCCTCTCTTTTAACGTAAAACGTCTGTTAACATTGCTGTTTTACAGTAGCATCTACTTTTTCGCGAATATTTATCAACAGCCTTTTATTAGTATGGCAACACTGGCGTTGTGTATAAAACGCCTAGTGGCCATATTAACATAGCCCTATAGATGTGATAGACTCGGGGACGCGCCAAGAATTTAGCGGCTACTTTCCAATGATGAAACAAAAGCGTAATCCTACTGAAATAGGCGTCATTCCACGTCAAATCAAACACAAAATTGGAAGAAGTTCACAACGCCAAATCAGATTTTCCTCAAATTTTGTGCGGATGATTTATAGAATAGGATAATTAATGACCGAGTAATTAATTATGCAATTTTTTAATTTTCTGCAAGATATTCCATTATTGTCTCTGAATTTCTTAAAAATAACTCCTTAGCTGTAGAGATTACTGAAGTGAAAATTTGTTTCTAGGGATAACTTTTTAAGCGGATTCCAAAAATGTTATCAAAATTTACGTATGTCTATAGATTATGCATGAGCATTGCATTTGCTGTAAAACATCATGGATTTTTTTCGGCCTGTTTGATCAGAAACGCATGTTTTAAATGTTAAGATGGTATGCCACTACATCCCAAAAAGTTTCATCTTGGCTTTCTGCTCAGAAGCTGAGCCAAAAAAAAAAAAAAAAAAAAAAAAATTCAGGTGACTTTTCTTATATAGGGTCTCGTAATAAGTTTTAAAGAACTTGTTAAAGAAATGAATATTCAATAATGCATTTATTCGTCTAAGTAATCTGCATTACTTTCGAGCACCCACCGGCAACGGTCAGGTAGCGCACGGATGCCAGCATCGTAGAAGGATTCATCTTCTGATGCGATGAAGTAAGTCATCAATGGATTTTGGTACTTCGTCCACTATCGGACAGTGTACAGAAAGCAAGGCATTGTTCATCGACCGAAGTATAGACAATCGTCCGAAGGGGCTATGTCAGGGATATACGCCTGTTCTAAAACTTCCCGAGCAAACTTTACTAGCGTGTCCTTGACCGCTTTTCGCTACATGAGTCCTTGTCTTCTGTACACTTCCCCACAGTGGACGAAATACAAAAATCCTTGATGGCTTCATCGCATCAAAAGATGAACCCTTCTATTTGTGGCTGGCATCTGTGCGCTACCTGACCGTTGGCGCTTGATGCTAGAAAATAAGGGAGATTACTTTAGCGAATAAAGGTATCATTGCTTATTCATTTCTTTGACACGCTCTTTTAAACTTATTACTAGACCCAATATACGAAAAGTTACATGAAAATGTAATAATTTTTTTTTTGCTCTGCTTCTGAGCAGAAAGCCAAGATGAAATTTTTTTGGGATCTAGTAACATATCATCTTAAGAGCAAATACAAATTTAAAACATGTATTTCTGATAAAACATACCAAAAAAAAAAAAAATTCATGTTTTTTAGGAAATGCAATGCTCATGCATAAACTATAGAAGATACGCAAATTTCGATCACATTTTTAGAATCAGCTTACAAAGTTACCCTTGGAAACAAATTTTCACTTCAGTAAATTCTACAGGTAAGGAGTTATTTAAGAAAATCGGAGAATAAATCGTGTATCTTGCAGTAAACTTAAAAAACTGCTTAGTACATTTCTCAGTAAATAATTACCGTAGAATCTGCAAAATTCAGTATTGTGGCTATCTTGGCCTATAAATCATGTATATAAAATTTGAGGAAATTCTAAGTTGGTGTGGTGAACTGCATTGTTTGATCTGATGTGCAGAGCGGCCAAGTCTCCGGATTTTTCCGGGAGATTTCTCACCACAATGTTTAGATAGTTTTATTTTACATTAAATATTTGGACTCATTTTAAGCATAAATTTGTGGTGGGAAATCTCCCGAAAAAAGCCGGAGACTTGGCAACTCTGGATGTGGAATGGCCCATGTGTATATCCTTCACTGATTTGTATATAGAAAACCAGGAAGGGTTGACCCTAAGTGCAAAACCTGAAATAGAATGCAGATACGTTTTATAAACTGACAACACTAATAACGTTATTCAAACTAACTATTTGGTAACAACTTTTTATTCAGGCTATTTCAGTTATAAGGAATGTATCCCCGATTTCTTAAAATCTAACTTTAATAAAGTTTTATTAGATCATTACTAAGTTATGCTTATTAATAGAGTACACTACCATTTATTATTGCTTAAAGGATACTATTTAAATAGATTACAACTCAGCAAACACAGTCCTATCTGGTACGTGACGGGCCAACACCTGCTTTAACGGTTCAGCGTCGGCATTGGCAAGGTGGTAATTGGAGCGATCTTGGTTCAGCAACGGCAAACCAACGTGACGAAATCAAAGGAAAATTGGTTTGGGCACGCAACCGTCAGATGTCGGTTATATTTTAGGGTTAGCCGGGATAGCAAAGAGTCGAGAAGCTAGTGCTCTAAAGGATAAAACCGATATATATATATATATATATTATCGGTCCTATCTGGTACGTGACGGGCCAACACCTTCTTTAACGGTTCAGCGTCGGCATTGGCAAGGTGGTAATTGGAGCGATCTTGGTTCAGCAACGGCAAAACAACGTGACGAAATCAAAGGAAAATTGGTTTGGGCACGCAACCGTCAGATGTCAGTTATATTTTAGGGTTAGCCGGGATAGCAAAGAGTCGAGAAGCTAGTGCTCTAAAGGATAAAACCGATATATATATATATTATCGGTCCTATCTGGTACGTGACGGGCCAACACCTTATTTAACGGTTAAGCGTCGGCATTGGCAAGGTGGTAATTGGAGCGATCTTGGTTCAGCAACGGCAAACCAACGTGACGAAATCAAAGGAAAATTGGTTTGGGCACGCAACCGTCAGATGTCGGTTATATTTTAGGGTTAGCCGGGATAGCAAAGAGTCGAGAAGCTAGTGCTCTAAAGGATAAAACCGATATATATATATTATCGGTCCTATCTGATACGTGAAGTGCCAACACCTTCTTTAACGGTTCAGCGTAGGCATTGGCAAGGTGGTAATTGGAGCGATCTTGGTTCAGCAACGGCAAACCAACGTGACGAAATCAAAGGAAAATTGGTTTGGGCACGCAACCGTCAGATGTCAGTTATATTTTAGGGTTAGCCGGGATAGCAAAGAGTCGAGAAGCTAGTGCTCTAAAGGATAAAACCGATATATATATATATTTATGCGAGATATGTCTTATTTGTAGTATGTTTTGTGTTTTACTTGTTAGTTATATTCTATTCTGTTTGTCATAGCTGCAATTGCGCGTTACAAATAGGATATCTTCTAAATAATTAATTATGGATGTTTGATTTGACTTTATATGCCATTTTTGCATTGCTAATAATTTTATAAATCTTCTTACAAGCTATATTTTGCTGCAAGTGCGCATTTATAGTTTTGTAATTTTCCTAGTTACTACCTTCAGTTACTCCTTTTCAATCAGCATCTATGATTTATCTATATTCATTTTGAATACCTAGTCTAAATAGATAGCTGTATTTTACAATCTCCTTTCTATTTTTATTTTAATTTCCCAACGTTTTCAACAATAATGTTCAAAAAATCTGGTTTCTAATTCTTGTTAACAGCTGTTATATTTTTATGCGAGATATGTCTTATTTGTAGTATGTTTTGTGTTTTAATTGTTAGTTATATATTATTGAACTACAGTTTACATTGTTTTACCTATCCATTTACTGCTACTTATGAAACTAAAATACTTACCCACAAAAAAAAGAAAAACAGAAAAAGAACTTTTATGTTAATTTATTTATTTTACTATACCCGTCCTGTGGCAAATACAGAAAATTTGCTGCTGACCATGGCAGAGTAGGCGAGACATTCAACATGGCAAATGGCCAAAGTGTAAAGTTCCAGGGTTCTGGTCTACCGCGCGGCTGTTGATCTAATGGTCTATTGTTTTTAGCGCTTTTCTCCGGATGAAACATAAATGCGCGTTAGAACCCCTTAAAAATTTCTCCTCTCAAGACATCTCCATTTAGGCAGATAGCCCTCGCGTAACTTTGCTATGACCACAAAATCAAATCAAATCAAATAAAAAAATAGGCTTTGGAGTCACTAATAAATAATAAAACTTGCTAATTTGGCTTAAACAAAATCCAGAATAACGAAAAGTTCACATTAAAACAATTTAATTTTATGGGAGGGGCGAATTTAATAAATTTCATTTGATGAAAAGAAAATGCACAATAAAGGAAAGTGTTGCCCTGTAGCATATTTTTTAAATAGGGGATGGGTTTAAAGTTCCTTAAGCACACCATGCGATCCACCATTTTCAGTTTTTTCCAAGTTTATTCCATACCTGAACCCAGGTTTAACATCCTCGATCTGACCATTGAAACAAATGTGCCGGTTTAGATGTTTTTCTATAACTTGCTCAGGGCTTCGGTTTAAACGAGCGTTAAAAGTTTGAAGCTGGGAAGCATCAGTGGCGTGCTCAAACGAGTCCAAATCTACTCTGAACGTCTTTAAAAAGATTGAAGGAGAGAAACTTCGCAAATAAAATAACACACATTCCATATTGTGTATTCTTTTACTAACAGGGTAGGATGAAGGATTTAAAATGCAGTCTACAATTACACTAAACAGTAGTTAAGTTCTGAAAGACAATTTTTATATATGAGTCAATTGAATAGTCAAGAAAATTGAACATAAATGAGTCAATTGAATTAAGCTATAGACATTTGAACTGTAATTTCAAATTCTTACTGTTATATTACTGTATTTCTGATGGTTAATCTGAATTTCAGGAATCTTGGAGAAGAAAAAAATAATTTTAAAGTATTCAACTAAATCTTCTTTTTACTATTTTCTTTAATAACAACTTGGAAAAGGTTCAGTATTTTACAGAATTTTTCAAATCATATTAATGAAGTAACAGAATCGTTACTTTTCTAATTGATAATCAGAATTAGCTATAAAAAATACAACCTTTTGAAAGATATTCCCTTCTTTTTAAGGGTTTTAATTCCACAGATTTGGCGTTACAGGAAGGGAATCATTTCTCAGAATTGCCTGTGGGACGACCACCCACTCCTATAAATTCTGTATGGGTCCGCCTGCTGTAGAACACCCAGTACGTGAACATTATGAATACCTGTACACTGGTCAGTCCTTTCCCTGGGTCATTGTCTGTCAAGGATACACCATTGCTTGAGGGAAGGCAGGAACAAAGTAAACCACCAGTTTGCATCATTTTCCCGGAATTTTGCGGAACGCGTGCCGTCAAAAGTTTCTGGTACTGTGCAAAAGCAGTTTTATCTATGTTTTGTTATCCTGGTCCCACTTCGAGTGATTTTACTTTCAAGTGGAGTTCAGTTTCAAGTGGATAAAAACAAAAATGAAATTTTTAATTGAAACCAACTGGTTTTCAACTTAGCCAAGCAATGTTAATTAATTTGCTGGCTTTGTTAAGAACTTTTTGGTTTAGATGCGGGCTGATTTTTAAGGGGCAAGACAATTCTGTTCCAAAGCATGTAAAACATTAATATTTTATTGTGTTGGATATTATTAACAAACGTGAGAAGTTTCAGGATTTTGTTCTTGAGTCTCTGGCTTTTATATCCTATTTTAGGCCTCGGGATGTTTGAAATTTTTTCAGGCTTTTTCAAATTTTATTGATAAATTAAACCTTTTCCCAAGTTTCAGCGTTTATTGTGCTATATTTTTTAGTTATAGTTTCTTGTATGTATTTTTATAATGTATTCATTTATTATATACATTATGTTTTTATATTTTCTAAATGTTTTGACAAATTTTAAAATTTATTTAGATTATAAGAATCAAGAAATAAAATAGTGCTGTTTATACTGACATTATTCGCATTTAAGAAAAGAAACAAATTATGTCTGCATTCATTATATGTGCATTTTATCGGAAAATATATGCATAAAAATATCAAGACTTTTTGACTTAGAAAAGCAGGAGGCTTTTCAATTTCGAAAACTTAGCAAGTCTTTATTCAACAGGGGGAAAAAATTGTTACAATAAGCTATTTTCTTCTTTAGGAAGAAGCTTATGCAATGAAATATAAAAGTACATCAATATAAAATAAGATCTTTACTTGAAGTTTATGCTTGTTTATAATAACAAATAATATTTATTTTTATTTGTGTCGTGGGTAATAGGAACTGCTCATAAAAGTTCAGTAATATAAAATAAAATATTTACACGAAATAAATACTTTTCTCATAATAAATATGGGTTTATTAATAATTAATTCCTTCATTAGATCTTCACTGCAACAATCAACCCATTAAAAATAATGGTGATGATTATTATTATGTGAATGACTTTACACCACACTGGGACTAATTTTGTTTAGAAATACAAAGTTAAATCAAAAAATATTTGTTTGTTTTTAGGAAAATGCCTGTTGAAATAAAAAAGAAAAGCTTTTGTGAAATTATCCGAAATTATTTGCTGATTCAACAAATATTGGTTAATTCATCAATAATACCATTAGTTTTAGAAAAGCTTTTAATTTAATCAAAGATTTGCTTTAAAACATTTTATTGGTTTAGCTAAGTATTTTTTAACAAAATTAGTCCCAGTGGTGTAAAGTCATTTATATAATAATAATTATTACTTTAATGGGTTGTTTACTGACCTAGAGAACTAATTATGAAACTAATTACGGTATTTTGAATATCAATAAGGTGCTGGCTGGTTTTCGATACTTTGTCGTCGCCGATAACACACCAAAAACGTTATGTCTTTGGTTGAAAGGTTGCATAGGGCTGCAACCTTTGAACCAAAGGGTTTTAACCGACACCGATCCAAAACCACTCCGTACTTATGGTCCATAAGCTCGACGAGCGGACCTAAATTTGTCGTAAACGGCGTCTCCTGAGTGATGTCGCCCTAGCGTATGCTGCGTCGGCAAAAACTTATCCGACAGGGCTGTGTTTGCTGGGAACTTATGTTTTTTTATAGGAATGCTTCTAGAACACACATATGTCGAGGACACATGATGTGTTATTATATCTCTGATCCGAGGATAAAGTGAATAAAAAGCTAAAATATTTTTTTTTTTCTTGTAAAGTATGAAAAATAAGAACACTTAATAAAAAAAAGATATGAATTTTCAAAAAAATGAGACTAGTTACGGCGTCCATGATTCAAAAGAACAATACTCATTTGATTATTATAATCAGTTATACTCTCGGAACCACACGTTTCATCATAAGCGGATTGTCATAACCGGGTTGACGTGAAAACAGGGTATGGTTATAACGAGGTAGGACTGTATTTTCATGAAATAGAAATCCCGAAAATGGGCTCGTTAAAGCAAATGAATTTACCTATTCGTAATCTTGAGGATAAAGGAAATGATGATGCTACATTTTGCTAGAAAATTTTCTTGCTAATTATGCCGATTGCTAGCTGATTCTGCAGTGAATTTCACGCAAGACGATTTCACCTTCTGAATGAGAAATAAATTTCCTGAGAAAACGAGGAGTTAATTTCAATAAATCAATTTATTTATCACGAAAATGTAGCCATAAATGTATACCCTGTACAACACTTCGGATTGTCAGGCGAACCGAAAATTCGGGAAACTTTTAGTTGTATATATATATCAGCTGTATTTTTAGTTAGATTGAAATGGGGGGGGGTCATTTTTTTGCGGCTCTGACTTTATTCGGTCTGGTGCTATAGCATCTTTCGCATAACCCTAAAGACCGCCTTCGATACACAGCACCTTAATTCTTTAAACTTCATGTAATATTGTAGTTTAATGCTAATAGTACTAATAAAAAAATTGTGTAGTTAAAATATTGATAAACTGTTTGATCAAGACAACACATTTTTAAATTTTACCTGAAGCCGTACATTTCTAATTAAAAAGGGTTGTTTTCTGATAACATGCAGTTATTCTGATGCCATACATTTTATAAGGAGTGGTATATTAAAAATATAAATTAGAAAAAATAACTTGTTAGGGTGATCCTGTATAAAAATACAATAATTTAAGTAATGAAGTCCAACCTTCGAAAAGACACTTTTCGTAAGACTATGGGAATCGGATGTTGAAACATTGCAAACGAAACTTTTTGACAGATTACTGTTGTTTTGGTGATTAAGTTTCAATAAAATATATAATTGAGGGGCTTGCAGAAATTGTATATGTGTGTATATATATATATGTATGTGTGTGTGTATTTCTGACGAATATTTTTTTAATTATCAACTTGTGTTCATGAGTATTTATTTTAGTGTATTTAATTTTCATTAAAAAATGAATTTCTTGATGTCATTACTACCTTATTCAATCATATCTTTAAAAAAATATGCAAAAAAGAATCACGTGTCTTCTGTCAGTGAAATCCTGCAAAGCAGGAACAAGATAATTATATTAGTTTATTTGGATTATACAAAGGTAGTGCTAATGGAACTTCCATAAGAACTTTTTTCTGTAAAACTATGAAATCCTGAAAGTTTCCGTCTAACTGCCGAAACACTTTTTTAAATTTAAGTCTACGGCATTAAAATTCGTTTTATATCGTCTATTCGTGCAGTCCTGAAACGATTTTATCTATTTATTCATTTATTTTTTGTTACTCAATTTATATATTTGTAAATTAAGGATTCCCCCTTTAAAGTTTTTAGTAATTATCGCCAAAATAAAGTCGAATAATTTACGAATGTGCATTTTTAATGACATTTTGAGGATGTGACTTCATTTTTCTCAGCAAACGGTTTGTATATAGGGTCATCCTAAAAGTTGTGTTGTTTTCTTTTGAATATGCTGACACTTTTAAAACGTAAATGTAAGTGAAAATCATCAGGAAACCCTTTCCAGTTGATAGAATAGTACTCAAGTCAATACTTAAAATAACGCCACACTCATCAAACAGTGTGAACAGTATGAATTATTTTCTATGTCTTACAGTAAAGAAATTACTTTTTAAGATGCTCAATTTCTTAAAAAATTCTATTGTCGTAGTTCAACATTAGTCTCTGCGATTAAGGTACAGCTGAAACCGCGGGCTGAGTCAATTTAACCCGACTTATAAATGTCGTGTTGCAATGCAAAAATAATACATTATGATATTCATTATGTCATTACCGTTAATTTTTAACGATAGTGACATTAAATTTGAGCACCGCATTCCATATTCGTGGCAAGTTTTGGGTCAAAATGATCCATTCCGTGGTTTTAGGTATGCATGTCAAAAACAAAAAATATACGAAATATAGTTAAGAGCTTACTTTTTTATTATAGTTAAGAGCTTATTTTTTTTTTCTTATAACTTTAAGAGTCCCAATTTTTTTTATGTTTAGTTCTAAACTTTTTGAAAAATGGGGGACAAATTTGGGTTTGGTTCAAAATGCATGTATGCATGTCAAAAACAAAAAAACAGAAATTAAGAGCTTATTTCTACTTTCCGAACATGTACCATGTAAGGAAAGTATTGTAATCATGAAAAAATTCGACTTCGAGATTTTGGTGTTTTGACACGTTTTGAGGGCTTCTGAATCCATTTATGCTATTTTTACGAGATGTATGTATGTGTGTATATGTGTGTGTGTGTGTGTGTGTGTATGTGAGTGAACACGATAGCTCCTGAACGGAGCATTCAATTGAGCTCAAATTGGATATATATGTCATAAACCACCGTCGCAAGACCGGTATTGATTTTGGTGTGTATAGGACTGATAGTTTTTCTACAGGGCTACGACAAAGATTTCTTTTACATTATGGCCTATGGGGGGAATTTCTTGAAAGTGCGCAAGCGTTTAAACGGTGCATTCGATTGAGTTTCAATTTCGTATATATGTTTGAATGATTC
Source organism: Cheiracanthium punctorium (assembly GCA_038373885.1). Taxonomy (NCBI): domain Eukaryota; kingdom Metazoa; phylum Arthropoda; class Arachnida; order Araneae; family Cheiracanthiidae; genus Cheiracanthium; species Cheiracanthium punctorium. The sequence goes on along the minus strand of JAWZYV010014616.1, from coordinate 1,144,586 downwards.
ATCGATTAAAATTTATTTAAGTGCTTGGTAATGATCTTAATCGTAAGTGTTCGGAAAGTCGAGTGGAGTCACTCCAGATTTTTTTTGTTTAGTTCTAAACTTTTGAAAAATGTGGGATGAATTTGGGTTTGGTTCAAAATGATCCATCCCTTCGCCGTTTTAGTGTTGAGAGAGGACGTATTTAAAGTGTTCCGTAGTTGATAGATACAATCATATGCAAGAAGCTCATCAGTATTCACTTTTTTTTTTATCGTGAGTTAAATGAAAAAAAAAAACTTAACAAAAGTTGAAATAAACTTGTGTCTTCGACTTTACGAAAAATACGACTGTAACTTTATAAATGACTTAGTTTTCAACGTCACGAAATATGCAGATTAACACATTCTTGAAGAGCGAACTCGAACGAGTGCAGTCGTGTTGATTTAACTGCAAGGAAAAACCTGTATAGCACTAACATGAGCACTATTTTCGTGAACACAAGTACTGGATATATAATTGTACAGGATCGTGTATTAGATTGCCTAAAATATCGCATTATATGGATGATACATGATTTCATTAAACTGCAACTGCGTTTGCTAATACACTTTGAATAACGCAGGATTTCTCTTGAATGCATCATTGCAATAGTCAACGCCTCAGTAACGTTTCATGATCATGATATATTTAGGCATTTAGCAGATATGTCCAACTTGTTACTAATTTATCTGTTTCCATAGCTGGGTGGGATTATGCGTTTCTTCTAAATCGATCTGTTGCTCATGTTAGTGCTATACAGGTTTTTTTAACCACATTCGGGGACAGATCATTCCCTTAATTTTTTTTTCCTCGGGAATATTTGATAAGTATAAAAATTTCAAGCGCATAATTCTTTACCTTATTATTTTAAATATCTTTCACAAGCTTATGAATGGAATTATAAGGGATTTCTTTTTCTCACCACTAATAAAAATGCAATTCCTCTGTATGATAGCCATTCTTAAATAAATCTGAAATAAAAGCAAAACCTGCTTTTATACGAATACAAAGTCAAAGCATATCGCCGTTTCAAGTCTACAGAGGTCGTACTATGCATTTACCATTGGCCAGGACAATTTTAGTTGACTCTTTACTTTCGGCTAAGAATTTTTTGTTTTAATATATTGAAAAATAGAACCTAAAAATTTTGCACGTGAGAAAATTTGCAAATCTGCATTACCGCGATGAACTCGGCAATTATGTTGGGGACTGATTCTTGAGTTACTTTTCAGATTAAAAATATATACGTTTGCCTAATATTTTTAATAACTTAACATGGTATCTTAGAGAAGTTTAACCCCTTAACGGTCGTATTATTTTAAGGAATACGATCATAAAAGTGCACTTTTTTTATTACGGAAAACTGTATAAAAGTAAGTGCGTGTGCAATAGATGTACTCATTGTAAGGATTTGGACATTTTTTAGCTCTAAAGAAAATGTGAAATTTCTAGGAAAGTGCAACATTCAGGGTTTTTGGAACTGTATATGTGTTTCCTAATAAGCAGGGAATTATTAGAAATGTATGTTTTAAACGCTAAAGGAGAACTTTATTAAACCACTTCGTAAAATAAATATTTGCCAAGTTCTCTTTGAAATAAGTAAAAGTGAGCTAATATGGCACAATGCATATCACTAATACACGTATTTGAGTAGCGCAGCCCCCTATTTAAAAATAAACTATCTCCAAAATGAGGTAAAAATAGTCTGGTTTTGTGATCTGTTGTGTAAAACGAGATATAAAAATAATCTGCGCATAAGAATTGAAATGCTCTTATCTTTGTGGCGCATAATTAACTCAACTAAGTTGAATACAATGGCCCGGAAATATTACGGGCACGAGAAATCGAAGGAGAAAGCTTAGCCCGTGATTTCGAAGGGAGCGAGGAGTAAGGGGTTAACCCTTTAAAGCGCAGTGATCCCGCTCTGGGAACACCCAACTCTAACGTTTTGACTGTTGCCAGTCACGAAGAATAGATTTGATTTCTATCGAAATAGTTGCGGGTGACTTAGTCCACGAGAATCCTTTACTTTTTAGCACGTCATTCCCGTAAAACAATGGCACGAATCACTAGATTTTGTAAACAGTCACGTGACATCTGCTGAAAAATGGAAAAACGCGAGAACAGCTGGACAGATTGCCCAATGCTGAAAAAGGGCAGCCGTTGCCATCGCTCGACTTAACTACCAGCAAGATGGCGGACGATCGAAACGTTCATCGCGTGCCACAGATCTAGAGACCCGTTTTTGACGCAGCTGGCTGTGCTCGCGCGCAGCCAGCTGTCGTCTGCCCCTTTCGTCTGCAACGGCTGCCCCTTTTTCAGCATTGGGAAAGGGTTGCACCTGAAAGGGTTAATACAAAAAAAAATCTTTCGTCTTAGACATCATTCGTCAAGTTGAAGCATTTGTGTGTGTTGTTTTCATTTTGATTAGCAAATGAAAATCTAGGCAGTCTGGCACTCGTATTCCCATAAATATTTTCCAAAAATGCCGTTGATATCTGTACATGTGACACCGCTATTTTAGATCGATAAATATGCAAAGAGCATTGACTATCCATTCCCGCGTTACAAATTGAAGCCCTCTTTTATTTGATGTCTCGAGTCAAAGTCGGCGGGGTTTAATATCATACGAAAAGCATATAAAAACACAAGACGTCTGAACATACCGACAGACTTCTGAATTATTTTTTTTTTACTTGCGAAGAGAGAAATATTTCCCCTCGTGATCTTCGGGATTTTATTCCAAAGTAATAAATAATGCAAAAAAAGAGAAGAGAAAAAAACGTGTTGAAAAATAAGCAATGTATGAAATTTTCAACTTTGCTCTCGTTCTTTTTTCCATGGCGTTTTGAATAACTTTATTGGCAAACTGGTGTACGACACGTATTTTACTAATAATACGACTGTGACGTAAGATCTGCATTTGCGGAGAAAAACCGGTGAAATTTTATCGTTGATTATTCAAAATAGTATGTATTTTTAAACTTTCTTCCAGTCATCTTACACTTTGAATTAGTTTTCTCAGTGTCAAACTCAATAGTATGGTTGATTCAGTATTCGGTAAATTTTGTCCGCGTACATTTGCAGTATAAAACTAAAAAGGTATTTGCTTGCATTCTAAAACGTATTTCAATCTTAAAGTCTTCGAATTTTTTAAAGCAACTAAAATGACCCATGTGTGATTTAGATTGAAAAAACTAAGTGAAATAGATTATATTGCGTACCCATCACATATTGCTTACGAGATGGGAAGTATAGTAAACCTATTAGCGCCCGATTTTTTTTAGAACATTCTCCAGATTATGCTGATGTCAGAAGTGATAAACAAATTTCAGAGATGTGTGGGATATTAAAAATGTATTTTCTAAAAATATGAATAAAACAATGAAATATTAGCATTTTACTTTGTTATTGCTCGGTCTTTTGTGGAAATCATATTTTTTATTGAGTGATGAAAATAGGGGGCAAAAAATGAATGTTTAAATATTTTTGCAACTTAACCGTCTAAAAATAGATCGCTCGGCGTCAATAGGTTAAAGAATTTCTTAAAGCTAATGAAACACTATAATATTTCTTTTTAATCATTGATACTAAGACCTAATCTATGAGAGTTCATGAATGCTTCATGAACAATTATTTTAAAAGGTACATTCATTTTATTTTATTTGTATAAATCTAAAGTGCAATTTAAACAACGGCTGTCTTCGAAGCTTGATATGATGTATTGGAATTCATCTGTGAGCCTCTTTATAAAATATTCCGGTTCTGTTTGCCATTTTTCAAAAGGCAATTTAAATAATCCAGAGCAATCCATTCACATTTACACCATTTAAACCACACACAGGCAAACGAAGCGGCTAAACTATAAACATTTGCCAATGTCATTTTCTTTCCTACGAGCCCAAAAATGACGGGTTTTAAACTAGGCATTTAACGAACCTTATTCAATTCAAAGGAACGTCTACTTTGAGTCTAAACCGACAATTTAAGAGAACGAATAATATATAAATATAAAAATCCTGTTAATTATAAGACTAAATTGCCATTTTTCAAAAGGCAATTTAAATAATCCATAGCAATCCATTCACATTTACACCATTTAAACCACACACGGGCAAACGAAGCGGCGAAACTATAAACACTTGTCAATGTCATTTTCTTTCCTACGAGCCCAAAAATGGCCGATTTTAAACTAGGCATTTAACGAACCTTATTCAATTCAAAGGAACGTCTACTTTGAGTCTAAACCGACAATTTAAGAGAACGAATAATATATAAATATAAAAATCCTGTTAATTATAAGACTAAGATTTCTAATTTCTATGGCTTGGTACCAGCAATTATCAACGCAACATTTAATTTCTAAATGGTGTAACAGAATAAAGCGAACTTTTTAAAAATTCATGTGTATCAAAACAAGTGAAATCGTGAAGATTAGTGGGGAAAAAATGTAATCACGATGGGGTGAATTTGTTATTGAACCATATTATAATTTGTTGTTGTGTGCAGTCATTTCAAATTACTACAGAGGGATTTTGCTATAAAAATAATGTTGTAAGCAATCCAGTATTTAGTAAAAGGGAAAAACGGTGGTCGAAAATTTTATTGTTATTTTCAGCAAGGTGTGATGCGCATATAAAGTTTCATTATGTGAAACATAAAACGTACCTCTGTTGTAAATTATATAACCAAATAAAAATTTATATTTATATATAGAACTATTCACAGGACTTCTAAAAATACAAATTTTTTAATAAATCTCTGAAAACTGAAATACTACACTTTTCAAAACACAAAAGATTAAAACGCAAAATGTTTTACTTTTTCGTATATTTTAATGTCCTAAAAAAATCTTCGAACAAGCTATTACCAAACCCTCCCAGTAGGTTCTAAAAATTTAGCATAGTTTTTGAGAAAAACAATAATAACTTACATGTTCTTTAAAAGCTTATCGCTTTAATTGCATATATTAGCATAATTTACCATATTTTAAGTTTGACTCCCGAAAGTTAATTTTATGGTCTAAACGCAACTAAAAAGAGTCCCTTAACAAAATGTCTAGTGATTTCATGAATATACGATGAGAATTGGAAGTGGCTGCCAGTTATAAAATATTAATTTTATATAGCAAGCAATAAAATATCCGAAAGTAAAATTAACGTCGCCTTCTCGGGATCATAAACCTGCCTTCAATTAATCTAGGACCTTAAAAGGGATCGGTGTTCGCCAGATTAAGAGCCTCTCGTCCTCTCAAGTCCCAAGGTACAAACACTTCAACTTAGGAGAGATAAATAGAAAGATCTTCTTTGGGATTATGTGCAGGAATGCTACAGGGGCAATATTTAATACCGGATACCAGCATTTCAACAGAATAAATTTGAATTACAACAAATTATATTTAACAACATAAATATTTGGGGGGAAATTCTTAACGACTCAACTAAGTTAGAGACTATGAAAACGGATCGTTTATTTCTTCTTTCGTAAATTTTTAAAATGGGTTTCAGAAAATGGTATTCTATGGACATAAATAGCTGTAAAAAGTTAATTTTTTGTATAAGAACAAAGTATTTTCTTTTTGAATAAGGAATAAGTAGACTGGAGATTCATGAGTTCCTGTTTGCTGAAGAGTAATAATAATTTAAACAGTTACATAACTTTATAGGATACAATATATTTTCCAATTAAATAATTTTAAAAAAAGTAAAATTGGTATTTTGGAGATTTTATTTTCCGAGTTGACGTGAACATACCGTTTTACTCATGATATTTCAATTATCTGATACGATGCATCTTTCTATTGAAATTTCTATGCGTGATTTTAGCATTCCCTTAAATACTAGATGTTATAGTAGAGGATAGTTAATTGAATTGACTCGTTCACATTGTCATTCGGATCAACTTATTTTAATTACTTATTCCCAGATGTGTGATATTCATTAAATAGTTTAAATCTTACGTCAGGATCTTGCATTAAAATTTTAATTAATGCGTAGTTGTTGGAGAAGCTATTTAATTACATGAATAGCTGAAATTTAACTAATTCTCTAGTAGTACTTAACTTTCTGCACGATGTTCCATCGCTGTTAGACAGTGTCAAATGATAATTTCTGATAAGTTTCGCGAGAATAGATTTCTTGATCAATGACATATTTGTGAAGAATAAAAATATTAGATGCGTTATAAAAATAGTGAATCATTGCTAGTTTTAAAGAATCTAAAATTTATCAAACCATAAATATGAGGATATTTTAAACCGTTCTAATATACATACTTTTTATTATTTTTATATTTTAGAATTTAAGAAAATATTCCCTTAGTGATACAAGTAATAAAAGGCTTGTATTGAAACACGTTCAAATGATCTGCATTGGATCTTTATATTGCAACGTACGTGGTTATGCCTTGTTAATACGTGGTTATTGTATACCGATAACACAGCCCTCCAAGATTCAAGTCGTCAAATCATGTTTTAACACTAGAATAGAAGGAGGGGCTTTCGTTGTTTATTGTTCAGAAATTCCAGTAATAACTAACTGAACGTAGTGCAAATTTCTTACTTTTCATAATGTGATACTTTTTTACCTATTTTGTCATTTATCTTTTAGCCTCATAGAAACATAAATATTGAAACCTCTACCTAGAATGAGGGGAGGGGCTCCTGACGTATTTTATAATAATACGAAGAAATTCCTCGTTTTTCATTATATATGTCACATGGAAAATGATATTCATTGAGTATATTTTGAGCTTAGCATTTGTTTGCGGTACCAAGAAAATGTCATCATCCCCTCCCCCCTTGGTGACAGCCAAATGATAAGACATATAAAAGAATGCACTGAAAAGCAAGCAGTCGTTTAAATAAAAACACATGGACTGTATCTTTTGATGGACTTGAAGTTGTTTTTTCAATTATGTACGCAAGAGGCATGGAACAAAGAAGATTCCTTTGAATTCTTCAAGATTGATAGTTTGGATTCCAGAATTTTTCTCAGACTATGGCAAGAGATCGTTTCAAAGCAATCTTGACTTTCCTTCGCTTTGATTACAAAACAAAGATCAATGCGACTGAAGGTCGATAAATTTTGTCTATCTTCTGATTTATGGTAATCTTTCATTGAAAACATTGCGTCTGTAGTGGAACTCACTGTAGATGAGCAACTTCTTCCATCAAAAGCTAAATGCCCTTTCACCCAATATAGTCCTAGCAAACTGGAGGTCGGACATGTTTGGGATACTTGGGAATTTTGGCTACTTGTTTGCGTAGATTCAAAATATGGGCTCAACGGTTTTCCGTACAAAGAGCAACAACAAAGCTACTCATGAGCATGTTGTTATGAAGTTGATTCAACCTTACTTGGGAAAAAGGAAGAAATATAACTACAGATAGCTAATTTACTGCTGTGCAATTACGTGAAAAATTGAAGTTCCAGTCAACAAGCCTAGTGGGAACACTCATAAGATATCCTAGAGATGTGCCACCAACAGCGAAATTGGGAAAACAATCTTTATTCCATTATTGTGTACAGGGGCGTTACCGGTATAACACTAACAGTATACCAAGAAAATAAAAATAAAACGGATTACTGATGAGTTCGCTTCATATAAATGTAATCATCGACAATAATAAGAAAAAGCTATAAACGGTTACATATTATAATCAAAGTACGTAGTCCATCCGCCTTTATAGCACTAAATCAGGAACTCTTCGTGTGTATTATTTAATGTTTTAGATTTACCTGCTGTAAATGTGTGGATTTTATATAAAGTTACCGGGAAGGAATGCCGCATAGATTTTATTCAACAGTTAAGAAAACTCTTTGCTGCATACGAGTAATAGAGAAATACAATTTAAGCACGGAAGCCGAGCAAGCAATGTATAAGCAGAGAAGACAAAATAATAAAAATGAAAACCAAGTGTAGAATGAAAATCTTTGAAAATCTTTCAAAGGTAATCGTACATGGACATGGAATATATGTCCAAATTGCAGAAAAGCAGTTTGCGGCAAATGTGCTTTGAGAGAAGTGCAGTGCAACGATTGTTATGAAAACTGTACAAAATGAAAATAAATCAGGTTAGTATATAAATTTTCAGTTTCATTAGTTAAACAAGAGTATTTTATTTCATTAGTTAAACAAGAGTATTTTATTTCATTAGTTAAACAAGAGTATTTTATTTCATTTTACTATTATCTATTATTATCTAGAGTTGGGGAACCTAATTATCTCAACAACGAACATATTGAAAAAGTACTTATTTTGTTCCGTTTCATTGGGCATTTTTACTATCAATATAAATTAACCCATTTGTGCCTGGATATTTTTGCGACTTTCTTCGATTTTTACTGATAACAAAAATAATAGATAAATTTCCGATGTCAACTTCTTGAACAAGGGATGATTTCTTTTAAAATCATTATGAATAAAAATCGACATATCAACATCCTACTTGGTCATGTTAAATTATTTTGTAGAGTTGAGGCTCAATACTCATGAATAAAGGCTAGGAAAAATAAATAACGTTTTCGACTAATAGCGAAAATGCCGTCCCAAAACAGGGACACTAGGCATAAATGGGTTAAAATCCAATAACATTTTGATGATTGATTTTCTATTATATTCTAATAAGTTAATTTTAACCATATTTATAGGTCTTTTATACATAACAGGCCTACACTCAAAAATCTAGAAGGGGCCAGAGTAGCCCCTCCTGACTTTCTGGGTATACAGCAATTGTCAGTCTTCCTCGTGTTAAAATTTATGTCTTTACATAATGTTCTGATGATGAATACGGAACAAAGCTCACTTATTCTCTGCCACATTTTCCGCACTCCTTTTCTGTACTAGAGCCTGTTTTAATGAAAATCCTTTAATAAACGTAACTTTATTATTTTTTCATGTTTCCTTTTAGTTATAGAAATCTATCCTACAGCTTTTATAGAGCCTTTTATATGCCTTTTCTTTGTCGTAATAGGGCGAGTGTAGCTTTTCTACTTGTTTATTTGATTTGGGTTCACTCGTTGCAGAGTCCAGCTGTAGTCTCCCATCTTTTTAACGTTCCAGTGACCCTGGTAACATTTCACCATTTCGTTTATGTCTTTAATGAAAACTTTCTTACTCTTCATCACTTACGTCTGTAGGTCTTTCGAGGAAAAAAAAAATCAAATTTGCTTTCAAAAAATGGTGCTTGAGTCTCATCGAGCTTTGAAAAGTGTTGAACTTCTATAAAATGGTTTGCATGAATGTTACGCAGTCAATAAATTTTGTGTAACTCCGTAAGATGGTAGCGATATTTTTGAAAGCAGCTCAAGCCTCCTTTTCAACTATTGTTACTGTCAACAGGAAATTATGGTTCATCATAATTCTTCTGATGTCTGCCCTCCCTCCCCTAGGAAGATTGGGGGGGGGGACAAAGCATCAGGTACAAAGAAACTTCTTGGAGGTACGTATCCCAATGTTTTTTTTCCGAATGTTCCTCCTAGCTCTTAAATCCTATTCAAGAATAAGATATCCAAACCATGGTTGGATGGCATGTTTTCGGATCTGAAAAATGCCAGTTTAGTATGACGACCCTGTTGACAGATTAAAATTTTCAGATCCTCAAATGCCATCCAACCATGGTTTGGATATCTTATTTTTCAAAGCATAAGTTGAAGATTTTCATAGGTCTCTCTAAACTGCAATAAACGGAATGACCATGGAAGTGTGAGACATCACTGTTCCGTTATGCAAAAGCACAGCCATCAGATTTCACTCAGCTCCTCCCTAATTTTTTGAAATTCTGTACCAAAAGTATGTTTGTTGAACTTCTGTACCAGGTATATCTGAACAGCAAACTGAGTTACTCTCTCTCGAGAAAAAGATATGTTAGATGTTTTTTTTTTTTCTTTGCCTGTACTAGTGAAAGGGCATTCTAAGCACCAGTAGATATATCCCTGTGAAAAAAAAAACAGAAATTATGCATTTAATCAAATATTTTTTTCTGAAATAGGTTTGAACATCCCTGTAAAATTTATGTATTTGTATTTACTGAAATATTTATTATGCATTTAGTGAAATATCATGCAACATCATGAAAGTGCACAGGAAATAATTGAAATTCGTTCTTCGTTGTACATCAGAACTACTTGAAACATGCTGTGAAAGAATTGTAAAGTAGAAACATTCACAGTATGTAATCTGAAAGGTAGATTTGGGTGTTTATTAGCATAATGTGGTTATGACCTCAAAATAAAAAATAAGTTTCTAAAGGATATCACTAAAGCATTAGGCATAAAATGTTTCATGACGGGTATCTTTCATCGTCCATTTCAAGTATTTTTAAGGCAATAACAATCGTAAAGCTTACAGCATATCCAAATTTTCAATAAATATATTTCGCAGTTTTGTGTTCGAAGATTTTTCGCTCATAAGAGAATATTATAATTCATAATGACATGATTTTGCTTTTTCTTACATAAATATTTTTAATATAGAGCTCAAAATTGCCCCAACATGTTTTAAAAGAGGTGAAATTATGACCATGTTATATATCATAGTCGAAGAACTCATTCTGACTAGGAAAATATTATTTAAAAACATTAAGGAAAAGTTATTTTAAAATAGGTTATAAATATTTGCTATAAAACGCGTTATTTATTTTTTTGTTATTTAACTTATTAATAAATTAGAAAATAGAATTTTTGCTTTTGTATAGACCCATAAACACATTCGAAGACACTAAAAGCACACAAATAAGAGTTCGTAATAAAATTGAATCACGCATATAAATACAAAAAATTGAGACTATGGTCATTTCTTTAAAACAAGGAGTTATTTTCTCATAATGAAATAACAAGACAGCTTCACATTACGTCACAATCCGTTCCTAATGCGCAGACTTCCTATATAAGTTTGGTTTTTTCCATCGGTTTATTCATACTCTTAAGTAGGCAAATGTCACTCAGAAAATTATTCCATCTGCAGTCACTTAGTTTAAAATATTCTGTTGTAAAACTTGGATCACTGAAAATAAAAAATGGAAAAATAAGATTAAAAATGTTCTGATAGACAGCATCCAAGGAACAATTTGTTTTTATTCTCTCTTAGACATTCCACTTTTTCCTTTATTTTGTTCTGAGAGTGTTACTATTACTTAACATAATTTCTAAAGTCAGTAATTTTATTTTCATAAACAGAGTGAATTTTAATACATTTTAGAAACGCTATTTTGATGTAATACATAAAAATTATTACTCAGTTTGCATCAACTATTTACAGACTGGGGTATTTGTAACCGCTTACGAAAAACAAGAATAGTAGTCTCATTTCTCATTACCGAATCTTTGGGGGTGGCGAATTAAATTTCCGTCCTCACCTACACACCTTTAAGTTTCTATCACTTGAATTTGTCGCCCCTGCAAGCTGCCTCCCCCCCCTTCCCTGCAGATGCGGTACTGAAACTACTCCAGCAAACTTTTACGCCTAAAGTATCAAGGGAGGTTTTAGGGATCATACTTCTTACAATAATAGTTAAACTACCCATATTTTTGAAAATTTGTGGGAGTTAATTATGAACACCTTAAAATTCTAAGAAAATGATCTTATTTAAATAATTTTTATGAAATGTTCTTAAATGGTCGAAGTTTTCCACTAATTATTTAAAAATGTATTCTTCCTATAATTGAAAGAATTAATCATTCACGTAGTTGAAATTTGTGCAAAATTGTTATCTCGCCTGACCCTGCTTTGATGACTGAGCTATTTTTGATTCAATATTAAGCGAAGTACTTCAATAAGACGTACTCAGTTTAGTAATATATATCGACCATTACAGAATATACTTAAACACTAATTTTATTTTATTGCATTTTTCTTTCGATAAACGTCTCTGAATTTTCCAAAAATAGTTTTGAAAGAAAAATATTAAACTCTGCCGAATAAAAGTAGTCACGAAGGTGTTTTTCTTGTTTCGTGCAAGGATTTGAATTTGCTCAATCAAAACGTCTTTCTTCAACTTTGAAACTTATGTTAATCTTAATCGATGAATTTCAAAATAATCTTAGAGAATCGGAAGCTGACATGCACTTTAAGATTGCTTTTCTTTCATGCAGTCGAATGACGAATTTTAGTTGGATTTGCAATTCTATAAGTTTGTTTTTGTACGAGGGTGAGCTCGCTTTTTCTGACAAGATGAAAAAAATGAGCATATTATATTTGCTGAACGCCATTCCAACAAATATCTTCATATTTATCTTTTAAATATCGGATGTATTAGGGCACAGGTTTCACTTTAAATGATTTTGCTAATACCATGAGAGTCATAGAGGTCGTGTCAAATTCTTTCTCTTCTTATTTATGACGAAGATTCTATAGTTTTTTTTCTATAGTTTCTATAAGTTTATATTTTTTATTCTATAGTTTTTTTTCTTTTTTCAACATTAAACTCTGATTTTGCTGTTCACTGAACTGCAGGTTTTACTTCATTAGGCACATGAATTTTAAGTATAAATAAATAAGGCGAAGCATATTTCATATTAAAATCAGGAAAGCGCAGTGCATAGACTATATGTATGTATAGTTTTTCTTTTCAACTGTATTCATTTAATTTTTGTTTTTAATACGGCAACAAGTGTATGAAATCATTAGAATGATAAAGTTTACATCGTCACCACTTTTCTTGGTGTTCGAGGGCTTTAACCCCTTTAACACACCGTGCGACGTAAATGCCTACGTCATTCTACTTTAATATATTCACTGCAATTGTTGTTTATTACATTGCGCGTAAAAAAATGTGGTTTGGTAATGTGAGCTGTATCATATGTTGATATATATATTACGTTTTGCTCACTAGATGGCGGTAGTTGTCCATAGAAATCCCAAAGATACCGCTGGGTTTGAGTGTCTTCAATGCGAAAGTCAAGTTGGTAGGATAAGATAATGGAAGTAAAATAATCCTAATTTCATTAATACATACAACATACACAGAGCATGTATTTTTAAGTATAGTGTTCGAACTCATTTTAAATAGAAATACACGATTTTACTACCCTAATGACCCACTAAGCGTAATTTATGGGAATTATTTTGTACTTCCTTGTTAAAGAGATATGAAGACAAAGCTTGTAAAATTAAATAAGCAACTCTCTGTTGTGCTATTTGAAATCATAAGGGCCCATAAAACAATTACACACCATGAAGAATCATGTCCGAAATATTTAGTACGGCCCTCTAGTACAAATGAACGTATAAAAAGCTGTTGCATTTCAAAAGAAGAATTTTTTTTTCGATTCCTAAATGAGCTAAAAAGTTAGATTTATATAGTGTTTGCAGAAAATTCTTCTTAGTTCTCGGGTTCGTCCTTTGAAAGTCCAAGAAAGTTCTGGTAAACAATCCACTTGTCAGGATGGAACACGAACTTTATGGCTTCTAGAACCTTGTCGAACAATATTCGCAGAAATTAATAACAAGTAGCACGTCTTATAAAAGTCAACTGAATACAGCTTTCTCAGATGTTGTATTTAGCAAATAACAAAATAATTCCACAGGATAAAATTCAATGGAAATTCTTGAAGAAAATCATTAACAGTTCCTCAGGATTCACAATGAAGCTTTCACAACAGCATTCAAAATCAAGCTTCTCAAAAAAAGCAAAATCTTTACTTCTAAAAGCGCACAAAACACGGAGCCTTATAGCAGAATGCAGTGAACTCAACCAGCGTTCAATCACATTTGACCTCCGGCCTGTTTTTCCTCTCCTTCATATAGGTACCGCCGGTGTTACGCGAAATTTTCAGAGAAACCTATTTCCGGAAGAATCCCAATCAAACGCGAATTGGATTGCGTCATAGAAACGTAAATGAGTAATATTAGGGTATTGCGTAATACGAATGCAGGGAAACAAACATTACAGGCCCCATTGGTAAAATCGTGCCAACTGTCCGAAATGTTGCCAAGCTTGGCGACTTATCGCAAAACTTGACGCCAAAAATAATTCCCCAAAGTGAAGTCAGCTAAGCTGCATATATTTCCATAAAATTCGAGAAAACCCTATGTTAAGAAATTGGACGCAAAAAATTACTTATTGAAACTAGTGAAGTTCCATTACTTAAAAAAAATTACGTAGTTTAGTCCAGAATAGAAGTGTGTAGACAGACATTCAACTACTTGCAACCATTATAAACCACACAATATCTTTAATTGAAGATTATAGTGGAGCATTACGTATTTTTATATCCTAAAACATTTGGGATAAGTGAGTTACCTTTCTTACTTTCCAGAAAGTGTTTTACGCCTATCTTTTACTTTGTAGCTATGATTTTATAACTTTGTGCTCATGACTAAAAATTTTAGTCATGAGCACTATGTCTGTAGAATTTTCATCGTATATAAAATGCTGTTAATTGCTATAGCGATTAATGTTACATGATTACAAAACATTATGATTACAATAAATGATTAGAAAACAAAAATGCAATTATAATGCAGTTACGCATGATACATTGAAAAATTAGCAATATTGCATAATATTAGCATATCTTGATTTCAAAAATAGCTTGTTTGCAATCAAGAGATGTACATGTATATATTTGCAAATTTTGTGAGTAATATATTTACCGCAATATTTTAAATTTCACTTATGAAAAATAAAACGGCTATGTATGAAATTTATTTATTTATAAACTACGAAAATTGCAGTGACATAGTCTAAAAAAATAACCACACCTATGGTGGATGTAGATAATTAAAAAATGAGGCAATCATTTCCTAAACAAGTGTTACTGTCTTAAGAGTGAACCACGGCCGAATGGCTATGATAGTGGACATGTAGATGGCTGAAGTATGAAGGTCCAGGTTTCTGGCCTTCCGTCTGCCTGTCAGTCTAACGGTCTGGAGTTTGGGGCTGTTTTCTATAGATGCAACGAAAATACACGTTACAAACCCTTAAATGTCCTCCACCCAATGCAGATACCCTTCGTGTATGTATTCCACAAACACACAATACACGCAACTTGCTTAAATTGCAGGAGAAAGTTACAAAAACTAACGTCAAGTTCCTCGTTGCATTCCAATACGTACAAATGGTTTTGTCGTAGCCACTGATCACAGTTTAAAAATGATGTCTGTTACATTCAAGGGCAATGCATGATGTTGTTATCTATTGATTTTCCTCAATATTCGATTAATCATAGCTGACGTGCACTAGACACATGCTGAGTAACATACATCAAAGATCATGACTTTTATTGGGCGATAAATACTTTACCGGGAAATGTTATTTATTTCAAATTCAAGTTCTGAAAAGTATATTACTTACTGTTTTTCCGATCGTTTTACGTATCTTTTAATATCGTTTGATCAAATTATTTCATGTTTTTTCAAAGATAAAATGCTGCGTAAACATGTATATTCGAGATATGTTAATATTAATGTCAGTTTCTTAGACAAGTATAACTTTCCTTATAAAAAATGATAAACTTAGAGAAACCATATTTTACTTCGCAAACAAAATTTATCAGTAAACATATTTCACGTGGTTCAATGGAATGCTTTGACGTCGAACCGTACTGCTTGTGTAAATATATATTATTAAAGAATGTTTTACATGTGAAAATATATATTAAGAATGGTTTACATGTTTTACATGTCAGTAACCAAAAGTGAACCCAGAGACTGTTGATTGCATTTTTCTAGAATACCAGGGTTGCTGAAGATTAAATAATCGTAATAAAAAGTTGAATCTTGTCAAAAAGTAGAGAACAGTTTTTATTCATTTTATTGAACGATTTATTTTAAAACAAAATGTGTTGAAGTACATTATAAATATTTTACAACATGCAGTTTAAAATTTAAATACTCTCTTCAATATTAGAAAAGTAACTTTTCAGTGCTTTCATAATCATGTCATTTTCAATGAACAGATGAACAGAAATCTTAGTTTTGTAGTGACATTGCTTTAAATGTAGACAGTTTTTGAGAAATGCAATATAAATGTTATTTTCAGAGTCTCTAAATAAGTAATCATTTCTGGGTATCTAAATAGGTTTAAAAAATCGCTCATGTTTTGTGATAGTGCACGAAAGTATTCTTTAACGCACAGTAAAAATATCTATTTGAGGGCTGTGGTGAGTTTTTTTTTTTTTTACACCTTTTCAACATCTGATGATGATTATTGTTACAAAATTGTGATGTTGATTTGCTGTTATAATGTGTTGCTCGAAAGAGAGCTACACAGGCATTATTGCAAGTGAAATGAGTATGCGACCCCTTCACTTGGCGGCGAACTTGGCGACTTTTTTAAGAATTTGGCATCCAAAAGAATGTTCTCGAAAGTAGTGAAATTTTGGGTGTATCTCAACTGGGAAAGAAGTTAATGGAAATTTAGTTTTAATTAGTCAGAACTAAAAGGAAAGTTAATACTTACGATTCATACACGGAAAACTAATTATATATATATAGCTGCGGAAAAAAAAGGCCCACTTGTACATTTTTCGGCCGTCGTTCGTCGCACAGCAAAGTTACAGATACCAATCGTTTACGATTGACGCACACTTTAATTTGCTGTGCATAAAAATTGCATATCTCATATAAATCTCCATCTCAATCTCACCTCAATCTCATCTAAATCTCATCTCCAAATATCTCATATAAAATTGATAGCAAGAAGCTGATTTTTATTCGTACTATTAGAACTAAACGACCCAAACATAATTTAATGTTATTATGATTTTTAATAAATCATTAATATGAATTATTAAATTAATATTCAAAAAAATTATGAATAGCGACCTAGCCAAATTTCGATGGAAATAGATGCAGAAATTAATATTACATGGCTGTGCAAAATTTCAAATTTTTACGTTCAGTAGTTTAATTTATATTAAATAAAATGTGTTATTTTCATGAGTTAAGGGACCCTATATAAATTTATTAAGTGAAAATATTTTGAAAATTGCATAAAATAAATGTAAATTGGATAAATTTTGTGCAAAAACACAGTAAAAGATACTAGTATTGAAAATATCAAATTTTGAAGCAAATAAATCAGAGGTTTTTACAGTTTGTTGGAGATTCTATAAAGCGTGTATTGTTGCGTCCGCTACCATACTCCCCCAAATAAAATATTTTCCAGCTATAGAATTAGATGCAGTAGATGTATGTTTTCTAATACAACGTCCTATTTCTGAAAAACTAACATCCTCAACTTTCCAGGCATGAATGTGACCTTTTTTAATATCGGAAACATTAGGTCTTTGGAATTCCCCATACTTTATCAAACATTCAAAATCACGTTTTTCTGTAAAAAAATTTTCATCTAACTATAAATTAAAATACCGCCAAAAGTCTTAAGAATATTGCACATTGCAGGCGATAGTATTAAATGAAGAAAGTGAAATAACAAACACAGTGATAATATTGGGTCGGCAAAAAAGTAATTGCGTTTTTTACGTGAAATTCAAACAAATAAATTTTCAATCATGAAACCATTCTTTAAGTTCGACCATAGCTGAGTCGAGCGATATTCATGCTTGTAGTCAGAAGAGCAGGGAGCAGCCTCTAACTCCTGCCAACATTTCAGCTGTCTAAGAGAAACATCAAGGGAAACACTGAATAACAATTTCAAAATTACAAAGATTTTCAAAATCCTTAGCAGTCATTTTGCATTTTTCCCTTAAATCATGTGTACGAACCAAGGAAGTTATGAACTCACGGGTGATTTGGACCACAGACTAAATATTCTATTCTACCCTTGATATTCTCAGTACAAAAAACTTTAAGAGAGATGGGAACAATATTTTCCTTGAAAATAATATTAATTTCTTTTAATTCTCGCGAGCGAAATAAATGAAAGGCGAAAAGTTCGGAACCTACAAATAGCGTTTTTCAATTTGCAGAAAGTCCCTTAAAAACGCGCAAAAATGAATTCGCAATATCTCCGGAAATTATCGTAGAAAATTGGTGAAAATTAAATAAAGTCAAAATATGGGGTTGCCATTGAGAAAAACGAAGTGGATGCAGAATTAAATATGAAGACGGCCCCTTATGCAAATTAAATTAATAGTAAATTAAAGTACGCGTTATTTGCAAACGAATGGTATACATAACTTTGCTATACGACGAACGATGGCGAAATAAAGAGCAAGTGGGCCTTTTTTTTCCGGAACTGTACCTCTTTATTACGAAATTTTTGCATGCCTATTGTGAAATGTCCATTGAAAAGTAAAACTTGTGTGAAAGCTTATGAATAAAAAAATTATTCTCTGAAAACTTCAAATGAAATGATCTACGAGTCATTTTATAATAAAATACTTAAGTTTCAAAGAAACAATTTAGAATTTGTTAATATAGATATTAGCTGATCTATTGCTTCATTCAATAAATCGAAACGAATCGTGGGTTTTACAAAAATAAGCCAGTTTTCTTTTGACATTTGTTGAAAATAATCACCCGAGTTCTATTTCGTGTGAAATATCATTTTTGAGATTTGTATCTTCGGGGAAAATTTTCTTTTTAAAGAATGTTCCCACGAGAAAACAAGATCTTGTGACACGTGTAACCTTAAATTGTTAGGAAAACTAAAAGGACAAAGTACGCAGCAACATTTTTCTCAAGACCATGAAAAAAATTTTCTAAAATATTATTGCAATAAATTTGTATCGTGTTTATTGGGTTCTTTAATTAATCAACTATGAAGTAGAATTTAAATATACAAAATATAAATTGTACTCTAACTGGAATAGGTTGATGTATGAATATGCATACGGTAAATTCCTGAAGTGATGGTGCCATTTTGTATGTAACCGGAAGCTTTTTCTTGAAACATTTATTGCGTAACACTGGCGGTAATGGCATCTTGTAATAGCTGGCGTAAAAAACGCATGCTGCCTTTTATGTTATTTTTATTAAATATTTTAATACAAATGTGTAGCGCAAATCGAGCAAATTACAAGTTTTTGTAGTAAAACATTAATTATCTAAGAATATTTCTGAAAAAGCGTGTCTTACGAAATATAAAACATACTAGCCAACTGTTCTAGTGAGGTTGTAGGGATAGGTTGCGCATCTCGGCTATTTCGTTCATTTCGCTATGCGATTTAAAAGAGTTGCATCAGGGGATGACATGCAAGAGATGGAACAGTATGTCTAACATTATGATGAATTCCCAAAAGAAAAGAATTCTACAATAAGTTATGGCAAAAATAAGTAGCTTGTGACAAGCCTAACTTGCGGAAACATAAATTACCGAAAGGCAAACAGGGTGTATCAGGTTGTAACGAAAGTTTTCCGCCAGATTTGCTTGAGTCAGCTCACGCGGTACCCAGCTATTGACCTTATATGTCAAGTTTATGCGATGCTTAGCGCGACTAATGGACATGGCACTAAAGTCTAACTCTTTTAGCTAGCTCTCGAGTGGATGAACATTTTATCTTCTTCCACAGATTGTCGTAGGCGAGCCTCATCAGCATCATTAGGCCGGCCAGAGCACTCTGCTTCTTTAATGTCCTAGTCCTCGTTTTTGAACTTTCGGTACCAAATCTTTACAGTGTCATATGATACAACAGTAGTACCTTAAGCTGTACACATGATTCGGTGTCATTCTGTAGCTGACTTTTTGCAACAGAACTGAGAGTAAATGATGGTTCAATCTGGTAGCGTGATAGTTCCATTTCAGATACCTTATACTTAATCATAACGATATTGTTTTGCAGATTTTACAACACAGTGCTCTAAAACAAGTCTTTTTCTTTCAAATAACAAAAATCATTTCGCAAAATATTGGCAAAAACACCAACGCGAACTGCTTGTGCAGGCAATACTTGCAGTGGCGGAAAACTTTCGTTACAACCTAATATTTCACCTGCAAAAGCACAACTAAAATCAGTAATAAAAGTAGTAGAGATGTAAACATATGGCACAGTTTTCCTTTTTTTTAAATGTTATAAACGTATTCAATTAAAAATATAAGCAAATGTATTTTACTTTTTTGTAAATGAAACGAATTGTTTCAAGATGACAAAACCATTATGGAAAATGTATAAAAATTGTAATTGCCGCACGATATTCTGTGCTGACATGGTTTTCGTTTAAATAAATGCTGTGAGAGCAAAATGAATGGAACTACTCATTTAAGCACATTACCCTCATTTACTCGCATTCAATAAAAACTATTGATCTGAGGATGGTGAAGCGTAATAATTATGTGCATCCGCAAAACTTAACAATATGGATAGTGATTATTGGAAACCACTGTCTTTCAACGTTCATTTTTCTTTTATGTCTTTTATAGTTGTATTGTATGCTTCTAAAAATATCGTTAGCCTATTCGGTTCAACAATTTATACTTTATTTACCGATATTAAGAAGATGATAAATTTTATCTCTACTATTAGATCTAAACAGCCTAAAGCATAATTTACTATAATTTTTAATAAATTTTTATATGCATTATTATATTAATATTCGAAAAAAAATTTTGATAGTGACTTAGCCAAATTTCTAAGGAAATTGATACAGAAAATAATTTTGCATGGCTGTTCAAAATTTCAAACTTTTAAGTTCAGTAGTTCGTTTTTTATTTAAATCTCTTATTTTGATGAGGTAGGTCACAGGGACGTATATAAAATACTATGACACTTTTTATAAAGTTACGTCGAAAAAATTGCATTTATTTTGAACAAAAGTAGTAAAAGTTAGAGGTATAAAAATGTGCAGATTTTGAAACCAAAAAAGCGAAGCTTCGTACAGTTTGATGTAGATTCTATAAAACGTCTGTTGTGTGTAGTTGTATTTCCCCCCAAATAAAATATTCCCCACGTGTAAAATAAAAATTTTCCTTGCATAATATTGCAGTTATGTTGAGAAGAGCTAGAATTACGAGAAAGTTATCTGTATTTTCCCTACGTCACACGAAACAATTCTTCAAATTGACCTCAACTGGATAGCTTTATGCTCGTAGTCGGAACAGAAGAGAGCAGTTTCCTACCCCTGGCGGTGTAAAAATTGACAGAAAATTGGGTCGCAAATATTAAGTTTGACAAGCACTGGGTTACGTACTTAAAGAACGTGTGTGTACACAAGTCATTTGTACACAGATAGGAACAGGAGTCTTGATGATAATATTTCTTGTATTACTATTTTATTATAACTAGTTGAATTGAACATCATGTGTTGTGCAATGGTATTTCAATAGCATGCTCAACGTTGCATATGTTTTCTGTTAACCTCTACACTATAACGAGTAAACAATGACGTTGCTTATCAAATGTTGCGGTCTCTTTCAATCTAAATTGAGTCAAGTACTAGGTCTTAATGGATATTCTCAGTAGATTCGAATCACTTGCCATCACTTTGGAAGGCGCACAATTCCTGCAGAAATTTTATACAGGTTACTTCAAAAGCTCTTGTTTAAACTTTAAAGAATAGCAGTGTACCAAGACGACTTAGCAATGCAAGGCTGAAAGCTCTATTTTCATGGACTAGATAACAAACCCATCAAATCATCCCACTACTTGTTTGAAGAATTTCTTCTGGCCAAGAGCATTAACCTAGTCTAAAAGACCTATTTAGTTTTGAATGGTATAGTTCTTTCAAAGTGATTACTTACTGGAAAATGAATACACAATGAGGACATTGCCAAGCGTTTCTGAACTATTGCTATACTCTACGATCCAAACAAATTTATAAAGAAGCTTTTGATGCACTCTGTATGATGGCAGTGCGTGTGTGTGTGGTTGGGGGGGGGCTGATGTGTGAGCTCTCACTACACTCGATAGAAAGGTCAACTGCCGAATAAAGGGCTCTATTCTGCAACGTTCGTTTAAGCGAACGTCCGGATTAGTGAGGTAATTCGAAACGTATGCTTATGTAAACATTCGGTAGGGAGAATCTGCACCTAAACCTGTACCTTACCTTGCAGAATCGCAACCTTCAAACATATGCTGGCAGAAACGTCAATTGGATGTCACAAATCCGAACGTTCGCTTAAACGAACGTGGCAGATTAGAGCCCAAAGTATAAGTAGATACTCTTCCCCCCCGCTTACCCTTTTCATTCCCAGGTTACAGATATTTTCAAAACCTCACAGTCCCGAAGAAACGCACGAAATTTCATCCCCACTTGAGAAATTTCGGATTCTTTTAAGGACGATCACTAACCAAGCTGTTCTCGCCTTTTCCATGTACACGTGAAATGCGATGAATAGTTCATTGTAAGGACTACCCCCGGTAATTGAGAAGAGAGCAGAGAGGGAAGGGGGATTATTGCTGACACTGACGGATTGCTTTGGTCGTATGAATAGAAGCTACCTTTCCCCCAACCCTGAAAAGATAAAACATTTATCATGTGTCAAAAAGGGGGGCGACTTTTTTCTCACTCGTCTCCGGGAAATACGGGATCCGCTTTATGCCGGGCGCCTAGAACCATTACGGGACCTAAAGCGTTCAGCGCGCCCGTGAATGCAAACCGGCATGCGATAGCTGCACTAGTCTAGTGGCAATATAGGGGATAAATAATACAAAGTCATTACAAAGCAAAAATTATGTTTACAAGTTGTAGACCGTTTCGGAATCAAATTAAAACAATATCCACATACGAGCAATTTCGTTTTCAGTAAAACGCAGTGGATAATGGTGGTTCAATACCTAAATTATTGCTTTTCTTCATTTTAGATTCTAACCCAGCGCAATTTTTACTTATACTCCCTTCAGCGTTTAAATTCAACCTTAGTAGCTGATAGAGCATGTGGAGCAGTAATCTTGAGATTCACGCCTTAAATTGAGTTCTGATTGGGCTGTTGTGTACCACTCCACAGTGTACTGGATACAGGTCAGCCTATTTATAAAAACCAGCCAATATATATTTCTACGCTGCCTACCGTTGTAGATTTGTTGCTGTGTTAGGTTGAAGATGAAATATTTTTGTTTACCCGTTCTGTTCAATGCACCTAAATTGCAATTTTTCTTCCACTCAAATGCCGAGAGATTGCTCATCTGTCAACAAACCTTTATGCTCATAACCGGAGCTGTTGAAGAGTAAATGACTTAAAAAAAAGCAATGTTTTAATGCAGACAGTCGCAATAACAAAATCCCGAATATACCCTATGGAATTAAGACTACCAGGGTATTAGCGTGCAGCTTCATAACACTTTGATCTTAGACTTGCTGACTGTGTCCAAGTTCGTACTTCGTTTTAAACATTTATAAGAAGGAAGTAATAAAACTGCATTCATTTGTTCGTGCCAACGCGCCGATTTTCGATGTAGATTATTTAATATGTATTTTTCTTTATTTAAAGCATTAATAGTTTAAAGCTTACTAGCGAAGCGAAAGTAAAGAAAAATGTTTTATATCAAAGTGCATTTAAGTAGTTCCGTTTGTGTATAGATCTGTGAAATCAAGCAACTCTTATTTTGAAAAATCACTTTCTCCGTATTTTTTGAAACTGATATTATATTCAAGCTTATTAAAAGAATATAGTTTCTGTTCCTGAAATTTTGATTAATTCCCAGGAGTTCTTCTGTTTTTTATTTGATTTGTGTTTCATTTTGGATCAACGATCTTACAGAGCAAAATCTGAAAAATGCCACGTATAAATAAAAATAATTTGGTGGGTTTTATCGAGTAAAATATTTTAGACGGGACAAGTTGCTCTCTATTTAAACTCTCATATTGCGAACCAACTACAAATTTTGCTTTTTTTTCTTCAGAATAATGCTTACAATTTTTTGCTCAAGTCCTGTTATTTTTCTCTGCTAGTGGAATTTAAGAGTATCGTTCTCGATCATAAAAATAACAAATGGATTACAAAGATTTTTTTTTTCTCTGTATCCTGATCAGGGCCTGATTTACGACGGGGCATTCGGGGCACTAGCCCGGGGCCCTCCACTCTAGGGGTGGGCCCAAAATGAAAAAATACGCAGTAATTTTTTGTACATCTAACATTTCGCTCATATTTTCTGACATACTGTAAAACTGTCTTTTTTGCAGGAAACGCGTTTTTGTACTGAAAATTTCAGGACCTCCTCAGCCTAAAAT
The DNA here is from genome assembly GCA_038373885.1 of Cheiracanthium punctorium. Classification (NCBI taxonomy): domain Eukaryota; kingdom Metazoa; phylum Arthropoda; class Arachnida; order Araneae; family Cheiracanthiidae; genus Cheiracanthium; species Cheiracanthium punctorium. Next base: position 1,120,556 of record JAWZYV010014616.1, on the reverse strand, counting down.
TGTGAACCTTTACACTGAGGATATACTGAAATTTTCAGTACGAAAACGCGTTTCCTCAGTGTAATATATCCTCAGTGTAGTATATCCTCAGTGTAATGGTTCACAATTTTAGGCTGAGGAGGTCCTGAAATTTTCAGTACGAAAACGCGTTTACTGCGAAAAGGGTATCATTTTATGAGTGTTTATTTACAAAGTTTTCATTGCTTTATGTTTGTAGTTAGTTTAGTGGAATTCTAAAAAAAAAAAAAAAAAAAAAGTCTCTCATTAGATTCACAAAATATTTTGCTTATGTATACCTTTCAAAGGTATGTAAACTCATAGCAGCCTATAAAATAAAATCGCTCTTGTATTCGAGGAAGGTAAGATGTATGAGGGGGGGCATATGAAGTTTTGGCACGGGCCCCCCATGGATATAAATCGGGCCCTGATCATGATGCAAATAAAAAGATCTGGAGTGACTCCACTCGACTTTCGATTGGGATCATTACGATTCATCACTTACGATTGAGATCATTACCAAGCATTTAAATAAATTTTAATCGATGAATCATTCAAACATATATACCAAATTGAAGCTCGATCGAATGTACCGCCTAAACGCTAGCGCACTTTCAAGAATTTCTCCCCATAGGCCATAATGTAAAAGAAATCTTTGTCGTAGCCCTGTAGAAAAACTGTAAGTCCTATACACACCAAAATCAATACCGGTCTTGCGACGGTGGTTTATAGCATATATACCCAATTTGAGCTCAATCGCATGCCCTGTTCAGGAGCTATCGTGTTCACTCACATACACACATCCACACAAATAAATAAATGAATTCATAAAATATTCATGAAATAAAAAGCATAAATGAATTCAGAAGACCTCAAAACGTGTAAATACACCAAAATCTCGAATTCGAATTTTTTCATGATTACAATACTTTCCTTACATGGTACATGTTCGGAAAGTAAAAACAGCAGGAAGTACTAGATCCCATGAGTATATATATGTACAAATTATATACAAACTATACAAATTATATATATGTAAGGTAAATGCTATAATAGTGGGCCACTTCAGGGTATTTCCCCAATTATCTTAACTAGAGAAGTTTATTTAAACTAGCGGATTCCAACCAGTGGCGTTTGCCCTCCTTTGGGGGGGGCGCAGAGCGTTTGCTCGGGGGGGGGGGAAGTCATGAGAAAAACAGTCAGAGCAAGTGGCAATGCATGTTTAAAAGACCATCCTCTTCATTCTAATTTTTACGCCAAAACATATCTATTTTCGCTTAAAACGTTTATTCAACTTTACCGATGGCACTTCTTTGTAGAAATGCCACTAATTGCTCATTGTTGAAGAATAAAACGTATATGTTTGCTGAGGAATGTTTGGGAGTATGTGCCAACCATAGTTTCGGGGGGGGGCACAATAATTAAAGGTCCGGAATCGCTGTGTTAACTATATTTTTTACACTTGTTCAAACTCATATCTGAGGTAACAAACATCTAAAATATCAAAACAATTGTGATAATTTAAAAAAAAAATTAAAACTTGTGTCACTTCTATGCACCAGTAATGGCATAGAAAAATTTTGATGTTCCAGTAGTGGGCATACCAAAAGTGGGTCACCTAGATGTGTAAAATGGCGGAGCATATATTTATATAATGAAATCATCATACATAGTAATAATGAAAATACGTTACACTGTTGCCTGGCCGATCAATTTTTCACTGACTCGTCCAAAGATAGTGCATAAAAAAAAAAATTCAAATGTCTCTTGAATATCTAAAATCAATCTCTTCCTGGGTAGTTCCAACATTAATTTTGCCTAAGCCTGCAAAAATTAAAACTGAATCAGATTTTCATCTTTTTAACATTGTAATATTTTTATTTATTAATGTGTTATAGCTTACCTGTAAATTTGGTTAAAAAAAAAAGACTTCGATTCCAAACATAAGTAATATAAATCTGTATGTATAACCATTCCATTCGACTACATTTTCTAAAAATCTTTTTAACAGAGTTCCACCAATTTTTTTTCAATATCCTTAGAAGCAAGTGTTAAATTTGATGGTACTGATCTTATAGACTTTTTCTTTTGTCACAACCACTTCCTTCGGATCCCATTGCAGTATACCTCATGCCTTGAGCCATTTGAAATGGTATAGATGATAAGCGGTGGAGAGCTGATTTTAGAACCCAATAAAATTATGCTTTTGCACTCCAAATAGTTTTAAGAGCATGAAACACAGCATCATCCATAGGTTGAAGTGTTGTGTTTGGCAGCAATACTACCATCTCGGTTCCATGAGACGTACAGAAACTACTGAGATAGATACAAAGACAGATGGGAACTACGCCCATTCATAAAATGTATCACGTGAGTCTGTTCTTTCCTTTTTGAAATATGGCTCAAAATGTTTGATAGACACAAGAAATGTTTGTGTCCCACAAACAGTTTTATTATAAACTTTTTATTTTAGTGTTTTTCATTTTTTACAAAAACTCTGGTTTTAAAATATTTGTGCAGCAAAACTTGCTGACACAGCTTTATACTGAAACTGTTTCACTTTCGAACTGAAATAAAAGGTGTAGTCTGCTAATTTCTAGGAGTGGCCTTTCTCTTAAAGGTTGTACAGCCCTACACACATGTGCGAGTAGTGAGCCTTTAGTAAGCCAGTAATGGGCCATTAGTAAACCAGAAGTCAACCATATACTGGTTCTGATAAAAATAAAGCAAATCTAATTATGTAAAAGGACTTAACAATATGCAACCGTTTTACTGAACGTCATCAGTCTTGGAAACAGCATATCCCCCTATGAGAAAAGCATATATATATATTATAAAATAGCTAAACTTACGTAATATGGAATCCCAAGTAAAACATTAAGTAGTAGCACATAACAAAGTACTGAAAACATGAAATAAAAATTGATAATCCAGAGGCAAGAAATATTGTAAAAAACAGAGCTGTCAAAGCAAGAGAGAAGTGGGAAGACAAGCCAAGTGAGATCACGTGGGCTTAAGCCTAACTGTTCGATCCCAAACAGTGAAGTGGAGATGGAGTGGAAAATTGAAATGGAGTACTCCATTATCAAGTACCACCGTACTCACATTTCAATTTAAAGAAAAAACAAAAATAGCTAGGTTTCTGCAGGTTACCTGACAAAAGAAGTCGCTTTACGTAACCTGGGGGTACGACCATAGCTATAAGAAAAAAAACAGCATGGGTGCTAACCAAACATGAAGGAGGAAGAACAGACAAGACTAGAAATCGTTGTCAACCGAGAAAATTAATCAACAAAAATAAAAATAAAAACAGCTAGAACCAAGGAGAAAAAGTATAAGAAAGAAAAACAGACTAAATGCTGCCAAAACTATTAATTTATCAAGAAATTCAGTAAATGGAAGGGGAGGGGGAAATAATAATAATAATAAACTCTAGTATAGCTAACCTATGAGCAACGTTGTACAAGCTTTAATAGCTAGGAAGTACTAAGGAAAGAGGGTAAAAAAGAATTAAGGAGAAAAAATATTGTAATTAATATTAATTATCATAATCATAATAATATTACACAAGTATTAATTGTTATTAGTGCTGATAGTATTCTATGCAGTATAAGTAAAATTGCACATAAGGCTTATATATGTTACAGTAGAGTAAAAAGAAAAAAAAATATATCTCAAAAAAAAGTACCAGTAACACTGGGGAACAATTTTTAACATAATTTCTGTTGAGTTCGATTTTTAAGCTGTTTTCGAGTCCAATGGGCACACTGATTACAAAACTGATGTTAGTTTTCTTCGATCACGTCAAGTTTTTTCTCTACACCTACCTTCTCTTCACTATCCGCAAGAGGGAACTTCGTTCACCGGAAACACTGTTGCCGTGACCACCAATGACGAAGATTTTGAAATTGAAGATGATCCCGTTCGTAAGGGATTTGAGCAGCATGAGTTAAATGATTTGGGCCTATCCAAAAAAGCTTGAGACCTGTTAGCATCAAGGCTGTACGAAAAAAAATTGCTTGAAAAAGGAGCTAAAGTATCCTACTTCCGTTGCAAGAAAGTGCATTTCTGCAATACTTTCGAAGTGATGATGGGTTTGTATATTGCCATAACATACATGGTTGAATGAAAGAGTTGGGAATTTTATCTCATCGATAGCTCAAAGCGGAGCTTAGAGTGTGTACTCCTCCACAACGGAAATTTATTTGGTGCAGTCCAATAGGTCATTCAGTATGTTTGCATAAGGAATATGAAGACATAGTCGTTGATTTGTTGCACTATCACATGCACCAATGGTTCATCTGTGTTGATCTTAAAATGGTCCGTTTCCTCCTTGTCCAGCAATGTGGATATACCAAGTATCCCTGTTTTTTGTGAATGTGAGACAATAGATCTCATGAGAAGCATTGGGTGCAGGCGAAATGGCCGCCAAGATATGACCTGAAACCTGATGATCCAAACATTCTTCATCAGCTACTTGTCAACAGAAAGAACATAATATTTCCATCTCTGCATATAAAACTGGGTTTCATGAAGGAATTTGTTAAAACTTTGTCAATTGAAGGAGACTGTTTAGGCATTTCCTAACCTGTCATTTGAAAGATAAAAACTGGTGTGTTTGATGGTCCACGGATTCGCCAGCTTCTTGAAGATGAATAATTTCATCGGAACAATGACAGAACTTCAAAAGAATGCTTGGTTGGCATTCAAAAACATTGTCAAAGACTTCCTTGGAAATACACGAGCCCAGAATTACACCGAAATTGTCCAACAGCTCTTGGAGAGCTTCGAAATGCTTGGTTGCCACAGATTAAACATTCAGAAAAAGCTACAAATGAAAATTTTTGCCTTAATATGTATGTTTACCACTTGGCAAATAAGTTTTTCTATGTGCATTAATACAATTTAACTTGTAGTAACTGTATATTAGGTAACTTTTCCCTTTATTTTTCTTTTTATGCACATTTTGAGGGTACCCTGTATCTTAAAAAGTTGACGTGACAGACAAAAACTACAGTTACTTTTGGATTCAGGGGCCAAAAGTGATTCAAAAACAAGTCACAGTTCTGAGACAACAAAATTGCCGTTCCCCAGTGTAATCAACAATTCTACATTGTTTTTAATGAATTTTTTTGTATAAAATATATAAATATATATATTTTTATTTTTAACTTTTTTTTATATATGGGAAAAGCCTGTGACCCCTTCGCCCACTACTGGATTAATAAATCATTGGTCTAAAACTGGGCCATGCTTCACTATCCATAAACTATAATTATAATTTTATTCATTGATAGTTTATAATTCATTCAGCATATAATCGAATAATATCAATAACAATTGATTTCGAAAACAAATAGAATGTAATTTAAAAAAAGCTTTCAATGAAGAGTTGCCTCTTAAGAAGTTCATTAAAAATAGACTTAAAATGCTTCTCTAAGAGACTAACTTCAGCAATGAACTTTAACTAAACACGAAAGGAAGGCTGCACCTTTTGGTATTTAGTAGTTAATGGTTTCAGAAAATCGCAGGCTGATCTCTTATCTCTGAGCATAGTTGAAATTATTTTTTTTTTTAGTTTTAATTTTTCAAATGTGGTACGTAACTCACTATTGGAGCACTTACCTTAAATTATTGTTGCAGTATGAACGTGCGTAAATATTTTAGAGGGGATGTTCTGTATGAAAATAATCGGATAATGACTAATTGCACGATTTATTAAACAATACATATTTACTTCAAGTATAAAAAACTTAATTTAAAATAACCACATTCGATTATGTTAATTCAAAACTGATCCTAAGATTTAAAAAAAAAATTGCTTCGTAATCATATGCAGACAATTCTTCAAATAAAAACCTAATTAAGTTTTGTGCATAAAAAAACTGTTGGAAATGCTCAGAGACACAGATGTTATACCGGAGTAAAAATTTCTCTACCAAATTATCCCTCATTAATTCAATTCCAGCCGAATAAGAGCAATAATGAAATATCACTCCGCATCTCTAAAAGAGTTCTCCTCCCCTTCCAAGCAAAATCTGGAAGACGAATTCAGCGAGAATAAAGCGTGCGTAGAATACCCAAAGACTGTTTCCAAATCAGCGGAAACTGATTTAGTGACGCAGGCACACGAGCGGGTTTCGTAGAGTTATCTAGATAATCTTATTGTGTGATATATTCAAAATAAAAAGCAAGCCGCCTTCCTGAAACCTTAAATGCTATGTAGCAGGAAGACGGTGGCAGAATATTTTTATTTAGATGACGGTAATGTGATCTGACGGAGTTTATAGCCTCTCCCACAAGCCATAAATAAATCCAGCTGTTATTTGAAGCATTTCAAGATGTTTTCCTCTTCTCTATAGCTTTTTCCTTTCACAGAGCTTTACATTTGCCGACGAAAAATGTGGCAATTTCGGAATATATTAAAAAAAGATAGATAGAAAGGTTAGCCGCTATGGACATTTTTATTTATGACTGGAATTATGTTACTTTTGAAAAATATGCTCGAGACATTATACTTTTTCTAAATTTTAGCCTGGAAGTTCCTTTGTTTCTCTACCTTTGGATCGTGATCGGGAATGGCTTATTTCTTTTCCACTTGAAGTACATTGAACTTCAAAAATGATTTGAAGCAGCACTAGTAGAGAACGGTATATATTTTCAAAGAAAAAAATAGGAATGAAATAACTTAGGATTTTGGAGAGGTTTTATATGTCCATTCTAAGTTAGTCATTCTCGATCTATGACAGTATGTGATAGATATTCATTGTTCCTTGTTATAGATTTGATGTTTGAGTCTTCTGTGCTTTTTTAAAAACGGTATGCTTTCTACACGACAGTGAAAAGTTACTAACAAATTATCCTATGCCATAGGTCTCGATGCCAAATAAAACAATTCGTTTTATTTGGCATCAAGAGGCTAGTGATAAGACCTGCTGTAAACATTAGAATTCAAAGAATTGGAATATAAAAATGACTTTCTTTTAAAGAAAAAAATAATTGAAAATGACAATTTACGCGAACTTTGTTTGTCCGTTTCTGAAAAAAAAAAAAAATCTTAAAGCGTATGTGCGGTCTTACAATTATATAGACAAATGTCGGAGCCCTTCATCAATAGAGATGGACGCGAGACGAAAAATAAGCGTCTCGCGTCTCGCAAAATAGCCTAAAAGCTTGTCTCGTCTCGCAAAAATCCCTATATCGTAATGTTAAAAATGTGTGTCTCGTCTCGCTAAAAAGCTGTAAATCTCTGTCTCGTCTCGCTAAAAAGCTGTAAATCTCTGTCTCGTCTCGCAAAAAAGCCGTCTCGCGTCCATCCCTATTCATCAAAATACAGTTGCCGGGACATTTTTCAAAATTTGAAATTATCTCACCAGGTAAAACAATGATTAATACTTATTCAGTTGCCTTGTGAATAAGAAGAAAAATATTAAGGGGTTACCAGTTGAAAAAGATATATTAAACTTCGAACATGAATACTAAAAATTCATTCTTTATGCTGTAAATATTAAACTTCATGTTGAAGTTTAAATATTAAAGATACCCGGTGAAAAAGAAATATTAAACTTCCAACATGAAGTTTAAATACTAAAAAACTTTCATTCTTTGTTTGTAAATATTAAATTTTATCTTTTCCAATATGAAGTTTTAAGGATACCTGGGGGGGAGATGAACTAAAAAACATTCATTCTTTATGTTTGTAAATATTAAATTTTATCTTTTCCAGTATGAAGTTTTAAGGATACCTGGGGTATGAACTTCATGTTGGAAAAGATAAAATTTAATATTTACAAACATAAAAGAATGAATGTTTTTTAGTATTTAAACTTCATGTTGGAAGTTTAATATTTCTTTTTCACCGGATATTCTCAATATTTAAACTTCACTTTGGAAAAGATAGAATTTAATATTTACAACATAAAGAATTTTTTTTTTTTAGTATTTAAACTTCAACATGAAGTTTAATATTTAAAACATAAGGAATGAATTTTTAGTATTCGTGTTAGAAGTTTAATAGTTCTTTTTCAGCGGGTAACCCCTTAATATTTATTTTCTTATTCACAAGGTAACTGAATAAGTATTAATCACATTTTTTTTTAACCGGGTGAGATAATTTCAAATTTTGAAAAAATGTTCCGATAGCTGTATTTTTGATGAAGGGGGTCCAACATTTGGCTAAATAATTGACAGATTGTAACGTCAGAGGAAAAGTGTAATATTTCCAGCTGTAAACATTTCATAATATACGATATCGTGTTAGTTTTGCTACGAAATTTTTACTTAAACTTTTCTTATAAATATAGAGAAAATTTCTAAAACGAAAATAATTAGAACGAAGCAAAAATGAAAAAATCAAAATTGAATGTAGAATTACTTGGCTTTTAAGTGCAAAATATATTTTCTTTTTAATTTCTGAAATTTTATAGCGTTCTCAAAGAAAAATTCTCTAAATCTGCACTCCTTTAAACACTGTTTCACTTAATATTTCCATAATATATGCTTATAAAAATATACGTATTACAATTTTAGTGAAAATCTGAGAAAATATTTCATCTAATATGCACTTAGACTTTCAACCATTATCGCATTGCACTTCCCAAATAATACCCTATTTTCCTCTTCATTTACCACGTTATACTTTCTAATGAAAAAGAAATAAATGGTCGTATAAATGCCTACTTTTTATTTGCTTCCGAATATTATTCCCTCGGTTTTCACCCGCCCTCATCATCCTCCTCCTTCCCTTGATCAGAGATGGAACCAATTTTCTCTGCTTCGCTGGTTAAAGCCTCACTCTATGATATCTTTGAGCAAGGTTTGATGAAATCTAGGCCACTCAGTAAAGCAGGAAAACGTACAATCAGTGTAATGGAGGCTCTACCTAAGCCTCCATCTCCAATATCTGCGAAGAATCTCCATTCTACCCAACTGTCAAATGCACTTGAGCTTAAATTTGTTTGATCAGATTTCTACCGTGTAAGATCTAAAATTAAAAATGGCATGCGCACAAAATATGCAATGGAAGAATGCTATTTATTTGCTGATTTTGGAAAAAATAGGCAGAGGAGCGAATTTAAAATGCATTGGATTTTTTTTTTCCTTTTTTAATATAAAGTTTAATATTTATTCGTTAATTTTCTAAGGGTATATAGAATGAAATAAAGTTGAGGGCATAGTTTTAGACGTTGCTTTTAAAATAAATTGTAACAGACATGCACGCACATATACATGAAGAAAAAGAATACGCTAAGTAGTGTTTTTTAAGCAAAGTTACTTACTAGGTAACTTCGCTTTGTTTATTGAACGAAACTTGGTTGGATCCAACCGAAACGATTTACTAAAATGCATTTTTGAATTGAAAAATATTTTCTTGATTCTAGAACCAATTATTAAGCCTAATCTTTCAATAATCAATTTACGCCATGCTTCAATGGGCAGTGCAGTAGATGAAAAATTTGATTACAGCACAAGTACAGCTACTAAAGTACGTTATTAATAAGTTTAATCAAGAGAAATATCAAATGCAAATTTTTACTAATCGATTGGGGATTCATTAAAAAAATATATAAGTATAATCTATTCATAAAAAATAAGATTTTTATTTTAGTATTTTTAGATGAGTTTTCAGATTTAGTTTAAAGCACTAACTGTCAAGGTTTTTTTTCTCCGTCAAACACAGTACAGCATTCAGAATCACGTATGTGTTCGGGATTAAATATGGATCATTACCCAAACTTTTTAACAAGCTTTCAAGTTTGTCTAACTGATCGCCTTTCCGAAGTTTAATATAAATTTTTTACACGCGCTAGTCAGTATTTTATTCGTTAAATGGCTATCTGCGGTGATCTGTTCATACATCTGTGTTACACCAATGTCATTTGCATATTTCTTCATAAACCTCGCCTCTGCGTGCTCAGTTTACAACACGTTGGAATGAAAATTGTGAAATATTTTCAAATGCTTCCAATAGTTTCCGCAATTCGTTCTAATTATAATTAGGAACAAATCTCGGACTTTATTCTGAGACAAACTACAAATATCAAGTATGTCGTCACTGAAAAAACTGGAAAATTCCGTTAAAAAAATTACGAAACAAGTTTCTTTAACAGTTTTCCTGTTATAATTAAACTGCAACCTTAATCATCATTTATTCAAATAAATTGCATATCGTTATAACAAAATGTCTGAACAAATATACATATTTATTTTATCGCTAATGCAAGAACCATTCTGATTATCTTATTAAGTTGGTTTAAGATTTTTTGTGTTATCTTATTAAGTTGGTTGCATGATTTTTTTTCATCGCAAATGTAAAATAATTAGTTACTTGAGACAAAAGACAATTGTAACTCTTCTTGGGTGAAATGTTGGAGAATTATTCTAAGACAAAAAATCGTTTAATTATTTCAGCAAAATATTGACACGATCACGTAGCTTTAAGAGTATCTGTGAAATGAATCGAAGAGGTCCAAGAAACAGTATACTAAACATTAAATCGATGTTATTAAATACTGAATTATAAAGACTGCTGCTACTTGTGTCAACTGTAGTAGTGACTGCAAATTGACGTCCAGATAATTGTTGCAAAGATTTATCACCAAAAGTGTAGAGATGAGGCTTTTGAAATAGTAGCATTGTGCATTGCAAATAGTAAATATGTGAAGAAAATAAATGAATTTTCTCATTATATACCGTAAAGGTACGTTACAAATCGCATAACTTGCATGTTTAGTTGTTTTGTGCAAAAATTGTGGATATTTAGTTTCAGAATTGTCCGTAGGATGTAACTAATTAAAACGAGTGTTTCTAATAGCTTATGTAATGTAGGATCAGTCGGGGTCAATGAAAAAAAGTTATCGCCTCGCCACGTCTTAATCCATGTCAGCTTCTTAAAATTTACAAGAAACTTTTCTTGTAAAATTTAAGAAACTGACATGGATTAAAGTTTGAAGGGGTTTTTACGTTTCTGATAGCTTATCGTTAAGTGATCATCTGCTGATAGTCAGAAAAATGTTGATTTTCAAAGTTCTCCGTTCGTGAATTTCTTGCAGTAGGGCAGCTGCAAAAGCAAAGTGAATAGATTCAACAGCTCTTATTATTCTTTCAGGAAGTTAACTACATAAGAGTTAATGTTTTAAAAAAACTATTGTTGCCACTGATGAAAAGGGTATTTACATTTACTCCAAAGTTTTGTTGTCCCTCGAAGTAAATGGAAACGAATAATTTTTTTTTCAGACATTTATAATGACTTTTTAGCCAATAAAAGTGATTTTGTCCCCAGAAACTCATGTTTTTAACTTTGGTCTTGCGTCCGCCCGAGTGTCTGAACGACAGTCCGTGCTATAACTGCCAAAACTATGCATCCATTAGTTAGAAATTTATGTACAGGGTATGGCTATAACTCTGACGCTGAAACGGGTGAGCCAATTACCACCAATTTAACATATGGACTGTACATGCGCTGAAGGAAGTTTTAAAACAATTAGTTCAAGAAATGTCCATTAGGTGGTGCCATGCATGGTGAAAGCAGTTCAAAAAATGACCCAAATTAGTTAATGAATGCGCAAAAACTATTGAATGTTGACATTATTTGTAAATTTCGAATTAGCCATTTGCATTGTTAAATTTGCTGTTATTCCTATCAAAACACCACCTAGTGGACCTATTTTGAACTATTTTTTTTTTCACAATAGAGTGCATCTCATTTGTTGTATATGTATCAAATTTGGTTACATTGCATGCACCCTTTTTAGCAGTACGACCTTATTTGTAGGGGAACATTAATTATAACCACCCTGTATTATATTATTCCTACAGTACCCTATTGAATAGTTTGTATGTAGCATTTAAAGTTCTTTTACAGGAGCACCAAAAAGAGCTTCAATACATTACGCTCTGTGGACAGTCTATCTTTAAGCCCTATTTTTAACATATTCGGTTATTTCAAACAAAAAATGACGTACGTCATGAAAGAATGCAATATAAAGCAGTCAATCGAAAATAGTTTCTGTATGCACGTGCGGTCGGATGTGTTTGTATATAGATATATAAAAACATTATCTTTTATTATTTAGAAACCACAAATGCTGTCTGAAATACTTCTTAATAACCCATTATTCAAGTTATACATAGATAGCGTACTACGTTATTATTGTAGCTACATGGGTACACATGAATATGTTTGAATACTTGCAGGATTAGAATGGAGTTGGTATAGTTAGAAAAATTAAAAATGAATCGGTAGAAATAAAATAAATTTACATGAATAAGACGCGTTTACATGTAAATTTGGTATTGTACAGGATAGAAAAGCTAAGCAATTCCAATATAGAAATATAACCAAATTATGTCCTTCAACTCTTACATGTTACAATCACTTTCAGACATTTTCTACAGTTACTTGTTGTTTTAAAGAATTAATATTGAAATATCCTATAGATTTCGTAAAACAGCTTTCAAGTTCTTTTCTGCTGATTTCACCAAAAGTTAATTTCCCTTAAAAAAGCGATTTATATTCGATATAGAAATTATCGTTATATTTAATCCATAATTCAAGATTATGATGTTGGTCTGTAAGTACCGCAGAAAAGCATGTCTATATAAACAATGTGACTAATAACTGCAACATAATACTAGTGAGAAAACTTAGAATAACTACCCCATTTTATTACTGCAAATGTAATTTATCCTACTTGTATGTTCTCCAGAAGAATTTAATTTCTTAGGAGGACGAAAACATATTCTTGACTTATCCGGTACTACAAACTTGTTTTGTATTTCCATACCTGAAACACACTTGTAGAGCCTGTTCAGTAATTAACGCAACTCACTTTATGAGCTAGTATAAACAATTGGAAAATTTCATTGTAATGTTTGATAGATGTCTTAAACTGTAAAATTATTGCAAAGCCTGGCAGTTTTAATAAAGATTGCCTTTTAACATGATAATTTGTCTTGTCCTGTAAGTTTACCTCTTTAAACTGTTTGTTAGAATAATTAATCTTCTCTGAGTGTAATAATTTTTAAATGGTGTTTTATAAATGAACTCGGAAACGAGCTTTGGAAGCCGATAGCTCGCAGAAGCCGTGCGCTTGTATTATCTAGCTGCGCAGATGGTCACAAGAGTCACTGTGACGTCACAGTTGTCACAGGATTGTCAAACTAGTCGCATTGTGACTTGTGAGTGATGCAACTCTACTGTGTGGTCACTGTGACTATTCACCAGGTGATGTCACCTTGCGAGTATTGTGTGACCAGTCACTAATTGACTGTATTGTGTAGTGATTGCACGACTGCTGATTGTTGCGATATCGAAATGACGTCACAGTGGCCGTTTGTTGCTACTTTCTAAATATACTTTTTTGCTAAGATTTTTTTTACTAATTCCATTTATCAAACATTTAAACATTAATTCTCAAAATGATAACGAGTGATTCAACAAGTATCGCGGCTGTAAAGTAATAATATGTAAGAGTTATTAATTAAAAAAATATTTCGTTTCAACAAAGCAATATTGTTCATAAAAATTGTTCCGAAAAATATTAGAATGTAGAATCTGTGTTTGTCAGGGCGTGGTTGATGGGGCTGCAGCCACTTACGGAAGGAATAAACAAGATATGGAGAAAATTAAGTATTCTTGGATAAATTTTGAAAATAATTTCCCTTCAAATTCCAATGGATTATTTTAAAGTTCTCTTAGGAAAATTTGAGGTTAAACTAAGGTTCTTACATTTTTTTTCTAATGTACGTTTTCCAAACTAAAAAGTCTTTAAACTCGATTTCTGAAATTCTTCTTTATTTTCTGTTATTTATTTATTATTTAATTTTTACATGCAAACACTTTTAAGCAAAATATAGCAAAATAAAATAATAATAATAATAAATAAAATTCTCTTCCCCCTCAAAACAAAAAGTTATGCCCCTTTTTATCAGTTATATTTTTAGTTTTTCAGTTCTCAGCCACCCCCCGGAAGAACAAAGTAATAGTGTGTACGCTACTGATGTTTGTAACTTCATTTGGAATCGAAATGTATGTGTAACTTAACAAGCCTCGTAAATATATCGCATTTTACAAGTTCATTTGTTAACAGCAGAAAAAATAAATCATCAGTCTTTTTTAATGAATAAATAAATATTCATTCTAGAAAATAATTTCTGAAAAAGAAATCCAAAAATTTAATTTGTTTAGAAATGGAGGGAAAATACCATCATTAACAAAGAGTACGCCACTAAAATTTTAATTTTGAAAACTAAATTTTTCAATCGGTTGACTTTTGTCAAGGTATCAGAAGACCCAGTGTTCGGGTCACAAGCAAGAGTGGTCCGATGTTCTCTGAATGAAGTTTGGGGATACCATCTGCCACGATAGTTAAAAAAATGATTTTTCTTCCTTACAGTATCGCATAAGGGACTCCACTGTGGGGTCGCACTATGAAGTCACTGCGGGTGGGCCGAGGGACTGTTTTGTGACACCACAGCGTCTTCGCATTGACTGTTCGTAACTCTTGTGACTGTACTGCGTGATCGCATTTCGGTCACAGGACACACGTGTTATCAGGATTTAAGCACGCAAATTCTAATTGAGGTATCTAATTCAGTTTAACCCTTTAGCGCGCAGTGTTCCCGCTCTGGGAACACCAAACTTTGACGTTTTGACTGATGCCAGTCACGAAGAATAGATTGGATTTCTATAAAAATAGTTGCGGGTGACACAGCTCCACTAGAATCTTTTACTTTTGAGCACGTCCTTTCCCGTAACAAAATGGTCACGATTCTTTTTAACACCACTGACATCTGCTCAAAAATGGAAGAACGCGAGAACAGCTGGATAGATTGCCCCATGTTGGAAAAAGGGCAGCCGTTGCCATCGATCGACTTAACGACCAGCAAGATGGCGGACGATCGAAACGTTCATCGCGTGCCACAGCCTGAGAGACCCTTTTTCCACGCAGCTGGCTGTGCCCTCGCACAGCCAGCTGCGTCAAAAAAGGGTCTCTAGATCTGTGTCACGCGATGAACGTTTCGATCGTCCGCCATCTTGCTGGTCGTTAAGTCGAGCGATGGCAACGGCTGCCCTTTTTTCAGCATGGGGCAATCTATCCAGCTGTTCTCACGTTCTTCCATTTTTCAGCAGATGTCAATGCTGTTAAAAATAATCGTGACCATTTTTTGTACGGGAAATGACGTGCTAAACAGTAAAGGATTTCCGTGGAGCTATGTCACCCGCAACTATTTTTATAGAAATGAAATCTATTCTTCGTGACTGGCAACAGTCAAAACGTCAGAGTTGGGTGTTCCCAGAGTGGCATCACTGCGCGTTAAAGGGTTAAATCGAGTTTCATGCACATATAATAAAGCAATGTACAAATAAATTAGCATAAATGTATACACTGGCGTATTCTGCATCGTCATTTCAATGCAAGATTGCATAGCAGGAATTTTCTTCATGCGAAGTTTCACTCAATTCAAAGACGTTTCACTCTCTAAATTTGAAATGCAATTGTTAGTGTCCTTTCTTTTCTTAAAGTTCTTTTGGTTTAACTGTTAAGTAGTAATTATTTAATGAGTGTTGGAGAAGCGGCTTCCTGTCTACTCTCGGCAACTTCCAACTCTTAAGGAGTTGTAATTAAAATCTCGAATTCTCTCCTCACTGAACCAAGAAATTAACGGCACCAGGGACTCGTGACAGAAAAGGAGCAGTGAAATTCATTGATAGCAAAATTAAATACTGCAATCCAGAGCTATACTACCCTCGCACTTCTTAATTCTATACAAATTTTAAATAATTGAGTGCGGAAAATGAGACCGTTGTCTCCAGTAATTAATCTTCTTTAGGCTCCAGGAATGCCGGTAAATATTTATAATTTCAGAGAGGTAAAGAATGCTGGAAAAAGTATTATTTTCATGAGAATTCAGAATTCCTTCAGTGGCATTTATATGAAATTATTAAGGTTTAATCTGGATTATACATGTTATGTGCTATTTAGCCGGTGTGCCCCTCTAAAACTCTATTTTATCCATCTTTATCAATGAAATTCCTGAGAACTGTAGAAACTATTTCAGCAAAACTAAAACACGTAGGAATATTTGAGTATTCGTATGTAATACTTCGTAGATAAAAGTTCAAATAAAATATTTCAATAATTATGGTCTATGGACACAAAAAACAATGAAAGCCAATTCAAGTACTTTAGAAAATAGATGTATTGTTTATTTTAAGTGAGTATTGACTGTGATTTGCGTATTGATAGTTCTATTAAAATATTTTCATATTTATTTATGTATCTTTTTTAAAGTATGTTTCTGATATTGAGATATTTGAATTATCAAATCTTTTTTAGAAATGTAATTTAAGAAATTTTAAAAAAAGGAACATTTTTTTTTTCGATTACGCATTTGAATACTTAAATCAAATCGTTGAATGTACTTTAAGTGCTTAACTTACTTAGAGTAAGCTAACACTTTAAATATATCAAACGCTGTTCAGTTTTGCCTTCCAATTCCCCTTCCTTGGCATTTTTCTGAAAGTTTCCCAATTGTTTTCATTTTTCTCATCTCGAGTTGTTCTTCTCATGCTCGTTCGTCTATGGATGCTAATATTCCGAGATGGCTGGTCTAGACATCTTCCAGGCTTCATTTCATGAAGTTTTAAGTGGCTGGAGCATCGAAGGAATCCACACAATAATTGCAATTGAAGTACTCAGTCTCTGAGTTCTTTTCTATTATTAGAAGAGGGTGAGCATTCCATCCCACATGTCAAACACACACTGCTGTTCGATTGATGAAATTGTAGTATCACCTCATCCTAATGTGAAGTGTTCTTAAAATGCAGTTATTGAGAAGAACCGAGCTGTAGAATGATTAATACGGAAAATTAATTTATCTTCAAGGATTCATTTTAATACATCCTTTTTAATTTCATATAAGAGAGCTTGACATGTGTGATCCTGCCTGTTTGGAAATAATTAAAGCATTTTTACTTTGGTTTCTAAATAAAATGTAAAATTACTTTTACAGAAGGACAATTTCAAAATATTGTGATGGAATTTTTTTTCTCATTTTCAATGTAACGTTATTGAGAAGAACTGAGCTGTATAATGATTAATACGGAAAATTAATTTATCTTCAAGGATTCATTTTAATACATCCTTTTTAATTTCATGGAAGAGAGCTTGACATGTGTGATCCTGCCTGTTTGGAAATAATAAAAGCATTTTTACTTTGGTTTCTGAATAAAATGTAAAATTACTTTTACAGAAGGACAATTTCAAAATATTGTGATGGAATTTTTTTCTCATTTTCAATGTAACGTTATTGGGATTTTTTAAAATTTCCATTTAAAGAAATTACATTTTGCATAGATTTCTCTAAAAAAGATATATATCATATATTTTGAACTGATTTAAAAAAAATCCGCAATGATTACACAGAATAATATGAAAGCCAACTAAAAAAATTGGTATGATATATATTTTTCATTAAGAATAACTAGTGAATCATTCAGTCTATTATTTTGAACTGATTTTTAAAAAAAATCCGCAATGATTACACAGAATAATATGAAAGCCAACTAAAAAAATTAGTATGATTTATATTGTTCATTAAGAATAACTAGTGAATCATTCAGTCTATCTACTTAAAAAAATCATATTGCTAATTTAATGAAATCATGAAGTTTTTTTTTCTAAAGAAACCTTTTATATATTGAACTGTTCTGAGAGTAAAAATATTTCCATACACTTTGCAACTGTATATATACAGGGTGTCCCTAAAAAGTTGCAACACGTTTTAATTCTTCAAAATGTTCAAAATACAAGAGGAAAAAAGATAACGTTCAGAAAAGTCCTCTCGTTAATTTTCAAAATGGGGCAAATGTATATCCCGGTGCAAAAAATTCTCAATCGATAAAATGTGGCCCACGCACTTATCAGGCGTCGTACAAAATTTGATAATTGTATCCTATAAAATGCAAGAAATATGAAGATAAATAGGTGATGATTGAAATTACTTTTCAATGGCTTTCGAAGAGAAAAAATCACGTCGAATGATCTCGCATCAGAGCTCGTAGAAAAATTATAAAACAAAAGTGTTTTGCGCTCTTGAAGTAAACGTTTAACCTCGAATTCATGATCATCATTGTTTAAAGATATCTGAGACGCTTTACAATATAAGGGTAAAATTTTCTGTATAATATATATATATATATATATATCGTTTCCTATATTGTGATTATTCTGTCCTAAACATTATTTTTTTTTTCTTATTTACTAGATTAATCTTCTGTCATACAATAACTTATTATACATACTTTTATAAGTATGTATAATAATATAATCAATGTATAATAATTATAATCAATTATATTATAATCAATATGTATAATCAATATGTATAATAATTATAATCAATAATAATAATAATCATATTTTTTAAACAATATGTTATATTTAATTTTGCTATACTATTTATTTTATTCAATCATTTTAATTTATTATTATTCAATATATATTTATTATATTAATATACAAGGATATTCTTAAAATTTAATAATATTACCTTTTAGTATTTGGCAACTCCTATACTTTCTTATTTCCACTTTTACACTTTTATTTAGTGGCAACACCCTTTTTCACTTTTTACAATTCTTAATATTGGCAACACATATCAATTGTTCAAATGAAATTTCCATGTGCTCAAGGTCTGGTATGTAAAATTATATTCCTATTTCTAATTTTTGTTATCTTTCTGATTTCTTCTTTCCTTTATATAGTAGGGTAGGGCCCAGATGTGTGGAGTTAATATCTCTTCTGATATGCCACACAACCGAAACCCTACTATTTGGTTTGCTGTAAATTATAATCCACTGTTTGTGGCCCCTGAAGATGGTGACAGTGGTTATAATTTCCGTTCCATTATATTATCACAATAATTCTTGCACTTTATTTGGCTTCAAATTCTGGTTTCTAATTCTTGCTAATAGCTGTTATATTTTTATGCGAGATATGTCTTATTTGTAGGATGTTTTGTGTTTTACTTGTTAGTTTTATTTATATATAGTTACAGAATTATCAGGTTCGTAAGCTTGAAAGTCTGGCGTGTGTAGAAAGTTCCAGAACAAAACACAAATTTTATAGGTACTAGACCAGGGTACTAAACGAGGTACAAAAAAAAACAGGATACAAAAAGTATCTCACTTAGTAAAATTTGCCCCAGAGCTAATAATGCGATATGCAAAATTTAAGTCTGTCATCATAAAATGTCTCAAAGATATCTTAATTCAAAGATGGCCAGGGGCAATACATAAATTTGAATTGAAACGTTTATTGCTGGAGTTCAAGTTACTTTCTTTCACTCTTTCTGTACTGCCCTTGAAACGCGGTCAACCCACGTGATTTCTTCCCTTCCGAGAGCCATAGAAAAGTGCTTTAAGGGGACAGCCTACTTTTAAGAATGGGAAAATGTATAAATTTTAGATCAACTTTCATAATTTTTAAAAAAATAATGAATGCATGCAGAAACATAACTTTTTTTCAGTTAACTACTATGACATTACTCTATTGATTAAAAATATTATTTTCGTTTATTATAAAGGTGATAATTTAAAAAATATTATTTTACCACACAATATTGGAAATAAAAATTCAAGGGTACTTTCTCACTGCGCGCAAGATATCTCAATTAGAATTCCTTTGAACCTCATAATTTTTTCTAAATTAAACAAGACATTCAAATTAACAACCTAAACTAAAATGGTTTAATTATTTTCATAATTTAAATTTTAAAAAATCATTTAATCTGAAAATTTAAATTACCATAAAAATTTTGATAGTTTTACAATCATAACTTTTTTTCTATGAAACACAACCATTTCATTTTAGTTCATTTTGTTCATTATATTAGAATAAATGCCTGAGAAAAATTTCAAGTTGATATCTTAAATAGTTTTTAAAATATCATGCGCGCAAACTTGAAAAACAGTGTTTTGAGAAAACGCCAATTAAAGTTCAAATTGTTGTTTTGAAACATAAATTTTAATTTTTAAAAGTTAAAAACATTTTCTAATGAAACATTTACTATTTAAGAATAATTTTACGGAGTACTTAATATGATTAACCCAAAATATGTTTTAATATGGCTTAAGAAACATCAGTCTAAAGAAAAGCTCGACAATTGTAAATATGAAAATATATGTACATACCTTAACAAAATATACATTTTTAGGATATAAAGCCATTAATATTGGTAAAGTACATGTTTTGAAGTTATTTTAATAATTATATCCATATATATATATTTATTTTTACTTTGCAACATAAAAATTTGATTTTATTTCACTTTATGAAATTTCGATTTAAAATTTTCCGCTTTCATGCACAATGCCTTCGTTTTCTTTTATTGCCTCAAAGTGAGAACTGATGAGCATTTTTCTGGCTCTTCGAGTTTCTAAATTAAATTCTGTACATTTCTATTCTCCCTCTTTTATGCTTTGAGTGTCAACCTTAGTTGCAGCTTCTACAGCATGCTGCCCAACTTGCGTTTACATTTTCCTTTTTATCTCAACAAATAAACGTCATACAGAAAAATGGTTGGTATCAATCTTTTTAGAATAAAGTAAGCTATTTAATGAGATAAAAATCTCAAAATCGATTTTTTGGGCATTTTAAAAGTAGGCTGTCCCCTTAAGTCAGCATATACTAATCTTAACATCTCTGACACTTTCAGAATATAATTTTTTAAATTTTGTGCATTACTTCCTTAGTGTATCCTTAGTGGAGCATTTTACTTATTGGGATTCTTTTTTTTCACCGGGGTGGTATGCAGATTTAAAATTGGCGTTTTTTGGAAAATTTACGAGGAATTTTTTCTTTAGTCTTTTGCCTACCTTATTTTGAATTTTTTTTTCAATTAAAGTTACCCACTTATCTCTAATGTATAAATAATTAACGCATAATATTTTCTTTCCGGAACACCTTGTTCATACCTCAAATTTTCTAGCAAAATGAAGTTTTCTACAATCCATTTAAACTCTGAGGCTTAAATTAAATTCATATAATTTTTACCCTAAATATCCGATTGTGTTATTACTATTATATTGGCAAAATTTTAATTTTATAGGTAATGAATGATATTTATAAATTGTATAGCAAATGACACTAATGACGTATGTGAGTTAGTAAACAAATCACGCCTTGTGTAATTTTTACCATTTTTAACGCAAAAGACGGCTACCGTAAAATATAATTATCTGAATAATTAAAAAGGTTTAAACGTTCACCTTCCTAGTGCACTGCTAATAATCAAAATTTCTCGAATGTATGTTTAAACTATTTCTTTAAAGTGTCCTTGCTCTACTTAATAATTATGCTGATACACGACTCACTGATTCTGTAACAATTCCGACTAACCACTCCAAGATAAAACTATTACCACCATTATGCCGAAAACGTTAAAAAGTTAAGCGCAATAACACGTACACCGTTTGTACGATCCGCTTGAATTTTTTCATAATTGTGCATGGAAAATAGAAAACGATCTGCGCCACTTTGAAAATCTGAATATCCATCCGTTATCTCATTTTTAAGGGATTTCTCGCTATTTTCAGCTTTATTTTATTTCCGAGAGTCAAAAAAGTGAATCAGTTGAATCAAAAGTGAATCAGTTGAATCAAAAGTGAATCAGTGAATCAAAAGTGAATCACAAATTGAACTGTCGCAACGGACATGACGTCCTATTGAAGTCAGGGTCATCAAGCTTTGAAAGGAAAGTTGCGATTCCAATTCTTTTAACCCTTTGAGGCGCAACCCTTTCCCAATGCTGGAAAAAGGGCGGCCGTTGCCATCGCTCACTTAACTACCAGCAAGATGGCGGACGATCAACACGTTCATCGCGTGCCACAGATCTAGACCTTTTTTCTAACGACAGCTGGCTGTGCGCACAGCTTGCTGGTAGTTAAGTCGAGCGATGGCAACGGCTGCCCTTTTTTCAGCATTGGGCCATCTATCCAGCTGTTCTCGCATTCTTTCATTTTTCAGCAGATGTCAATGCTGTTAAAATTAATCGTGACAATATTTTTCAGGGGAAGTGACGTGCTAAAAAGTAAAGGATTCTCGTGGAGTTATGTCACCCGTAACTATTTTTATAGAAATTAAATCTGGCAACAGTCAAAACGTTAGAGTTTGGTGTTCCCAGAGCGGGAACAATGCGGGTTAAAGTTTTAAAATGTTTTTCAGTTTACGTATTTTATTTGCTAAAACAAACTAATATCGTGTGCATGAGCATTGGGGCTATTTACGCAAAACGGAATCGTTCGAATGCGAAAAGTTTCCGCACGTTTCCAGAAGAGCATGAAATTCGATTTCGGTCTATAATAAAAATTGAAGTTATTTATTTTAAGTGGACGAATATTAAAAATGTTGAATGCAGACGTATTTTCAGTGCAATGTTTTTTTTCTAGCTCCCGTTGTAATTGCTTCCACAATGGACCTTCTGGTTCGTCTTCAATATCTTCTGGTTCGCAATATTTCTCCACCATTCCAAAAGCACTAGTCTTTTTTCTGAGACTCGACTTCCTTTATTATTTATGTATTGTGTTTCACTAGAATAGCTCTCTTAGATATTGGCAAAGCCTGATTTTTTGGAAATTTCGAGGCATTCAAGCACGACGCACAATAACCGTAATTCAAGTGATGGACTGGCTTATTCCATTTTTGTATTAGGGGATCATGAATATGCCACTTCGCATGTCAAATGCACTCTTGGATTCGAATGGAGAATCCAGGATTCTATCAAGTTCGGTGAAAAATAGTCTCCTTTGTGTTAGAAATGAGGGTGTGTTCTATAGAAGTGCCTATTTTTACACTTCAGGCAGTATGAGTATGGGTATAAATATAACAATACAATTCTTACCGATATCCCATTATATGCATTCGTTTTAGATTGTGGATTGCTTCTTGGGGAAGAATCTAATTTCGACCACTTTTCGTGTTGTACGAGTTTTCTTTTATTTCTAATGTTAGTGCATATAAGATGAATACTAAGCAGTGGCGCACCCAGGATTTTAGTTTAGGTGGGGGCTGGGCTACAAATACTGCTGAACTCTGTTATAGTGACATCAATAATTACAACTCTTTTATAACGTCGAAATATTCAGTACCAGTTGCATTTGCTCATAGAACACAGCTCACTATTAATGTAACTCGTTACAGAGTCTTAAATATCGGACCTTTCAGTGGCGTTTTAACCGAGTTTAAGTATGTTTTATGCACTAACTGTTAGTAGTTAGACATTAATTACTTATTTGAAAATTAATAGCTTTTATTGAAAAAAAAATATTTTAGAAATAATTTAAAGATTAAACAAATATTTTAATTAAGTGACAATTTTCAATTTTTAAAGCTTTTCACTTCTAACTCTCCACCTTTAGGGGGGGGCTTTAGCCCCCATAGCCCCCCCCCCGTGGGTGCGCCTATGATACTAAGTGTTTATGTTCTCTGTGCCATAAGCGAACCCCATGTTATATAAATAACATTGCTGAATAAATTGATTTTATACTGGGTGTCCGAAACGTTTACAACATGTATACAGACAAAAATATTATTGAGAAAGTTAATAAAGTTTGTATAGGACTTAATAAAAGTATGGTGATTTGTTCGATCGAATAATAATAAAAAAAAAAAGATTAGTTCAAATATTCGCAACCAGGGGGCCACTTTCCTGATCCATGGCCTCCCTGCTCCCCAGACCTCAATCCACACGACTTTTGGCTTTGGGGGAGTTTGAAACATTCGGTAAGTGGTGATTATTATTAAGAACTTTGTCCTGATCTTAAAGACAGCATGTTCGTAAATTTCGTGGAACACGCCCTTTTACAATTCCAGAGGGTAGCCTACAAGTATGGCCGTCACTTAGAACATGCTTTGCTATAGTAATATTTGTAAGCTGTTATAAGTGTATGCTAAATGTTTAATTCATTAAAAAAGCGCCCCCTAGTGGCAATTGGCCCCCAAGTGGAGTCGATCTTTTGAAGTAATATTGCAAAGTAGCGTTAAAGATAAATGTTTGGTAAAATGAACTCTATTTAAAAGTGAGCCCATTTTTAATATTACTCACAATCTTTAGATATACGATAAATGTACTTGCCTTAAGATAGATGTTCATTCCAGTGAAACCTGGAAATCGGTTAACGTAATTTTGCGGCCCAACTCTTCAGAGGGTTAAATATTTTCATAAATGAAAGAGGACGGACTTTGAAATTCTTTGCTGTAGCGTTTATTAAGAACACTAGCCGGTGAGAATCCTGTCTCTCACCGGCTTCCTGAAATCTCTCAGATTCTGAATGGAATTTAAAATTAAGAGGGTTACAAACAGGAGCGGCCCTACGGTAAGTGTCGCCCCTGCTAATATAAAAAAAGACTCCTTTTCGAAGCTGGCGCCCAGAAGCGGTGCTTGCTGCGTCGGGCCGCCCCCGATTTCAAAAATAAGGTTGTTAAATGATAAAGACCTACAAAAAGGAACAAATTATTTTCGTCCTATATTAATTCTGAAGAGCTTCTGGTTATATTGGCCTTTATCAAAAAACGGAAAGAAAAAAAAGTAATACAATAGTACAAGTAATACAAATTAAATACGCACTAAAGTGCTAAAAGCGTATTATAATCCATGGGTCTTCCCTATTTTTGTTTGGAAAGTATATCATTATTCCTGAGTGTGATTAAACAAAATTAAAATTGATATTTCTAACATCCTTTTCTGGATGTAATACATTAGAAAGATGGAGAAATGCGCGAAAAAATGCACAATTCCAACTGAATGAAAATTTCAAAAACTTATTCTCAGTTGTATTCATAATCCAAGTAGCAGACGATAAAATGACGATAAATTGGGCAAGCGTTAGAATCCTCTCCTCAAAATCGCACATCAACCATTTTATTTTTCGCCAAATTAAGAAGTTGCACATTTTAGTCTCGGAAAATTTCCAAATCCTATTTTTCTTTTGAGTACAAAACATATCATTTCTGCTCCGATTTCACACAAATTGTTAGCACACGATATTTTAATTAAAAAAACAACCTTACAAATAATCTAAACAAAAAAAAAACCGTTATTCTTTTATTTTTACTTCAAGAGTCTGAATCATTTAATAAACTTGCCAAATATGGCAACCTAGATATGCTATATTCTCTTTTTCCACTGTGGGGTTACAATTGCGAAATGGTGGAGCAAAAATGAGCCTTTTGCGACATGTTTTTTATCGATATCTCTTAAAATAATTCGAATTTTAACAAAATCGCTTCGAGGTATGTCGGGACCCGTCCTGGAGAATTTCCATACAAAATTTGTTAGATCTACGATCACCCGTTTTGTGCTACGCGATGACACAGACTAACTAACCACCAACTAACTGACATTTTAGTTTGTTTTATTTATACAGATTACGCACAAACACTAATTTTTGAATTTGGTACAGTAGAAAGTACAACAAAAACAAACATATCCCTAATTTGACAAGAATTCTCTTGCTTTAACTTTTTCAATGCATTAGGAAGACGGGAAACTGATGTCGTTTATTCGTACGTCAGTACTGTCTAACCAAAGCTGCTGAAACTAATAATAGAAAATTTGACATATGTGAGATTTTTCAACATAGATGCAACATTATGCAGCGTTTCCCAAAATTCATAATATATGGGGAGGGGGGATAGGAGGCTAAAACGTTTTTTTAACGTATCCATCTTGATCTCTAAGAAAGAAAAGAGAAATCCATAAAATTCTTGCTGTAAAATATAAGTCACTGCATCTCGGGTCATTTTGAGGTGGGTTTTCCAAGGAAGGTAGACGTAAAAAAAGTTGAAGGGTGGCCACTTGTTTTTGAAAGAAAAGAAATAATTTCTAAAAAAAAATTTATTCCAAATGAAACAAATATGAATCCTATGTTTAAACTCGGGTTGCTTGTTATTAAACCTTTTTGTAAAGGTATTTGTTTGAATTGAATGTAAATAAAGGCAATACATTTCGGCCTCCCTAATAATTTCTTCCTTACGAACATGAAGAATTTCTACTGACAGTTAAATTTCGCATATTAAAGATAAAGGAACCGTACTTTAAAATAATAGAGAAGGAAAACATACCCAGAACATTCTTTGAATAAACACAAAATTCAAGCATCTGATGATATTATACCAAGACTGCGAATGAAACATGCCTTTGAATATACTGTATTGACTGACCTGCAAAATAGTCATTATTTCGAAATTTGAAATATTCTCTTCCATTTTACAGACTGTCTGGGTTACCAATTTTGGGGGATCTAAGTTCGTGTAGTGAATGCGTATTTTGAAGCAGAAACGCTCCTTCCTCATGTTTTATTCCAGTGTGTCTGACTCCATTCAATTAACTTTTCTTGCGCCAAGGTAATAATCTACGGAGGCAATTTCTTATGAGTGTCTGTTAGGCATGTTCGGGGCTAGATTTTGTAGAAGGCTCAGAAAGTTAGAGCAAAGTTAGTAACGCAACAATAGTTATCAGATATTTCCCTTTACTAAATGAGGGCGAGCATGTTATATAATGTCAAATGCACTACGAGAGATATATGATAAAGAAGCTTCCGTGTTAATGAAAAAGGAAGTATTTACCGAGTATTCTGTCAGTAAGAATTGATATATTTATTTTTAAAAATTAATTTTTAGACTTCGCAGAATATATTTTTTTTAATTTTAACCCCTTAACTGCCCCGGGCGTATAAATACGCTTTTCACAGTCGATGTTTTAACTGCCCAGGACGTATATATACGCCTATCTCAATTTCCTCAGTAATTTATCGCTAGTATTGCAAATACTCTAAATTTTTTTACAGGTAATAACTTCAATTTTAAGAAGCGTTCGTCCTACATGCGCTTATTTCTTTGACTAGGGTAGGGGGGGGGTTGCCTAATATGGCAGTTAAGGGGTCAATATGCGCATTTTTCTTGAAAAATCAATATTCAGTACACCCACTCAAAAATTATTCGAGTAGAAGCGAAATCTTCTACGCTAATTTTGTGAGTAACTACTTAAATTTTGAAAAAAAGATGCAGCTCAAAATAAATAATAGAAATTGTTAGAGTATATTACATACAATTTACTTTTTATAGAGAAGAATACTTTAAAATGTAAACCATATAGAAAAATTGACTTCCATTCAAATATTTTTGAAGGGGTTATATTAAACAGTGGAGTGCTTTGCAAATATTCAAAACTACACTAAAGGGCAAGTCTCATTTTTACCCTTTACCTACCGCGCATGAACCAATGTAAAAAGTTTGAAAATTATTTGATGAATCTAGCACCACTGGGCTACTAAGTAGTAGTATACTTAATCCCTTGAATACTGTCGACTTGTAATATAAAACTAGATTATTTTGAAGGTATATATATTTTCGCTTATTTAGAGCCACATACAATTGGTTGTAAGATTTTAGTATTTTTGAAGTTTTACAGTTAAATCATTGTCGTTCAAACAGTGTATAATTCAGTTCTTTAAAACATCTTCAGTTTGATTTGAACAAGAAATTGAGTCTGAAGTAATCGTCGTAAAATCCTATAGTATGATTTAAATTCTACTAATTACTTTTTAATTGTTAGGTACACATTCCCTATTGTATTTTTGTGAAACATAAAATATGAAATGATTTTGCGTTGATATTAAAAAAAATCATTTTGATACACAACTCTTCAATTAAGTTTCTCTTTTAACCTCTTTTAAAATTCAGATTAAGATGCGATTTGATTTTAATCATGCTGAGATAGACGTGCTGACGTCTAAGTAAGGGCAAAATAACTAACAAATTAAACGAACGGTTTTTTTCATACGTTTTTTTTCGCATTCTGTTACGCTTACCTACAGTTTGTACTCTAGTTACACTTTCCATAAGTTTGGCACTATGTGATAATCGACTATCATAATAAAAATAACATTTTATTTTCAGACAAATAGAAGTTAAATATAATTAACACCAAATTACAAATAAAGTTTTTTTTAATCTAAAGATAAACGGATAGATATAAAATCATTTTTGAGAGAAGTAGCTATGGTAACCTCTTATCGCAACTTAGATATTTCCTAGATCACTTATCGGCTACGGACATACTTAAAACATTTATTAAATTTTACTTTTTCTATGTAAACTAAATTTGCATAAAAAATTAAGAGTTGAAATTTTTTTGTTATACATTAGAAAGTCATTAGAATTAATTTAATGGAATTTACTTAGGATTAGCTAATTACTTTTAAGCTTTTATAAATTATATACTATTTTGTACTTTAAAAATGAATATGTAACGAATTTTCCAAGTACCTCCACCTCTGATCAATGACCTTGGAAAGATTTCTGTATTGCATTAGGTGTTTGGGCTTGAACGTCTCTAAAAGAGTTATCTATCTATAAGTAAATTGCTTGATTTAAAACACAGTATTTTAAACTAGCATTTACTTAGGAAATATCTGTAGAAATTTTGACTTAAACTGCAATAATATTTTAGAATATGCAATTTCAATGAATTGGTCCCTAAACAGATACATTATACTAAAAGTTACAGATGGTTAGTGGAAGTTTAAGAAAAATGCCTTAATACATTGTTATTCATATATGGAGGATTTATACCGAAAAAGTCAATAAGACATTTTTTAAACATGACTTTTATAAAATTATCACTTATATCTCACCATTTCGACTTTAATTTCCAACTTCCAGATTCTTTAACATTCAAGTGCGATGCAAGTCATCTAAATTTCTAGAAAATTACGGATCGAAAAGCTCTTTCGAAATAGTTTTGAGCATCTGATTCTCCTGTAATTTTTTCTTTGTTGTCTTCTCTAGAGTATCATCCGACTGATCTTTTGTGGAAAGCAGTTCCTTCCGCATGACTGATCTAAACATCTTTAAGGCCGAATTTCTAAAACTTTTAGTGTTTCGAGGACCTAAGAAATGCACACACAGTAAATGTAATTGAAGGACAGCGCTTCCCGATTCTTTATCATTATTTGCAGAGGGAGAAGAACCCTCCCCACATGTCAAATACATCCTGAGATTCCGAATGATGAAGTTGCAATCTCATGAAGCTAAATTCGCTTTTTGAGTGTTGTTACTAAGAAAGGTACCGTATGCTGATTTTTTCGCATTTCGAATCCTATTGTTTTCAATATCATTAATATACACTACTGGCCAAAAGTATTGCAAGTTTGAGAAATCTAACTATCGTTTCAAGAATAAGCCCAGAAGAAAATGGACAGGAAATTTTCCAGATTTAAATATTTTTGAGAATTTATGTATAATTGGAAAGAATACATCTGAAAATCCCCAAAAAACAAAAGGAGAGCTTCAGGAACCCATCATTTAAGTTGGCACCCTGAAACACCAAAGGAAGTGTTGTAAAACGTTCTGTATTCCATATCTAAAAGAGTGGCTGTTGTGATCCAAGTTAAAGCTGCTCAGCAACATAATAAAGGGTCTTGAGTTCAATTACATTTATTTATGATCCTCTTTTTGCGGAATAACTTGAAATGAATTCTTTCTTTAATTTTATTCCGGCGAGCCAAAATGGATTATGATTTCTATAATAACCTACATATTTTTATGCTATTTTTTCAATAAATTAAATTTTTTTTGTTCTTTAAATTGTCTTTGAAGTCATTAATTTAACATGCTGACATTAAAAAATATGAATTATATTCATTTTTAATTTTGACGGGGGAGAGGGGGCTTAATCTTGAAAAGGAATAGACTTCTGAAACTTGCAATACTTTTGGCCAGTAGTGTAAGCATTCCCTTATTGTATCGGTTAAGTCGTAAAAGAGGCTTTTTGTACAGGATCTCCATGATTAAAGAAGAGATGTTTAGAGCCAGATTGTGAGAAAACTGTTGGGACGAACTTAAACAAATTTAAATTTGTAGTAAATTCTAATGAGAGCATAGGGGTTTTGATTAAAAAAAAATAATAATAATTTTCGCCACCAGGGGCCAAAATGGTGATTTTTGGTGGTGAGGTGATTTTTGGAGTAAAATAACCGTAGAAAGAACAAAATGTTAACATTTTACAGTTAGTTTGATATTGGCACCCCATTTTACTTTCACCTTTGCGATTTACATTTTATCAAGCCTTTTAGCAATGATTCTGACTCGCAGTAATGCGTTGTAGTGAATATGCAGACGGAGAAAGGAAGTAGCAACGCAAAACATTATGCAAATTTTAGTCAGCCGAAGCTGACGGCATTGTTACGTGGTAGCAGATTTGAGGATATAAGGAAACTTGACAGAATGTGTGGGAATCGAGGAAGCGCTACATTTTTACGATCGTCCTTTGTTAAAAGTTCGCTATGCAAACATTAAGTGATCGTGCTTTGCTAGTAAAACTTTGCTACCAAAGGAGTGAAAATGCTTCTTCTGCCTTTCGAGAATACGGGAAATTGAAACACCTAGGAAAGGGCCTACTGACTATCACGTGTTTGCGGAAAATAGTTTTGGGTTTGAAAAATCTGGAACTCTATAAGTATTAGGAGGACGAGGGCGTAAACCTGTAAGGAATGAAGACTTCATGGAGTTGCAACTGCCATAGGCGATCCAATATCCGGATTTAGCAGTGCTCGGACAATATCCAGGCAACTGGATATTTCGTATCCTTCGTAAATTCCTAAATTGTTACCCATACAAAATCGGGCAAATTCAACAGTTGCTTCAAGGAGATACCGAAGATCGCGTGGACTTGTCTCTAATGTTCCTAGCTCATATTGAAGTCGACGAATCATGGAACATCTTTTTGGAGTGATGAGGGGCATTTCCATTTCAATGGAACAGTAAACATGCAGAATTGCCGCAGCTGGGCTTCTGAAAACCCTCGTGCGTTTCTGGTGATGACCTTTGCACTATTTGAGAGTAAAAGTTTGGCGTAGCTTTACTGCCTCATTCATGAAAGAGCTGAGAGGTATCTAACGTAACAATGCTGCTAAACTTTGTTATTCAACAAATTGATGCCTTGAACCTACGATATTTTTGAAGCATAGAGCAATACCTCACATTGGATTGCGCGTACAGGAAGTCCTATGACAGCATTTTATCAAGGCCGGAATAATTAGTCGAGCGTTTCCTGCGAAATGGCCAGCCCGTCCACCTGATCTGACCTCTTGTGACTTTTGGTTGTGGGGTATACCAAAGGAATGTGGATAATTTAGACACTTTAAAGGACCGATTACCATTGCACGTCATGGAACTCAACTGAGATATTCTGCATTCTGCAGTGACTGCTGTTCAGAGAATGCTCTTTTTGGAACATCTGCAAGGAAAACATTTTGAACCACGCATATCAGTGATGCCAATAAACTAGTAAATGTTAACTTTCTGTACTTTCTATGCCTATTTTACTTCAAAATGGACCTTACAGCTCCACTTTGGCCCCCGGCGGCGAAAATCAAAACTACTTATTTTTTTAAATCAAAATCCCATGCTGTAATTAGTATTTACCGGAAATTTGGTTCCGTTTGGCCGAACAGTTTTTTTTTCAATTTTGGGTTCTAAACGCCTCTACTAATTATGGCCACCCTGTATAAACGAATTTGTTTGAATTTAAAAATTTGCGTTTGCTGGCGACATGAAGATGCAACTGCACATGGTTAGCGTTTCCATATTTTCATATTGCTCCATTAAAGGAAAATAAGTTGTGTTCGATCTTATTTCATAAATGTAGCACGTATAAGTGTAGCCGTGTACGTGTTTCAATGTGAGTGAAATAATTTGAAATGATTGAGTTAATAAAATTTTGAACCCGTGTATGCAACTTCTACTCTATTCATTTCATCTCCTTTTTCAAGAACTCTGAGTTCGTTATTTTCTTACTTCAGTTATACTTTAGTACTTTAAAAATTATTTCAATGTACTGGAAAAAAATCAATATTGGGACAATGCAAGTTAATAATTTCTGATAATTTAATATTGGCTGAATCGCAACGCACGTCAGTTACGTCTCAAATTTAGTTTCTGTGTGCTCTTGTTTAGTAACTGAATTGAGCCGATCATTAATATAAATTTCTATAATAATAGACAGGGAAAAAACTCTTTCGAAATATTTTGCATCCTCTTGATTTCCTCTTTCCCAGATATTCTTCATGATCATTTGAAAAGACAATTTCTAGACATCTTCGAGGTCAGATTTTCTCAAAACTTCTCGTGTTTCGAGGACCTGATAAAGGCGCGCACAATGACTGTAACAGAAGGACTGCGCTTCTAATTCTTTCTCTCTGTTTGTACAGGGTGAGCATTTCACCCAGCATGTCAAATACACCCCGAGAGTCGAATGATGAAGTTGCCTTCTTATCCAGTGTGAAGATGCCAGCCTCCTTTCAGTGCTGTTATTAAGAGGGATATATTGTGTTGTCTGTATCGTGACATATATGTATATTTTTTTTTCATTTTTGAGACTTCACATTTCCTATATCATTAGTATGAAGTTGAACACTTCACAGTATCTCCCGTCATCATATGCGTTGTTATATTATTTATAAAATGAAAAAGTATCCTTTTATGCAAAGTGAGAGGAAATAAAACAATTACGTTTTCATTATTTTTACATTAATCACTTGATTGAACTTATTAAATAATGTATGCTTAAATGTGATGATAAAACAAAGTAAATGTTCAAATCTACGAAATGCATGGTGTTTTTAATATTTATGAATAAAGTTGGAAATTATTTGATTGAAAATGAATACGTGGCATTTATACCAGAAAGATTTTGCTAATCAATGAGTCTTAAGGGGACAAGGGACGTTCAGTATTCAAAATTTTCAATTTTGAATTTTTGCTTGTAATCATATGTAAAGTTGTTTAACATAAAATCATAGTTGTTTAACATAATAGTTTGCATCTATATTGAAACTAAAAATTAAAAAATAAATATTTTTTTTAAATGAAAACTTGATATTTTTTTGAAAAAAATGCGCCTTCTTTTTTTTACTTAAAATATCCCATGCGCATTCCAAATTAATAAAAAGCTATAATTTTTTAAGAATGCATTTGCATTATATATATTAACATGTCTGTGCATTCATTTTTATGTGTGACAAGGGTAAGCTTTATAGAAAAAATAAATTCACGTGAGATGTAGCTTTTTTTTCAAATTTACAGCCTATTGTTACATTTAAATTCCTATATCTCTATTAATTAACTTTTGTTTGAAAATTTAATGCGCAGTTATGTTAATATATGCATTGCAAGTACACTGTAAAAAAATAACAGCTTTTTATTAATTTGGAATGCGCATGGGATATTTTGAAAAAAATATTGAATGCGCGTTTTTTTTCGCAAAGATATTAATATATTTTTTTAAATAATATTTAATTTTTTATTTTTAGTATTAATGCAAATGTAAGCCTTTGTGTTAAACATTTTTACGTATGATTGGAGACTAAAATTAAGAAATGACAGTTTTCAGCTTTAACGTCCCTTGTCTCCTTAAGTAAAAATCTGTCTTGCTTTATTTCTGCAAGTATTTTCAAATGTGCGATATCGTTTGTACTGAAGACACTTTTGCGTTCTAATGGTCAGGTCAGCTGCCGACATTAAGCTTGACCGCTACGAGGGCTGGATAAGAAGTCATTTCATTATGCGGGTGCATAGTAATCGGACCAAAGCTGCCATCTATGTGTGGTCTAATTTTGAACCCGTTACAGATGAGAGATCTGCATTCTGTCAAAAAAGTTCCGGGAATGGGTCATTTAAAAATCCCGCCTAAAGAGATTGTCAAAAATCTTTTTGTCGACAAGTTAGCACACATGTCCTCTATAGTGACGCGGAGTTTGAGAGTTATGTCATTTAATTTGTTTACAGCGCTCGATTTTGTCAGTTCATTTCAAGTGTGTTTTGCGACATTTGCATTCATAAAACGCATTATAACGGGTGATGAGATATGGGTTTGCGAGTTTGACATGCAAACTAGTCAACAAGCTTCGAAATAGCGGCTTCCAACTGAGCCGAGACCGAAAACAAACTCGTCAAAGTCGATCTGAAGTCACGGTAATGTTGTCTGTTTTCTTTGATGATCGCGGTGTTGTGCACTCGGAATTCTTGCCAGAAGGTCAGACGGTCAATATAGAATATTATCTGAGCGTTATGCGGCGGCTGCGAGAAAAAAATTGTCGAAAACGGCCGGATTTGTGGAAAGAAAACTCTTGAATTTTGCACCACGACAACGCACTATCTCAGAAAGTGTGAACGAATTTCTGACCAAAAACTTAACAAATACCGTCGAACAACCACCGTATTCACCCGATATCACTCCAGCCGACATTTTTCTCTTTCCACAACTTAAATGAGCACTTCGAGGCACCCGTTTTCAGTCGATAAGAAGACATAGGAGAATTCGCTGAGAGAACTGAATTTGATTCCGAAAAAGTGCATTTAAAAAAATTACTCGTTGACACAAGTGTATTTTGAAAGGGGCCAAATTTGAAGGCGATAAAAAAAATTTGGATGAATAATAAACATTTTTTGTTTTATTGACCAATTCCCGGAACTTTTTTGACAGAATGCGTAGCTCAGTTTGACACCTGCAGAAGTATCGTTTCAACATGAAAGACATTGGGATCTCCACAGCATTTACGTGCACCACCTGGCTTTAGCTTATAGGGTCCGACATAGGGATGGACGCGAGACGAAAAATAAGCGTCTCGCGTCTCGCAAATTAGCCAAAAAGCTTGTCTCGTCTCGCAAAAATCCCTATATCGTAATGTTAAAAATGTGAGTCTCGTCTCTCAAAAAAGCTGTAAATCTCTGTCTCGTCTCGCAAAAAGTCGTCTCGCGTCCATCCCTAGTCCGACAGCAGTCCAGTCCGCGCTTAAAAAGTCGAGGTAAAGGATCTCTCTTGGGATTTAATTCAGCTCAATATTGTAAGCGTTTCGAAAGAGGTTCTCACCCTCACAAACGCAGAACAACATCGACGCTGTTTCACACACTGTGTTCTTCTGGGAACAGAGTTTGACCGACTAGGGCACTGCCTCACTTAAAATCAACATGACATTTGTATACTAAATCAGAAATTTAAAGTGACATGCGTATGGTGAATGAAATTATTTTTTAAGTTCCCTATTCATTTAAGTACATCATAAATGGAAGATTTCGGAAACTGTTGTTTTAAGGAAACAACAACATATAGGGAAAAATAAATCTTTGCAAAAATAGCCTACATACTTTTGTATAATTTTATCAAAATATAGAACTAATTGAAATGTTCGCAGTAATTTTCATAGAAATAGTTTGAATATTTTTATAAAGATATTGTTACAAAATGTTTGAACCTGAGTTTTATTCAAGCTTTAACCCTTTAAGCGGTCAATTTTTTTTACCGAAATGCTTTCAAAAAAGGCATATTTTGAAAAGCATATGATGAAATATTCTCGCTAGGAGGAAAAACCCGGATGAAAAGCATTTCAGTTACATTGACAAGCCACGCCATCTATTGAAAAATATTAATACTAAACAGTCTCTTCACAATAATGAAATATACGGGCAAATCAGAAAAGGAAAGGAGAAAATATCGATGCCCGTACGCTATACGGGCAAACCAGTTGAGGCCAATTTTGGGTAGCACGTACACTGTACGGGCAAACCGCTTAAGGGGTTAACGGATCTTCCAGAATAATTGTTAAAATGCAAATACATCAGTACACGTTGA
This sequence comes from Cheiracanthium punctorium, assembly GCA_038373885.1. Taxonomy (NCBI): domain Eukaryota; kingdom Metazoa; phylum Arthropoda; class Arachnida; order Araneae; family Cheiracanthiidae; genus Cheiracanthium; species Cheiracanthium punctorium. The sequence continues at coordinate 1,084,865 of JAWZYV010014616.1, read as the reverse complement.
ATGAATGATAATATTTAAGGATGCTTTTTCACTTCTCATCCGCCTTAAATGGCAATATCTGTCTGTTATGCCTTAGATTTTAAGGGACAATAAATATGCAGATAAATATCGTGAAAATTCAGAAAATAAATAATAATGTAGGAAGTAATTCCCTCTTTGGAAAATAAAATAATCCACTTTTATGCTAATAATGATGAAAAGTGTCGGAACAAATCTAGTTTAACTATGATTAAAGACTAAAATTTATACTTTATGGGGAAATATGTACACAACCGCGTTGAACGCTATAGAGTCGGTATCTTTCTGAATTTTCGCGATATTAGCTGAAATATAACTTGTCCAATACTAATAGCCATTCAGTTAAATAAGAAAATTACGCAATTATTTGAGAGCGTTTGCAATATATTTTAGTACTAGTATCTCAATATTTGTATAACTGTGTTGTAATACAATTCGAATTTTACGATTCTACATGATTTTTTAGTTTGGTTCTTCCAAACACAATTCTACAGCCTGGCATCTATTTCTGTCATAATAGTTTAGTTCCATTGGGATAGTTCCTTCAGAGACACTTCCGCCTTGGAAAAAGGGTAGAAAGATAATGCAAATCAGTTATTCACATGTGCACACACAAAAAAAGCTTGTTTCAAGTGCTAAACATAGAAAAATCAATAATTCTTGCATTTTAGATGAGATATATTTTTGGGAAGTTTATCTCATAAAGCATGCAAAGTCTAGAGTATTCCGGTAAAAAGTAGTCTCACGACTTCATATGATTTTTGATAACCAGTGTAAATAATTAAAATAAATTTTTAGGAAAATGTATACTAAGCACCACAAAGCGCTTTTGTATACTACTCTAAAAGTTCGGAGCTAAACTGTTTCCTTTTATTCTTCCATTTCCATGTGAATAAGCTTTTTTTGCAGTTTAAGCTCATTATTATTTTTTTTTTAAAATAAATTACCTGTAGTTTAAACTAAAAGACACGCATACAGGGGGCACTACTGTGAATTTCCGAAATCAGGTAGAGCCTATGTGCTTTTGGTGTTTACTAAAGTATATGCTTTAGAAAAATTGGAAGCTTTCATTAATGACGTATTGGTAAAAACTAGGATTGATCGACTACAGTGGCATATGACAGAATTTACCTGTAATATCGAGGATTTAGCAATTCAGACCTTAACATTAGTATAGTATACTACAAGCAACAGCTTTTTTTGTAAAAATACAATATTTTATCCAGTCTAATAATTTAACACTGGTGAAACTAAAACTCAAATACTTAACTTTCACTTATTTCGTTCCTTACTAGAGTTCATTTTTATGTAACTAAGTTTAATAAATGCTGTGCATGCCTTCAAAAATTTGTGCATTAAAATAGTAAAAACCTTAATATAGTTAGTAAAACAAGATGTTAATCAATTTTAAGAACAGACACAACCAGCACTAGAGTAACTTGATTAGATAGGCAGAGAGAATTTAAATTATCAGCTCGAAGGAAAATTGAACTGAAAAATAAAGAGTTGGGAATCTGTCTGAAATTTAAATTTTCGAGTAAACTTTCATTGTTTCAACAACACTTTTAAGCTATGCAGCTTATCAAAACATAAAATAACTTTAATTTCTTCAGTCGCGCCTGCAGACTTTGCTAAAATAAAAATTTAAATAAAGTAGCTAGCTCTCTTACACAGGAAAGTAAGTAGCCATCTCTAGAAGATATCTAAATTTTGAAAAAGAAGGAAGGGGGAAGTAGTGAAAGCATTGTTCGACGAATTTCAATGAAGTTTTGAGTCACTGCCGATAGATTCCTGTTTTTATTTTACAGCATGGAAATGATTCACTTGAAAGTATAAATGTTTGAATTAAATAACTCCGAACTAGAAAAATGCGTGTGATATTATCAAGTTTAGAGAATCACGAGATTGTAGTATATATAGTTTAGAAAAAAAAAACAGGCTCGATTTGCATGAACCTTTCACATAAGGTTCTAGAACTGCGATTTTTTTATATGTATGCTGTGTACTTCATAAAACTGAGAAAGTGGATTGTATTTTCTGTATTTCTTAAAATGATTGTATTCAAGAGGGTATTTCTTCTATAGCTCATTCAATCGAAGGTTCCTATTAAAAAAAATGCACATCACATTCTGGTTTAAAAAAATGTATAATATAATTCGGGGGGAAGTTGCCAGTTGGGGGATGACGCAAATTTGGGAATAAAATTTTTAAGCGTCGATAGATGACAATACTGAGCCACTTGTGTGAAGAGTCTGGTTCGACATGGCTTGTGAATTGATATGAATGAATCGTCTTTAATCGGCGTTATTTTGGATCTCGTAAGATTAAACGTGGTGAATGTAACTTTTATAATATTCCGTTCTTCCTATTTAAAGTTCATAAGCGTACTTGCTATTTTAAATAAGATATTAGCAATATAAGCGAGTTGTTCATTATGTTACACGTACGATGCATGTAGACGCGGCCATAACACTGTAGCAATAAGGAAATAAGCGTGTGTGGCATCTTACCCGTATACTTGGGGGAAGACGCCACATGGTTCAGAAATAAATGAAATGGACTTTGAAATTTGTTTTTTTAAATTTTATAACGCTGTATAGGATCGTATAAATTATACATGCAATTAATAATTATCATTATAATTAATTATAAATGTTAATAAATAGAATTCGCATTGTATTACCACACAGAAAATGCCTCGAAACTACAAAAGAAAAACGGATCGCGCTTCTCGGTTGAAATGTTGTGTAGGCTATCCTTCGAGCCTGTGCTGTTACTATTTTTAGCAAACTGATTATGAAAGAATTTAATTTGTTTTGTTTTTCTATGGTTATTGTTAATTCACATTATATTGTTCTTGTGGGATTAAGGCCCATTATCTACACAAAGGATCTAGACCTATGGGTGAGGTGCCCTACGGGGGAGGGTCTTTCTAAGGAGTCCTAACCCGTATTTACGCTATGTTTTGGAGGAAACCACGGAAAACTCCGAACGGTTAGGTCCGCGGACGCGACCCGGGTTTGAAACGGGCACCTTCCGTCTCCTAGTTCAAATGGCTATGCACCAGGCCACTGGTCGGGCTAATTCACATTTAATTTTGCAATGCCTGTCTTATTTTCTTATTTACTGTGGTGTTGTTGCATCTTACCATAACTGCTGGCATCTTCCCCATATATATGGGGGAAAATGCCACAATTAAACGTCTTTCTTTAAATTTCTTAAATCTCCTCTTAGCATCAAAATAATAACTTGAATATATAACTAATTAAATATTAAAAAATACAGTGTATTTTTTTCATGATCCTGTTACTTCAATTTCCGATGTATTTAATCCAAAATTTCTAAAGTGTGGCATCTTCCCCCGGTTTGCCTTATGGGATATCTCTATGAGAAGGCGATTGAAGTGTAAGAAACTTTTTCATTCATTTCTCTTCAATTCAAACATCTATAATAACTCGCATTGATTCAATTTAAATCATTTATAATGCTATATTAAGGTTCATTTTAAGTTACAGAAAAAAATTAATGCTACATAAAAAAACTGAATACTACTAAAAATATATAAATCGCAAATTCATAATTTATTCATAATGAACATTCATATTATATAATGGAAGTTTCCTTTCATAACACGGGATTAATAATAATTTGATTTATAAATCCCTACTCATTTAAGTAGTAGGATTTACAAAAGACATTTGACAAACTCTTGGCTAAATCAGATATTTATGTATTTTAAATTTCTTATGCTGTTGTAATCTTTCAACAAATTCTCGTTAAAAAATATCTAGTCTCATTATACGTCGTTTAGTCTTAATTGCAATAAATAAAACTATATGTTTCAGTGTAAAAAGAAATAACTATTATTGAGACTTAAATATGCTTATTTTTAAACATTTTTAAAATAAAAAAGATGTATTAAAATAGGCTATAAGCGACCGATAAAAAGAATTACCTTCGAAACTTTGAGAAGTTTTCAGTGCAATTTCAAGTTTCACCAGTTTGAAGCACCTATTATTTGAAGCACCGTATTTCTTCCTCCCTCCCCTTCATAAAAAATGTAATTAGAGAAAAAAAATGCAGTCTATAATTACACCTAGGAACCTAAAGTTTGAAAAAGGAATCACTGATGAGCGGTTACTTTGGCTTACAAAGTATGTACGTGTATGGCAGTAAAAACTAGAGTTCAGTAAACGGACGTTTCTGCTGTTGAGAAGGTTAATCTTGAAAGCTTATAATATTAGTAAAAGCTGCATTAAAGATGGTAAGATCAGTTTCAATAACATATTTGAAGTACATTCTAAAAGATTTACTTGCAATTCATTTAAATTCGAAATATATTTGGATTTTTATTAATTAAAAGTCAAAAACAACATTTACATACGTTTTCCTACAACAATTATTTGAAGAATTATTGTAACTAAAAACACACGTGTACATTCAATTTGATTCTACATCAAAATATACTTATGCTTAGAAATTTTAAGATAAATATTCGTATCATGACAGTTAAAATATCAACATGAGGTCCTATAAAATAAACTCATACTTCAGATTTGAACAGTTAACAATAAACGAAGAGCACGTATCTCATATTACCCTTTATTTTTGAGTTATAAAGTTAAGACTGGTTGCAACTCATAATTGGTATTTAAAACATCGCATTAAAATTGATATTATAATGACGCCTTTTAATTTGAGAAAAATAACGTATGCAAAATATTAAGTTCGGATAAAAGAATATGTTTACACTCAAGTGAGCAAGCAGTCAATGAAATGCGTTTATTAATAAAAATTTACTTCTTCAGTACTAAGCATTTTAATATTCACTGTTCCTTTTCTTTCGTATCATCCTTAGCAGAAGGTGACGCTGAGAATTATCACACTCCAAAGACTTATTGATAGGCCCACACTCTTTAAAATCTGTCTGTGACAGGAACTTATTAAAAGAATAACAATTCAGCTGTAATAGAAGCAGCTGACATTAAGTATGTGTATTTATAGCTATGTCTTATGAAACATTATTGATTTTATTTTCTGACAACTCTATAAGGAGTGTTCAAACTGCTAGATCTTTTTATTTGCATCGGTGCAAAGACTATGCAATGACGCGAATTCCCATTCTATTCTCTGTGTTGCTTCCCTGCATTGGCCTTCCAATATTTTGCAGAGTAGTTATTGAATCAGCCAGATTCTAATAAATGAAACTGGATAAACCAAAGATAGTGTTAGTCACTATCACATAAAATTAACGATTTAAATTTTGTCTCTCGCACAATGTCGCATTGCTTACACATTTAATGCTTTTATTAATATTATTATTGGACATTTAATAAGATGTTTTCGTGGGTGCAGTAATAAAAACTAGTGCTAGAAAATATGTTTTCTGCCTTGACAGAATAACAGAAGGTTTTCATCATTAATTTATCGAATAGTACTTTACACTGTCGATGATCAACTTTAATTTGTTCCAAATATAAACATGAACATTTGGAAGATTTATTATTTCGGTGGTATCTGCATGTTAAAAAGTTGATCAGTTAATCATTTGTGCAGTTTTAAAATTTATATAATTATGAACAATCCCTGTATAAATTTTAGAACAAGTAGCATCGGCATGTGAGCAATGAAAAATTAGTGCTAGAAAATGTTTTCTGCGTTGACAGAATAACAGAAGGTTTTCATCATTAATTTATCGAATAGTACTTTACACTGTCGATTATCAACTTTAATTTGTTCCAAATATAAACATGAACATTTGGAAGATTTATTAATTTATCGAATAGTACTTCACACTTTCGATTACCAACTTTAATTTGTTCCAAATATAAACATGAACATTTGGAAGATTTATTATTTCGGTGGTATCTGCATGTTAAAAAGTTGATCAGTAAATCATTTGTGCAGTTTTAAAATTTATGTAATTATAAACAATCCTTGTATAAATTTTACAACAAGTAGCATCGGCATGTGAGTAATGAAAAATTTATACAAATAATTTAAGTTTGAAAATAATATTCCATATTCAGCTTGAAGTTACAATCGGTTACGTTTTTTGGAAGACTAAGCATATCGTAGGGGTGCGATTCTGGGATCCATGATGATTGCCCCTTTGACGAGGCTTGGCAGTGTCCGTATTGTTTAGATTTTGTGATTTACACCATATACCATTAACTGCCAGATATTTTGGAATACAATAGTACTTTTAAAAATACATAATAAATGTCGTATTTGCAAGCATATATTTGAATTACACCAAAACATTTAACTAGAAATTAGGAGAAGTCTTATGTGAACATATAACTTGATAAACAAAAATTTTTAAATTGGGGAGAAGGTCGTTAACCCTCTTGTCACCGAATTATGAAACATCAAGAGAAAAAAAATCTGTCTAGCAATGAATGCATCTGAAATGCTATTATAAATCATGCAAAAATGTTCTTTCTAATGTCGATTAATATTAGATTTTTCTAATATTAATCGGAAAAAAAACGGTAAAAAAGCAACGTAAATATTTTCTTAATTTTTTTTTTCTGAAACAATGAAGCGAAACTGTAAAAAATGATCTCAATGGACTAGTACTGCAATCTAGGCACGATTGATGCATCTAGTTAAGGGCCTCCTACTTTCTACATGAATGAATGATATGGATATCACTGAAAGAAAAAAAAATACTAAATACAATTATTTTTTCTCTAAATACTGCTATTTGAAGTAGGAGCCTCCTATGAGGTTCAGGGTGACGAGAGGGTTAAAAACTTCTATGATCCCCACAAATGGGAACGAGTTAACTGCCATTATCCATATGTTGCCAGCAGATGTGTGGAACAGAGACGTACCTTCTGGACTAGCTAGGTTAGCAACGAAGCCCGAAAAATACCAGTTTCCAGAAAAGGTTTAGCTTAACACGTTTGAAATGACACATTTCGATCATTTCAGTACAACTAACAATGATGCATTCGCAAAATTAACTAACTGTTTTCTACACTGCTAAAAGTTTTTCCGTACTCTCCAACTTATATACTTCAATATACCTAAAATTAATTTTCAATCTTTTATTAAGTCAAGTTAAAGAAAGGACTGCCAATGAAAGCAAAAACTTATACTGGAAAATCTCATTGAAATGCTTCCTAAACTGCAAAGCATTTCAGTATCGCAATTACGATTTGTGATTAATTTGTAACATAATACATAATGGCTGTTCGACCTGATTGACTCTGGATATATATATGCTTTTTAAATATGAAGTGCTTTCTAAATTCATATCCGCTTTCCATTTTCTGATGAAAGAACATTTTGTGGCTTACAATAAGCAGTTACTAAGACATTTAAAATAAATTCCGAAGTGCAACTCCCAATTCTACTTAGTACGTAATGCTTAAGATTATTGAGAGACCATTCAAATAGATTAGGTCTAATGAAGACAAAATTGGCCGCAATTATCGGTTATCATAATCCACAATAATTACCGAAGCATATAATTAGTTGGTATCAAATATATCATATGTAACAGGAGCTTATTTAATATTCTCATTTTATTGCGCTTAACAGAATATGTCAATAGATCTGTTTCACTAACGAATAACTTATTCTTTTGTTCTTGAATGGAAATGAAAAGGATCACTAATGTAATTATCCTACTTCTGGAATTCTAATGCTACAAAGGATGAATGTTATTTTTGTGAAGTGATGCTGACTCTCTAATTTTAATAGAGGTTAGAGTACACTGAAGTTATTTTATTTATTTCAATAATGGTCACTGGAGCACAAAAATGTGAATTGTTTTCAGAGTTCATTTAAAAAAAAGTTATTTCTATTTCAGGACATATTTTTAAAACGTGCACCTAAAAATAAAGTAATTGGATGCTTATACAGGGTGTCCCAAAAATAGGTTAGCACACTTTAATTCTTTATCCATTAGAAATAAAGGGGATTGCTCGACTGGCCAAGAGTATTGCAAGTTTTAAAAATCTATATGATTGATATTTTTTAATGTCAACATATTAAATGAATGACTTAGAAGACAAGATAGCATTAAGTTAAAGAACAAAAATAATTATTTAATGGATTGAAAATATAGCATAAGAAGATGTTGGTAATTATAGAAATCATAATCCAGTTTGGCTCGCCGGAATAAATTTGAATAAAGAATTAATTTCAAGTTATTCTGCAAAAAGAGGATAATAAATAAATGCAATTGAACTCAAGATCATTTGTTATGTTGCTGAGCAGCCTTGACTTGGATCACAACAGCCGCTCTTTTAGATATGGAATACACAATGTTTTACAACACTTCCTTCAGTGTTTCAGGGTGCAGACTTAAATTATGGGTTCCTGAAGCTCTCCCTTTGTTTTTGGGTGATTTTCAGATGTATTCTTCCAATTATACTACATAAATTCTGAAAAATATTAAATCTGGTAAATTTCCTGTGTATATTTTTTCATAATCCACTTTGTTGGGTTTATTCTTAAAACGATGGTTAGATTTCTCAAACATGCAATACTTTTGGCCAGTAGAGTATATATATATATATTTAATGTTCAAAATAAGGTAAGAAAAAAATACTATGTTAAAAAATAGTCTCGTTAATTTTCAAAAAATGTCGCTTTTTAAGTTTACATACGAACACGTAGAAAAGAATGTCAGTTAATAAAATGTGACTCGTACACTAATGAGGCGTTGTAGAAAATTTGAGATTTATATCCTGAAAAGCGACAGAGATGTGAAAATTTATATATGCTGACTAAAACCACTTTTCAAGGGCTCTTTAAAGGAAAAAATCACACGGGATGATGCCGTTACAGGGTTCGTACAGAATTTACAAAATAACTTTTTTTTCTCTCTCTAGCAGTGAACGTTTACATTCAGATTCATGTATGGCCCCTCTGTATAAAGATATCCGAGACGTTTTTTTCACAAAAGGCTGACATTTTGAACGTCACTCATTAGTGTATGGGGGCTCATTTTACTGGAAGTTCTTTTGAACATGAGTAGCGTGCAGATTTAAAAATTGTCACGTTTTAAAAATGAACACACGAATTTTTTTCTTAGCGTAGATAAATTAAATATAGATAGATAACGAATATTTGGTCAGTGCCGTATTTTACACTGGTGTTCTAAATTAAGGCCACAAAATCTTTCATAACTGAAGAAATGCCTTGTTTATTGTACCAAATTTGACACACTAATATACCTGTTATGGGAGAAAGCATACAGGAAATAACAATTAATAAACCTGAAATGAATTTCATAAAAAAAACGGTCTCATCAAGGAGTCACACCTATTTAACACAATGACAGGTTGTGGTGAGGCTTAGAGGAGAGGAGGTGATTATGGAATAGTCGGGAAATATGGAATACCGAGTTTTTGGCTCTGTTAGTTGCTATTGCCACAAGGGAATACCATGAACAACTCAAGAAAGATTCCCTTCTTACAATGTAGTAAGAGTGGACCGCTCTCTGTTGCCGTACCACTCGCTACAGAACATAGTATGTTTTGTGATTTTAAAGAGTTTTTGTAGATAAGTTTTCAAACATTTTAACTTACTAGTCAACACCTGACATGAACATGGATGTTACGCATAATGTACACTAAGAGAATGGTAGTTTGTTGAACTGTGGTTATTTTTTGGATGACAGTGTTTTGCCAATGAGTTTTAAAGGTTCGTTTTCCGAGATGGCGTGTCGGGTATTATGGAATACTCGGTAATATTGTAATGGGTTTCATGTCATCCACTCAAGACCCGGAAAACAAAGACGCTGAATGCATCTTTTGTCACGAAAAATTCTCTAATGATCAACGACGATAAGTTTGGATTCAAAGATCCAGCTGTTCTCTGTGGGCTCACCATGACTGCAAAGAAAGAAAATTATATCTACAACTTTTCTAAATCGACTCGAAGCAGAAATGACTCCAGTATAATGATTTAAACTACAAAACATAAAAATTTGTTTTATAGTAACAAATAACTATATATCAAGCAATATAAATTGCTTTTCATCGGTTTAAACCATCTATACCATATTACCCGACTATTCCATATTATACTCCATTCGTAACTTTTTTTTTGAATATTTTTTTCTATAACAACAAAATAAATTGTGTATTTCTTTGCAATGGACATTTCATTACGATTCATTATAGCATGTACTCATGCTGTTTTTGGGGATTTTATTTAAAAATCTATGAAGTTACAGTTAGAAATGTAAATGGTATTCCATAATCACCTCCTCTCCTCTATATAGAAGTGCACTGCATACTAGGTGGATCTTTCGCGACATGCATAAAAAAAGGTCTAATCATGGTTTTTATAACTTGTATATTAACTAAAAATTCCTCTTTCTTCAGAGTTATGTTGCTCTATGCTTTCTCACGTAATAATGCATTTCTTTGTCCAATTCTGTTGCAATAAAGGGAGTATTTCTTCATTTGTTACATATATTTTTCGTTAAACCTTAATTTCGGACATCATTGTAGTTTCAAGTAGTCCAAAAAAGGCAAGGGCAAAATATTCAGGCTTTTATTTGGAGGCGTTTCTTCTGTTTTGCGTATGCAAGATCAATACCATTTTTCTAAACACTGATTTCTCATTCCTTTCTGTCTCTTGAACCGTGTCCCTTGCTGTCGCGGTTTCCGTGCCCCGATTTTGGGTGCCTGTTCAGGTCATGCTTGTATACAGGGAGGGTTAAGGATCGTGCCGATAATGCCGTTCCACTGAGTCTGTCTGTCCCTATTTCTGATTTCAAGCCTGCTGTTCAAGAATGAGTGTGGCGTGAGTTGCAGACACCGGCAAATTGGTAATAAGCTACGAAAGATAAAACCATTCATTCTCTCTTGGACTTGTCGTATGAGGTATGACACTCTCATCTGATGCACCAGGAGCTGTGTTAATCCTTTAACCCGCAGTGTTCCCGCTCTGGGAACACCCAACTCTGACATTTCGACGGTTGTCAGTCACGAAGAATAGATTTAATTTCTATAAAAATAGTACCGGATGACTTAGCTCCATGAGAATCCTTTACTTTTTGGCACGTCATTTCCCGCAAGGAAAGGGGCACGATTCTTTTGAACAGCCCTGGCATCTGCTGAAAAATGGAAGAATGCGAGAACAGCTGGATAGATTGCCTAATGCTGAAAAAAGGGCAGCCGTTGCCATCGCTCGACTCAACTACCAGAAAGAGGGCGGACGATCGAAACGTTCATCGCGTGGCACAGATCTAGGGACCCTTTTTTGACGACAGCTGTCTGTGCCGCACAGCCAGCTGCGTCAAAAAAGGGTCTCTCGAGCTGTGGCACGCGATGAACGTTTCGATCGTCCGCCATCTTTCTGGTAGTTATGTCGAGCGATAGCAACGGCTGCCCATTTGAGCAATGGGATAGGGTTGCGCCTTGAAGGATTAAAGGGCGAGGAGGCCCGACTTTCAGTATCGCATATCCTGACATCCAGCCCAATGTTTCAATCCCAGCATAAAATCATTTTTGGTTCCTGTTCTCCTAGTCTAGCTAATTGGGAGGAGTGGACCCTACTTCTATCTGTCTCTATGCACCGTACCGTATTAATACACAAATTCTGCTTTTCTAGTTTATCTTGCTGCTCAATAACAATTTTCGCCGCTTAAATCTGTAGCGATCCTTTGACTTGAACAGGATCCTTTGACTTGAACATTGTTCTTCTCCTCTCTATGGTCTTCCGATCGGTGCTTAGTCTTATTGTGCACCTTGATCCCTCAAACATCAAAAAACGATCTATTTACGCATTTTACGTTACGTATATTACGTACTATTTACGAATGAATTTACGTATTCAGCTTTATGCGCTTACGTACATTCGTTCTGGTGAAATAATTTGAAGCTAACTTCAAGCAAAATATTAGAATGGATTGTTCTTTGGAGATACTTTTCAATATTCTCAATAACCTTGAAATATTTTTTTAGCAGACTAGGGGTCAAGGCCCCCCAGACTCGCTACGCTCGCTTTTCGTATGAGGCATTCGGCCCCTAATAAGGCTTATTCGTAAAAAAGACATAATTTTGTGGCGGCACGATCACCTCCGAGCACACAACAACCGGCAATTGAAGGCCGGTCGAATAGGTACCTTTTGGCCGAGCTGGATTGCGCCTCATTCTACCATCCATAAGTCCCTGGGTTCAAACCCAGCTCTCGCCCCACGCTCTCTCCCTTCATTGGCGACCCGGACAACGAACACGCATTCTCCTTCTCGCCTACAGCGACAGATGGTGCCAGCACCGCCCTCTTCCGTCTCTACTCGGCTCTTTCAAAGTCCGCAACGAGCGGCAGCAACCTCACAAAGTCCGCAACGAGCGGCAGCAACCTCACAAAGTCCGCAACGAGCGGCAGCAACCTCACAAAGTCCACAACGAGCGGCAGCAACCTCACAAAGTCCACAACGAGTGGCAGCATTCCATAACGCTTGGAATATCGTTAGTCAGCCTCCGACTGACTCTCTAGGGGGGGGGGGAGTAGTGTGGCGGCACGATCACCTCCGCGCTCACAATAATCGGCAATTATTGAAGGCCGGTCGAATAGGTACCTTTTGGCCGAGCTGGATTGCGCCTCATTCTACCATCCATAAGTCCCTGGGTTCAAACCCAGCTCTCTCCACACGCTCTCCCTTCAATTTCAACAGACAAAACCCGAAGATTGGATCAGATAGAATGTTACTGAGCTACACATTGCTTGGTTCTTGCATGTTCATTGGTACATAAAAATTTAAACTTCACACCACAGTAGACCCCCTCCCCCTCATAACACGGAATATATTTTGTTATGGGAATCAGTGTTGTACGGGTCCTGAGCTATTCTCCACCTGGAGTGCGGACTCCGCTTATAATCGCTGGAAAAATTATTTGCACTCCTCAGAAACACAATGATATTTAATGTTGCCATTCAAAAGTTATATTAATTAGGAGCTAAAGCGTAATAAAATCAGAACATCTGTTTCAGCTGTATTTTTAATAATGTAAAACCTATTGGACACTTTGCGAATTTGCCACCCATGGCGATTTTTCATTATTTGGCGACTTGCATACATCTAAAGTTAATAAAAGCAACGGAACAGATAGGGTAGCTTGCCACCAATGGCGACTTTTCATTATTTGGCGATTTACACATGCTCACAACCTATAATTACTGTTCATTTAAGGTTACCGGAAAACCGTTATCCATATTTTCATTTACATGATCGTTTGCAGATTGGCGTACTTAGCACCACGAATTATACCATCTCGTCGCGCTAGCAAATGTCCAAAGTGTACTATAACTGCTATAATGGCATAGTTAACGCCGCCCAATATTTCTACTGGTAGCCAATAATCGAGCTGGACCAAACCGGCTTTAAAATAATCTGCATTTTAATTATTTTTCATTTTCAAGATATTAGTTATTCCGTTTTGGAAAAACGAATAATCGCTCATTCTAAACGCCTGTTGTCTAAGCGAACTTACTACACTGCTGGCCACCCAAATTGCAACACCAAGAAAAACAAGAGATATCACAACAAAATTTATTGTGTAGATAACATGTTGACCAAGTAACAAATGATTAAATTTGCAGCATTCTATGAAGCGTGGTTCCTGCCAAAATCAGTACCCAGAGTAGCCGCCGTTGTTGGAGATCACAGCTGCCACACGCCTCGGCATTGATTCAAAGAGACTTTGAATGTGTTCTTGGGGTACAGCAGACCAAGCAGCTTCCACACGTTGCCAAAGTTGATCTGGTGTGACAGCTGGGGATGAACTCTGGGTCAGTCGTTGAGCAACCATGGACCACATGTTTTCTATCGGCGAAAGATCCGGAGAGCGCGCCGGCCAGGGAAGCAATTCAATCTGGTGATTGACGAAGAACCCTTGGACAATGCGTGCCACGTGTGGCCGTGCATTATCCTGCTGAAATATGGCTGTTGGCAAGCCCTGAAGGTAAGAAAGGACAACTGGCTCCAACACCTCGGAGATGTAGCGCTGGCTGGTTAAAGTACCGGCAATGCGTACTAGAGGAGTGCGAGAGAGATATCCGATACCGCCCCATACCATAATACCCGGTGCAGGACCAGTGTGACGGTGCATAATGCAGCTGTTCAGCATCCTCTCTCCACGGTGTCTCCAGACTCGAATCCGACCGTCGTGGTGTTGCATACAGAAGCGTGACTCGTCAGTAAAGAGAATTTCATTCCATTCTGTCGTCCACATCCTTCTTTCATCGCACCATTGGCGGCGGAGACGTCTGTGGTTCCGCGTCAGAGGTAGACAAAGCAACGGACGTCTTGCGGACAGACCATTCTGCTGTAAACGACGTCGAATGGTACGCGCAGACACTGGATGATGCGTTACAGACTGAATCTGCTGTGATATGGTTCGTGATGTGACTGAGCGGTCCGTCACTGCCATGCGTACAATCTGCCTGTCATCACGTGACGTGGTGCACTGAGGTCGATGCGGTCGATCACGTCTGTCCGTCGTACCCTCCTGCACCCAACGATCACATATCCGCATCACAGTTGTTTGGTTTCGTCCAATACGACGACCGATTTCCCTGAAAGATAACCCACAATCTCGGTATGCCACTATCCTTCCTCTGTCAAACTCGGATACTTGATCAAAAGATGATCGTTGTTTCCTACGAGGCATAATTTATCGTTTTTTTGAAAAAAAAGCAAGAAAAACACAATTGCTGTACTTGAAACCGTCGAAATCTCCAAGCCTTAAATAGCGCTTTGAGGTGGCGCCACAGGCGCGCTTGATGTGCGTCTGCGCTGAAATTCTAATCATTTGCATATCTCACCTCAGCTAATGCATGTTGTAAATTTCATATTATTTGCATGCTTCCTTCAGGGTGTTGCATTTACGATGGCCAGCAGTGTATTTGAAAATTGTCAACTTTGTGTAACACATTTTGAGTTACTCATTTACTATAGTTTTTATTTTGGCGTAAAATGGGCGTAATTCTAACTCATGTTTGTAAATTTCACGCGATTCTACATTTTTGGAAACGCTTTGTTGCAAAGGAATGAATGATTTTATGCCAAATCTGGCAACCATTATGTTTATTTTTTCAGTTTTTTTATTAATATCTTCTAAAATAATTCGATTTTCGAAATTTAAGTCAGCTTAGCAGGTTCCTCGGAATTTTTCGAATCTGTGGGCACCTTAGTCGAAACTCAAATCCCCATGGTTTAGGAGGAGATAGGGCAACAAGCTTTGACAGCGCCAGCCACAGCGGCCTTTACTTTTTTTTAGAATAGAGAGATGCATCGTTTAGCGAGCATCTATTAAATGTTTGTTAAATACTCCGAATTAATAAACAAGTCATTTGAATTAACTTATTCTCATTGTATTACATTTTAAGGTCAGCACTTTTATCTTAAGCTGAAGCGAGATATTTAAATTCGCGAAAGAATCGGAATAAATAAACTCCTACCGATTTAAGAGAGATTATT
Source organism: Cheiracanthium punctorium (assembly GCA_038373885.1). Classification (NCBI taxonomy): domain Eukaryota; kingdom Metazoa; phylum Arthropoda; class Arachnida; order Araneae; family Cheiracanthiidae; genus Cheiracanthium; species Cheiracanthium punctorium. Next base: position 1,069,393 of record JAWZYV010014616.1, on the reverse strand, counting down.
CTCTGAAGGTATTCGAATAATACTGGTAATAAAAATGCATATTCGGTAACTTCCTGTTAATATTATTTCCGGTATGTATGCTGTGTAATGCTTTTTCCTGTAAACGTTATTAGAAATTCGAAAACTGTTAAATATTTTAAATGGACCATAAGAATTGAGTTATTTTAATTATTTTACTATCGTCTTATTTAACTTATTTCACTATCATCTTACTTTAGTTATTTTACTATTATCTTGACATAAAGATATTTTGAAATTAAAACACCTGTAGAAGGTTGGGAATGGAAAGAAATCACTCGCTGCTTCCGCTTTAATAGAAGTGAGGTACCATTTATAAAGTGACGAACGACAAAGAGAGAAACTTCATTAGAAAACTATTTTCAATAAAAAATCTTTAGTGCTTTGAGGCAACTAACGTACTTGTGCATCTATATTTCAAGGTGTTACGTGATTCTAACGGAGACCTGGCGCTAAATGAAAGAAATATATCACTTACCTGCAGAGCATTTAATAGAAAAGCCTTAAATCATACGTGATGGAAAGATGCAATTCTTAAATAAAATTCTTTTTATTTCTTCTCCTCTTTCCATGTGCAAGCGACTAATTGTGGGTCATTTGCACTTACTGTTTTGCGAAAACGGTTCTTCAGGTAGATTTATGTTCGTGCCAAAGTCTTACACGAAACCCGGCACCGTCTACTGAACTTCCAGTCATAAATTCGCAGGGGCAGAAGAAACTCCACACTTCAGCATTTTAGCGCGCTACATTAAAATGGATAATTTAGAAGGTTTCATGTTGGACTGGGTTATCCTTACAGGGGATATCGCGTGTTTCTTAACGTAGTTATGATCAAATTGGATAGTCTCGAAAACTTTTACGATGCTTCATCAAAAGTGAATTCTTTTAGATTGTAAGTTTCCGAAATAGTTATGAACTTCGCCAACTGAATTTCTTGAGGTGGGGGGAAAAAATTTGGACGATTATGGTTAAAGTTTTATGTTTTAGAATAATGCACTTTTGCGTCAAATGTTCATAGTAATTCATTAAAATGTTATAAATAAAGTGTAATTTATCTTAAGCGAAGTCTTAATAAGTGTTTTTGGTGTGCATTAATTTTTGTAAATGTAATACATACTTAAATCGGTGAAGTTGACGGTTACATTTGGTATTGGCTTATGAAATAATTATGAACTTACTGTCATAAATATCCTGTTTTATTGTGAATTTATTTCAACTGAAAACAGAACTTCCTGAATAAAGCATCCTTACAATGACTACGTTTTCTTGGAAGTTTGATTGGGTAAACTTTCTAAGCATTAAATGACACGCAAAACAAATGTTCAAAAAAATAAAAATAAAAAAGGCAAAAATAAAAAATGGTAAAATAAAAATAAATAAATAAAAACAAAATGGCAAAGTAAAGAAACAACAAATCTAAAAACAAAATGGCCAAATCAAATAATAAAGAGTACCAGTTTGGATGTGCATCAGTTGCGTATATATGTAGAGTAGTCAATTAAAAAGTTGAAATAAATTTGCACTTAACAGTAATGGATTTTCAAAAAAACTAAGAACTGTCCAAAAATATTGATATCTAGAATATTGATATACACAGTGTTATTTTACAATCATTTACTAGATATGACACAATTGCAAAGGTTAGTAAGGGAACCAAGACTATTCGAAATCGCAATAGGAATGTAGGGTCTAAAACGTTGTTTTCATACAGTGGTTAGTAATCACTTCACCAAAAAGAATGTTGTGAAATAATTATTTCCTAATTGAGGCTTATTATGAATAATTTTATTCTCCAAATAGTGCGCTATCAATAAATAAAAAATCAGTGAATAACTATAAGATTCATAAGGCATTTAAAATAAACTGTTTCACTATTTATTTTAATTTTTTTCTAGTTAATAATTTATAAAATGCATGATTACATACACTTCTGAGTTTCCATTTTACGTAAATGTATAAGCATATATAAATACTAACGCTCCATTTACAATTTAATCAGCTAGTTCTTTGTCTTTGCAAGATGACAAGATTAAATTCTCCGTATACTATGGGAATAAATTAACAACAGTCGACACTAGGCTTTTTGACAGCCGGAGATTAATGGAAGCTAGTGATATAGCATAATTTAAAATAGCTAACCCCTACTCATTGCAACTAAAGTATTAGAAAATGAAGATTAACTGAATAAGAAATTTCAGAAGACCTGTTTTTCTGCCGATTAATCTTTCGGAGAAGATAATAAACAAAGTATAAAATGTTTTTCTTATACATGGAAACTTTGCTTCGTTTTCAATTCATCCTTAATGTTTCCAAATTTGTCTTCCCTAGACTTCTCAAGCCATAAAAACAATGTACGCTTCACGTAAAACTAAATAAATTAATTGAGATACAAAGGAAATTTTCAATATATTTATTTTGAATAATTTAGAAAATATTAGAACTACACTTTAGAATATTTTACTGACATTTTTAAAAATTAAATGAAAGTTGGGTCATTATGTAAGAATCTTAAGTTCTTTTTGTAGACTTCGGTTTATAGGATATTTAACACGTGCGTTTTCCTAGAAATCGGTGTTTTCCGTTTAAAATATTCCATTTCCTTTAATTTATTAAGCAAGTAAGGAATAAAATTTAGTACACACTTCCAGTGTATATTGTAAAAAAGTATAAATTATACACCTTCTAAATCAAATGTTTGATGGCAAGTTAAATTTCTTATATTAGTTTCATATATAAAATGTGTTTCTTTGTATAAATAAGGATCATGCAGCATATAATAAAAATTCTCACATTTCTTAAGAGAAAATGATGGGGGTATGTAATGCCAGAAGCCTTAACAATTTCTTTAGTTTTTCAGTGGTTTCCTAACACTTTTTCATTCGCATTAAAATATTTCTTATAAATTGACTTTTTTTTGTCATCGTGTATATACTGTACAATCTCAGTAGACTGGAGAACGATCCGAAGCTGTTAAGTAACTTAGTTTTTTGTGAAACATTTACCGTTCCAACACTCTTTAAGGTTTTTGCGTGCGCTGAAAAGGGCAAAAACGGGCGTTGCTTTTTGAAATTTTCTATTTTCTGTACCTGTAACCGTTAGGCGTAACTTTGTTGCCGTTCACAAAATTCAGAGCTGATACCTCTGAATAACAATTTACGAAATCTTGCTGTACTTTTATCTCTTATGAAATTGTTTATAAATAACCAACCAGAATTCGGTTATCCCGGATAGGAGGGAAAATATTCCAGCAAGTAGAAATCGAAACAAAATCTCACATCTTGGATAAGAAGTCCATATCCCCTTAAAAAATATTAAACGTCAAGTAACGCGTATTTAGATCGGAGAGAATAGTGTAGGTGATATTATCGCAGCAACCGAGTTTACCTTTGTAATTGATATTCGAAAACCATTGATTTTCCTATCCCGAGGAACGAGTATCGAGAAATTACTTTCTGTTGCGAAATGCAATCGTTTCTCGAATACTCCAGCTAGAAAATTTGCAATTCTCTCAAATTTATGGCTTGAATTCCTTAAACGGAAATCGTGGATTTGCATGATTTTCGACACGAATATAAATTTATTCTGTACAAATTTCGAGAAAGTAGGAAAGGTTAATGAACTGCAATCAGTCTTTATCGCCGCTTTTCCATATCCTGGAAGAACGTTTGCTGTGTTATCCGAATCAAAATCTTCGGTGTGGAATGTTCGTGTTGATTGAACACCCGACTTTATGAAAATTCTCCAAGGAATTGGAATTCTGTACTTTAGTGTTAGCATCCTATCTTACATTTTAATCGTAATTTAATGCCTTCTAAGAGTATATTCTGCTTTTCGTCTATGCAAAATTGTGTGTACGTGTTGTGTATTTCGTTTTGGCGTATAGTATTCGAGATAAAGACATGTTTTTTGATCGTTTGGATAGTAGATATAAATATTGAGAAAGATAATTACTTACGCACTAGACAATTGATCTCTAACACAGCTTCGCCATTTTCTGAAAGAACAGTGTATTATTGTACTAACCAAAATTTATATAGTGTTTGATGTAGTATCAGGTTGTAACGAAAGTTTTCCGCCAGATTTGCATGGGTCAGCTCATGAGGTACCGAGCGATTGATCTTATATATCAAGTATAAGCGATGCTTAGCGCGACTCATGGACATGGCATTAAAGTCTAACTCTTTTAACTAGCTCTCGAGTGGATGAACATTTTATCTCCTTCCACGAATTCTCGTTGGCGGGCCTCATCAGCATCAGTAAGCTGGCCAGAGCGCCCTGCTTCTTTAATGTCCTAGTCCTCGTTTTTGAACTTTTGGTACCAAATCTTCACAGTGTCGTATGATACAACAGTTGTACCTTAAGCTGTACACATGATTCGGTGTCATTCTGTAGCTGACTTTTTGCAACAGAACTGAGAGTAAAGGATGGTTCAATCTGGTAGTGTGATAGTTCCATTTCAGACATCTTTTACTTAATCATAACGATATTGTTTTACAGATTTCACAACACAGTGCTCTAAAACAAGTCTTTTTTTTCAAATAACAAAAATCGTTTAACAAAATATTGGCAAAGACACCAACGTGAACTGTTTGTGCAGACAATACTTGCAGTGGCGGAAAACTTTCGTTACAACCTAATATATTCGATTTGATATGTTTTTCTAAATTCCGTTACCAGACGAGCATCCACGTTATGGACTTTCCAATGTGATCATTCCTTCTGGAATGCGGTCAATTTTAACCTATTTGTGGTCAGACTGTTTGCATGATACTCTCATTTTCGCTGATGCCAACAATGACTGATAAATTTCCGACATGAACTGTATGAACAAGCGATAATTATTTTTTTTTCAAATATGTATAAAATGTGAAAATTTTAAATCGCACTGGGTCATGTTAAACTTGTTTGTGGATTTGAGATTTAATATTCGTGAATTAAGGCTAAACATTTGCAAATTTTGCGACTGGCAATGAAAATTTAGGTGTGCCGAAAAATACACAGACTGGCAGGGTAGGCACAAATGCGTTGATACCTGTAGAAATAATACCATGACCTTCGTTATGCAGAAAGTAGTAACATGCCCAAAAAATTTTTGGCAAGATTTTGCATTATTATTCCATACAAAGAGAACTATTCTTTTTTTGTTTAGGATAATTAGAGTAAATTTGTTTTGAGGAATTTCGTCGTTGTCGTTTACATTCGTTGTCGTTTAGTTTATATTTAACTGATTTATTATGTATGGAATTTATGCTTTAAATTGCCGGTATGTAAAAGTTACAACATACTTTCTTATCTCCCTGTTGGTGAATATTTCGTATGTCTTCAACATTCTTTCGAATTCAACTTTCCAGTCATTCGAAAATTAGGAAATCGGGATTTGTTTTAAAGCAATAGAAACCTCTACATTTACAGTATGAGAATATATTTTATTTTCATAAGCAGAAGCATCTACTATAAGAGGTGGAATGTAACTCTTTCAACCAGAGACTTAAAAAAGTTTCAAGACGTAAGTTTCCATTCAAAATATTTCAGTTTCTCTATGGAGAAAAAATGGCAATGAAAACAAATTTAATTTTAGAAAGATTCCATTACCCACTAAGAATAGGTCTAAAAAGTATATTTAATTTGAAGCCGAAAGAACACACGTATCTATACTCATTGTATTTTCAGAACAGGCATTCATTTTTAATATTTAATGGATCGACATCTTTAAGAATGACACTAATAATGACATTCTCTAAGAATTTAGAGGATCATAAAAACCCGATTTTATTGAAAGGGTTATTTTCAACTTAGTTTTTCAGTGTTATTAGAAAAAAATTGGATTTTCAAACATTTGGAGAAATTTCTTTCACTGAATAACATTCTGTGTGCTACTTTTCTGCCTACACTTTCATCGAAATTTTGTTAAATATTTAGGTAAAATCATACAAGCCGGTGCCCACCCCATGTAAACATGGCGACAGTCGCTGGAGCTTGGCGACCGCCAAGCTCCAGCGACTGTCGCCATGTTTACTAGTCATTCTAGGCAACCAGTGGTCCGTTTTTAACTAAAAAAACCCCAGTGGATTCAGCAACCTAGTTGTACAGCTATCTAAACTAGGCAACCAGTGGTCGGTTTTTAACTAAAAAAACCTCAGTCGATTCAGCAACCTAGATGTACAGCTATCTAAACTAGGCAACCAGTGGTCCGTTTTTAACTAAAAAAACCTCAGTGGATTCAGCAACCTAGCTGTACAGCTATCTAAACTAGGCAACCAGTGGCCCGTTTTTAACTAAAAAAACCTCAGTGGATTCAGCAACCTAGCTGTACAGCTATCTAAACTAGGCAACCAGTGGCCCGTTTTTAACTAAAAAAACCTCAGTGGATTCAGCAACCTAGCTGTACAGCTATCTAAACTAGGCAACCAGTGGCCCGTTTTTAACTAAAAAAACCTCAGTGGATTCAGCAACCTAGTTGTACAGCTATGTAAACTACGCAACCAGTGGACCGTTTTTAACTAAAAAAAAACAACAACAGTGAACTAAGCAACCTAGTTGTACAGCTAATGTAAACTGGGCAAACACTGGCCCGTTTTCAACTCAAAAAAACATCGGTGGATTAAACAACCTAGTTGTACACCTCTTATAAAGTCAGTATGATTAGAATAGCACGTAAATAGCACTTACGAAAAAATAAACACTTCAAATATCAATTTAAAATTCACATTAAAAACCTTAAACATCGAAAGATTCGTTAAAAAAGAACACTTACCTCTATTTTTTGGGTAAATAACCGCTCAGAAATGTCCCCAACACCCACCGTGCTATAACGTACTATATTTCTAACAAACACCCACAAATTCTTTTCTTATATTAACATAACACATTTCATTCCCTTCCATCAATAACGCAAACAATTTCAAATTCCCAAACCTGACGAAACACGTATTCTTTATGGTTGCCAGTCACAACTACCACCGGCAGTTGGCGGTGCATCGCTCACTCTCGCATCAGATTGTTCGCCAATGATTTGTAAACAAACCTTTGACATGTAAACAAGGCACCGTATACGGAATATAGTCCAATATTTAATATAAATTTAGTACTATAAAATTATTATAATCATAAGTTTTGCTTTTAAAGACTATTCTGTATTTCCTTTTTCAAATAATGAATTTCTGCGCTCAAATTATTTTCTGATTCAGTGTTCAATGTACTAGATTGTTGGACACCATTTGAAGTTAGAACACTTTGTATATATGCTACTTGTTTTGTTGTTAATTATATTTGAACGCCTTGCACTATTACTGTATTTCTGCTTTCAATAGTTACCATACTATCTGCGAGTATTCGTAATTGTACAAGTATGAAAAAGAAATCAATAGTACATCCTCTGAGACATTTAGGTTTAAAGACTTCCAGAAAGAACCAATTGTTTTCTTACCATTGGAAAAAGACCTGTGCTTGAATACGTTTGTAAAATTCATGAGTTATTTCCTGAAATAACTGATTAAGATTATATAGGGTGATCCATTTACGAGTACCCGTTGGTTTTTCTTATATTAATATTTGAAAGTAAGTATTTGAACACTGAAATAAAATTGTTTCCACCTTGTTTAAGTGTGAAAGAAAATTTTCAACACTGTTGGAGTGTGAGAACTTTCTTTAATCCTTTAACGCGCAGTGTGCCCTCTCTGGGAACACCAAACTCTGATGTTTTGACTGTTGCCAGTCACGAAAAATAGATTGGATTTCTATAAAAATAGTTGCGGGTGACCTAGCTCCACGAGAATCCTTTACTTTTGAGCACGTCATTTCCCGTCAAAAAATGGTCACGATTATTTTAAACAGCACTGAAATCTGCTGAAAAATGGAAGAATGCGAGAACAGCTGGATAGATTGTAGGGATGGACGCGAGACGACTTTTTTGCGAGACGAGACAGAGATTTACAGCTTTTTTGCGAGACGAGACACACATTTTTAACATTACGATATAGGGATTTTTGCGAGACTAGACAAAGCTTTTAGGCTATTTTGCGAGACGCGAGACGCTTATTTTTCGTCTCGCGTCCATCCCTAATAGATTGCCCCATGCTGAAAAAAGGGCAGCCGTTGCCATCGCTCGACTTAACTACCAGCAAGATGCGCAGCCAGCTGCGTCAAAAAAGGGTCTCTAGATGTGTGGCATGCGATGAACGTTTCGATCGTCCGCCCTCTTGCTGGTAGTTAAGATGAGCGATGGCAACGGCTGCCCCTTTTTCAGCATTGGGAAAGGGTTGCGCCTCAAAGGGTTAAAGAGGTAAAACAGAAATGGAGACGGACACTGTTATTGAATCCTGTGGTAATTTTATTTTTGAAAAACATAATTGAATTCAAATTTTTTGCATTATCATGACTTGCCGCAAAAGTTGAAATGGTTTCCCCACCCTATTGAATGCAAACATGAACTTGTTGAAGTTTATTGACACACTTCACAACATCGTAGGTGTCATTGACGAGATTTCTTTACTTACGATTTGTTTGAATTCATCGATATTTGCAGGAATTCTTTGGAAACACGATCGACTCGCGCAAATTTTCAATTTTTGCTGTAAGGAATGGTAATGTAAGAAATAGGAATTAAATTATGTTTTTCCAAAATAAAATGATCACAGGATTAAATAACACAGTGCGTTCCCAATCTCCCTGTATCGGGTGTACTTGAAAGTAATGTCTTTTATTTTACTTTAAATCAAAACAAATTTTCAAGTTTTTATTTACAGGCAAGTTGAGCCTACACATAGGATTCTTATTAATTACATTTTAGCGAGAATTTTGTAGATATTTTTTTTTCTTTCAAGGAAGATGCCAACCTATTGAATGCAAACATGAACTCGTTGAAGTTTTTGACACACTTCACAACATCGTAGGTTTCATTGACGAGATTTCTTCAGTTACGATTTGTTTGAATTCATCGATATTTGCAGGAATTCTTTGGAAACACTATCGACTCGCGCAAATTTTCAATTTTTGCTGTAAGGAATGGTAATGTAAGAAATAGGAATTAAGTTATGTTTTTCCAAAATAAAGTGATCACAGGATTAAATAGCACAGTGCGTTTCCAATCTCCCTGTATCGGGTGTACCGGAAAGTAATGTCTTTTATTTTACTTTAAATCAAAACAAACAAATTTTCAAGTTTTTATTTACAGGCAAGTTGAGCCTACACATAGGATTCTTATTAATTACATTTTAGCGAGAATTTTGTAGATATTTTTTTTCTTTCAAGGAAGATGCCAAACTTTCAACTATTTTAAAGTCTCCCTTTCTACGACAAAACATTTCAAAAATATCCTGAAATAGAATTTTAGGTATTCGCGAGTGTTGTATTCTACAGTAAGAATTTTACGGATCTCGCTTTTTGGTCCATCTTTGAGAGAGATTTGTTAAAAGAACATTTTGGGCCCCTTGCCTTTCATAGGTTACGGATTTTCTCTAATCTAAAGAGTATAACAAACTCACGTACATGCCAAGTTTTATATTAGTCAACGCTCGTTTTAAGGAACCCGTAAGAACTGCTCAAATAGTTCGTAAAATTGTGAATGTTTCTCAAAATACGCGTCGACTGTGTTAGCCTCAGTAGTTTTGGCACAATATTGGCATATGATTGGGGAAAAAACAACTCAACTTCATTTTCCCGTTCTCCTTAGGTTAATTTTTTTTTTCTGTACATGTCTTAAGAGAGTCATGGTTTCTCATACTGTAAATAAGGGTATAATGATATGGATTAGAAAAAACACTATACAAAACTAAGCTTCTAAACAACATTGACTGAATTTTGAAAATTAATTTATTTTTTGACATTTTCCAACCGATAGGGAAGTTGAATTGAATTAGAATCTAGTTGAATTGAATCTAGCTTAAAAAGCTTCAAGAATCTGCATCAGAAGAAAGCCTATTACTGTAGTTTTATTTATAGGCCTATAAATTACGAGAGAATCGTCTTAATACATTTAAATATTTCTCGCGCTATTGGTATCCATCATACAGCAGGAACGAGCGAATTTAAAAGTCACACACGAAAAATGACTCCGAAATGAATCGTAAATTGAAAATCTTCCCTGAAAAAGCATTGTTTGAACGAACAGGTAAGGGAAAACAATTTATGCACCTTAATTTTCTATGCATATCCTTCAAGAGTTAGAGGAAGTTCCTGTGCTTGGCAGCACGATTGATAGCGCACAAACATTCAAAGGACTTCTTTGCATTTCATTCAGAGGAATAGAGATCTTCAGATAATAAATCATTCAAAAAAATAATTCCAAGAATTCGTCTCCCTGATGCCTGTTGGATTGGTATTATCGAACCAAATATTTAGAAACATTTTCCGCTACTGTACTTGAGAAACATGTATACGTATAGGCACCAATAAAAATGCATAAACACTACAAAATATAATATTTTGAGCTGCAAAATACAAAAAGAACTATCCGATATTCTTTGGAGTGGAGAAAAACAGTTTATGCCATATATTAATTTAAATGTAACACTTGATTAGTGTTTGTTCCTTTTTCAGAGCTATCCATTTGCCAATCTGTAGTGCCGTAGGCATTTATCATACGATTTCTATCTGATAAAATGAAGACAAAGAAAAAGCAATCTAAATTAAGATAAAGAAGCTTGTACTATGTAAATATTTAGGGAGCTGGGCATTTTCATCCATGAAAGTTGATTTAAAATTTTAAGAGAATCAATATTTAAATACTATCTGTACTTGAGAAATATATACGCATAGGCACCAATTTTTTTCATTGATCTACCTGAAAATTGAGCAATGGGGAGGATCCATCCAAGACATTAAAGTTAAATTTACACAAAGGCATGCATTTGAAATAGAATGAAGTTGATGTGACGCACATTTAGTTTTTCCTACTGGTTGCCGTATTCTGTAAAATTTTGACCTTCAGCTGAAAAAAATAATAAATAAAAATCCATGAGCCAGCGCATGAATCTGATAAAATTTCTAGTAGAATACTACAATGTATCGAATTACATAACAATTATAGTTTTAAGTTTTTCGTGTGTAGGAGTACATGGCTCTACGGATAATTTTGGTTATAGGAGTTCTTACTTTAAACCTTATTCCCTTTTCGGAGACTTCTCTTAAAAAGTAGTCTTTCTTCAATCAATAAAGTATTGGGATGTGGTAACGTCTATTAAACAACACATATTCTATAATGTAACATTCTTTTCCATCTGCGTTTACCATTAAAGTTATACACAATTACAGAACGTCATCAGAACACTGTTTCCGCTTTAGAACTGGACCCTTGCATTTGAGTTCGGCAGTGGTGCTTCACACTAACATAAAGTAACTTTTTCTGTCAATGAGTCAAAATAATAATGTTCTGTGTGCCATGCAATGAGTTGTTTTACATAATAATCCAAGTTAGCTTCAGGAAATTTTATTTTAAAATGAGTAAGTCATCATTTTATACTGGGTAGTAGACATGTTATGAGTTCCTTGGACAGAGTAATCATTTCCAAATAATTCTATTTGCAATGTAAATCTTTCTTTGAGACTTTTTTATCCCAATAAATTCTCTATCTTCAATTTCTCCTCCTGTTAATGTCGAAAGATCCCTCATTTCCTTGTTATTGGCATACTTTTAGAAATCTTTTGTATGAACTGGATTTTTTGTAATTATGTTTTTAAAACTAAATAACCTATTTTTTAGTATTTAAACTGGCTTCACTTCACCATTTATTTATAAATTCTTATAAATCTTTATCTGTTTTTTTTTCTTTATTTATCTTTAGAATTTCCGTAAATTCTTGAATATTTTATAAATTTTGTGAAATTTAAAAACCGTGTTCCTCTGTTAAGAAGCTCACAAAATTTTGATTTTACGGACAAACATGAATAATTGAATAATAGAATGGAAGGGGATATACAGAATAATTATAATTAAACTCCCCCTATAAATGTAGTTCAACAGCTAAGACGGTGGGGCAGGTTGTAAACAAAGTTCGTATATAGATTAATCATGAGATGTGCTCACAAAGAATTTCGGAAACAAATTTTAGTTCAAAAAATGACCAGTAAGTGGCCCTTTGCATGAAAAACTGCAAATTTAAGAATGGAAATGGCTATTCGAAATGTACAATTTCGGCATATATTGAAAATTTTTCAGCAGTTATTCACTAATTTGGGTCATTTTTTTAGCTGAATTAATTCACCATATAATGCACCATTAAGATTACATTTATCTACAGAAGGCTGTTTATAGGAGGAGTTTAATTAAAGCCACCATGTACACAGTGTACCCGCTAAAGTCCTTTGTAATCCCATTCACTTCAAAAGAGAAAGAGCTATAGTCATAAAAGTTTGGTCCTAGGTGCATTAACTTAGCTATGCGCTACGCAATCGAACCACATACAGCGCAACCTGGTGGATAAATTTGGAATTAGCTTTCTTATATCAACAGTCACTCTCAATTTCACAGTTGTTCAGGATCATCGATTTGGGATGAAAATATACCTCCATAATATATATATCATAAGCAGTCCATGGAAAAGAACAGACTGACCAGTGAGGGTTGCTGCCAAAACATTCTTTATCGTGTCCGTAAACAGTTTTCGAAATATAATTTTTTATTTTGGTGTGCTGAAGGTGCATTATAGTCTAAAAAAAAATTCACACTTCAGTTCATAGTTATATATTTGTTCAAATATTTATGCAAATAAATATATACAAATAAACCCATTATCGATACGTGGAAAAAATCTGCACGCTTGCTTGAAAATTAAATATGTCTTGACTGTATCGCTTTGAACTCTTGCACACGTGAATCGTTAAAATCACGAAAAGGGTAAAAGTAGCCCTGTTAATATGAATTCATTTCTCAGTTAAAAATATCTCGTTTTATGTTTCGACGGAAAGGTAATATTATTGCCAGATCCGGTGGAGTTCTTGAAATATTCCTGCTTGCTTGCTTTTTATGAGTGTCTGCACAATTACACTTAGGATAAGGGGAAACTGCAATTCGAGACGTGTATGTATAAATATGTTTCACCTTAGTCTGGAAGAATTATTTTTGGGAGGACCATTTTTATTCTGCGAAATATCTCAATGCCAGAGATTGGATCTGCCTTTTGGAGTTAAGAACTGCTTGAACAAGACTGTTTTTTTTATAAGCAACTTATTTGAAATTCATTTTGTAATAGGATATCTCTAATGATTTAACATTTCTGCAATAATCAACGTGTAGAGGATATGTATATATATAAAAGGTTATGATCGAATTCCTGTTCATTAATAGAAATAGTATACCTTTATTTTTTATAGTGAGTTTTGGTGAAATACATATCACATTTCTGAATTGCACAAAATCAGTGAGGTTTCTTCACGTGCACATAATATACACGTGCACGGGAAGAAACACACGTGACTACAATGGGAGCAAGATCAAAATAGAATGTGCAATATTGCATCGAGCATTTGTTTTCTCATGTTTGTCTTATGAACATGACATGAAACGAAATTAAAATGTAACATGTTTAATAGGCCCAATGTTACATAGCATGATAATGGTGATAAGTTCTACAGAGCGTAAGCTGTAGTAGTACAAAAATATACGAATGAGAAAACGGTATACGCTGTAGTGATCCTTACATCTACTATTACAGCTAAAGCATAACAATGCACATTTTTTTTTACTTTAAATTATTGAATTTGGATTTGATTTAGAAAAACATACTCATTGACATTTTTAAGTATGCAGTTTTAATCAGTCTAATAGTTAATGGCTGCATCCGAATATTAGTGGGAATCAGTCGAATCTTCCTTATCAAAATTTTAGAGTATTTACATAAGTTACTTATTCGTGTATACAAACTAGGTTAATATTTGCGTCTTATAACTTAGGAAATGACACTTTTATCTGATATATTGAGTAACTTTTCTAAAAGCGTATGGATGACTGAGACGCACATGATTGATTAGTGGATCAAATGTGTAAAGAAACTTGCTTTACTACTTCAAATATATTCCTAGAGACCTGTTTGACTCTTTATTACAAGGTTATGCTAACAATACAGGAGGTTTCAAGCACACTAGATATTCTATTCATTTTACGTTAAATAAAAATATGTAAACTGTCTTGAGTAAAAAAACATACCTATTATGCTATATTTTGAAGTTCTAGACATAGATTTAAAAAAAATCATTGCTCCTTAAATAAATGCATTTACCTTTGGTAACATATTCTTTTGATTTTGAGTAAAGTTATGGATTTTAAACCAGCTACTGAATTCGTGAAAACTAAACTGGTTTGTAAAAAGAAAGAAAAATCCCAAAAATAATGATAACCCAGTACAAAATAAGGCAGTCGTATTTAATTGGAATATATTGTCCAAAAAATGTTGATGAGTAAATGCTATATGAAAATAACTGGCGTTGCAGCCATAGTAAATAATTTGTTAGGAACATAAAATGCATGTTTTTAAATAAACCCTGCAATTTTTGCTGTGATTGAAAAAAGGGAAGAAATCAGGAATAGCCAATTCGTAACAATGACCTGAAGGCATCATTTGCCCTAAGAACAGCGATAGTGTTATTGAGAGACTAGAGACAAGCACAAGTGGCCCGATGTTTAAATAAATGCCAGTCCTTCTGTGTTTCCTCTCTAATAATTCCGGCAGACTTTGGCAACAATTTGTAACGTAATGACATGATTCCATTTCTAATTGCAGAATCCATGAAGTTCAGTAAAGTGTTTACGGGATTACGAAAACGACCCACTGTTAGAACTAGCGATGATGACCAATATTTTGTTATGTGCACGAATGAAATGAACCGCAATTCTGGCTAAACACAAATCCTTCCTTCCCGCAGCCACTGGAAGGTAAATGTCAACGTCAACCGTGCGTAGAAGGCTTCGCGAAGGAGGTCTGTATGCGGGTCTACCAGCCATTTGCGTGCCACTCATATTATGCCACAGGAGGTAACGTTTGATGTAGGCACATCGACATGTCCACTGTACGGCTAATCAGTAGAGAGCTTTTCTCTTTGCGGATGCTCCCAGGTTCAGCCTCCAAAGCGGTAGTAGGCGTTGTTTGATATACCTGTTACCTTCCATGAAACATCCGTGAAAGAGATGCTACGCAAGAGTCAGTGTCAGTGTCTGCGTTTGGGGGTGGGATCTTTTTGGATGACCAAAGACCTGGATGTCTTTCTGTGTGGAGACGTGAATGCTCAGACTTACAGAGATGACATCCTTGATGCTTAGGTGCGCACTTACGCTGGGTCAGTTGATGTTGATATCCAACTTCAGGACGACACTGGTAGACCGCAGAGGGATCGCATCGTGGATGATTATCTTCAGCAGCAAATAATTCAGCGCATGAAGTGGCCAGCTCGATCGCAGCACCTAAATCCTATCGAGCCTGTCTGGAATGATTTATGAAGATGTATAGCTGCTCTCAATCCTCCTCCTTAGACATCTGTCACGTTTGCAACTGCTTTTCGAGAGCAATGGCTTTCGCTTAAAGCTGAAGTGATAGACCGCATAATTGACAGCATTACACATCGCTGTAGGTGATGTATTGCTAATAGGAGGAAACATACTCCCTATTGAAGGTACTGTTACCGTACCAAACTGACGCATCCAATTTCTTGGTTTTACACATATACAAATTTTTAGAACCAAACACATATTTGGTAATCTGTTTTTGCTCTATTTTATAGCTTACAATCTATTATATACTACGGGTCAGTTTCATTAAATTCTGCATGTAACTTTTTCAGTAATCATAATTTTTGTGATTATGTTCCTTAAGATTCAAATTCACTAGTTATCATTAATTAAGTTCATCTTACACTTCTTGCCAAATCAAAATTAATGGTATTTTGCATCGGAAATCTCAGTTACGTCAAAATAAATATGAAAAATATCCCTCAAATATTTAGTTTATACTATAGTAGTATAGAAACCATTTAACCAGTTCTAACACGTTGTTTACGTGTCAGTTAAAACTCAATATATTATCAGGCTTGGAATTTTTTCAGTGTACTGGGCATTTCTGAATTTTATACCTACTAAATTTACTGCCATTCACTTTCTTCCACATAAAATAACTTTAGATCTGTTAAAAATAATAGTTTATAGTGAGCATTTAAATGCAAAATTAATCAGTCGATATATTTACCTGAAAGATGTTATAGTTTTTTTTGCGATTCCACCTAAAATCACATTAGTTTCATTGTATCTAAAACAAATACATTAACAAAACCTGTCCCATTTCATGAGGAATACGATTGAACATGTAAACAGTTTAGCATATTAAACTAACTGACGGCATAGTTAGGAATAATAATTGAATAAATGTGTTGGATGTTTGACATTTTTGTACTTACGTCAAATACTAATGTTAATTGTTTATTTAAATTTTACTCTCGAACTATAAATGCAGAAATGGGGAGATTATGTGACTTCGTTTTCAGACTTAAACAAAGTACTTGAGGATACTTTTTCTTTTCAAAATTTCAGAGAAAGATGGATCGGTTTGATTTTCTCCATTGTAATTTGTTCATTCCATCCTTTGCGTCTATTAACCCTTTGAGGCGCAACCCTTTCCCAATGCTGAAAAAATGGCAGCCGTTGCCATCGCTCGACTTAACTACCAGAAAGATGGCGGACGATCGAAACGTTCATCGCGTGCCACAGATCCAGAGACCTTTTTTGACGACAGCTGGCTGTGCCGGGCACAGCCAGCTACGTCAAAAAAGGGTCTCTGGATCAGTGGCACGCGATGAACGTTTCGATCGTCCGCCATCTTTCTGGTAGTT
Organism: Cheiracanthium punctorium; assembly: GCA_038373885.1. Taxonomy (NCBI): domain Eukaryota; kingdom Metazoa; phylum Arthropoda; class Arachnida; order Araneae; family Cheiracanthiidae; genus Cheiracanthium; species Cheiracanthium punctorium. The sequence continues at coordinate 1,052,566 of JAWZYV010014616.1, read as the reverse complement.
AAGTCGAGCGTTGGCAACGGCTGCCCTTTTTTCAGCATTGGGCAATCTATCCAGCTGTTCTCGCGTTCTTCCATTTTTCGGCAGATGTCAGTGCTGTTAAAAAGAATCGTGAGAATTTTTTTTTTACGGGAAATGACGTGCTAAAAAAGGAAAGGATTCTCGTGGAGCTGTGTCACCCGCAACTGTTTTTATAGAAATCCAATTTATTCTTCGTGACTGGCAACAGTCAAAACGTCAGAGTTGGGTGTTCCCACAGTGGGATCACTGAGCGTTAAAGGGTTAACGTTATCCAGGATCGAAGCAATTCTGTGTTCCGTTTAAAATCCTAAAAATGTAGGCGCTATCAAAGCGATCCGCCTAGACTCAATTGAAAGACATTGCCTAGGCACAAAATTTTCAAAGATTGCTGTGTGTACCGATATTCACCCGCCAGAAGGATGGATGGATATCGGTAAGGGCCTGTTTGCATCTCATTTGTAGCACCGAGGAAACCCATCCCCCCCCCCCGCCGTTTAATAAATCATGGAAAAGCTTCCATCACAATCGCTCCTTTACTGCATTACGATTCGAAGAGCCGGAAATGTGGATAAAACATACTAACTGATCTGTTATTTATTTATTTTTTCTTTCCCTTGGTTAACCCTTTAACGCGCAGTGTTCCCGCTCTGGGAACACCCAACTCTGACGTTTTGACTGTTGCCAGTCACAAGGAATGGATTTGATTTCTATAAAAATAGTTGCAGGTGACATAGCTCTACGAGAATCCTTCACTTTTTAGCACGGCATTTCCCGTAAAAAATGGTCACTATTATTTTTAACAGCACTGACGTCAGCTGAAGAATGCAAGAATGAGAGAACAGCTGAATAGATTGCCCAATGCTGAAAAAAGGGCAGCATTTGCCATCGCTCGACTTAACTACCAGCAGGAGGGCGATGGCAACGGGTTCCCTTTTATCAGCATTGGGAAAGGGTTACGCTTCAAAGGGATAAATAAATGCTTCATCGCTGTATGGATTTTGATTAGTTAGTTTGGAAATATATTTTATTGCAAAAGCATGCTTCTACACTATGTGCAATGACAGACAAATGTTAGATCCATTTCATCGACAGAGCCTGATTACCGAAAAAGCCTCGGGGAAGCTCAAGCTTCACTTCAAAATTTGAAGGGGGCCCAAAAACGACTGAAAAACGGTGATAAAAATTCAAAAGTTTGTTTTTAAATGATTTAGGTTATCGTAAAGAATTTTAATGAAAGTGGAAAGCTGTTTTAAAGAGTTTTCAGAAGTCTTGACACTTCTTCTCGCAACTTGTTTCATTTCACAATATCCTGAAGGGGATATCTGTTCCACTTCAGTTTTTTTTCTATCATGGGGGAACGTTTGGTCGGCACAAAAGGGCAGACTTTCAGTTTGTGTATCCTAACATGCTCTAACAGTCTTAAATATCTTCCAAATGTCAAAATTAATAACGAACTGTCATGTTGTGATTTTTATGATTTCAGTGTCATCAAAACATACAAAGAATTTAGAAATGTCTAATGAAAAATGCAACTGAATAATGTTTTATGTTCCAGTAAGGTAATGTTTTTAGATTACTTTTTAAAGTAATTTCAAAAATACTGTATAATCTCATAACAATGAACTAAACTACTATGAAGACGAATGAATAAAATATTTTTATCGAAGGAAAATTTCAGATTAAGTAATAAAATATTTTTATCAAAGGAAATCATTTCAGCTAATTAAATAGATGAAATTTCATTTTAATGAATAAAATATTCGTATCAAAATAAATCATTAAAATTTTACTTTTCAAAAACAAGGGAAGAGGTGTGTGTGTGTGTGGGGGGGGGGGGCAAATGAGACTGATCTTTTCCTCACTCCATAGGTACAATATCTGTTACAAATAATAATTTATCATAAACAGTGTTATTTTTAGAAAATAGTATTTGCTTTAAAACCAAAATTTGTATTTGAGAATTATGAGTCGTTAGGTGTACGAAGTGAAAGGCGTGAAAAAAAAATATTGAATATACTTTTTTAATATGCATTCTGCAATTTTTCAAAAAGCATTCTTATTTGAGATCACGAATAAAATTTGAAAGTAACTTGAATATGCCTTGTAAGTACATTTTACACTGTATAATTCTAATGATTAGTGAAAATAAATTACTTTTGTGAACTCATCTCTTATACGCAGTCGCATTAAGAAAGTGCATCAACTGATGCTCTTATATTACGTTCCCGGATGCAGTTCTTTGTTTTCCCTTCCTACACATTCTACTTTCGTTACCTGGCATTAACATTTTCCAGGATCGGAGCAATCGCGAGTTCCGTTTAAAATCCTAAAAATGGAGGTGCTATCCAGACTATCCGCCTAGACTCCAATTCCGCAGAAAATGTTCGAAGATTGCTTTGTGGTTTCCACACCTGACAGAAGGATGGATTACACCGAGAGATGAAGGTCTGGATGGATATCAGCAAGATCCTGTTTGCATCTCATTTGTAGCACCCTCCGCTGTTTCATAAATCATTGAAGTATCAGATCCCTGAATCTTAAGAAGTCGTTCCTTGATTGCATTAGAAGATTTGAGGAGCCGCAGATGGATAAAAATATATATATTTCTTTCGGCGATTGTTTTTAATAGTTAATACGTTTTAGCTTAAATATATTTTCTACTATAAATGGGAATTATATAAAAATAAATAACAGCTAGATTTGGTAAATTTGAGTTAAGTAATTTTTAATAAACCGACGTGCGATTTATCGATAAAAGTTCACAACTTTGCCAAAATTTGTTCATTCTGTTGATCAGAGAGCGTTAGATACTCTCAATGGCGCTGAAACGCCCCCAGTTCAAAGCACTTCTAATTTTCAAGGGAAAAAAAGCCTGCAGGTGTCATATTAGGCAAATAGGGTATGAACCAGCACGCTGACCTGTTTTTAAGCTGAAAAGTATGTCGCGGTGGGTGCTAAATGAGCTAGTGCATTGTGTTCCAGAAAGTTCCAGCACTTGCTTTGGAACAGATACTCCCTGACATGACGCATGCGCAATGAAATCTTGCATTGCTTCTAAGTAGTACTGCCTGGTCACCCTTAAAATGTCCTATATAACTATATATATATATATATATATATATATATATATATATAAAATCGGTCATCATTGTCTTGATGCCTAATTTTTGCAACTTAATTTTGTTCTGCCTCTCTGACGATGCTCCATGTTCCGATTTGTAAACATTTCATGACTCTTTACAGTAAAACCTTATCGCATTTATTTGATCCAAGATTATATGTTTGACGCCTGTATTTTTACAATTTTACATTAACGGTTGCGATCCATGCCTGGGTAAAATAATGGTTCCGTAGGCAACAGCAAACATTTTTCCATGAAGGCATTGACTGTCTTTTATCAAGTGATATAAATGTATTAACAGTAATGGCGATTACTTTTCAAATATTTGACAGTTCACTTACTTTATTTTCCCATCTGTCCCGCTTTGATGTGACTGCCCCCTTTATAGCCATTAACTAGGAAATGAACTGCTAAATCTCTTTTTTATGTTAACACAAATATTAATTTATTTTTTTTCAACTATCCTGTACACGTGTTTTAAACTTTAAAAAAAATTAATAAGGGAAAAAATAGCTATATTTACATACTATATGGAGGTTCGACGAGCTCGATCGATTATACTCTCTAAACGTTAGAATAGATTCTGACTAAATTTATTTCAAGATTTTTCAATATATTGATGTCTGCTCAAGGATAGATTGCTGTATATCATATTCACTTCGACTCTAGAAAAGGAAAGCTGTGTACGTATCCGGAAAAGTTTTTCAGGAAGATAAATAAACGAGATTCAGTTGACTATGCACACATAAACCTCAATTTCATTTTACGGCACCGAGTACGTAAGTCAACATTAGGAAAGAAAAAAAGAATGATCGAATTCATAACTGACGCTTAAAGCATTTTATTGAAAATATTATTATAAAATAGGATGTAAAGCGAATGTAAATTGACTTCACTAATTAAAAAAATGAATTGTTTTGTTTAAACGAAAAAATATTTATAAAAAAAGTTATTCAGATAAATGAGAGTTGTAGCCACAGCTGTGTTTATTTGTCAGGGGCGTAACCAGGGTATGCCTGAGGGGAGAGGGTGCAGCCACCCCCGACTTAAGTAAACATACGATATGTATAAATTTGTAAGTTACCCATGAAAATTTTGGAATTAAGCTACGTGTCTAATCTTTTTTTTTTCTAATGTGTGTTTTGCCAACTGCATACTTTAAGACTTTATTTATGATTTATGTTATTGATTTTTATCTGTTTCTCTTTTAGGTGAGTACATTTTTTAAAGATCATCTCAGTTGCCTGAAGTTTCGAATAATTGTAAGTAATACATGATATTTTTTAATCATATAGAAATTATGTCTTGACTCACAGAATAATGTTTTGAAGAATACAAAAAAATGTAAACTTCTAAAAAATAAGTAATGAGCAACTTATTTCAAGAAAAAAAATTACTAAAAACATAACGATTAAAAAAGCTGGCACAGACGTGTTGTAAAATTTTTAGACCGCATGTAGAAAATAATTTATGAAATGTTAGAGCGATGGTCCAGGTATTTAAACTTAAATAATATTATTTAGAATTACAATTTCCTTAAAGGGAGGACTTCATAATGCTGTCCATTTTTCTGAAATAGTGGTTGCCAATCTGAATTCCAGGTGATATTATCTGTTTTCTTCTTACACTAGTTGAGAGTGCAGAAATCAAGTAGCTTTTCTATAGGATTTTGGTCCGAATAAAGGCTTAGGCAGCTTGATTTTTTTAAATAGTTTGCAGTTGATTTTAAATGAACGACTTCAAGCATTTTCTCATTAGAACTTCTCATTATATGCATATTATTAATAATGCTTTTAAAAGCCGCCCGAAAAGTATTGGATTTCAGCATAATACTTTTTAGTTACAGTGCTATTTCATTTTTTATGAAATATTTACGGATTAGATGTTCTTGTATAGAAAAGGGGTCACCTATCTACTCATTGGACAGCTCACGAGGCCATTCGTCATTGAGTTTGTTTACTTTATTTTAATGAGATTATTTATTAATTGAGAGATGATCCTCTATAGTATACTGTTAATTTTAGATGCTCTTCATAAAAGTTAATTGCTGGTACGTTTTGTGTATATGATCTAGGTTTTTCAGCAATGTTACTATTCCACACATACCTCAATCTATCTTTCTGGGTTCTCGGGATTTAGATTTAAAAACTTATTTTGGAAATGAGCGTATTTCTATCTATTTGTCGTCTCTCGCACTTCACAAGGAAGTTTGTAACTGTTTAGCATCCATACTAGATCATCTAAAAGTATTTTCTTCGTGATATTCACGTCCATGAATCGCATCTGTATCTGTATGATATTGAAAGAGCGCCGTAAAATTATTTTATTAATTCAGTGTCTCTTATTTCACTCAAATCAGTTTGACTATTGCCACGTTACATAGATTATCCCTGTCATACATACTCTGTAAATGCTCTTGAATCTGTCAAAAGTATCTCTGTAAAAACATTAATATAAATATTTAGATTACCATTGAATGAATTCGTCTAAATATGTATGTGTTGGATATCACCAGTGAAATCATGAAGTTTGTTACTACGGAAATTAAGAGTCATAATTAAACACAAGTTAATAAACGAAATGTTAATCTTTGGTGATGGCAGCCATCTCTTGAAGTGAATTATTGATTAATTGAAGGAATAAGAAGGGAGGTTCTGGAGCAATCACAGTTACGAATGAAAACAGGAAGGGATGGGAAGAAACGTCATATTGGAAATGTCCTTCATGTTACAACAGGTTTCCTAAGAAGTTCATCCTGCAAACTTGCCAAGCTTCCGTAAACATTAGAAGCAGGAAAGAATGCAATGGAATATTTTCAAAGAACCACTTCTGATGGTGGATGATGTCAATATTAGACTTGTTATGATATATTCTAGGTTTATTTTAAATATTTAAGAGGTAGTTAATTACAATAGATAATTAATCAAATACATTTTAGACATTTGCTTCTTGAAAGATGTTTGAAAAATATTGAACACTTAGTACCTTTTATTGAATTTCCGGTCATAATTTGTTTTATATATATATATATTTTGTTTCATCATTTTAGTATTAAAACATTGGCTTGAACGGATTTAAAAGCAGAAGTATCTTTGAAATAGATAAACCCACATACGTCAATTTTTGAGTTTTAGCTAAAATGCTAAGCTGATTTTAATTTGCGTGAATTTTCTCAACTTGAAATAAATTATTTCAACAAATTATTGCTATTTTGTAGTAAGGGAAAAACTCAAGACAGGTGGCAAAGATAACGTGATGTACATTGAAAATAATAAAGTACAAATAGAAAAATGACGCAGAATCACAGAAAGTAAAATACTTGATTTAAAACTAGTAGATCCAAGCTTTTCAAATAATGGTCAGAATCCTTATCGGTGATGGCGATAGGATACAAAGAAATTTATATTATAAATATGTACAAATATCTGCTGCATATTTTAAGTGAATAATAAAATGTAAAAATCGACTGATTGATAGCATTTATGACATGAAAATCTGAGAAAATGGACGCAAGTTTGTAGAATATTGCATTAAAAATACTAGTCATTTTGCGATGTGCCAATATGCATATTATTTATCAGTCTGCTATTTAATTGTATGGCAATTTTAATAAAATGTAAATGTTTTGAGATGTTCCTCTGCATAAATCTTGAATTATAACGCGATAATCTATGAGTTAAGCCTTTAATGTCGTGAATGATATGTTAAAATTTGCGAACATAATCATCGCACTAAGCTAATTTATAATGAAAGCATACCTAAATGTAGTTTGCTGAGGAGAGATTTTTGATATTTACTTAAATTTAAGAAAACTTTAAAAAGATTAATCGCTGTAATTATTGGGAAAATTCACTTCCTCCATGAAGTCCATTGAAACATGTTATAGGAAAATATGAATTTTTAAAGTAATCTAATTAAAAATATTCTTTCTAAGCACAGTTCATTGAAATTTTACTGTAAAATTCCTTTATATTATGAAGGTGCTTTCATAGTCAACTGAATTTCACTTTTGTAGTTTCTCCTGAAACATCCTTTTTTTTTCATTTAACATGTTTAATTAAACACAAGTGCAATGCAAATTTTATTAACATTTATTATGATCCATGAAAATGTCTGACTGGATTTATAGAAACATAAATAATTTTGCTACTCTTAAAAAAATAAATAAATAAATAAAACTATACTTTCGTACTCACCCCCCCCCACCCTGCAAATTGATAATTCATATCAAAGTGTAGAATGATTCCTTTTCAGTTAATACAGCGATATCCTTTATATTATACATGGTGGAACAAACAAAAGTTGCCGAAGAACAGATTTTTAGGTTACAAAGAAACACAGCACAACAGACCAAAGGAAAGGAAATACTGCATTGTTCGATAACCTGCTTATAGCAGGTGTTAAAAATGACCACTATTCATCTCTTGGCAGTTTAGTGCCCTGGCAAAATCTTTGCAGAATCTGAGTTGGAGGTCAGTCTTGTCTCGACCCTACCGGGCCACCCAGGTCACTTGATCTCTGTGTCCAATTACTTTTTGCGGGAGCCCCCAAGGTGTATCGCAACAACTTTCATGGTCTTGAAGAACTGCAGCAGAACATTTTTGATGAAACTGCAGCAATTCCAGCAGTCCAGCTTCGATCGGTCTTCAGCTACTTGCTGATTAGGGCCCTAAAGTGTCAAGAGATGAATAGTGATCATTTTAACCTGCTATAGTCAGGTTAGAGAACTATGTAGTATTTCCTTTCCTTTGTTGTGTATCTTTATAACCTGGAACTCTATTCTCTGGGCCACATTTTTGCCCCACCCTGTATAATTTGTTTTCCCACATTTCGCATATTACTAGAACTCAACGTGATCGGTTGCGAGCCATATCGGTGTTGCATCAAGAGTTACAAAGCAGTCAAGAAGTAGACATTATTATTGTGTAAATAAAATCTACCTCAACCAAAAATTGAACCCGATACCGCTAGGCTATTAGTTAACGAACTCGCTTCGCCATGCATCCCATCGAAATGCTTGTTTAAGCTTGGTCAACACTTTTACACTGGCGAAAGATCATAAGTCTCGTGTTCAAGGCCGTTTGCTTGTACACTGTCTACCAATAAGCATTTGGACACCTATGCAAATGATGATATCTGCGGTCCTGAGGTACGTCAAGGCCTCCGCCGGTATACATCGTGTAAGAAACAGCATCGGTATGAGTCGCATGCAAGATGCCGCGCAGTTCGGAGTTCTTTGAGTTCGAGAAAGGCATAATTATCTGGTATCACAAATGTGACCGATCCTTAAGGGGCATATCTAGCGATCTGAAGTACCCAAAATCGACAGTGGCCTATGTGATTAAGAAGTGGAAGGTGATCGGTGATTGTCGGAATGTGCCCTGAGTCGGCAGACCAACGAAACTGGGCGATAGAGACCTACGAGTGCTGTCCAGAGAAATTCGGAAGAACCGCACCCAACCGATGGCCCTCATTCGCTAAATGTGTACACTGCAAATATGTTTTAATGAACTTAAAATTTTATTGGCGCTGTTTTAACGGAATTTTGTAGAATCTAACAATTTCGTAAGATTTGGCGGAATCGTATATATTCATATTTATTATATTGATTCAACGATGTTTTCTTGGTTGGACAAAATTATTGAATTTCAACAATGTGCCAACTAAATGTTTGTTGACTCAATTTTTTTTAATTCAGCGAAACACGTTTCTTTCGTGTACAGATATACCAAATTGTTTCAAATACGGTCTTTAAAAATGTACGAACTTTTGGGTTACTCTCATTTAGCTATCACTACCAAGGAAAAGCTTGATTTAAATTTGGAAATTTAGTGTGGGACGGAGGGAAAACTTACCTTAAAAATATGTCGAGCGAATATAGAATCAAAGTTTTCATGCATTTTGATATTTTCAATTTAAAAACTTCTTGAATTAGCTGTAAAATAAAATGTGAATCATCATGACAATTTTTAATATCAATTTTCAATTAAAGAAAAAAAATGTAGCGGTAAGGCGGTTTTTCTTGTTCAAACTATAGAAAAAAAGTAGATGTAAAAGTCAATTATAAATATAGTAATTAAAACCATTCAAAACTATATACCTTAAACTAATTCTGTTGAAATACAGCAAGTTTTCTCTTCCACATTTTTTTTCCACGTCTCGTTTAAAAAAAAGGTTTTACGTTTCCTTTTCTTATTAAAATGCTTGTTTAGAGCCTATAAAAACGTCATGAGATTTTCAGCTTTCGATTTTCTTTACAGAGGCTCATGAAGCAATTAATTTTCTGCGAAATATTAGAGTTGCAAAGGATTCTAAATTAAGAAGCTATTTAGAAAGAATAGCTGAGATTAGTTTTGAACAATAGACAATATAGAAGTAAATATATGTATTGTTTCATTGTGTAATGAGCACCAGGGAATTAATTATGTGCTGATAAGTAATTTATTCTGTTTAATCATCTCGTGTCACTTTACATTTGTGAGCTAATTTGACTTTATTCTGAATGCATAAATAATGATAGAGTAACAAGGGCCTTTCGTTATCAAACACAGCGTTTTAAATTAGTGTAGCTTACTGTAAAATTCGAGGGTTTAAGAGCTGTGAGTAAATTAGTTGAGTATTAAGATCATTCTATTCTGGATTCTTATTTTTGTTGAAAGAAAGTTGCGAGTGTTTTAGTAACATGAAATATTATCTGAACGTGTTAAGATATTTTGGTCCTGCGTGCTGAAGTTTAATATAATCCACGATTTAAATTTTAAGCTGTGTTCCTTAGAAGTAGCTTTTCTATTATATAAATCTCCAAAAGTTAGTGCTATCTAATTGTAGCTTAACTGTATGAACTATTAATTTACTATATGAAAAGATCAAGATCGGCTCTTAAAAATAAAATAAAAAATATATTTATTCTATGGCTGTGTTTAAAATAAAAACAGGTAATGGTTACGCATTTGCAATCGAAAAAATGAAGTAAAAATATTACTTTCGCGCTGTTTGTTAAATTATGTTTTCACGACTTGTATTATAGTTCGATAAATCTATAAATATTGCATTAAAATTCATTTAATTCATAATAAATCCGTCGATAACAAACGAATTAGTTTCAGGAAATATGATTCATATTTCATTATTGATTTATATCACTAGTATGTAACAAATTTTTGAGCTTATACGAAATATTGAACACGAATCTTGTGTCAACTAGGGAATGTACAATTTTAAATTAAAATATATTTCATCTGTATTTAACTGGTTAAGTAAGACAAATTAATCATTCAAGCTGTCATCTCAAATTAATATTCTGAAAATGTTTTAATTAGGATTTTTTGTTATTTAGATCTGTATAATTCTAGGATATAAAACTAGAAGAAACTTTTAAATATTTTGATAGATTAAACTGTCCATTTAAAATATAATTATTTTTGATGTAATTCAAACCTTGAGTAACAAATCTTTTCTTGTGTAACTAAACTTTTTACTATGGGATACTACATAAACAGGAGGAAAGAAGAAATAATGAAGCAAACTTGAAACCCAGTAAAATTATAGAGCAAATTTTGTGTTTGTATGCTTCAACACACATTTTTAACCAATCATTAAGCAAAAATTGAAGCATTCTATAGATATCCGAGCATAGCATTGTAAAAACACGTGCATAAATATTGTGGAAAGTCTTTCAATGAAAATAATTCTTATTATAGAACTATTTCCTTTTTTTCGCTGCCAAAAATTCTTGCAGAGGAAACAAGCTAGTACCCTTATTTTCACAGGTACAGTACATCTTACAAAAAAAGTTCTAAGTTGGTTAGCTGAAGTGATATAACTTCTCAAAAAAGAGGCACTTGATATTTTAAGTCGCATATGTTTAAAAATTTAGAGCCTCTGTACTCCAAAACCTTTTATAATTTTCCTTGGATTTATGCTGGTGGTCAATTTGAATATTTATAATTTTAACGAATTTTAAAATGTTTATGATAGGATCCATCCCAAAATTTCGTAACTTCTTCAGTTTTGAAAAATGAAGATTTTCAAAATGTTGGTATTTCTTTTAAGAGTCTTTCATAGTTAGGTGGTCAAGGTTACCACAGTGAGGAGAGTTGCAAGTTTGTTCCTGGACCCACATCTTAAATTTCTAAGTCCACCAACCCTCTGATGTGTACTTACGCTAAAAGAACAACGTGGTAGGTGTTATCTCAAGGAATATGTTTATATGTGCTTGCTGTAAAGTATGAATCAAGCTTAAGTGCTAATGAGCAATGCGGCCAAAAGCAAAGGTTGTTTTGCTTTGAACACTACATGCGTTGTTCTGCAATGTGTTCCCCCTCTCAGAACATTTTTATGGGTGACGGTAAACAAATCGCATAATTTACTTAAGTTTTCAGGAACGTGAAATATCTAATTAGATTTAGATACTGCTGTTGCATATTCAAATAATGATCGAGCTCTTTAACATAATTTGTTTACAAAAAAATTATGTTGGAACACGCGTCCCACGTTTATCAGTTCCATAAGAAATTAAATTTACACAGCTCTTTTTAAGAAGTAATTTATCAGTACATCAGTATCTATGCGTATTAATATTTGCTTTATATATTTCCTGTCCTTTGAATGTATGCCTATTCTAAAAGAAGCCTGAGTCAGGATGGTTTAATCGGCTCGCAAACCCTCTCAGTAAACATGCAGTAATTGCGAACAAATATTGAAAAGGGTTGTTCTTCAAGCATTAAATTTAATTTGGTAATGAGTGGATACTATAGCAACCTTTTCTTTTTCCGACACTAAGCCTCAGTACGTATAGGTTGCATTTTCATTTAGCACCTGCACTGTGAAGAATTTTACACTTTGTGTTGGATTGTTTCGGAATTACGTTTAGTAACGAATTGAGAGAGGAATGTCGCACTAATTTGAATTATTCTATGCGCTAACAAATCTCAAATTGAATAGTGCTTGCTAAAAATGCGTAATGTTGTATATGGGAGTCTGAAAATGTAAAGCTCAAACTTCGATTGCACTGCGTGCCGCGCAAAAAAATATGAATCATAAGTGAAGAGATGAAATCGTGTACCGCTTACATTAATGTCAATCAAATGCATGGAAGAAATATGTATTCTTTAAATATTTATACAGGGGAGTCTCAAAAAGATCGTAACTCGCTTTAATTCCTTATCTATTACAGATAAATGGGCAATGTCAATTGAAAAAAATGTTTAAAATAAGGTAGGAAAATGCTACGTTAAAAAAAATTCTTCGTTCATTTTGGAAAAGTTACCCTTTTACATTTGTACCCCCGTACAGAAAAATGAACAGCTCGTAAAACGTGCCCCATTCAATAATGAGGTGCTGTACAAATTTCCATAATGAACCATCTCGGAGATATTTTATAACAAAGATTGTTAGGGACTATACATGAACTTGAATGTAAACGCTTATTGCTAAAGCGCAAAAAGGAATTTCTTTTCTACTTTCTCTATGAACCTGAGATGCGATGATCCGTCCAATCTGTTTTACTTTCTCGAGCCATTCAACAAGTATTTAAATCGGTATATATTTATCTTCACATCTATGACACTTGTTAGGATACAGTTTTCGAATTTTTTACATCACCTCATGAATGCATAGCGGAACATTTTACCGATTCGGAAGTTTTTCTGTACTGGGGTCTTCAGACAACTTAATAAAGTGTAATATATTTAATTGAACGACAGCAATGTTTCTTCACCCAGTCTATTTACTACCGTATTTTGAACATTCTTTTAGTTTATATTGCCCCCTTACCTCTCAAAAAAAAATAAATAAATAAACCGTGCTCCCGCCTTTTTGGGACACTCTGTATATCCTGGTGTAGTTTCTTTTGTAAAAAAAATTTTTGAATGCATTAAATGCTTATGGATTGAATGCGTATTGATATACCATAATAAATTGATAATTTATGCCACATTTATTGCTAAAAACCTTTATGGATGATTTTATAGATATGATGAAAAACGTCATCGTTTAACGATTTGCCATCGTTGCGGAAACTCGAAACCAGCTCTGCCAACTCCAAGCTGAATTTGTGACGCACAAACTGGCATCGGGCAGAAGAAAAATGAGTGTTTACATTCCACGGACCGCGAACTGATTTCTTTATCTTTTTCAGATAAGCTTTTAATACCTACTACATTATTTTCATACCGTGTACTGGTCAGTTTTTCCCCACCGATTTCATTTGAGAAAAATTGGGTGTGGTCAGATATAACGGAGATCTTTGTGAATGAGATTGTTTATCACATTTCTCCGTACTTTTTCACTTCTCGTTATTTTTCTCGGTTTTTATACAAAATATTTATTCGCAACGCTTCGTTCAGACTGAGATTTAATTAAATTAAAAGCTGTGATTTTTATTTAAAATTCTAATTAATTTTCTTACAAAATGCATAAGTATTTTAACCTGTACAAATGTATATATCAGGGGTGCACATAGGATCCAAGTATTTAGCAGCACCGACAGAAATTGGGTGCCACCAAACTTTACTTACCTTTCTTCCCGTAAGTTTTTAAAGATAATTTTAGTACCGCACACATTTTTTGACACACCGGGCGACCATTTATTTGCATACCTAGTATAAATATATAACGGCTCAAAATGAACAGTGGTCTGCAGACTACACAAACATATAAGACACCAGTAGAGTACAAAATGTATTGGTCTGTCAGATCAGTACCATTTTACTTACATTTTTCTCTTGCAAACGTTCCTCATGTAGTCCACAATACAACATCACATAATTTTGATCTATTTAATATTTTTAAATCAGGTATTTAAGTATTTTGATTCAGCTCTTAACGGAAAAATCAATAAATATCGCTCCTCTAATTTCTTTTGTATTTTTAATTTCCGAACATGTACCATAGGAAAGTATTGTAATCATGAAAAAATTCGACTTCGAGATTTTGGTGTTTTTACACGTTTTGAGGGCTTCTGAATCCAATTATGCTATTTTTAGTATGTATGTATGTATGTATGTGTGTATGTATGTGTGTGTGTTTGTGTGTATGTGAGTGAACACGATAGCTCCTGAATGGAACATTCGATTGAGCTCAAATTGGATATATATGTATGTCATAAACCACCGTCGCAAGACCGGATTTGATTTTGGTGTGTATAGGACTTATAGTTTTTCTACAGGGCTACGACAAGGATTACTTTTACATTATGGCCTATGGGGGGAATTTCTTGAAAGTGCGCTAGCGTTTAAACGGTAGATTCGATTGAGCTCAAATTGAGTTATAAACCGCTATCTTAAGACCGATATTAATTTGGATGTGTATAGGACTTTTAGTAGTTTTTCTACAGGGCTACTACAAAGATTTTTTACATTCTGGCCTATGGGGGAAATTCATGAAAGTGCACTAGCGTTTAAACGGTACCTTCGATTGAGCTGAAATTGGGTATATATGTTATAAATCACCATCTTAAGACCGGTATTGATTTTGCTGTGTATAAGACTTATAGTTTTTCTACAGGGCTACGACAAAAATTTCTTTTATGTTATGTCATAATGGGATATGGGGAGAAATTCTTGAAAGTGCGCAAACGTTTAAACGGTGCATTCGATTGAGTTTCAATTTGGTTATTATGTTCGAATCATTCATCGATCAAAATTTATTTAAATGCTTGGTGATGATCTTAATCGTAAGTGTTCGGAAAGTCGAGTGGAGTCACTCCAGATTTTTTTATGATGTATACGGACCAGTGATAAATATTACGGACAAGGGAAGTAAGTGGCGGGGCCAGAAATTTTTATGGTGGGGGGCTGCCAACTCAGAGGCCTGTGCAGGATGTTGTATGGGTCATAATGTGATGAAATTTTGAAAACAGACACTTCAGATCACGCGCTCGTGATTTATTTAAAAATATATATATATTAGTACGAGAAGATGTCGATAGGTGGCGCTGCAGATCAACAAGACGTTCTACAGATGTTCTATATGTGTGATGTGGTCGAATAGGGCATATCAACAGCACGAGAAACAGTTGGCACACTGACAACACCATGTGGCGATTGGCTAGCGGCGTCCACGACCACCAAAGCAACGTCTTGCATGCGTGCAGAATCCACAACATCGTCCTCTACCTCGTACAATTCCCAGCTCTCCGGTTCTTTCGAACTTCATCATGTCTCGTAAAGCGAGTGGTGTCATGGGTCCTCGGCGTTTAAGTTCTTTAGTCGATGGAATGCTCTGATCGCAGCACAGGAGTTCTCGCCATTCTGGTAGAAAAGTTTCACTAACAGAACTTTCGTCTTTCAAAGCCGCCATTGTGCATCAGCGAGCTGGAAACAACTGCCTGTGCAGCGCCTGTCTTCCACTTTTGTAGGGCTTTCGTTTGGATACGTTGCTCAAAAGCTTTATTTCTGAAAATCACGTTATTGCAATATGCAAATGACTAGTGTTACAGCGCCACCTATCGGACACTTCTTGTACTAATATTTTTTTTTTTTAATAAATCACGAGCGCGTGATCTGAAGTTCCCGATTTCAAAATTTCATTACATTATGACTCGTACAACATCCTGCACAGGCCTCTGAGTTGGGGAAGTTTAATTTGGACAACCCTGTATATGTATACGTGTGTGTGATAAGGGAGTGATGAATATACATTTTGTGTGGCAAAAAATTCCTCCAAGGGGGGGGGGGATTGTGACACCCTATCCCCTTTGGTTATGCCCCTGAGGGAAGTGGTGGAATCTCGTGGTCCAAATATTCTAATTTCTTCCCTCGTACATACATAAAGAATAAAACTATACAGAACAAATCCCACTTCTGATGAATTCCTCTGAAATATATGCCACAAATATGACGTTAAATTTCATCCGATATATTTTAGTTCTGTGCCATTCCATAGTCAATTTATAAATGTGAGAAAGTATCAACATAATGAATCGTTATCTCTTGTTAGAATTTTAAAATAATTTCATAGAAAAGCATCAATAATCATAATTTTTGAACAAAATTGCACCCTTTTTTGAGGTTTTATGATATATTCTATTCTATAAAAGTTAAATAGACGCTTATCCGTAATGTACAAAGCTTATAGTGTAAACCAGAAGCTATTATTTCTTTCGTAACAGATTTTCGAGGCTTAAAGCTGAATCTAATCTTGCATTATCGAAAACACATCTGCATTAAGAAGAAACAGCCACATTTAGCTCCACAACGCACATAGCATTTCTCATAGATGGAATCGAATTTACTCTTCTAAAACATCTGAAAAAAAAAAAGAATTTTTCCATTTTCCTAATTTGACTGTTCCGTTTAGCTAACTGCAAAACACTTTTCCAAGAAAGTAAGTGCATTTAGATTTCTTCCCAACCTAAAGTAATCAGCAACTTTGAAACAAACCAGAAACGTTTAAAAGCGGTGTAACGAAACTTTAGTCTGAACCACTCCTGAATCGATAGAGTTTCTATGCCAAACATAATTGTGTAGGCTCTCATAAAATGCAGGCATGCAGGAATTTATTGCGAAATTGCATATTCAAGCACAGAACAATATTGCGTTCTGTTGGATCATAAAATGCGATTTCTTCTTATGATAGGTAAATTAATTTTAATAGAAATCACTTTTGCGATATGGAAGCCTGGATCTGCAGCAGAATTTCTTTTACAAGGATCATTAATTTTTAGAACTAAGAGCTCCACTGATCAGGGACAGAAACTTTGTTTACTGTAATAGGATATGGCAAAAGTACTTTAAGAATTTGGAACGTTTCGAAAAGTTGCACTCACGGGAAAATATATAAAAACATTTTTTCTTTTATTTAAGTAACACGTGTATGCATAAAATTCATTGAATACAAATGGAAAGGAATGAATGAATTTCAGGGAAGACTTTATACACAGCTTTTAAATTTATTAGCGTATATGTATGTACACCTACACAATGTTTGAACCATTAGGAATAAATTTATTAATATTGTATGAATCATTTAGTAAGTATAAACTCTTTACGCAACATCTTAATATATTTTCACAAACGCGCTGCATATTTTGTGTACTGACATTATGAGTTTACGTAAATAATCAATTTATGATTTATTTATGCAGAGTGAGTGTTCAGATATTTTTTTTAAAGATTAATCTCGTCCATTATTACAAGCATTAAATTCTCTTTCAGTGTCTATACTATCGATATGTATTTTAAAAACTATCGAATGCAAATTTTCTCTCATTAGAAATATGGTAAATACGGCATTAAGTATTATTAAATATTAATACAATTAATATTTTTAAATTTAAACTGTCAACTAATCTGATTGTCACGGGAGTTTAAAAGTTAAAATTTGTAAAGTCTGCTTTTAATTTGAAAAAAAAATATTTAATAGTAATTTCCAATAACACTAATCAGTTGCAGTGTCGATCGATTACCTGTGGTTACCTAAGTTTTTAGGCACATATTTACAGGGTTTTATTTTTGATAGGGCATAGAACTTTTCACGCATTACAAATGCATTTGGTTGAATTTTACAAGTGGTTAGCACTTCGCAAAGAAAATATTTTAAAACGACGCTTTCTTTCGTCGCTGAAGCAATGCGAGATAATCTGTTAGAAAAAGCTGCGCGCTTTTTGTAAGCTTCTGACGTCCCAGAGCTTTTATTAGTGTGATTCTAACATATTCCTGTTACATATGAATCTGAAGGCGATGAAATTAATCATTCACAAAATATCTGTAGATATTTCGAAGATGGTATTTTAGGAGGGAGGAAGGAGGCGGTTTTAAGTGCAATTAAGTAGTTTTATGGGGACGTAAACAATGTAATTTCCTGAAAAAATATAACGCATTATTTATCATTACACGAATTATAGATTAAATACAGAATTTAGTAGCACACGCAACGGCAAATCATTAACTAGCGCAGCAATAACACTATTCAAATCGCAATTATCAATTGCAGAGCTCGGCTCCCTGTATCCGCAATCCATCACACTCAACTCGACAGCGAAAGAGGCTCTCTGTTTATATTTTTGAATCGGGACGTGAAGTCATAGAGGACGAACCATCACGTTTCTGGATTTTTCTCGTAACTTCTTTCTTTATTGCGATACAGCTAAAATTCCACTACTTTTGGAAACTTTCTTTTTGTTACCAAAGACGCCAAATTTATTGACGACGGCAAATCGGTCGTAAAGCTTGTCACCAAGATCAAGGGGTCACATACTCATTTCACTTTCAAGAATGCCTGTACATCACTTTCAAGAATGCCTTTCCAGCAACACACATTGATGCGGGAGAACGACATTTAAATTTTGTAACAATATATACTTTTTTCCAAATGACAGATATTAAAACACAACTACAGCAGGAAATGAGCGCAAAAAAGCATGTTCAAAACAGACAATCGGGTGTAGCCTGTGAATCTAAAAAGCCACTGCCCTCCCAGCAAATGTCCACGAGAGAACACTTATGAGCAATGGATCAGATCAGTGGATTAATGTCATGATAATGGATAGATGGTCAAAATCTATGACTTGCACGGAATTAGATTTTTCAGAGAGGACTTCAAACTATGTTGAGGCATTTCAAGAAACAGTCATGGACAGTGGCGTGCCTATACTCTGGCACCATCTTATGTCCGAGCCATTTTGACACACTGATATTTTGTTTTCCAATGCTTTTGAAATGTTCTGAAAGCGAGGCCCTTTTTCTGCTCCTCACTGTATTCCCGATTTTGCACATGAGACATGTAAGTAAAAATATTTAACTGTAAAGAGGCGCAAAATATTTTTATTAAAGTCAGTTTCTGTTCATTTAAAAATATATTTATTCCCATTTCTAAAATATCTGTGCGTTAATTTTCTCTCGGCTATGTAAAATATTTTTATTATTTTTTTATCATTTTGATTGAAAGATTTATGTATTACTTATATAGGATAAGAAATGGCATTGTTGCTTGCGTACATTAAAGAATTGTGTACATAAAAATATGTATTTTTTTTCTATAAACTTAACGTGCATGAATAAAAATTGAAATGCATATTTTGGTTTAAGAAAAATCTGCGTGAAACTTACTTATTTTATTTATATAGTGATTTAGAGAAACACAGAATAAAATGTACATGATATTCTATGTAGTTTAATGAACTTCTTTAGATGCTTTTTTATGTAATTCCAATGAAATACTGTTAAGAGTTTTTGAACTGTAAAACCCTGTGGAGAATAAGACATTTGCACGATTGTATAAAATTAAAACTTGAATAAAAAATAAAATCTAGTCCAACAGTGTACGGTATTTAATTCAGTTACAAATTCAGCATAATACACAAGACGTTTTTAAAGTTGTTTTATTTATTAATGGGGGATTAGAAGATAAATTTAATTTCATGATTACTATGCATATTGCTCATAATAGAACTGTGTGTTGATTAAGCCTGTTTATACACATTTTTTGTATTTCTTAAAATTATTTTTATCAAAAACAAAAATCTGTAAATATGGTACGATATGAACAAAACTATCAAATCTAAGATCAGATTTTTTTTTCTCTTGAACTACTGTTTACAAGTTCAGTGGATTCTTTTTTGTTACTAAAATTGATTGCTTTCTCAGTTATTTGAATAAAACTTTTTTAAACGAAGCCCTTTCAAAAGACGTAAAATAAAATCATTTTCGAAAAAACAAGAAACTTAACCTTTTAAGCATTTTTCATGTAGTGCACGTCTCACTTCTTGAAGGAAATAGTTTGCGCAGCTGTTGCGATGCGGGACATTTTCTGAAAACTTGATTCGTGTATCGATCTTGTTTTGGATCGTCATTGTTTTACTTATTTATTTAACCAAAAGCAAAGAATTCTAGTTATTCTCATCTGAATAGAACAACATACTCTAAGTAGCTCGTTGTATAAAAAAACTTTAGAGTGCTTAGACCATTTTAGAGAAAGTCTCGAAATTTCTTCTGCTAAATCAACCTTTAAAATAAGCTCAGAGTGGCTCTTTTCAAGTACACATTTTTAATGTTTAGAATGCTTTGGCCATTTAAGATTTCCGAAAATATTGTGTGCTAAATCAACCTTCACAATAAGCGTGGATTTAGTTAATGAGGATTTTAAATGAGAGCAACTGCGATATACATTTCGCAGTTCCCGCCTTTTGTGAGGTTTCCATTCGGAAAAAAAAATATTTTTTATGATAAATAACAGAATTTTTCTCCTCGAAATTTAATGTATACATTGAATTAACTCTATCCACGCCACTTAACAATTTGAACTTAATCTTCTAGCATTCAAAAAGTGTAAAATTTCAAAGTAAAGAATTTACGATTAGCACAATCGTTCTAGAACAAATGTCGATTACACGAATCGGTTTTGACTGCGATTATCAGCAAAGTTTTTGAAAATCTGTGCGAACTATATTAACATACCGAAAGCTTCCCTTATCAATAGTTTGTACAGACTAAGAGAATAAGCTTTCATCGGCTGCATTCACTGATTTGTTATTTGACGTAATCTTCAATAGTTTTTAGTTAGGATAATGTAAGCATAGTCCTTATCTGGTGTTAAAAAATGATGAAATAAAAACACTTTTTGGATGACTACATGGATTACTTTCTATAAACAAATTCCAATTAAGCTGCCAAATCAATATTAATAAACACAAACACGCAGTTAAAACAACATTCTGTAAAATGTTTGTTGCTATTTTAAATTGACAGGGGAAGCTAAATTGAATTTACTAACCCAAGAAATGAAATGAATATATACTTCAGGCTATTTTTTTTTTTAAACTAATGTATCAAGTTTTACGTATTTCTGTATTTAATGCGTGAAAACAATATATTTAGATTCATTCTACGACAATAAAGCTAGATTTATTGCTCTTTTTTTCAAATTTTGTGCAATAGAAACTGTCGATTAAAATCTCTAATTCAGTTTTGCGTTTGAGTATTGAGCAAATAAGAAATTTTACAATAGTTATCGAACTAATATTATAAATGCGAAAGTTTTGTTTTTTTTTGTTTTGTTTTTTGAACTCTTTCACTTTGAAACGGCTAGACTGATTAGGATGAAAGTTTGGAATGGGGATAGCTTATACGTAGGCTAACTACCCGGAAAGAAAAAAACTGTTACCGTGATTTTCATAATTTCTAAATTTTGAGGCATATTCCAAAGCATGACGTAATGCCGACTATCAAAAGTGGCAGGACCACGGGCAAATTAAAAAATAAATTTGTACCTGTACTCTGATATGTGATTTTCAATAATAGGTGAAAAGTAAACTCAAAATGCTTAAGTAAACCCTGTCTTGTACAGTTCAATTATCTATCGTTAGAAATGGGGAAAACCCATGGATAATAAGATTAGGTGTATATATGAAAAACAACAGATCAGTGATTGATATCGGAGAAAATTTGTTTTTGGCAAATACTGTCCTAACACCTATGTAAACTGGCAAAGTCGGGCTAAGCAGCAGATAAATATCGAAGATAACAATTATCATGTAAAATAAGAACAGCGTAGCCGGTAGTTAATAAATTTGCATCCATTAATCTGTAAAAGTTATGGAACAGGAAACCTCAAAACTGAATTATTAATAACTTATTCGCGTTAGATATTCTAACTGCTTGTTTGCATATTCAGGATTGTTGTGAACATGTATGCGGTTAGCAATGATGTCTTTTTAATTTAAAGATAGTGTAAGATACTTAGTTGTGTTACGAATTTTCGGGGCAGGCCGCTGTTCTGGGGCTTAAAATAGTTCAAAACTCTTATTCTACGCGTCAAATAGTTAAATTTTGCTTTGTTTTGCATCAAAATCCGTCAACTAGAACCGGAGATATGGAGGTTTTTGTTTCCTTTATGTTATTCTATGGGGTTTCTAGAAATCTCGAGAAATGTTGGTCCTAGGGCTTCGATCTCTTCACTTTCAGGGACTTATTTTTGGCGCCAAATTCGGCGATATTTCGCCAAAAGTCGCCAAGCGTGGCGACATTTTGGACTGTTGGCGCGATTTTCCCAATGGAGCCCGAAGTTGGTTTTTCCGCATTAAAAACTCATAATAAACAAACATTTCTGTTATATGACGTAATCAAAATTCCCGCTTTATGTAGAATCTTCAACTCTCTTTGCTTTCCACGTCATCACCACTGATGTTCTATTCTTTGTCGAGGATTATGTGGCGCCATCTTTCGTCGAATGGCGTATGAGCTGCGTCATTAACAGCTTCCGGGGTTGGAGATTATTACAACTGCTTTTCGGTAAAATTCGTAATTTTTATTTTGATAATTAGCTATTTTCCCGATATTTAGATTTATTGTTATTATTATTATTTGAATTTCAGCGGTACAAGATAGGGCTCTGATTGATTTCCTGAATCTTAAATCGGCAATGTGTTTTTTCTTCTCTTTCGTTTTTCCTTTTAGTTACTACTATGTAGCATCCTTTTATTATTGTTTTTTATTTACATTTTAGGTTTATTTTGTAGTTGCATGTGGTTTCTTCTTTATCAGTCAAATCTTTGTCAGTTCAAATTCTTTTAAATCACATTTGGATTGACTGATATTTGAAATCCTTTTATATTGCCGGCTTGAGCTATTTTTATGCCTGCTACTCGGCAGTATGGGATACGCTGGTATATTTACTTTGTCAGGTACACGCTTACACCAAACGAGCGAAATTCTATCAGTCGGAGTGATTTTTGGCCCAATGTTCAAAAGTGGTCTTCACCTTTAGGAGCGTTTTTCGATCACAAGAGTGGAGCGAAATATAACAATAAGCGAGTAGTCTATTATCAATTTTCTCAAGTCTATAACTATGAGATTTTTGGGATAAACGGTATATTTACAGTGTTTTTCAATAAACTCAATTTTATCCCTTAAAAAAAGAATGTCATTGGAGCATATTTTGATGAAGCGTTTCACATATGATCTGATTACGGCAATTTTATAGTTGTAACAGGTTTTCGAGTCGTAGTTGACTATTTCATTATTGTTTGTTGATTTTATGTGCGAGTGCGTGATTGTGGCAACGCTATGCGAGAGCGATTTGCCAATGGTTTTGTGAATATTGTATCATTGTAATGGCGTGGTTTATCACGGATTCTTTTGACGTGAAGATAATGCAGGATATTATTGTTTTCCATTTCGTGCGAATTTGGTATTACTGTCGATAGTATTAAAGTTCATTAATAGTTTATGTATGTCACCTGTTTTGTTGGTTTGTTTATTTGTCATCTGCTATGTCAGTTTGTTTATTTATGCAATATCACATTGTTTTTCGACACTCGCATATAACCACTGTCCTGTATTTTGCGCGGTGCGTGTTATATACGGCCTCCCACACCGCTAAAAGCATTTCAGTCCATGTGGTATACTCAGGGGCGTAGCCAGAAATTTTTCCTGGGGGGGGGGGTGTCGACTACTGCAACTCACATATATGCATACATATGTGTGATAAGGGAGTTAAGAATATACATTTTGTATGGCAAAAAATTCCTCATGGGGAGGTTATGACCCCCCTAACCCCCCCCCCTTGGCTACGCCCCTGGGATTACTTATTACTACTTTTTGTGGTAGTTAAACTATTATCACATGTTGCATGCAAAAATCTTGAAAACACTACGTTCTTGCATTTCATGAAAATGCACAGACATCCATTGCACCTATTACAGGAAAATACTTCCGAAATATCGTGCAAAGAAAAGAACAGTAAAAGAAAATATTAAACTTGTATTATTTGCGAACGACACATTGGAGATTCACAAAAATTGAAGGTGACTAACCAATTTTAAACGCACATGACGATGTCGTAGGGAAAACGCATTGACCTTCTTAGATCACGTCATTTCAAATCTTGCTAATCTAGCACACACAAAATTCGAAATATGGAGCATCAAAAATAAGATAAAAATTTCAGTATATCGATGACAAACCATCATCAACACTAATTTCCTTCTTTTAAGTCATTTTTATTCACTTTCACCACAAATCAGGGCTTCGAAACTAAGGGATTTTCAATGTACATTCAAAAAGGGAAAACTTGGGGAATTTGTCACCATGACATTCATTATGCGTCAGTGGCGGAGGTCGCCTCACTTCGAAAGTGAGGAGAGGGGCCTCGCCATAAGAGTAAGGACGCTCCAACTGCCAAAAGACCGTTACGAAAAACCGTTAAAAGGGAATTCAAAATAAGGCAGAGGTTAAAATCACTTTTGCGTTTTCACAGCGGGAGAGAAACCGCAAGGAATTTGCAGCTCTTGCAGCTGCCAGAGCAGACAGCAAATGAAGGGTCCACGGGAAGAACTATGGAGAGCATAAGCGTAAAGTTTTCAAAATTATTGGGGGGGGGCGAGCCCCACAACCACATATATTCACGTCAGTGGCGTAGCCAAGGGGGGGGGGGTAGGGAGGTCATAACCACCCCCCATGAGGAATTTTTTAGCTAGCTGGTTACTATTTTGAAAAAAATAATTAAAAAATATATTGTTTACAAAAAGTGGTTAATTATATTCCGTATAGTAGTTGGCAGCTATGACTTACTATATATCAGTGTAAATTATTGGAGGCGCTCGAGCTCTATGGGTCCATAGAATTCTGCACCTATGTAAGGTAAGTATCCATGTTGGTATCTTCCTACCATGCTATAAGTTAAAAATACAAGCAAAGTAAAAAATCCTAAGGAGGAAAAAACAAAACATTTTCGATGAGATAGTGCATTTTACACACATCTGAACTTTTCTTCATTTCATACTTTACATTGCATAATCTGGTTTTAATGAACCAGAACCTGGCGAAGGCAGCTTATAGTAACATTGTGTGTTACGTGGCGTCACAACGAATACTAAATCATGATTGAAATCAAAAGAAGAAAAAATTTTAAAACTACAAGTAAAGGTTTTTTTAAACGTTTGTAAATGGTGTGAATACTTTTTTTTATGTGAGTATAAATTAGTTTTCTGTATTCAGTGATAAATTATTGGGTGGGCTCAGCCCCTATTCACAATTTAATGGCGGGGCTCGAGCCCCACGGGCCCATATAACTCTACGCCTATGATGGAGAGTCCAATACAGCTGATTTTCCAAAAAGTCGAAAGGCGCACGGGACTTTCCACGTTCTTCCAAAGTAAACTGTATCTTTGGGCTATTTTTTCAGTGTATTCTCGCCGTCCTTACGGGTTCGGATATTAATAGTGCCACTCATGAACAACCGAATGCAGTAGAAACCTCAACATGGACGAAAAGTGGACTTTCATCGTTCTTCCCGTGGACCCTTCATATGTTAAGAGAAGCGTCAATTGTTATTTTTTTTTTTTAGCAGTACAGCAGATAAGATACGTGGTAAACAAATTGACGGGAGTTCTTCACAAGAAAGGGGGAAAAATACGTTCTCAGTTTGGATTAGATTAAAATTATTAAAGTAATTAAAATATTTCAAACATAAAAAAATGTCCTGTGCGATATAAGAGCAACACGACATGGTTTATGACCGCAGCTTTGCTCATTTTCATTCAACACGTTGAAAATGATTTCGTTTTGCAGCTATTTTCCGCTTTAGGCGACGCTGTTACTTTTGCTTAGGTTAGCAATCTCTCGCATTCTGCACGTTGTCGATTTTTCATCGACACGTTTTGGTAACATTTTTTAAATTTCTGCGCCCAATTGTTTGGGTTTTACGAAATTAATAAACTGATTTATGCTTAACTACTACGGCTGTTTGTGCCTATTTTCTTGACTACTGGCGTGTTTCTGTTAGCGCTGCATCGCCACGTTTGTATGCTAAATTTGTTTCACTGCGAGAAGAGAGGTCACTTTAGCTCCAGTTCAGCGACTAGTAGGTAGTTAAATTAGTCATCCCCCCCACCTCTTACCAACGAAGGATTTTGTAAGATTAACTAATCGTCAATAAAACCAAGAGTTCGAAATGCTTGAATTTTTGTATACGTTTTGCAATGTTTCAAAAGGCACACCGAAACGTATCTATTTTCATGAATCTCAATCTGCCTGTTCCTGAACTCTTTTAATGCACCTCTTACTTGAATAGCCAGAACCGGCATATACCTGCACCATAAGGCCGAATATGTAAGAAGGTTGGAAAACGCTTGTATAACTGAATGAATTTAGAAATGAAAAAAAAAAAAATGTTTTTTCTTCTTTTAAACATGCTTAATCAGAATTCATAAAAATAAAATATATTTCTAGGATTTGGCATACAAACGCTGCATCCAGAGATTTCTTGTTTAGAAATTCTTTTAAATGTCTTAAGGATTTCGGATGAGTTCACATAAAGTCATACTATGTTCTTTGCTCTATAAAATACCTTATCGAAGTTTATTGTTATCTTCATGAAAGTGTTTTTATTTTCATTACTGTGGATAAGTAATGCTAAATTTTCAAGTTTCATGTTTATATTATTTTTTTCTGTTTCTAATATCGCGTATCTGTTTTTTTCTTCCGGATTTGCAAAAACATCTTATAACTTTTGAATTTTGCATTTTCCCAATTGATTTCATTAAAAATGTTGACAAATTAACGGCTGAAGAATTTATGAAAAGAAAAAAAAATGGCGTAAGAACATAATTTTATGCAAATGACATCATTCACTATTTTCAATCTTTAGTTTAATAACCGGATGACGCGTATGTTCAAGTTTCTCTTACGTTTATCTTGCGTTACGTAAATCTCCGATCATGTGTTTATTTTGCATACTAGTAGACTTAAATTTGTATAAATATATTAGTGCGCTGTTAAGTACATTCGTCAAAAAAGGAGGTTAAGTGTGGGGAAAATTTACTACTGTTAATTAGCGCTTTCATGTATGCAGCTTGCTTGCTTTGAACATTTGGCATTTCGAAACGCAGAAACTTTCAGGAAAGTGCTTAGGAATGTCCAATTTAAGTTTGAATGAGTGCATTTTGGGGTAATTCTAACCTTTCTGCATAATGCACAACTGTTTAATGACTAAGATTTCCACGCTCAGCAAAGCCGTTTACGTTGAAATGACATGCTCTAGGCAAGGAAATCATACAATTGGTGTCATTGTATCAGGATATTGTTACGGTTTGCTTAATGGCATAACGGGCTGATAATCTGCAGCATATTCTTGAGAAAAGTTAAACTTTTAACGTGCGCTAATGGTAATCGTGAATTCAGGTGTTTTGAAAACGGAAAGTTGGTTTTAAAATATTTTCAGTGTGTTAAAGAGTAGAAGAGAGATCGTGTGTAGGTAGTTTAATGCGCGGGAAATACATTGTTATTAAAGGGAGAACTGTGTTGTTTAATTATAAAGGTATCTTTATTACAAATCGGAAAAAGATATATGCATTAAAAATAATATATAATTTATGGTGTTTCAGTATTTTTGTTGCAGAGTAGTTAATTATGCGCTACTACTTTTGGTACTTTATGGCTCCTAGAAAATAAGTCAGTATAAACAAATTTGTTTAAAACTGAATTTTGGTTTAGTGAATAAGTTGCGAGATATTTGATTTTAGGGAAGTCTAGTTTTGTCTAGAGATTGTCTAGTTTTCTTTTCTTGAACATAATTAGGTGTAATCCAAATTTCGTATTTAAAATTAACTGCTCCCCCCAAAAATCATCATTCGTTTTTATCAATCAAAATGAAATGCGGTTTCTAAAATTCATTCATCATTTACTAAAATATAATTTACGAACACAGTTGTTCAACTATTAAATACTTAAAGCCGATATAAAAGCGTCTTTTTACCGTCATTTCCACTCAGTAAAACCTGTGGCGGCACGAGATTACCTCCGTGCACACAAAACCCGGAAATTGAAGGCTGGTCGAAGGGGTACCTATTGGCCGAGCTGGATTGTGCCTCATTCCACCACGCGAATTCAGTGGGTTCAAACCCAGCTGTCGCCACACGCTCTCCCAACAAACAGATCTCGAGCGTTGTTTTAACTAAAAGATGGAAAAATATCTGTTCATTTGACACTCTCGTGCATTAGCTAAAGGATCATAGATGAAATTTGATGTTTTCGTGTTGCAGTTTTTAAAGTAAAACAACTGAAAAATGGTACATTAATAATAATAAACTTGCACGAGATAAACACCATGTTTCATTATAATGCTAGAAAACATAAAAATAATAATTCACTTCCTTTAACGAGGGAAATTAAACTTAGCAATTTCGTAACAAAATCGATTTTTTTTTAACTGAAGGTTAGATCCCTATAGCGATAGCAAAATTATCTTGCTTTATATTGGAGGGTTATTAGTAAGCAAAGAGAAACACGCATTTGAGAATATATACACTAAAAAAGAATCTACTCTTATGAATAAGTATTACTGGTAAATTTGGAAGAGTCGTAATTGAAAATCAGCAAAATAAGGAACGGAACAATTTTGTCTACATTTGAACAAAATATAGACAAAATTGACTCTAAAAGACACCGTATGAGAATATTTATTTCTTAATATACTAACTAAATATTGAAGAAATGTTGGGAACATTATCAGTATGACATACATTTTTCAACTATTGTGTATGCACTATGTTTGTAAAAGCAAAAACATGTCAAAAGCTCTGAAATACCCTACGAAAGCACTTTTCCAGTGAATTGACTTGATTTGAAAAAAATTATCTAAACACAAAATAACTTTGAGCACAGAACCATCAAATCTGCTTATTGAAGATTTTCATGTGCTGTTAGTTAACAGTTGTTACCACCTTAAAAATCCATGAGATTAAGGATTGCAGATACCTATCATGAAAAACATATAGTCAGCTTTATGCCTGAAGCTTTATTATATGTATATTTTTTAAATTCCGCTTGTGATAACTAGTGGTGGATCCAAGGGGATGGCGCATGCCCCCTCCCCCCAAGAAAAATGTTTACAGTAAATTATAATGATGACATATTTCATGCAATTTTGAATTCGTATTGAAGCTTTGCGGCCCACTCCCGTTTAGAAAAAAATTTTGCATCCGCCCTCGGTCATAATTACCCCCCTCCTTGCCATGTATTTTGAAATCACCAATACTACGCATGAGTCGTAAATGCTTGCTAATGCATTTTTTTATCCTTGAAACAATTTAGGATTCTTAAGAAACTGAAAACCATTTTTGAGCAGAACGTAAAAATGCTGAACAATTTTTGTTTGCTCAAGGAAATTCAAAACACAATTTTTTCATTTATTCCTCCCTTTTTTTTTATCTTTTCCCGTCTATTATATATTTTTTATTCTTCCGAATTCAAGCTGAACACGCCGAAAATGATTTTTTTTAACGGGAAAAAAAAAAGAATCGCCATCACTAGCTTTTACTCTTCAAGACACAGAAGTAAAAGTAAATTACTGTACAGAAGGTGAATACGATGATAACAAAAGGGAGAGCGTTACAAAAACAGAGCACACTCTTAAAAAATACTTTCAAAGAAATATCTTAAGCTGTAAAAATGGTAAAAATCTTTTCTAAGAACTTTAACCATCCTAAGTTTTTCTTCCCGGACTACTTTTCATCCAAAATGATTTTCTCTACGGTGGAATTTTATCAATAATTTTTAGACTATCGATATACCCCAGCGCTATAGCTTTGTTTTCCCAAAAACAGTATCCTAAATTGTTGGATTCAACGCAAAAGCTGAAGAAACCTTTTCCTTTCTCGAGAATTATTATGGACTCTTCTCAAGAGTTTCAATATTTTTTTCTACTGAAATACTGTTCTTTCGACGCTACCAAACAGCCCTTCAAATAGTAGCTATTTTTTCTTATAAATCGAAAGTATTGACTAGATAATAAATTACTATAAAATTAATACTTGAAAATAGTTTATGAAGCGTGAAGTGAATTTCATGAATTTGTGGCATATATAATTCGGATTTTGAGTTCAGATATTATAAGCAAAGCTGTTTTCAGAGGCCGTCATCTCACAAGTTATTTATTTCGGATTTGGTTTTCATACTCCTCGATACAGCTACTTTTCTACAGGACTTAACTGTTGAAACTTGAAAATGCAACTCTACCAAATAGTACATAGTGTAGTAGTTATACTTTAAAGTACATTTATGATATTGATTAAAAATATATGTGAAGGCAGTATTAAAAAGTAGTTTTTGGAAACTTGAAGCTATAAAACTATTTGGAATATATTGCTATTGATAGCATAATCAAAGAGTGAAGAAGTTCTAGTAACCAAATTAGATTTTCAGGTTAAATGTAGTGCAACGAATGATGTATTTTATGTATAGGTATTTTTGGACAGGCTGGTGAAACTCTTGCTTGTCGAAGAAAGAGACACCTTTTGTAGTAGCACTTAACAATCCATGATACACGCAATAAAATACCTATTCATCTTCTACTCTCCGGTATCCGAATGCAAGTTTCCGTCATCATTTACCCTGTCAAAAAAAACTACTTCAGATAGTGACTCCGGCATCGGAACGAATACGATAGTTTCATGCTAGCCCACATCGGATGTTTCTCGGATTGTGACGTCATGTGAAGAGAAGACTTGATTTATCCGCTACGGAAAGCTTTCGGGTATTATCGTGGTAGGGCACAGTGGCGAGCGTGGCAATGACCCAGGGTCTCGCACTGTTGGGAGCTCCACGTCCCTAATTAGTTTTTAGAAAATATAAAATTTACTTCTCTTTGCTTTAACAAGTATTTTATAACTTTAAACACGCCACTGTTAAACTTTCAAATTCATTGTCTTTTTCTTTGCGCGTTTGCAATTACACTGTCGCTTCGAGGATAGACAAGAAGCATGAACGATTTGGGACAGGTACTGGGCACATTATATTATGTACCACGCGCGGCATAAGAGACCCTCCCCCAAAGTTTGCCGAGAGCCTCGCAAGCATATGACTTTCGCAATTTATTTCAGTACACGCTAATAGCAGCCAAGATGTGTCAATGTTAAATGACTGATAGCTTTGGGTTTCGGAGTTCTTATAGAGATCCGCAATGCAGACTGCAGCGTCATCTACTGACGAAATTTGTCACTAAAATTTTGAGGTTTATGTGTTGGATTTTTATTTTTTTAATAAACGTAGCCCCTGATTTCATACTGGGGGGGGGTCCTTCGTAAAATACCCACTTGATTAATTTTAGATACATTTGCAAATCAAACTTCATTGTAGCTTCTAACGTGTAAAGGAACAGTCAAATAAAAACAGGATTGATAGAAAAAAGTATATAAACTATTCATTTGTTCAATAGTTATCGACATAACTGTTAATACATTTATGCGCTACAAACGTAACGCATGCGCGTGCGTTTGTATGCGCTACAGGCGTTATAAGAAATGCGCTACATTTCGCAGTTTCTCTTTCCCTGCCATGGTGATCTCGTTCGCATACATGATTCGCTGATCTCACTTTGAGCACGTCTGACTGACAAATGGCGCATCAATGAACGTTCGTGCTGTTTCTTTACGACTGCCGATAGAGGATACTTTTATACAAACACCTGCCTGTATAGCCAACTTGCTGATATACCGTCAATCCCGTTTTCATTTGACTGTTCCTTATATATAAGTAAGTTTACTCTATCAAAGAAGTCGGAAAGTATAAAAATTGAAGCTTCCAGTTCATGGGCGCCGGCAGTATAGGGCAAGGGGGGGGCAATGCCCCCCTAGATTTTTGTATGCAGTGTTTTCCCTTGCTTTTATGCTCTTTCCAACATGGTAACCATACGTTGAAGTAGTCTTTGCCCTCCCCTGGAGCAGTCTTTGCCCCCCCCTGGGAAATATTCTGCCGGCGCCCATGTTCCAGTTACAATTTCAGGCACCCATGCTTGAATGCAATTATAATGAAATTTTTTGATAACGTAATTTCATTTAATAATCTTAGGTATAAGAAATATCATAGAAAATATATAAACTTCACGCCTAAACCAAACGATCGAATATCGTTCTTTTTGGGAGCTCACTCTTGAGGAAAACGCTACTTTGAATGCCCTTTGACAGAACGTTAAGCTATGACAATGAAGAGCTTGGCTGATGACTAAAATTGCGTACAATGTTGTTTCAATCTTCCCTAAAGTCACGCAAAATTTGGTTGTCCAGAAAATTCCGCCTTTTGATGTTCTTTAATAAAAATATAGCCCGGAACTCCCGGAGGAAGCCAAAATCTGAACAGCTCGCACCAAAATCATCGACCATCAAGATATTACAATTGACCGATATAATTGTTTCCTAAATCGAACCAAAGCAATCATAAGTATCAGGTTGTAACGAAAGTTTTCCGCCATATCTGACTGAAAAAATATCTTCTAACTCCTTAGATAACTGTTTTTGAACTTTTGGTACCAAACCTGCACAGTGTCACATGATACAATAGTACTTAAAGCTGTACTCATAATTCGTTGATATTATGTAGCTGACTTTTTGCAACACAACTGGAAGTAAAGGATGGTTCTAATCCTCTAGAGTGATAGTTCCATTTGAGACACCTTATACTGAATGATAACTCTATTTTTTACTGATTTCACAACACAGTGTTATAAAGTAAACCTCTTTCTTTCAAATGCCAAAAATCGTTTGACAAAATAGGAGCCAATACGCCAACGAGAACTGTGTGCTGACGAAGTTTGCGGTGGCGGGAAACTTTCGTTACAACCTAATACAAAAACCGTGAGAATCTATTTTGAAGACAAATAAACACATCTTGATCATCAACAGGATGAACACTTCTTAGCAAAGCAAAAATCTAAATAAAAATCCACGTATAATTAAGTTTGAATGACCTTAATTAATAAAGTAGGAACACGGGAATTGCGTTTCTTACAATACACTTCCGAAATAAATATGTCGATAGCTATTAATGAAATCAAGCATGACAGCTAGTTTGTTTAGCAGTGAATCGTGGACGGTATCGGCCTATCTTTGCACATTATCTGTCTCGGGAAGGGTACTTAAGAGGAAAGGAGAGAAAATTACTGCTTTGATTATACACGTAAAGCGGGGGGGATAACCAAGTAATTCTTCTTGAAATAAAAGCGCATACTACTAATAGGTGGTAATACTTAACTGAAATTACTGTAATTAATAAAGTCGCGTGTTTTTACAGAAGATAACTGTCCTTTACTTCATCGAATGAAAGCTCAATTGGGAAAATTATGTTTACTTATTGCTCGAGCAGTTTTTTCTTTTTTTTGTGTCTGTGTGTTTTGTTTTGTTTGGAAGAGCAAATAATAAAATGCCACGGTTTTGTGATAAATTATATATTTATTGTAGTCTATAAATTACTGAAGAAGGAATAATAAGCAGAACTTTCTTTTGCAGCTTCATTTTCAGTAGGGTATAATTTCGAAATTTTTCTTTATACAAATGGAATTTTCAATTCAGCTGTGTCAGATCTATTGAACTGAAAGTGCTTTCAAATTCAAGTGACCTCGCAAATACTTCACCCGTTACTTTTCAGAACTATCCCATTTCATAATTATTTTAAATAACAATCAAAAATAGCGTATGAGAAGAAAATTTCTCTAGTTTCGCTGATTCCAAATTTAAAATAATTCTACAAAAAATCAGTTTGTTCAGACATGCACTGATTTTGCTTTGTCATTGAGTGAAAAGACAGAAGAAAATTACTTTACTATATTCTACTCTTACATTCTCGTGAATTTATGCTAGAATTTTGTAGAGAAACGGTTTTAATCAACTGAAATAGGATATGCGGTAATATCTGTCATATATTTCCACTGAAAAATTATTTCCTTTTTTTGTTTCCTGTCCCCTCAAATTGCTCTTTTTTTTCTTTTCTGCCCCAGGTTTTAGAACAATATTTGATATTTACCCCTTTTACTTCGACTTGAATTATTTTTCAATTGCCAAAAATATAAAATAGTCTCCTCTCTCGTAATGAAAATATGAAGTCTTGTAGAATAAATTACTCTTTTACGTTATTAACTAATAATATGACTATTAACTCATATAATGTAGTTATAATGTAACTAACTGTTAGCATATCTTAATTTGCAAGAAAAAAACGCATATTTAAAAAATGCATTCCAAATAACTTTTTAAAGTTTTAATTTGTGTCTTATTGGAAAGACAGACTTATGAAATCAAGGCACGGTACCCAATATCAATTATGAAGGTAAGCTGGGTGTGCAGCTCGCCATATATGCAAAGGAGTTAAGTTGCGAAATTTTCTAAAAAGTTCCGTTAATTTTGCAAGATATTGTGCAAGTTTATAAAAAAATAAAATCTTAAGAGTGCACATTCATTGTAAAAACTTGCAATTTGTCTCGCATATTATATGAAAGTTTTGAGAAAATATCATAGATAGTCACTCAGATTTTCATGATTAGTGTGAATTAGGATCATTTGCACTACAGGTTGCTGAATAATACACATTTTCATTTCAAAACGAAATCACGGCTAAATCTTCTGTGGAAAGTACGGATTTGAATATACTGTCTATATCAATAAAATTATAAATAATTAATCAAAATTCTCTCAAAAAATAAGAAAATTTAAAATAAAAATACGCCCCTAGATTTTGCTCCAGAAATTTTACATTAACTGCTTAAGACTAGAGTTAACATACACGTTATTAGTGTATAATTTATATATATGTACTTAGATAATCTTCTGTTAAACTTGAGAACTAGTAATATTATTTCTCCTCCTTTTTATAAAGAAGCAATTTTAGTTTTATCTTAGCTTTTATACTCTTTTGGTATAAGGGGAAAGAAATAGTTTTTTCAAGTTAAAGTAATTGGGGAACGATTGTTAGATTTTCCTAGAAAAACACTGCCTTTCTCTCAAAATAGCAATGCGAATTTTCGGTATCCGACTTTTATTAAAGGGTAGTGTGCATTTCTTTCGTCTTTAATCTAAATTCCTTTGGTAATAATACTTCGAATATTTTTTTAATATGAAAGAGTAAATAAAAACAATACTATTGATTTAGTTCAGGTTTACTATTTATTTTAATTCAGTTGATTTATTTTTTAATATCTTGTTACATAAAGTGACCTATATGTTTTGTTATTTTGTCAGTGTACAGGTAGTGAGGATATATTAGAGGAATGAGACTATAGTGAACTCGCTCAACAACAAGATTTGACTTACGCGAGTTTTTCAAGAGTTCGTATCTTAAAGATAAAACGAAATTGTCGCCCGCAAAACGAGATTTTTCGCAATAGTAAGAAGCACCAAAATTCATTTATTCATTTACGTGGTAAATGATAATCTATAGTTAGGAAATGGTTAAAACTGTTTGAGGGGTGTTTATAGATGTCTAAAATAACTGTGCATTTGTTTCAAAAAGTCGTATATACAGGTTGTATCTAATATACGTATGTAATATTTAAATAATGATATTTAAATATAGTTAAAATATGCCCAAAATAATTAATTTTTTTCTTTTGACGCTTAGAAAACGATCTTGTATATATGTATATATTT
The DNA here is from genome assembly GCA_038373885.1 of Cheiracanthium punctorium. Classification (NCBI taxonomy): domain Eukaryota; kingdom Metazoa; phylum Arthropoda; class Arachnida; order Araneae; family Cheiracanthiidae; genus Cheiracanthium; species Cheiracanthium punctorium. The sequence goes on along the minus strand of JAWZYV010014616.1, from coordinate 1,017,077 downwards.
TTTTCTCGAACTGTCTTTATGCCAGTTCAACTGACAAGGAGAGGGTATTGACTTAGTAATCACCAATTCGAACGAAAATTTGAGCAAATGTATTTCGTAAAACATGTAACGCCAGATCCAATATTCAGACATTCTCAAAAAATAACTTGCTAAACATTTGAGAATCAGCTTGTAGAATTTAAGTAATATTTTATGTCAAGTCAACATTACTCGAAAAATTTTATGTGTAAAGAAGATATTCTGCTCATCGGTAGATGATGCGTTTGAATCTGGGGATAATTGTTATCTTTTTTGTATCATTAATTCATTTAATGACATTTTTATTTCAATCATTTATGAAATTAATTATAGTGCTTTTGTAATTTCATAGGGATTTTTACTTAATGATTGTGTACTTAATGATTGGTTTTCTATATATTTCAATATTTATGACGTATTCAAATTATAATTCAAAAGAGAAAACGTTTACTGTTAACTGTTGTTTTGTTGCTGAAACCTTACGAAAAGAAGAAATGCTTCTAATAGAAGAAGCGGAGGGGGGATTTTCTGAACAATCAGTGGCAGATGTACCCAGACAGCACATAAGCTTAAATCAAGCTTGGCATTTCTTTGAATTGGACGTCTTAATACAAGCTTGACAGTTCAATTCATTTTAAGCTTGCAGCAAGCTTGGAGAAGTCATTTGAACTGTCAAGCTTGAATACAACTTGATGACTGCTTGATTTGGAAAGCCACATCCACATAACAAATAATTTACTATCAGTCATAAATGTACTTGACCATAGAATTAAAAGAAAAAAGATTCTTTATTTCCAAATATTGAAATTCTTCAAAATAAAATAAAATTATACTACGAAATGGATTTTAAAATCGGTCGTTTGTCTCGATTTTGGCCAATATTGCCCAACATGAGTGTCGCGATATTGAAAGTTTTAAAACGTGTGCTGCTTTTAAGTTTATATTACTTATTTCCCTATTAGTAGAGTCTTTAAATCACACATAACATTATTTTAATTTTGATTCATCCCATGGAAAAATTAAAGAAAGAGATCAGCACATCGGCCACTGATCGATCTCGCCGGAAAACGGCGTGATAACCATAACAGTCACTTCAAACTTTAGTCATATCAGCGCAGTTCAGGTTGGCCAAGTGGTTAGGACGCTGGCTTCCCAACCGTTAGATACCGAATTCGATCCCAGCCGCGGACGCTTGATAGTAACAGATTATAATAACTTGAAATTTCAGCGTAGAGGGGGGAAAATGCGTGGAAAAATAAAATATGTGGGGCGAGTTCGCCGACGGGTGCCCCGTGTATTTAGGATTTTTTTTTTTTGGAAATTTTTTTTAAGCTTGAAATTAAGCTTGCTATGTCAAGCTTGATTCCAGCTTGTCACGTGTAAACTAGAACACTTGATTCAAGCTTGCATTAAGCTTACACGCTTGAAATTTTCAAGCTTAATTCATGTTTATTGACCTGATAAATCAAGCTTGCTGCAAGTTTGATGCAAGTTTGCTGTGCTGCCTGGGTATTCATGTAATATAAGCATAACAAGGGCAGCTTCAAGTAAAGTGAAGAAAAGTAGAGGAAAAACGCACGTAATTAAATATTTTTTTTGAAAATGCTTTGAAGCACCGAATACAGTAGAACTCCAATTATCCAAACTCCAATTATCCAAACTCCAATTATCCAAACTCCAATTATCCAAACTCCAATTATCCAAACTCCAATTATCCAAACTCCAATTATCCAAACTCCAATTGTCCGAACTCCGACTATCCGAATCGCTTTCAGAATATCGGAAAAAAAATTAAGACAAAAACGGAAAGGGAAGAGACGAGAGAAAATGAGGATGACGTGTCACTTGAGGAGGAATTCAGAAGCATTCTTCTGAAAATTCCTGGATGTTCAGAAGCGACTACTGAAGATTAAAGTAGTGTGAATGGGGGTGCGATTCGTCAGAACCTGGGTTTCAAATTCTAAATGATGATTAAATTATTGAAAGTGCCGAGGAAATAAGGACAATGTCGAAGTTGAAGGAGACACGGAACCATCTGCTAATGAAGCATTTGCCGGCCTTCAAACTGCATTGAAGTGGACGGAGCGTCAGTCCTAGTAAGACCACATGCAACTTCTCACTATCAAGAGGATGCGCGACTTGGCTGCCCGAGAACGGATGAAGACGGTCAAACAGCTTACTTTGACAGAGATGTTCAGCAATCAATGACTTTCATTTACAGTACGGTAAGTACATAGTGTACGAATGTACAGCACTTGTAAATACGCTTCACCACGTATTCATTTAATTAATTAAAAGCTCTTTTCTTAAATAATTTTTCCTCTCATTTTCTACATACATACATGCATACAGTAATTAATTAAAATACATATTAGACCCGTATTTCTGAAAAAAATCAAATTATGCCAATTTTTGATTATCCGAATCGGGTCTGCTCCCAATTGATTTGAATAATTGAAGTTCTACTGTAGCTCATAAACATTGAGCAGGATTTCTTTAGTTGTTAATCAGCAAAACAAAATTTTTCCGTTGATATCGATAGAGAATATTGCCGACAATTAATAGAAGCCTATGTGTGCTTTGAAAAATTGTTATTTAACTTAATCTATTGGCTCCAAATTAATCGATGTTTCAAGAGTAAGGGCACAACTTTCTAATCATTAATGCTAATGCAATTATTTTTGGTCCGTAGTTTATAATACATATATTGATTAAAATTCAATACTCAGTATATCAGTATTAAAGTCTGCAAAATATATTTTAAATCAATTCTAGATCACTATTCGGCAATGAAATTAATATAATATGCTGAGGAAAGTAAAAAATATGATTGAATGGGTTAGTGAAAGAAGAAAAAATCTAGTGCCCTGGAAATTGAACCCGTCGTCAGTTGAATTGTAGATAAACACCTTTACCTATTAATCTAACATTGTTTGAAAAACCGTGATGTAGAACATTACTTAAATGGCACAATCTGTTTCTCGAATGTTCAGCCTTCGGTTTTATTGAGAATTCGTACATATTGAATATTTGGATTTACGTCAGTGATTATATGCCTCTTACAAACTACATTGTAACCTTTCGTTCGAATCTATGATTATAAAAAGGTCACGCCCTCTCCTAGAATGACATTTAAATATTTTGTCAACCATTGACAGCTAAGCTAAACTGGATTACTTTAAAGCCGATCATGATGTGAAAAGAAGCATTTGCATAAATCGAATCAAAAGGCTTCACCATCTTTGACAGCCAGTTGCTTTTCTTCCGACAACAACAGAGCAACTATTTTTTTTTCAACTGGGGGAAAAAAGAAACAACGGTATTGTGGATCTTTTACGCAACTGGTAAAAAATGAGTACCTTGCGATTTGATTGGCTTTGCGATTCTGGTATGAGCTATCATGACGGTTGGTCACCGAAGCATGTTCAAAGATTACTTGATGTTGATCGGAAAGAAAGGATCCTATGTAGTCTAGCCACGCATGAGCCTCAATTTACGTGGAAACGTAATTTTGAATATACACTATCGTTAGACACTCTGACCGAGACGGTACAAACTTCCCTGAGACGCTCAATATTAAAGCATAGAATGCACTTCCCGACTTCGTCGAAAATAAATACATTGCCTGATCCTGTAAACTCAGCGTTATATAACACATACATACACTTTTTACGGATAGTAAGAGACGTAATAAACAGTAATAGTTTAAAAACAATTGATAGGAAGAACCAATTCAATGCATTTTCCAATGTTTGAATTCATTTTAGAACCAATCGTCTGCTTTCTTCTTGAAGTGATCTGAATCCGGTGTACGATTAGTTTAATTTCTAAATTTGCATAAATGGCATTCTAAACTCAACATATGTCATATTGCTTGTAACGCAATGTCAACCATTAGGAATAATTAAGTAGATTATTGCCTGAAGTTTGATCTCCACTTGCACTTCTCGATGATTTCGAGTTTCCAAGCATTTATCCTACTCTCCAGAGTGAACGATACATAGCTTCCTGAATGGCCGATTGAACGTAAATATGAAGCGTACGTATTGTATTCGAAATCGATGTGCACAGTTCTTCCAGATACAAATTTGAGAGAGTAGAGTAAATAATATTCAGTGAACGTAGTATGAGCAAAGTAAGTAATGGTTGTTGACAATGACCTTTTACGTAACATATGGAATGTTGAGATTGATTTCTTTTTCAGGTACTTATTGTTAACGCCCATTATTTGGCAGAGTATAAAAAAAACTTACACTAATAAGTTCTTCTAATGCTTAGAAATTCTTATAAAACCCGAGCTTGTATACAATATCACTTTGAATGATTTTCGCTGGTAATAAATATTAAATAAATTACTGCATCATTTTACATCTAGCTCATTCATATTACTTTTATCCGGAATACATAATGCTAGGTATTAATAGTAATGTACTTTTATTTGATGTCGAGACTGAGAAAAGGAAAATATTTATTGAAATACTGAAAATATGGAGAGTTGGGAGGGGTGGGATAGTGGACGGAATGAGACACCATCAAATATGCCTAAAGAAACGTAGTTTTTTATTTGATTTCTTTTTTTGGAGGGGGGCAGGCTTACTAATCATAATATCACAGTTATTGCTATAAATCATTTCAGATACAAGTTTCTGCAAGTTCCTGACACAAAAACACCTTATTCCCAACACCAAGTAAATTACTTCCTGTACTATCAATGCTACTTTACAGTCTAAATGATTGTAACTAACAAAATTCTTGTTAATGTTTTGTATACCTAAGACCATAACTTTTATAAATGAGCAGTTTAGTGAGGTTCATGAACAGCCTTACGAATAATTAATTTTACTGATATGTTGTGTAAACAGAGAGATGGGGCACTTAGGAAGGAAAAGATGATGTGAAAAATGAAATTTTCCATTCTCTCAAGAAACTGACTGTTCCATCATCGATAAAGAAGATTTTACCACAAAATTGCATCCATCAAATATAGTTGGCGTAACTAGTCGTGAACAGGTATATTGTTCATTTGATTTGGGCTATATGTTAGATAAATGCGTGTTATAATATCAGGGTTCGTACGCCTCCGGGAAAAGCTGGAAAACTCGGGAATTTTTTTATAACTAATTATCTCAGTGAAAACTCAGGGAAAAGGTACTTATTTGTATTACTAGTAATATTTTATTGCTTATTTTCTTCCCAGTTCTAGTTAAGTTTCACCATGCTGTACTAGGAACATTTTATTCAATATTTTTAGTAATATCTGTTTGTGAATATGGAACTAGTTCAAAGTATTAATTACAGAAATGTTAGTTATTTGTAATACTGATCATTACCTTTTATTTATGCTTGCGATAAACCTGGAAATTTGTAGGAATGTGTCTGGAAAACTCGGGGAATTTAATTTCAATAAATGAGTATGAACCCTGAATATGCAATTAACGTTGGAAACATAAATTATATCCTGCCTCTGTTATTTTTTTCGGAATATTTATGTAAATACTGCATAAACTTCAATTTTTTAAAACATGTCCCATCCCTCCCTCACTTTAAAAACGAGCTCGTAAGTCCCTCACAACGAGCTCGTAAGAGGATTTTACGCTAAATGGCACCGTATGAATAGTAATTAAAAATACAGAAATTATAATAACTCTCATGTATATAACTGTGTAAAACGAAACTGACGAAGACTGATTCAGTAGCTTTTGCATCAGACTAAACTTTATTGAGTTTCAGGTACATAATGGAACACTTTGCAACTCGCAACTAAAAGTCTCTCAAATATTATTTCAGTCAGTTTAGTTATGGAGTGAAACATAAAATGTGTGCATATGTGAGCAATTCGTCAAACACTGCATTACGCAAAAACCGGAAAATCGTTTAATCAGCTAATCAATGATGATGATAATAATAATAAATACTAAATGTTTTATCTACAAAGTTAATAAAAATTAAAATAATAATCATGAAAAAATAAAAATATTTAATTTTCAATGCTTATAAATGATTTAAACTAACCATTTAAATATTAACTAAATCATACTGTATTTGTAAATTTTTGATTGAAAATTGACTGTTTTTTTTTTTTTTATCAAAGTTTTCATATCTATTTTATCAGAGAAAATTTGAATGATTTCTGATGGTTTCAATGTTTAGCTTGTAAGTTTTGCAGCTATGATATGAGTATGAGCTGATGATGTATATGAGCTATGATAATAATAATGTATATGATTTTAGGACGCACATGAGTATTTTGCGCAAATCGGGAATACTGCGACTCGATTGTATATAAATAGTTAAGACAGATTATTATAAGACTTAGTCGAAAGATATTCGAAATAAGTGAAACTATCAACATGTCATATATAACATGTATAGCCTTTCTAAGTTGAAGTACAAAATGCATTCGCAGACACTAAAAGAAATCTTTATGAAAAGTTGTATAATTGTTACTTCCTATGTATTGTTCCCCGTGTTGTACTCAAATCTTCTTTTAATTACATTCCAAGTTCACGCGGGACGAACAGAATAAAACCCTCAAATTAAAAACAATCTAGTGAAAATTGAACGCATTTTATGACATCATTATATTTTTAGTTAAAGACGCGTCGTTACTTTAGCACGGTTTGAAGAATAAAGATTCTCTTCTATTTACTAAAACAATGCATATTTCACAAAATGGGATGTTCGAAACATAAAAAAGCAAAATGCTTTGTCTTCCTAAACAAAAGAATAAATGAAGTTCGGAAATGATGTAGCGACTGTCGAATAGATCCATTTTAATGCTAAAAGAATAATAAAAGTTATATATGTTTAAACTTCCCCGCATGCCTAAAATATTCGTCACAGGCGACTAAGATTTAATATTTAATCACATTCCTCTTCACAAAATCCAGCAAAGTAAATAAGCATCTGATACAAAAACACCTCTAAACATTATAAGGAAATAATCTTTTCGGGATCTTTAGAATTCACGGAGGATTGCGAAAAATCTCCTTAAAATTATGCATGCTAATATAAAATCGCGGCTTGGCATTCTAAAACTTTCATACTCCGTTCCCAGGGGATCATAGCTTCCATGTGTGGACACCGAGGGGGATTCTGACAAGAAGGGGTGTAGATATATTTGAACGATACCCCCCGACAAAGAAGCCCAATCTCTCTCTTAGAAGCTAGACTGGGTCTCAATCTGCGCTGGGAACTAAAGTGATTACTTGGGTAAGAGTATCTCGAATTGGGTAGAAATTGTTTCTGAAGCTCATGACGGCGTGCTGGGGTGAAGTTAGAAAAAGGGGGAGGGAGGATTGCAGGATTTCCCCAGCGGGTATCTCCAGAAGAAAATCCTTATCAAGCGAGGAAGTTCTTCGTGCTGTATATATTTTTTTTTTTAACTCGTTTTGGCAGCGGAAGTAAAACAAAATGAAATAACTCAAGCTATGCGATATAAAGAGGAAGGGAAAAAACAGCGAAGGACAATTTAGGCTGAAAAGCGAATTGCTTTTTCCAACGAGTTGAAATCATGAATATTTTCAGAGATTACGAAGGAATGAACATCAATTGTTTATTCTCGCATTTTCCGCTCAAAACATAAAACGGCGTAGTGTTGATTTTTTTTAGGTTTGTATTTCAGCGAATAAAATTTATCAACCCTCTTTTCCATTTGTTTAACTGGTGAAGGAAGTTGCTAAAATACGCGTGTACTCTGGGATATAGAAAATTGCGAAGCTGCTTCTGAATGGCGGTGAAAACTCCTGGGATAAAATTACCGCAGACCTTTAGCTTTCAAGATATTGTTGGACGTTTCTTTAGAGGTATATTTATAGAAATACTTACTTCTACAAGAGAGCAAAATTTGCATCGTTCATTTGTGCAAGTAAATGTTCAGCAAATATGTATGAAGGGTTTGTTTTATTACGCTTTATTTAGACGTTAGTTTTGTCTAAATTAATATTCAGTTGTTTACTTATTAAAAAGCAATTGTATTTAAATTTTTTACGGTCTTCTAAAACCTGACGATAAATGTATTTTTTACCGTAGAGTTTCTTTATGTATTTTTTTAAAATTTATACAGATGTGCAGTGACTTCTTATTCAGTGCTTGAGAGTTTACATTAAGGAAGTACCATGTGCTATGAAAGCATTAATAAATGAGAATTATCTTCACATTTTGATATTCCTCAAAGCTGATCTATCAAAGTTATATCTAACATCCTGGATTAAAACGTATCTAGACATATTTTAATAATAATACAAAAGCCTGTTTCTTCATACCATATAAATATCTTGCACATAATATAAATTAATTTATTTTAACTAGGGATGGACGCGAGACGATTTTTTGCGAGACGAGACAGATTTACAGCTTTTTTAGTGAGACGAGACAAACATTTTTAACATTACAATATAGGGATTTTGCGAGACGAGACAAAGCTTTAAGGCTGTTTTGCGAGACGCCCATTTACTGTCTCGCGTCCATCCCTAATTTTAACGCAATTTTTGCTCAGTTTCTGTAAAAATATTTGAGGCTGATTTAAAAAAAAAATCAGTAATGTCACGTCGTCAGTAAATGCAGATATTTCTTCAAAGAATACATCAGTTTTCTAACTAAACTTTAAATGTGAGCGTGTGTATGATTTTGAAAATTTGAATAAAGCTTAGTCTTTCAGCCCATCATTCTGAATACTTTGACACAATTAAACCATGGATGCAAATCTGATTATTAACTGTATTATAACTAGATTATATTTAGTATTTAGTATGCGTTTATATATTTTTTCTGATGACTACGCCATACATGTTGATATCTTTCAATTAAATTAGTTTATTTGAGAATACAAATGGGGGATGTACATCTGGGTAATCCTTTCTTACCGCTAGTAAATCCTAATCAGACATAGAATAGCTACGGAGTTCTTCGTAGTCTATTAAAATACTTATTATGCGGATCACACAAAAATACAGTTACCATAATCATGAGTTGCGTTTTACAGGCAAGATTAGTTTAGCAGATACGAAAGCTTGGCTCAAGCATAAACAACTTTGCATCCATAGTAAAAAACAAATACGAGAAACTTTTTTTTGTAATTAGCAACAGATTCTTCCTAACTAATACTGCTCCTCCCTGTCAAATAGCAAAGTCAGTCAACACATGTCTTTTTGAAACAAACATTGAAATCTGCTACATACGGGCAGTATTTCACCACAAAATCAGGCTAGATCCAGGCTATGTTGGTGCATGAGTCAATATTTCAAATATGCATGTTGATGTGTAATGTACCTTACTAGGCAGAATTGAAAATATAAAAATATTGATTAGACTGCTAACCGCTGTGAAAGGTCGAACAATTTTTTCGACCATAGTAATCTACATGGAGGCATATGGTCTACAGAATCATTTAAAAGTTTGATTGAATATTATTTGAAACATTAAAAGACCGTAACATAAGTCAATAGAATCAAATTTTCAAAAACAATTAAAATTTTTATTTATTAATTTCCATAAAATGTTTAAATAAGTATTTAATGAAGCGGCTAATCTAGTTATACAGTTGAGTAATCGACTAATATCCGGTGAAAGCCATCTACAGATACAGTTTATTTCATGCTAGTCTGGTAAAGTCCTATTCAGCGAATTGAATCTTCTTGGTACAACTTCAAACGTTTCGTTTCAGACAACAGTCATAGATATTCCTTTTTTTACTTTTCCATTTCGTGCTTTTGCAAACCAAAAAACAATCTATAAAGGAAAGAAGAAAAAAAAACACAAATATTAAACACAAATGAAAACAAAACAAAAAATAAAAGGCTTAGATTTTTCAACGAAAACATTTATGCGTTTTTCCATATTGCTCGCACAGTCTCCTCACTACCATCACATAATTAGATAAATTTTAAGAAAAAGCTACTATCCTTCAAATTTTTCTTCAATTATGAAAATATGTAAACAAATTTCCTATCTATTAAATATTAAAGTAATTCAATGTCGATTCCAAGAGTTAAAAAGGAGGAAGAACCAAATAGTTGAACATATTTTTCATAATTCTGCATAGAAGAAGCAATGTGCTTTAATGAGTTAAAGGAAAAGCATTTTGGACAATTTCATAGCGTTAGAATAGAATACAGTGTTTTTCATAAACTCGGTATAAACTTGTCTCAAATGAACAGCAACAAAATTCAACAGGTGAATTGACGGACTTAGCGATGTAAGGCTTGCGGGGGGGAGGGGGGAGCTAGGTTATCTGGACACCCCTTTTATTGAAATCTATAATGCTAATTTTGGATGAATATCCACTTTTTGTTTACGTGCCTCAAAAAAAGTTCCACCTTTTGTTTACGTGCCTCAAAAAAAGTAAACGGTAAACACATTTTTAAATTTCTTATAAATTTTGAAATTTATGTATTTATTAAATTAAAATGATTAATTTTGAAAGTATTACAATTTTATGAGTAATTAAGAAAATTTACTAGAAAGATTACAAAATTTTATAATGTAATTGAATTTTTTTTTATAAAATATTTATAATAAAATATATTCTAAATCAAATTTTATAGTAAGAATGGAACTCCCCCCCCACCCCAATAGCTAGACCTCTCCCATGTGAAAGCTATAGCTACGCCCGTGGTTGAGTTACATTTTAATATTTATCTGCGAATTACGCAATGTGAAATTTAGGAGGAATTTGCTTTAGGTGGTACGGGAACCATATTGTTTTCTCGTATTTCAGTATTTCGCCAAACCAAAGCTACTGAAGCTATCAGGAAATTTGCCATGTATGTGAGTTTCTAAACATAGGTCCTAGATGAGAGAGCATTTTCCAAATTTCCTAACTTATAGGGGGCAGCGGGGCTAAAATGCTGTTTTAACGCATCTCGCGTGATCTTATAGAAAAATAGAAAATGCCCAAAACATTCTTGCTGTAAAATCCAGCACTCAAGAAAATCTAAAAATCGATTTCAGAATATTTTGAATATCGTCCTACAAGGAGGGTAGACGTGGAAAAAGGAGGAAGTTGGCCATATTATTCGAATGAAATAAAAATAATGTCTGAAAAATTCTTTCTTTAAAATGTAAAACATATGAATTCTATGTTTAGGCACCGTTTGTTATTAAAAACTTGCTATAAATTTTTTGGCTTTTATTTATTAAAAAGCTTGCTATAAATTTTTTGGCTTTTATTTATTAAAAAGCTTGCTATAAATTTTTTGGCTTTTATTTATAAAAAAATTACTAAATTTTTTGGCTTTTATTTATTAAAAACCTTGATAGAAATTTTTTTGGCTTTTATTTATTAAAAAGCTTGCTATAAATTTTTTGGCTTTTATTTATTAAAAACGCTTGCTATACTTTTTTGGATTTTATTTATTAAAAAAATTACTGTACATTTCTTGGCTTTTATTTATTAAAAACTTTACTATCCGGTCTCCCTAATAGAAATTTGGAAAAAAAAATTCTTATCATAGAAATTGTTGAAATGTTACATAAGTTAATATAAAAAAGACACAGATGAAAACTATGCATTTATAATTCTAAATAAGATCCAATCCAGTGCACATAAACAGTATATGAATGTAGAGGATTGACTTTGCAGCATAGACAAAGCAACATGGCTTAAAAGCACAGCTCCTTATTAATTAAAATATATATCATGAATATATATCAAATATATATCAGCTCGTATTTATTAAAATATATATCACCCTCGTAATTCCGAAGCAAAATATGCGTATGGTATGTTTAAATAACATACTCCTTATATCCGATATTCATGGTTCTTGTTTATCGGTATAAAATACTCTATACTTGGAAAAATATTTTTTTCTTCATGAAAAATCACTGTTTCGAAACAATTTTGAAGTTTTTTAAACCTATTTTGAATACTTATTAAATTGTCACCGCAAAGGGGGATTTTTTTCCTAATTCTCATGATCGCACATGGTTTGGGTAAGTTCATCGATTTATAGGCTAGCATTAGCAAGTATTACGGCGGAACTAATATCCCCTTGAGAATGGGGTGCAGATGGGAGGAGCCTTATTCTATGCTTTTCATATTAATCTCTGTGACGATAACAGATCTAAGTATTTAAACGAGCCACATTTTATGCCGCGTAAGAATTTTTTTATACAGATTATATCGTCTGAGTGGCAACACAATGGTTCACTTAGCTGGAAACTGGCAATATTTAAAGCAAAATAAGTAGATAAAGTTTTTGTCTGCAGTTAGGAAAGTAAGTATTTAATTCGATCTATTAGTAACAATGTAGAATTTAAATTATATCATTTAAAAAAATAAAAGTAAGTAAATCCTACTCGTATAAAACATTTAGGTTAATTTTGTCATTTCATAGCATTGTGGAAATGGCTGTATATAAGCCAAGTCAATCCGATATGAATCGATAGCCATAGAATCGATACACAATTTTCATAGTTATGTCATAAAAAATTAAAATATCGATGTAAAATATTGCGGTATTCTCCAGGGTGCCCCAAAAAGGTTGTAAGGAGCTTTAATTCTTTATGTATTAGAGATAAGTTGCCAAAGTAAATCGAAAAATTATACAGTAATAAGGTAGGAAAAAATTAAGAAAAAAATTCCTCTCCTTAACTTTCAGAAAGAGACACTTTCTAAAAATTTGTATAAGATTCCCGAACGAAAAATTTCCCCAAATAGTAAAATGTACCATGTATACACAAAATTTCCGAATTCTATCCTAAAAACTGCCATATATATGAAGATAAATATATTGTTAGGAAATAATAACTTGCTTTTGTATTGCATGCTTCGTCGTGAAACTAGTTTTACAGGCATAGTAGCGACGTCCTAACATAATGGTAAGCCTGTGAAAGTAACCCCGTAGTCTTGGCGGCGAATTTGGCGGTCTTCGCGACAAATGGTGGCTTCTAGAAAATTCATGTCTCGAGATCCTATGTTAATTAGGGAACATTTTTCCAGAATATTCTGATGACGTCATTACCTCGACATTGTCTCGATAAAAGTGCTTGTTTCTCTGCGCGGAGGGGAGTTCATTGATAGACTTGGAAGCAGCGCGGTTGACTTTGTGATTTGAACAGCGTTATTGTTATGCTTATTTATGATTTTCTTAGCACATGTTACTGATTCTTGTATTATTTTGAGTTATTGGGCTGCGTGCCGTAGAATAAAGTGTTCTATTTGTTTATTGTGCTCATTGGGATGCTTTAGAATACACCGACGTGGCAAATTTCGTAACAATATGCTGACTTAAACCACTTTACAACGGCTATTGAAGGGGGGAAAATAACGCCGGATGTCCACGTTTTTGGTGTCGTACACAAATCATATTTTTTCCCCCTCTCTAGCAATAAAAATTTGCATTCAAATTCCTGCATAGCCCCTGATCATCTTTCCATAAAGCTATCTCTGAGATGTTTTAGAATATAATTCTCAAATTCTTCCTTATCACCTCATTAGTGTATGGGGCACATTTTACTAATTGGTAATTTTTTTGTTCGGGGGTCGTTTATATATTTTTCGAAAGTAGCTTTTCGAAAATTGACAAGAGGAATTTTTCTTAACGCAGTCATTTTTCCTGCGTTATTTTGAACATTTTTTCAAGTTAAATTGCCGGCATATTTCTAATAGATAAAGAATGAAAGCGTATTGCCACCTTTTGGGGACGTCCTGTAAATCAAAATCTTCATCTCATTCGCACATTCTTTACCATGCCTAAATATCGCGCCGGCCTGTAGGACACAGTGCCGATTATTATATTCCAAAAAACCATTTAGCATCCCGAACGAATCGCATGATCGTTATCCGCACCCACATTTCCACGAACAAATGCAATACGTTTTTTTGGTGCATAGTTTAACTGTCAACATTATTACTTCCACATTAAAATGTTAACTTTTTTTGTCGGTGTTCTGTAAACAAGACGCTTAGAAGGTTTATCAAAACAGCGAAAAAGGGCTCGCAATTGTAAAGGAATGGTCTTAATTTCCTGAATGCTTAAGGGCTTTGGGACATCATCACCAAAAAGGAATGACGTCTTTTGACTTCAGTCTGTCGGCGGGATCGGTAACTTGTAATCGGAAATGACACAAATTTAGCCCTTTATCGAAGAAGTTTATTGGTTCACACTCGGCAATCGCGGATTATCATTCCAAGAAATCTGTCATCCTGCTGGACATAGACCAGCACAAATCGGGAGAATATGCAAGTAGACAAACGACTGATCCACGAGAAAGATAACAACCGCCTCATTACACCACTCTACAGAAATGGCGGACCTATTGTGCGGATGACAGGGGATGAACATTAACCCTTCCGCAACAGTTGTGACAGCGAATATAATCTGTAACACGACAATCAACGTTTTCACTTGATTGACAGAACAGTGGACTATCCGAAAGGCGTCTGCTGATTCTCTCAATTTTCATTTTCAACAGAAGTTTCCATTGCAACAGAGCATTGAACGTGTCAGATGGACGTCCAAACGGCATGATATTATTGTTACGAATTTTCGGGGCAACCCGCTGTTCTGGGGCTAGCGTTCAAACGCAGCGTTCAAGGTTCAAGCGTAGAATACTAATTTTGAACAATTTTTTTGTTCAAAATTAGTATTCTACGCTTCAAATAGATAAATTTTGCTTTTTGTTGCATCCAAATCGGCCAACTAGAACCGTAGAAACTGAGGTTTTGGATTCCCGTATGTTTCTCTATGGGGATTTCTAGAAATCTCGAGAAATAGGGGTCCTAGGGCCTCGTTCTCTTCACTTTTGAGGACTTATTTTTGGCGTCCAATGGGGCGATATTTCGCCAAAAGTCGCCAAGCTTGGCGACATTTTGGTCATTGGGCGCGATTTGCCCAATGGGGCCTGAAAGTTGGTTTTCCTGCATTAAAAACGCATAAAAACCTAACATTTCTCTTCTATGACGTAGTCAAAATTCCCGCTTTATGTAGAACCCTCGAGAAATAGACTTTTCTGGAAGCTGCCCGCAGTTTCTGCCTCTCCTATAAATACCGGCGTGTTTCTTCTGCCCCAGTTCAGTGTGAGCTAGCACCCGCAGTGTCTGGATCAAGCTGCGAGCGTGTACGCTTGCTTTGCGATAGAAGCCGTGTTTTGGCTTGTTTTTTTCGAAGCTGTTTTCTAAGTGCTGTGTGTAAATTCTTCACTGCTGAGTCTTCAGGGACTGTTAGTGTTATCCCTCGAATATTTCCACTGAAGTTTTACCTGTGGGTGTGTCTTATTTTATGTGAGAATTGCAGCATTTGTGAAAGCTTCTGATCTTAGCGGACTGTTAAAAGCACGTTACTGTTAGATTGTGCTTGTGAATTGTGTACAGCTGATTGTTCTACGAAGTTCTAGAAGCAATAAAGTTTGTGTTCCATCCTGACCAGTGGCTTTTTACTAGAACTTTTTACACCAACTGGACTTTAGAACGACGAACTCTAGGAGTAGCAGAGTAGTTCTGCAACATTATGTTTTCGGACGAATGCCGCATCTACCTTCTGATTAGCGTTAGGAGACATCTTGAAGAATGACTTCTCAGCTGTTGGATGTTATACATCGTCATACTGGTCCCACACTTGGCAATACGGTGTAGATGGTAGTGGATTTCACTACTTCACCCACCCTGTACACGTTGCCGCTACTTGTATTAGTATTTCTGAGGATTTTTAGCCTATTCTATTATCCTTACATAACATGATTTCGACCAGGTTCAGACTGAACAATACACGATTGCGTATTGCATGCAATGTTCAAACTTTCTCAGCTTTTTCGCTGGTTCGATTCAATAAATATTCACGTTTCTATTGAAAATTTTCATACATTGTATGTTTGAAACACATCTTGTGGTATTTTAAGTAAAAGTTAAGCACATTATTTCATATTTCCTTTTACAATGCGTAAATTAACCCATTTATGCCTAGCGTCCCTTTTTTGGGACGGCATTTTCGCTATCATTCGAAAACGTTATTTATTTTTCCTAGCCTTTATTCGCGAGTATTGAACCTCAATTCCACAAAATATTTTAATATGGCCAAGTAGGATGTTGACATTTCAATTTTTATACATAATGATTTTAAATGAAATCATCCCTTGTTCAAAAAGTTGACATCAGAAATTTATCAATTACTGCTGGTGTTAGCAAAAATCGAAGAAAGTCGCAAAAATATCCAGGCACGAATGGGTTAATAGATCATTAATTTGTACGTCTTAGAATCCCCGTTGGAGCCCAGTGGAAATTCTAAGGTTCATGCTGGAAAGCAACGTTGGGAAAACAAAACCTTGTATTCAGAGATGGGGAGAGCGAGCAAATTAAACCTTGGTTCACTGCAGGGAACTACAAACTTTCTCTTTATGTACGGAACTGCTTAAAATGAAGTATGGACAAAACAACTTTATAATTTTGCGCTTCCCCAAGAGGCTAAGAGAATTAAATGAACATTTGGGTAATATTTCAGTACATGTATGCAAGAAAAGGATTACAGATCAGGTTAGATGAACATGAATTGGAAATTATTAACTGACGAATAAAGATTTTTGCACTACTAGTCTATATTCTTACAGACCTGAAAGTTCGAAGCAACCATGAAACCAAGACCCGGAATAAACTACGATTAATTTATTAACTATCCCAAGTGGTAACATAACCAACCCTATTTTTGCGGGATTATAAAAATTAAATCATTTGACCTAGCAATTTGATTATTGCTAGACATTAACGAGTTTGACACATTGCTTCTAACCAGATTATTGTTTAACTTTTAGCTTCTGAGTGACGGGTACACAATGAATTGCCATCAAATACCATCAAAAACCATTGTTGGAACTAGAAAGAGAAATTACACTTGAATATTAGAAAAGTAATTTAAAGATTTATATACACGCATGTAGATATATAAAAATTCTTATGAAAAAATTTGTTAAGGAACTTTGTTACTTAGTTTACAAAACAGAACTCTGGTTTTAATATCGAATAATTTTAGTTTGCCATCTACAATGTTCATGGTGTTAGCCTAACTTACGACGATTGAATATGCTTAGCTGGTAGAATGCTCATCGTAAATTTAAAAAAAAAACATTCTGCATTAATTTTTTAATAAAAATATATATGTTACGCAATTGCCAATCTTTAAATTCTATACTTTCTTTTTTAAATTGGACAAATTGACTTTTCAAAATGAATGTACCCTCTGATAACATAAAAATATTAAAGAATAAACACAGAAGAACTTTTTGATAACATTATCAATATAAAAATTTTAAAAGGGCTTAAAAATAACATCACAAATAGGTTAAGAAAACACCAAATTAGATGTATCATGTAAACGCACGTTTAAACTTATTGGAAGGCCATAAAAAGAGCAATATAAAAAAGTTGAACTATTTAGTAAAAACTATAACAGCTTTTATTGTAACTGGCAGTGAAACAATGTATATATGGATATATACATATATATAGAAGTATACATATATATAGATATGAGTGAGAGTGTGGATTTGTGTTTAACCTAATATTTTTGCATTCTGAAATTATGTGTTCCACATTAAAATTTACATTTACTTCATTTTCTTTTTCTCGTGTTGATTAACTTGGCAATCGTATATGTATTCCAAAAAAATAAAATATATTCGTTGCCTAACGTATTATGACAGCCAGGCAGCTCCCTTTGAAAAGTCTACTTCGTGAATATCGGAATCTTTCGGATATGAAACAGGGTTAAATTCTTTTATAGAAAAGGGAGATCAATATTCATATGACATGCATATTTTAAAGTGACTCTGAACAGCCGAAAAACACGACTTCCGTAACTCAGTTAAGTAAAAAATGGCATTTTTCATAACGGGGATTTTTTGAAAATTTCAAGTTTTTTCGGATATTTGACTGTTGACTACTATGAATTCTGTATTTTTGAGGCTGTTGTTTAAAGCTAAAATGTTAACCCTGTAAAAACATCAATTTGGGCTAAACTTTAAAGTGTTTATTCAAATCAGCCTGGTATGGGAATTTAGTTACAGCTGTGTGTGTTGTGTGTGTGTGTATGTGTATATATATATATATATATATATATATTATATATATATATATATATATATATATATATATATATATATGTGCATTCTCAGTGCTCACTTTAATAAGACTTTAATAATAAACGGTCAAAAATAATAGTCTGTTTCTATTGTTTGCTAAATCTTATTTTGAAAAAAAAAACATTTTATCAAATTCATTTTTAACTGAGATGTTAATAATATTAAAATTAGGAAAAAATAATTCCCTTTTATATTAATTATGCTTATTATATATTTAGACTTAAATGTACGACAGTTATATTTTATTTCAAAATCTATGTAAAACTAATATTTACATAATAATCATTTACATACATTATTAATTTTTAAAGTAGCAGTATGTTTCGAAAGCAAATCTTGAATTATTTAGTTTCTTACAAAATTATTCAAGATAGTTTAGGAAATACTTCACAAATTACAATCTCCTCTCTGAAGCATTTGTATTTTTAATGAACAGTTCATGTGCTGTTACAGAGGGGAATTTAAAATCGTAGATTAGAATTTACTCTTCTAATATCGTTGAAATACCATGGTGATTTGAAAATTGTACGTATTTCTATTTCATGAAATCGCATTCATTTTTCAAATTTTAGTAAGCATATTTCTGTGGTCGCGTTTTCAATTTTCGTGCTCTTTGCAATTCCCTTATCTATCTTATTATAAATAGATGCATGTGTGCCTCTTCAAATGTCCAACTTCAATGCTATTGCACGGAATATTTTGTAAAGAAGTAAACAAAAAGAAAATGCACACACAGTGCTTGTATGGCGTTAATACGACATGAAATGTAATTTTAAAAGTAAATACACGGATCAACCATGGAAAAAGAATATTCTCATAAAACATCCTCTAACAGATTTAGCTCATTACTGCAGAGGTATGAAAAAACGGATACAAAAAAATATGAATTTGTCGAGTTCATTGTAGTTCAAAAATGGAAGGAGAGGCTTTACAATGTGTATACGACTAGGTCTTGCTATAATGGCTTGAATGAGTTCAAATTCCTTAACAATAAATCCAGAGGTATAACTTTTTATTAAATCAAATAGTTGATATTGAGTGATTGTGTGTTACTGTCTTTGCTAAAATTATCAACCAATTAATTCCATTCACAAACATTGCATCATATTGACAATTAGTTTTTGGAAACCAAACTGAAACTATTCTAAATAAAAGCATTGATAGCTAACATCTGATTGATAGTAATGAATTTAAATCTTTTAAACTCACGCAACCGCAGAAAACAAACAAAAAGATAAATAAATAAATAAATAAAATTTAAAAAATGTATATAAAGTTACCAGTGCAAAATGAGCTGTTGAAGTTTTAAACCATTCCTCATCACATTCAAAATTCAACTTACTAAACCCATTTCAGCGATTCATTTTGGCAATAAGTTTGAAGTAACATTTATGTAGATGGTCTTATGACTCTAGATCTAAGGTGTCAAATGCTTTTTGGCGTGAAACGTCTTTAAAATCACACACAGGAACCAGGCCCGAAAAGTGATCAGTAGCGAAAAGGTTTATATTGTCTTACCTTTATCCACACAGCACAAAGATATACATCGGTTATCTAGAATTGGATACTGGGTCTATTTATTAGTCCCAGTCTAGTCCAAGATCCTCCAGATAACATAAAATGGACCTCTATAACAGATTTGGGGTGTATCTCTCAAAGGACTGGACATCTACTGTATTATCCAGGATGTCTGTAAGAGATCTATATCCAAGTAGCATAGATATTAATTGGATGTCCGAAATATGAGAGTCTCGGGGAGGGGGGGAAATTGTTACGTCATATTTAACTTTTTTACCCACTGAGTATTCTTCCTGCATTCTGTGAATTTTGGTGCTGCCATCTATTGTCATACATAAGGACTTCAAATTACTTTTAAACTGAAACCTGTTTTCTTCGGCTGGTATCGAACCATGGATCCAAGGCGCGAAAGGCGAGCATTCTAACCACCAGACAGATTCGACTCGGGGTGAGAAGACTATAGTTTGAAATGATTGTTGCTTCAATTTCGGAATGAAAACACTTTTATGTATCCAAGTAAATAAAATTAGAATTTACCGTACACTACTTAGTATCACAAAATTTTGCGATTTCTATTAGTTTTAAGCATTTGGGTCCCCAGTACAATCGTTAAAAAAAGTTTGTCTGCACATCGCGTAAAACTGACTGAAGCGAATGAAATAAAATTTGGTGACATCATAGGTGATCACTCAACTTAAACTGTAGGCGTCGAATTTTAAAAAAATTCATTGTATTTTGAGATTTTCTGAAAATTCTTTCAAACTGCGCAATTTTTTGTTCGCAAATCACATAACGACTAAATGAAATTTGGTGACATGATAGATGATCACTCAACTCAAGCTAGAGGCATCGGATTTTTAAAAAATTCTTACTGGATTTTGCGATTTTTCCGAAAATCCTTTCAAACTGCGTAATTTTTTTTTCAGTAGCCATCCAATCTTCTACGTAAATAAGATGTCTACAAATGCATCTCTTATGGATGCTATACACGCACATTCAATAGATTTGTAGCTTTGGATGGCAATTAAATATCTATAGGACATCTATTTCATTAGTTACATAAAATGTCTACTGATGGATTTTTTATGGATGTCATACATACATTTTCAATAGATATCTTGTTTCGGATGACTATTAGATATCTATAAGCCCTCCAAGGATATCTTATAGAGGTAGCGATTTAGATGTCCTATAGATATATATTTTTCTCCGCATATAAATATCCTTTAATGTCCTGGATGTTATAGATCAGTTTGGATATCTATTAGACCTGATTTGGACAAAGTGTGCTGTGTGGGTGTATAATTCCAAAAGTATTATTCTTAGAAACCTAAATCCAGTGTCATTATTTAGATTTTAGTCGTCTCACTGCTATGACCTTGAGTTTCTTTCGGAGCCGGGTGGGGTGGCGGGATAGGGACATTGCGCAGAATGACCGAAACCTTGCTCCATTCAGTGTAACTCATGACTCAAACGTGATAGCACGGTGATTCTTTCGTGTGTTTGTAGAATTTATTTAAACAAATTGATTCAAATAAAAATAATTGTAATTTGTACAATATCTTTAGATAAAAAATAACCAGTAAGTGTATAGGAAAATTATTTTAAAAAATCAATACGTCGTCCTCAGCCTGTGCTAGAGCCAGCCGGGAATATAAATCACGGCTATCGCTGGAAAGAGGGCTTTAAGGACCATGCACAGGTAACCCAAATGTCCGGCCCCGAGCGAGCGAGGCAGTTTCGGAAGTACCTCAAAGCTGGCAAGTCACCTATTCAGTGTCAGTATTGTGCTAAATTATTTAGGACGAAGTCGATCGTATTTACATTTCAATCCTTAACACCATAATCGATTCGCTGATATTTCACGTTAAACCGACGGCCGTGTGTCCCGACACAGCACCTCTTGTTTTTTTTTATAATTATTAGTAGGTATCTTCAACTGAAAATTGGTAGTCATACTGAATTCGTGCAACACTTCTGTTTTTTTTTATTAAAGATCCGCCATTTTATGTAACGATTTATTTAGTTTTTTTGTAGTTTATAAACTGCAGGTAATTTCATTATATTTTTTCTTGCGCAATTTTCTTGTTTTAAAACTCCTCTACGACGGAAAAAAGTAATGAATTAGTTGCTGTTATATTTAAGTAGTAAAGTAATTATTTTTTTTTTCGCCATGTACTGTACATATTTGTAAAATTTAATATCGATCAGTTGAAGAATTCCTTTTTCACTTAACATTTGTTATACTTACATGAAGCATTTTTATTAGACATTTGGATGCTAAAAAATATTTTAAAGTAATATTTATTAAATGAACATATGTTAATGGTGATTTATTTACGAAACTACGGATTATAGAAACAAGATAAAGGTCTTCCATCTAAAAAATACTAAATTAGTGGAAATTTTGAAATCGGTACTTATTTATAAAATTTTATTCTGTTCATTATATGTCAAGTTTCTGAAACGTTCAGGATAAATAGCTTGTTTTAAACAAAACTAAATCTGAAAGACAGTAATGAGTTTAAATCTTGTATTAGAAACATCTACCCCATTTAAATTCCGATGCAGAATCCGCTAAAAGTTTGTTTAAAAATTCTACAAAACTGCGTAAGTTAAAACAAACTGCCGCCTTTTAATTAAAAAAAAAAACTAAATTTATTTTTCTGATGAGGGAAAACCAGGAGTAATGAAGAATATTTTTGCCGTTTAATTTTTGATGCATTTAAGTAGTAAAAGAAAACAACTTCATTAAAGCTTTAGACGTTAAAAAATATTTTAAATTATATTTACTAAATAGAAATTCCGCGGAAAATATGAAACTGTTTAATATTTTTTGAAAAGTTAATTACTGCATTTTTACTTTAAGAAGAGAAGAAGCGTTTCCTCTTTATAATGTACGTTTAAAATGACAAAATATTAAACAAAGAGATAAATTACCCTCAAACGCATAAAATATGAAACACTTTCTAAATAAGTTTCATCTGCTATGTAACGAATACACTGCCCATTCAGTATCATCACTTCAACGTTATCTGATGGGAGCTAAATGACGGAAATGAATGGTAGCATTTCTTCTGTAGCGTCTATGTAGTCGAAGTTAACAAGATATAGGGTGAGTTGGGGTAAGAGCATATGCGGGCTCTGAGTCGCTTACTATTGCTCTAAGGCAGTGGGATTTGCACCAAAGGCTTCCTTTTTCGTCGTACTTTGTAAATATTATAAAATCATGCTTCCAAGGACTGGTTTAGCTTTGTGACATATTTTTTTTTAAGATCGTGTCATTTATCCTCAGAGCGAAAGCATGCAAGGGTTCCTTAAAACATTTAAAACATTAATTGTACTTTTGAGTAATTTTTTATTTTGTTTACATTTACTATTGTTAACCCCTTAACCCTTTAACGCGCAGTGTTCCCGCTCTGGGAACACCCAACTCTGACGTTTGACTGTTGCCACTCACGAAGAATAGATTGGATTTCTCTAAAAATAGTTGCGGATGACATAGCTCCACGAGATTCCTTTACTTTTTAGCACGTCCTTTCACATAAAAAAAGGTCACGATTCTTTTTAACAGCACTGACATCTGCTGAAAAATGGAAGAATGCCAGAACAGCTGGATAGATTGCCCAATGCAGAAAAGAGGGCAGCCGTTGCCATCGCTCGACTTAACGACCAGCAAGATGGCGGACGATCGAAACGTTCATCGCGTGCCACAGATCTAGAGACCCTTTTTTGACGCAGCTGGCTGTGCATCTTGCTGGTAGTTAAGTCGAGCGATGACAACGGCTGCCCTTTTTTCAGCATGGGGCAATCTATCCAGCTGTTCTCGCATTCTTCCATTTTTCAGCAGATTTCAGTGCTGTTTAAAATATACGTGACCCTTTTTTGACGGGAAATGACGTGCTCAAAAATAAAGGATTCTCGTGGAGCTAGGTCACCCGCAACTATTTTTATAAAAATCCAATCTGTCAACTGCGTCAAAAAAGGTCTCTAGATCTGTGGCACGCGATGAACGTTTCGATCGTCCGCCATCTTGCTGGTCGTTAAGTCGAGCGATGGCAACGGCTGCCTTTTTTTCAGCATTGGGACAGGGTTGCGCCTCAAAGGGTTAAGCCTCGCTCCCGTCAAAATCACGGGCTAAGCTTATTCCCTGTATTTCTCGTGCCCGTACTATTTCCGGGCATAATGTTATGCGCCACAAAGGTGCGCCACAAAGATAAGAGCATTTCAATACTTACGCACGGATTTTTTTGATATGTCATTTTATGAAAAAGATGACAATACCAGACTATTTTTAAATAGATGGTAGCAGTACTCAAATACGTGTATTTGTGATATGCATTGTGCATCTACCATTGTTGCTCCATCTGTTATTGAGCAACAGATTGGGATTTTTATCCAGGGAACTGCAGAGGCCAATGCAATTGTTATCTCACTGTGTAATCATAGCTCACTTTTTTTTTTAACCTATGTTCTAAGGAAACTTTACAAATATTTATTTTACCAAGTAAGCTTAGCAAGTAATTCTCCTTTAGCGTTTAAAACATATTTTTTAATGATTCTCTGCTTACAATAAAACACGCATTCAGTCACAATAACCCTGAATGTTGGTTTTTCCTAGAAATTTAATTTTGATTTTTAGATAAAAAATGTCCAAAACTTTAAAATGAATACTTATATTGTACATGCACTTATTTTTATAAACTTTTCTGGAATAACACAAATTGGCACTTTTATGGCAGTTTTCTTGAAAATAATACGACCGTTTAAAGGGTTAAAAAACAAGGGGCGCTGTGCACTTGCCGCCTGCTTTCTAGCCGCCTGCTGCCGCCTAGCAAATGCACACACCAAATGTTCACTTACAGAGAACTGTCTTATCAAAAACGTTTATTAACACCACATGGAGAAGGAATTAACCGAATTTGGTAAGTAAAATTGAAATACTGTTTGTAAGTATTTTAACGATAGTTTTCTCGCCACATAAAAAGGTTTTGTATCTCAAAAACTGACAGGTAATTCAGTTCTGTCAAAAGTGTTAGAAAACTCTGAAAAAGTTCTAGATGCTCTGAACCCACCCCATTACAATGGGGCAAATGCACACACTCGGTAGAAGAAAAAAAAAAACTTTGAATTTTTTTTTTTTCAACATGAAAAATTTATTGTATTTTTATGTAACTTTCAGGGTCAAGAATGAATAATGTACTTGAAATTGCATGATAAAGTTCAAACCTTTTAAAAATGATGTGCTCTGACTTTCGTCAAAGCTGCTCTATCGATTTCAGGGCAATTACCCCACCTCATCCTATAGAAAAACAAGTACTGAAATACAATTTTCTATTATAGGCCTTGGATTCTAATTTATGAATTTTACCTTATTGGCTGCACCATTAACCATTCAAGGATACCAAAGTACACAGCAGTGAGATCTCTTAAATTCGTAGCCATTGATATAGGTGTTAAAGCGGTTAATGCACAGATCATCAAATTGAGCTTACTACGTGTTTAAAATAACATTTTAATGTGGAATATGTTTTGCCGTTGAAGAATGTAGCTTGTGTAGCTGTTTATGATAGTAGTTTGAAAAAAAATCTTGTAATTTTGATACATAACTTCAAATAATATTTGTTGGATGCATCTTCAGAAATTGTCGAGGTATTGCAGAGGTACTGTCCTCTGCAATACATGTGTCAGATATGAAACTTTCTGAATAAAATTCTTAAAATTCGGAAATATTTCAAACTGCCATTCTTTGGAAGTTCTGTTATGCAATCCTCTGTTTGAATATTCTTTTCTAAAAGTTTAAAAAGAGGCACATGTTTCGTTTATTACAGTGTGAAGTGCAACATATGAAGAATGATCCTTATTTTTTTTCAAAGCCTCGGCAAAGTGAGTTTATATTAACCTGTGCACAAAGACGGGAAGCTAGGTTTTGTTTTATCGAATTACAATTTTGAAACAAAACTATAATATTGCTGGCGAAAATCTATAAATTTAATAAGATCTAGAAACAAAAGCAGATTTGTGCAAATCAATTTTTATGATTCATTTCGGCGGCGTTTGGTTTCAATCCCAAAATGATTTTTAGCACGTTCACGACCGACTAAAGAGTATTAGAGTACAAGATAAATTTCTCATGTCAAATTTCACAATTAAGATATTTTTTTAAATAAGTAATTCACTCCTCGTGATTAATAAAAATTTCACTGTTTTCTTTCAAACTGTGTTTTTCGTAAAATGGACTAGTTATTTTACAAAACTGCCATGGGAAATTTAGCTTCCACTCGTGAGTATCCAAAGTGTAGTAGTTGACATCTGTATTTACTTTCCAGTCTACGATGGATACGAAAAAATATTTTGGTATCAACCTAAGAAACAACCTAATTTATTGTGCCATTAAAAATGTTCATGCTTCTTCAAATATTGCAACGATTATTCTTAATGTACCGATATCTACAAAATGAGCGAAAATTTGTCAGTCTCTGAGAAAATATTCCTAATTTGAATATTATTCCGAGTGTTTCCGTATGCACATTAACCCCATTGCATATGTGAGCCACTCCTTGAATTTCTTAGTCTAATGATGCCCTAGAGTAGCTGTGCAGTCGTAAATGATGATTAGTTGTTTTGGCTTCCGGAGATTTTGCTGCTCTGTGCTTTGTTTCCCATTTCCCTAGAATTAATTTCGATAACGTATTTGAGCTTTTTTTCCTTTCGCTTATTTCACACGCTTGTTTTGGCTCGGATGTATTTGAAAATATGTGTAAAATTTCAGAAACATTTTGTATTGCATCCGGTTAACCTTTTACAGGCCGAATTGAGATCGAGGCATATTTTAAATTAGATTTTTTTTGCGTATTTTGTCTTCTAATGCGTTAGTTGAAGGATATTAATCATTTAAATGGGGAAAAAAATGACTGTGTACAATTGTCACTGTGTTCCCAATTGGGAGCATGGGTCATTTATGACTTTACTTTTACACTGGTTTCAAAAACGGAATATACTGATGGATTGTTTAAATAATAAGTGAAATATTAAGAATTAATAAAAGATTTATTTTTAAATTTAAGTAAAGATATGAATAAGTTTGAAGGGGGAGGGGGTGTATCAAGATAGCTCTGTAAAAAATTATGAAAATGCCTATTTTCATGACTTTTTGGTCCAGTTTCGCACTCATGGTAGAAATGAAACTTCTATTTTAAAAAAATCAAGTCATTTAACTTTATCTGCTAATTTTTTCAAGTCAATATTGATAAAATTTCACTTCTGCATAAATTTTTAATTTGGCGTTCACAATTGGGAACATTGGCCTGTAAAAGGTTAAGTAATAGATTTCAGAATGAGGATTATTTTCAGAAGTAACATAAAATGCAAAAATACTTGTAGTTTAATTCTATATAGTTTTTGTTTTCAGTCGAAGTTCAAATTTGCTGGATTTCCTCTTCAGAACCCCCAAGAAATAAAATTATAATTTACTGACCTCGAATACAGTTATACCTACTACTTACTAAGTTATGTTTACGGTATTATTTAATCTGGTAGCTTGAAAGTAGTATTTAGAATTGTCTTTTAATACAGATCATTTTATTGGAGTTTATTTTTTATGCATTTTTGAAATTCTCTAAATTTGATAGCAAGCGTGGATTAAGACAGACAGCTGAGTTAAAAGGTTAAGCCTGGAATCAGTGGGATATTTATACTTGATAGATAAACTCTTTATTTCCTGTGCACGCAACTGCACTAACTTGTTGCATAGTGAAAGCAGTTTTACATTTTTGCCCCTATTTATACAGATGGATAAAAGTTAAATATTTGAAAACAATAACAAAATATATGGATTAAGAAAGAAATGAATTTGCTGAAATTTTTGTGGTATAAGTTGTTTCAAGTTAGTGTTTCAGGTCCCAATTAAGTATGAGAGATGTGTAATAATTTTTTCAGTGCCTTGTTTTCTGTTTTAATTTGATTGGTGAATAATCCAAAATTAACTAAAGACAGAGAGAATGAAAAGAAAGAATATAAAATAGTTTTATATGCTAAAAAGGAGACTGAGAAAAGAAAAAAAATGTACGTCTCTAAAATGGGTCTTTCAGAACTGTACTTTGAATTTTCGTATTGTCGAAAATTACATTATTTTATATATTTATGGGAATAAAATAAGTCACTACATTTCGTTTGCAATCTTTGGCTTTAAAATAGATGATATATATATACAAGATGTCCCAAAAAGGTCCGTTTTAAAAAAAAAAGTCCTTTCGTTCACTTACAAAAATGTACAAATTTTAAATTTGTATACGACCCCCGTACAAAAATAATTCCCGAATAGTAAAATGTGCCTCATATACTTATGAGGTCATGTAAAAAAATCACAATTATAACCTAAAAACTATCAAAGCTATGAAGTTAAATATATAGTGACTTAAACCCATTGTCAATGGCTCTCGAAGGGAAAAATAGAACGAAGAAGAACATGGGATGATCGCATTTGAGGGATAGTACGTAAATTACAAAAGAAAATATTTTTTCCAATCTAGCAATAAACGGTTACGTGCAAATTCATGTATAGTCCTCGATTAAATCTCTGAGACGTTTTATAATGAAAGGCTGAAATTTTGTACGTCACATCTTTAGTGTATGGGACACATTTTACTAACTGAGAAATTTTTGTACGGGGATTGTATTTAATAAATTTAAAGTGTCACTTTACTCGTGACTGTTATTTTTGCAATTTCCATTCTCCTTTTCAACTTCTAATGCTTAGAAGAGGTAGGTTGCTTATACGGAATTAATAAAAAGTAATAGTAACAACAACATGTCATGTGCTTATAACATGGAATCTCTTTAACAATTTCCAACGAGCACGTCAAAGTCAGTTAAACAGTAAGACATACAGCTAAAATTGAAATAAATACGGTCGTTTACTACTTTTCAAAACATTTAAATGACCTACTCGTTTCCAACTGAAGTAAAAAGAACCATACTATTAAAAAAATCTTGAAGATTAATAGTTGCATTACAAGATTTATTTCATTCTACAGTAAAAAGTAGGTATTGTGATAAAATTTAAATATGAATAATATGTAACTTACCCATACACACATCTTATCTTTTCTTTAGGGTCTTTGTGAAACTCATACGGTTTTCTATTTCTTTGACAAAATGCGTCCTTAAAATAGAATTCTTTAGCTACACTACGTAACACGAAACCTCTAGATTTTCGTTTTCAATAAATTGGCAAACAGATTCAAATATCTTTTTATAAAAATAAAATGATGTGGAGATGTCAAATCTTAGAGGTGAAGCTTTTGAACTGCACTCTCGTATGTTCCAGATTGAATGAAGAATCTCGGATATGGAATACAAAGAAAGTAAAGCTCGCAGAAATCTCTGAATTTCTTATATCTGCGTTAAAATAAAACTGAAAGCAGAGCCTGAAGTTTATCTGAGTACTGATTACAAACTCGAGATAAGTTTGTATTTCCAACAAGGATATGCTTTTTAACTTCTACTTTTTTATGTCAGAATCCGATGTGCTTTTTCAAACATGAGATGAAATTTGTAATCTTGTATATCGCTATTTTGAAATCGTTATAGTTTCTGTGAGTTATATGAACAAAGTTTTGTTTTCTTAGGTAGAAAAAAAAAAAACCTGATTTTTTTTCTTTGACAGAAAAAGTGAGATTTTCATTTTTGCCAATGTGGTAAATTAATTTGTATTGTATTCGCAAACATATATTTTTTAAACCCCAGATTAAGGGTTGGCACACCTTTTGAGAATATGTTCAGAAAAAAAAAGGAACTCCAACTAGTTTTACGCTTTCCGAGTGCTCAATTAAAAAAAAAAAAAAAAAAAAAAGTTCTCTACGGTAACGACTCTTTATATTTGTTATTCACTATCTACTTAAAATTTAGGTCAAATTAGGTAAAATTAGGTAAAATTAGGTAAAATTTAGAAAAAAAAACCGATTTTTTTTCTTTGACAGAAAAAAAAACATTTCTCTACGGTAACGACTCTTTATATTTGTTATTCACTATCTACTTAAAATTTAGGTCAAATTAGGTAAAATTAGGTAATTAGGTAAAATTAGGTAAAATTTAGAAAAAAAAACCCGATTTTTTTTCTTTGACAGAAAAAGTGAGATTTTCATTTTTGCCAATGTGGTAAATTAATTTGTATTTTATTCGCAAACATATATTTTTTAAACCCCAGTTTAAGGGTTGGCACACTTTTCGAGAATATGTTCAGAAAAAAAAAGGAACTCCAACTAGTTTTACGCTTTTCGAGTGCTCAATTTTTCAAAAAAAAAACAGTTCTCTACGGTAACGACTCTTTATATTTGTTATTCACTATCTACTTAAAATTTAGGTCCTAAAGAAGCAAAACTCAATATTGGGGAAAATCTTACAGTGGTACCTTTCGACTTGAAGTGAGAGCAATGTGGAATACTGCAATGGTTCATTTCCTTTTTTCACACTGCAAAAGGACTATAAGACGATTATCAGTGAAAAATAAATTATATCACGTTAAAAGAAGAAAAAAAGGATGTACTTGTTCACTAGTGCAAAGCCTGGCACATAACTTGCCATAGTCTGCCTCTCCACACCCAGTGTACACTACTGGTCAAAAGTATTGCAAGTTTGAGAAATCTAACCATCATTTCGAGAATAAGCCCAGAAAAATGGACAGGAAATTTGCCAGATTTAAATATTTTTGAGAATTTATGTAGTTATAATTGGAAAGAATACATCTGAATATCCCCAAAATCCAAAATGAGATCTTCAGGAACCCATAATTTAAGTTGGCACCGTAAAACACCGTGTGTTGTAAAACATGGTGGATTCCAAATCTAAAAGAGAGGCTGTTGTGATCCAAGTCAAGGCTGCTCAGCAACATAATAAA
Source organism: Cheiracanthium punctorium (assembly GCA_038373885.1). NCBI lineage: Eukaryota > Metazoa > Arthropoda > Arachnida > Araneae > Cheiracanthiidae > Cheiracanthium > Cheiracanthium punctorium. The sequence goes on along the minus strand of JAWZYV010014616.1, from coordinate 986,572 downwards.
GGATCTTGAGTTCAATTGCATTTATTTATTATCCTCTTTATGCAGAATAACTTGAAATGAATTCTTTATTTAATTTTACTCCGGCGAGCCAAAATGGATTATGATTTCTATAATGACCTAAATATTTTTTATGCTACTTTTTCAATAAATTAAATAATTATTTTTGTTCTTTAACTGAATGCTATCTTGTTTCTGAAATAATTAATTTAACACGTCGACATTAAAAAAAAATATCAATTATATTGATTTTTAATTTTGACGGGGGGAAAGGGGCTTAATCTTGAAAAGGGTTAGATTTCTGAAACTTGCAATACGTTATGCCAGTAGTGTAAACTAGGCATATACATGCTGTTCGAAAACAAGGACTGATATGGTTCCTCTCTCATTGTCCGATTACACATTCTTAGTAAAATTTATTAGCAACATAGAGATACATAGTAGGCAGTACGTCAAAATAATATTCGCCAGATACCAGTTTTCCTTCATTTCGTTACGTCTTATGATTTATATTTAATAAAAATACGTTATTTACGTACTTCAGTATATTATTTGTTTTTGTACCGAGTTGTTTCTTCAAGCATTCTCCTGATATTGCACTTGTTTATTGTAATAAAAGACTAAGTGGTTAGAATGTTGAGATCAAATCCCTGTGACTTGTGTTTGATTCCGGGCTGTTTCTTAAAAAAGATGCATTACTGAATAAATGTTTAATTAATACCTCTTAAAAGCATTAAAATTTTCTTAAGAACCTAATTTATTTTTTTATAGATATAGATTAAAATAATTAAATCTTAGATCCATATATTTTCTTTTTACTACTTTTAATTTGTTAAAAAAATATATAATAATGAAAAGGTGTTCTTCTGTGGTTTCTTATTTTAATCAATAATTTTTTTTCAGAATGAGTATTGATCATTAAGAAAATTTTCTTTGTTTATTAATCTATAACAATATTAATACCATAAAAAATGCATTATGTTTTTTTATAAACAATATAAACTAATTAAATAATCATTGTTTATATTTTTCATCGATACTCTAACTTCTGAATGAAAAAAAAAATGAATTACCATACATTTGTAAAAGATGAAAAGTTATAATTAATTACTATTTTAATTGTATGCAAATTAAAATTTGAGTAAATTAAAAGCATAATTTTAGCATTGTTGCTTCTTTTGAAACTGAAATCAAATAACTAAGTTAAAGAAATGTATGAGTATTTCTTTGTTTTACGATAACTACTTTTAAAAAGTAGAATGTAATCTTATTTTTTAAAACATGAATTTTCATTATGAAGACATTAGACAGCGTTACTCTCCATTTCCACTTAAATATTTCTTGGATATGTAACTGAATTATTTTACAGCAAAATTAGGAAAGTAAACTACATTAAGTGTATGCTAATGTGCAATGCTTTATGCATAATTGATTTATCATTCAACCTGCTTCCTTGTTTGTCGCCAAGAAATTTTGCCAAAGTATAGGTAACCTTGTGACAAAATGAGCCAATGATAGACTGCCTATATCATTCCTTCTAGTGGTACTAAGCTACACTGTCACATTGTACCGTCACTGGAGGATAACATAGAGGTTATATAGATGACCCCTTATTAAGGACGCGTTACATGTGACTGTATTGAGAATACGATGCTGGAGTAATGTATCCAAAACGGCACCGCAATTTTTTCACTGATAGTGTCCAAAAAGTCATCACTAAACGGTAAAGATCAAGTTGTTAAATTAACTCATTTTGTTTAAAATATTTTTACAAATGTTTATGTGTAAACACGATAACGAAAAAGTAAGTTGAATAATAAACGCAATTGCTCATAAAACTGTTCATTTTAACTAGATATTTTATGAATTTGCAGGATAATGTGCACCAGACTCGTACAATTTTGTGTCCATTTTTTTTTTTTACAAATGTTATGTTAAACACCTTTGTTACATATAATATCATTAAAAGTAGTGCTTAATTTGCGACTTGTAATTCATTAATATGCACATATAAAACCATATTAATTTTAGGAACATACTATTAAAAATAATTCAATTCATGCGATTTTAAATTGTGAGGGATTCAAAACTTATTTTTCTACGCCCAAAACAAATGTTGGAAAATGTACATTTTTGTACAAACGACTCGGGGTAATTCCTTCTTTTTTTATTTATTTACTGCACGAAAATGCGTCACTTATGACACCTTCAAATATTCTACTTTTTACATTACTTGGCTCCGTGCCTCAAAAAAGCATGAATTAATGGTAGAATAAAAGTGAAAATAAAGGGACGGCTATAACGACTGTCTGTAACGTGAACACATAGAAAATCTCTTAAAATCAACTTGTAATACCAAAGAAAAAAATGATTTCTTCATTTGTTGTCTACATACGATTCGTGTTTTATATTTTATGCATTGTGTCTTTATGGACGTCCGTAGATTCATATTAAAACAAGACTTCAGGTTTCTTTTATCTTGATTTTTCCTTCCTTTCTTTTGTCATTTCCCTTATCTTGAAATTTAGTCACGGACGACATAATGGGTTCATTTTGCCAAAAAAGATTTTAAGGTGTTGTTTTGCTTTTAACAAACGCTTCGTTTTTTTCGTGATGTGGGTTTTGAAGCACCTCTACGACCACATAAAAACGTTTCAATTTGAAATCTAGAAAACACCGAGATTCGAATAGTTTTTTTTTCAGATATTTTTATGATATCTTAATATTTTCAAATTAAAAAAATATATTTATGAACTTATTTTTTCATTATTTTGTTTTTCATTAAACAGCATAATGTTTTAAATAATAAATTCTAAATCATGTATTTTTAATTGCTTGTACTCATTTTTACACCGTACACATTCAAATATCAATATAGAGGGTTGTCCAAATTAAATTTCCCGAACTCGGAGGCCTGTGCAGGATGTTGTATGGGTCATAATGTGGTGAAATTTTGAAAACAGGCACTTCAGATCACGCGCTCGTGATTTATTAAAAAAAAAAAAATATTAGTACAAGAAGTTGTCGATAGGTGGCGCTGCAGATCAACAAGACGTTCTACAGATGTTCTATATGTGTGCCGTGGTCGAATAGGGCATATCAACAGCACGAGAAACAGTTGGCACACTGACAACACCATGTGGCGATTGGCTAGTGGCGTCCACGACCACCAAAGCAACATCTTGTCCCATGCAGAATCCACAACATGTCGTCCTCTACCTGGTAAAATTCCAAGCTGTCCGGTTCTTTCGAACTTCATCATGTCTCGTAAAGCGCGTGGTATCATTGGTCCTCGGCGTAAGTTCTTCAGCCGACGGAATGCTCGCAGCACAGGAGTTCTCATCATTCTGGTAGAAAAGTTTCACTAACAGAGCTTTGTCTTTGAAATTCGCCATTGTGCACCAGAGAGCTGGAAACAACTCCTGTCGTCTTTTGGATACGTTGCGCAGAAGCTTTGTTTCTGCAAATCACGTTGTTGCAATATGCAAGTTACAAGTGTTACACCGCCACCTATCGGTAACTTCTTGTACTAATATTTTTTTTAATAAATCACGAGCGCGTGATCTGAAGTGTCTGTTTTCAAAATTTCATCACATTATGACCCATACAACATCCTGCACAGGCCTCTGAGTTGGGGAAGTTTAATTTGGACAACCCTGTATACTGCAGAAGGAATTATAATTACGTAATTGAGTTTCAAAAATTTAATAGAATTATTTATTTACATTATTTTGGGTAATATTATAAAAAAAGAATATTATTCACTATCCGCAATATTTCTTTCTAGGAGCTCATTCTGTCAGGTGTTTTTCAGTATGTAATTCAGAATTTCCAAGCATTTTTTTAACTTTTAGAAAGGCATCCTAAATACGAGTAAAGTACGAAATACGCAAAATCTTGAAACCGTTCTAGTTTGTGAGATCGTGTCTTCATATCGTTTTTTAAGAATTTTTTTTGTACATTTATTTTTATTGATTTTAAATATTTTTTTTCAGTCTTTAAGCAAATAATTACTGACTTATAAGGTATTATCGTTGTTAGTACCATTTAAGATTATCTCAAACTTTCATAGATTAATCAAACGAAATTATTTAGCTATGAAGTACATCTAGAAGACACTATTTCTGAATACCATATTGATACCGAAAAGAATACTTGTATACACAAAAGCATTTTTTATAAACTAACAATACAGCGAAAGTTGTTAGATCAAAGCTTTACTTTCGAACAAAGGAAGTCTGATACTTGTTTTTTTCTAAAACAAGCCTGTACTTTTTGGGTAAAAATTCTCTTTTTCCTTTCTTTCCGAGGGGTGTAATGTTCAAAAGGGCGTTTCTGTTTTCGTGTTCTTGGATCCAAACTCTTGCATATGGTTTAAAAAGTAGAAAATATTTGTAACTTGTTTATTTATTTTTTTTTTTTACACCGATTGTTAGGTTTTAGATGTTGGAAATTTCATTAAAGAGACATCTGTGGTGATAAAAATTCAGTGATTTATTGGCGCTTTCAATGTAAATTTGATCTAATTCTAGTAAAATATTATAAATGGGTATGTCACTATTATTGATCTGTTCTCTAGTTCAGCCCCCTCAGATATTTTAGTTTTCACTTCCGCCCTAGTAGCACTAGTTCAAAAAACGTTAAAATTACGTGGGAAACACGTTTTTCGACGTTAAAAAACGTGTTTTAAAGGTCTTTTGGACTAATTTTGCTACTAGGGTAGGGGTGCCAATGTGAGATGATGTTGCAGCCATCAGTGGCTTGCATTTTAGGGAAGAAAACTAACAATTGGTGTATAACCGATTAAAAAGTGAAGCGAAAGCATACAATCTTTAAGGTAAACTATATGAATGTGTTTTGCGATTTATGTTAAAAAAAAAGAACTGGAAAGTTCAATTCTATGACGTGTTTGATTGTTGAGACACTCGATGAGAAAATGACGCTTTTTGTCAATGTGAGTTAACCGTAATTTTGTACGTTTTTTTTTTAATCGGGTGCTTATATTAGCAGTTCTGCAACAATTTTCGAAGCCGCATAATGTAAAATCTGATTAAGTGAATCGAGAAAAAAAACTATGGAAAACTTTACAGGATTGAACTAGACATTCAGCGGTTAAAAAAAAAAATAACTGCATCGTTTAAATTATGTTTTAACTCTGAATGTTTACAAGTTTTTAATGCTTGTTGGTTGATAGTATTTAATTCAGATTATTTAATTCAGCTTTCTACAATATGTGAGCAACTTCCATATTCAAATCCAAAAATTCAAATAGAATTTAGAACTAAAAGTGTAAGCAAATATTTGTAAACAAATTTTGTGAGAAAACATTTATTACTTTGTAACTGTTCTATAAGCATATGTTTATGCTTTTGTCTAAAGTAGAGTGTACGTATATGTTACGATAAGATAAACCGAAGTATGGTAAATCCTCTGTTTTACCGGTAAAATCTAGCTTTGACAAAACTGGCTTGGTAAATGTCCGAAGTGCGCATTTATATTAATTCATTTCGGGCTTTTACCAAGCCTTCGCGGTAAAACCTAGGAGTTACCAACGGCTTCCGGTAAAAGCCCGAAACCAGGGATTGCTTATGGTAGGATTTTCCACTCGCAGCTATATTGTATACAGTCTGTCCCGTTGGAATCAAGAAACCATTTTATTCTTTGCAAAGAAAATAAGTGTACATGAAGTAGAAAAAAAAACCTTACTCAGACGTAAAGCCAAAAGTTAACCTTTCTGTGGGCAGTGTTCTTTTCTTTCATCGGTCCTCTCTGGACCCAGTAAGGCATTCAGAGATCTGTTATTGCCCAGGACATCACCAATGCCCATATCACATCTTCTCCTACACAGTAAAAAAATTCAGAAACGTTAAATACTTACAGCGGAAAGGTTTCCGAAAGTATAGCGTAACCTACCGATGCTCTACTCGAACTCACGATTTCGGGAAAATAACCGATACTTCGGGGTAAAGTATTTACGGGGGAAAGGAAATCTTTATTTGGGACTTCGCGCGCGTGCGCCAAGTGCCAAGAGACAGAGGGATAACAGTGAACGCGTCTTCCCTAATAGCACAGATGGTCACAAAAGAGTCGCTGTGACGTCACAGAGGGTCACAATTTTCACAGGACTGTCACATTGTAACTTCTTGCACAGCCCGATTATGACCAACAGGGGCCCCGGGCATTGATGAATTTGGGGGTCCCCATCTATAAAATTTGTTTCCTTTTTCATAATATTTTGACATATAAAAGAATATTTCAAAACAACATTTGAAACTGGGGGCCCTGGGCAAAGTCCCGATTTGCCCATGCGATAATAAGGGTCTGGTAACTTGTGAGTGATGTAACTTCACTGTGTGGTCACTGTGAAGTTTATTTGTGACCAGCCACCAGGTGACGTCGCCGGATGAATACTTAATAAAACGGAGGAATACTTAAACAAAACAGCACATTATCTCCTGAAAATAATTTATGTGGAAGAAAAAGAATTTAAGATTTTTAATTTATATTTATTAATTATGGTATTTTCTCTCACTAACAAATTACAAAACACTTCAAAAAAAAGTCTAAGTTTCCAAAACAAGCCGTACCACAAATAACTTTTGCAGCAGTCAGTTTACTTTTAAAGCAAAATTCGGCACGAAAACCGCAGCGTCGTGGTACCGTGCTCTCCTCCGAATGCGAAGGTCCAGCGTTCGATTCTGGTCGCTAGTCCTGAGCGCTCCTTCCGATAGTTTGGTGCTGCCATCTAGTTTAAGATACTCGAAACGCTTCATCTAGTGCATGTTACTTTTTTCTGAAAAACTCGGAAAGGTTACTCGTTAATTCGGAAACCTTTCCAGAATACTCGGAAACCTTTCCGGAATACACGGAAAGGCTACTCAATACTTTACCAAAATATACAGAAACGTTACCCCATCTTTTCCAGAAACCTTCTAAAATGAAAGAAAATAGGTAAATATGTTTCCGGTATACGCAGAAACGTTTCTAAATACTTTACCCGCATGATTCGGAAACGTTTCCGCAATTTTAAACTACAAGAGCTACCCCATTTTTTGGGGTAACGTTTCCGATTTTTTTTTTTTTACCGTGTACGTTCAATTTTCAATTCAATCATGTATTTCGTTCAACTTGTTCGACTATTTCACTCAACTGGTTTGACTGGAAAAGGGAATGAACGAATCTGTGATGTCACTGCAGCCTCTCCGTTTGCTTGCCTGTGATTGGTCTATCGGAGAAGTTGAACAAGTTGAATAAAATACTCAATTTTTCCCGTATTGGGACGCAATAAAAAAAAATCAAAACCATTATTTAAAAACTGACCTCCTAGGTTCGCTTTATAGTAAAACTGACTGTATTGTTTGATATTTAAAATATATTTTACAGTACAATTAATTTTAATTTGACGAAAAAATCGAGCATTTTAGGAATTTGAAATCGACTCTTGTATTTTCCCTCTTTGGTATTTTCTTGTTAACTACCTTACCTGGCAGATGAGCTATTTGCTCAATAATAATTAATTCTCTCCTGTGCTTAAAAATTGCACAATTAAAAAACTTCGAATGTTCGCAAAAAATATTTTGCAATCGTAATTTAATCGTTATCTCACTATGCGTCATCGTGATCGATTTTTTTTTATTGGTTTGATTATTGTAATCTAATTGTAAATTACAGAACTAATACTTGGGATTAACGTAATCTAATCTAATCATAATCGAGGAAATTAATATTTGGTATTACTGTAATCAAATCGTAGGCTCCGTCTGTAAAGAAAATAATCGTCATTGCAATCGATTACGCATCCACATATCTGTTTTAAACTTTGGTTCCATCGACTTATTCTGAAATCATATCTCATTTCCATCACTTTTACAATTTATAGTATCGCTTAAAATATTGTAGTGTGTTTTAACCTTTTTGAGACACACTGTATACAATATAGCTGCGAATGGAAAATCCTGTCATAGGTAATCCTTCGTTTCGGGCTTTTACCAGAAGGCGTTGGTAAATCCTAGGTTTTACCGCAAAGGCTTGGTAAAAGCCCGAAATGGGATCCTATTGGATTTTTGCCAAGCCACTTTCGTAAAAGCTAGGTTATGCCGGTAAAACCTAGGATTTACCAGACTTCGGACTTTTACCGTAACATATATATTCTTTTTTTTTCTTGCAACTTCAGCAGAAATGTATTTCTACTAGGACGGTTTTCAGTTTTTTTTTTCTAATTTTAAACTAGCGGCAACAATGTGCTAACCCTGCACAGCAGTTTTTTTACAAATATGGTTCAGTCTAAAATCGTACGCATATGTAAAAAAAAATAATTTCTTTAATTATTAGGCATACCGGAAAGTTAATGATGCTTTTCGTGTGTCGTTATTTCTCCTAGCCAAAATTACTGTTAATAATAATGCAAAATTCGGTATGTATGTCCGTTTTTAAAATTAGGTTCTCGATGAGACAGCATTTTCCGAAATGTGTAAGCTATAAGTGGATGTGTGGAAAATGTTCTTTTAAATCTGTATCTCAAAGGGGGGAAAGAAAGTCATTCTTGTGGGAAAAATCATGAATACCAGAAATCAATTTTAGGACTCTTGAAATTTGTCCTTCAAGGAGGGTAAACGACCATCTTCCCCTCATATTTCACTTACCTTTCTTGCAAGAAAATAAAATCTATAAAATGCTTGATTTTAAATGTAATAAAGATGATTTCCATGTTTAGGCACAGTTTGGTGGTAATTAAAAGCTTTTTGATAATACTTACTTGAATTAAATTGTCAAAAAAAAAAAAATTGCTGTCCGGTACATATATCTAGGGATGGACGCGAGACGACTTTTTGCGAGACGAGACAGAGATTTACAGCTTTTTTGCGAGACGAGACAAGCATTTTTAACATTAGGATATAGGGATTTTTGCGAGACGAGACAAAGCTTTTCGGCTGTTTTGCGAGACGCGAGACACCAAATTTTCGTCTCGCGTCCATCCCTACATATATATGAGTAATACAGGGCTTTTCAAAACTATAGGTCCGATATGTAAAGGCTCGTAGAGTAGTAAATTAAGACGGGTCGAAATCGTGCAGATATTTGGGCTCGCAAATGTCGTCATGTGGCTGTTAATAATCACTTCGGAAGTAGTGTTGAAGTAATAGCGAACTTTCTCGGACCACGGTTTGTGAAAATCTATTGCTGCTTTCACAAAAAAATTCATTATAACTGATAGTTTACGATTTGGCATTACATTGATGAAAATCTCGTAGAAAAGCTTACTGTTTCTGAAACTCTTTCTAAGAATTGCGGCGAACACTTCTTGCGAAAGTGTTTATTAACAGGTACATGAATGCATTTCCGACACCGCATTGCTATAGGGTCCCGTAGAGGGACGTACCCAGAAAAAAATTTCGGGGAGGATCCGAAAATTTCGGAGGGGGTCCGAATGATGAAAAGGGTATAATTCTTCACAAAAAGAGTTCATCATTATTATTTTGTTAGCAAAAACTGAAATTTCGGAGGGGGTCCGGACCCCCTGGACCACCCCCCTGGGTACGTCCTTGGTCCCGTACAGTCTTACTTCCCTTTATTACCCTTTACAATTCTGGCCTGGTTTAGAAACACTATATAAATAGATCAGGCAAAAAAAAATTATGGGAGTTGTATAAAGTAGGTAAGACATAATAATCGGTGAACTAGCAAAATAGATAAGGTTTGACAAACATAAGTTTTCAGAGAGTAGATTTTTTAAATTTTTATCTCAAATTTTAGGAGGAAGAGGGGAACTAGAAGCAGCCACTCGTTCTACTGTAAAACACGTTTCGGCGCTGAAGTCCCAGTCTATCTTTTATAATTTTCTCGATTTAATTTTTTTTTTAACTTTTCTAAATAAAATAGTTTGATTGCTACTATGTTCGTGAGACATGTAAGGGTATATTTCGTTAAATTTCACTTTCATGAATATTTCAGACTAACGAATAAAGTATTAATATTTTTTTAAGTTCATTCATAATAAAATCTTACTTTGATGTTTTTTTTTAAATTACAATGGCTCGATTTCATATTTTTCCCCTTTAAAAATGTTAAAAATTCTTATTGTAAAAAGTGAAATTTTGTCTTAAAGTGAAATTCTAAAACTATTTTAATGCATCATTTCTAAACAAAGGCGACATAAATTACTTTCAGATTATTTTAACTAAGTAGGCTTCCTTTTCTATTTTCCATGCAAACTAATATTCTCAAAGAAAAATAAATCTAATACTAATAGTATTCGTGATCTTTAATCCGTAAATGGAAGGCGCGTGTGCCATCTTCATTTATTAGCATCACACTTTTTAACGTTTTCGAAAATCTTATAACTCTATCAAACGGGAAAAGTTTCTCCATATAATGCAGATAATCTAAAATTTGTGTACAGAACAGTTCTTAAAAACACGATATTTCAGAATAATATACCATATTATAGAAAGCTTCTGAAAAGTATACTTGTCCCCAACAAGATTTTTCCTTTTTATAAATATATAAACTAACATTACAACAGAAGTTGCTAGATCAAAGGTTTATTTTCTGACAAAGGAAGTCTGATACCTTTTTTTTTTTTCTTCCTTTCTAAAACAAGCCTTTTACTTTTTGCGTAAAAATACCGCTTTTCCTTTCTTCCCGGTGTGTGTAACGTTGTAAAGGGTGGTTCGGTTTTTGTGTTTTAAGATCCAAACTCTTGCATATGGTTTAAGAAGGAAAAAAAAAAAAGTAAAAACATTCGTTAGTTTTTTTGCTTTTGTGGGCCGCGTCGTTTGCATTAGGTTGCAAATTTCAGTGAGCGGCGAAACTATTGACGATATTAGTTTTTTTTCAGATGGAATTTTCGTAGTCTCGCAACTTTCGGATTTAAATGAGATGTCACCTTAATCTGTTGTTGTGTGATGCTATTGCTTGAACTTCGCCCTTGCAACTGGTTGTATTTTCGTTTTTTAACTGGCTTTGATTGAATGATTCTGATAACGAAGCCATTAAAATTCCGGATGTAAATAAGATATATTAAATAAATATTATTAGTTAATACTTCCAGGAAATTTTGGGAAGTAAAAAAGGCTTAATCGGCTACAAACTGACAGGTAGGTCGCTTGTTGCTCTTGGGTTTTCCTTCGTTATTATTTGTTTTTACTTTCGGAACATGTGTCATGTAAGGAAAGTATTGTCATCGTGAAAACATTCGACTTCGAGATTTTGGTGTATTACACGATTTGAGGTCTTCTGAATTCATTTATGCTATTTTTACGACATGTATGATAGCTCCTAAACGGGGCATTCGATTGAGCGCAAATTCGGTATATATGTTATAAATCACAATCGTAAGACCGGTATTGATTTTGATGTGTATAGAACTTAGTTTTTCTACAGTGCTACGACAAAGATTTTTTTACACTATGGCCAATGGGAAGAAATTATTGAAAGTGCGCTAGCGTTTAAACGGCGCATTCGATGGAGCTTCAGTTTGGTATATATGCTGGAATTATTCATTGATTAAAATTTATTTAAATGCATGGTCATGATCTTAATCGTAAGTGTCCGGAAAGTAGAATGGAGTCACTCCCAATTTTTTCAATTTCTAACCAAAGAAAAAAAATGGATAATTATGGTAAAAATAATTATCTTTGTAAAATAATATGCATAAAAACGTACTTATCCAGTATGATCGATTCGAGTGGTACAAAATAGTTCACCCTATTTCATATAAACAGTTCCATTATCCACATAAGCAGAAAGGATAGGAACTGTCTTATAGTAGATTCTATCTTTCCTGCTCGTATGGATGGCGAAATTTTTTTGCAACTGAAAACCAGTGCACCTTTTTGTTGCAACCCTAAACGATAGTACTGGATCCTTTTATGGGTACTGGATTCTTTTTATGTGCGCTATTTTACATTGATTGTTTCTACCTTTTAACACCATTTTTTTGTTCATTGTTTTTGTTAGGTAATTACGCAGTCGCTTTTTATTTGTGTGTGATCGAACTAATTCCTATACAGCAGTCAGAATTTATTATTTTAAGCGGTTTACATGTATGGTTTATAGAATTAATTATTTTATCAATGCCTCTTTCACAAATTTCGCAAAAGCTCTAGCGACGAAAGAATGTGCGTCTGTGAATCAGCTCTCGAATATTTCTTTTGAAGTACAAAAATCATTTACCAATCCAAATACCGTACTGGACCGAATATAACGCTGCCCGAATTTAAAGCGACCCGGAAAATTTTCATCAAATAATTTTAAAAAATCTGATATTTCGGCCTCGAATTCGGCGAGATTCGGGTTTTTTACGGGCGATGATCAGTCAAAATACACCGCGTTATATTCGGGCCAATACGGTAATTTCACAACCTGAATTGAAACCAAAGTGAGCATCTGTGCAAGGTGAGAAGAAAACTATTAAGCTTTACCAAATTATAATACCTATAAATTTCGCACAGGAATTATGTAAATGGAAATTATCAGTGCATTTGTTTCTATGAATGGAATGCTACTTTTAAACATGTTTTTTTCATTACGTTTAATTTTTGTGCTGTTTTGGCTGTTATCTGAGTATGAGGCTATATACTGTAAAGAACACTCTATTAAACTAGTATTAAATGGGTGAAACAACAAAGAACTTTTACAAAACACACACAACTAAAATTACTACGTGTTGTTCCCGGTTATTAGAAAGGATCCACCCTTATTCCTATCTAAAAGTTATCTTGCATTCGGCGCATATTTTTAAAGCTGAAGAAGTGTGGGCCCTTTGTACCACTCGAAATGGTCCGATAGAAAGGGCACACATTTTTTCCTTTTATATATGTGTGTTTATCACACAGTTCTTTATTGTTTTAAGATTTTCCTGATAGTTAGTTTACAACCATCAGCAAAAAATGTCTTAGTTTTGAGTTAACCCATTTCGCTTTTTTTTATGAAACGATCAAAATCTCAAAACTTGCGTGTTGTAAAAAACTTGTTAAGCTTTGCTATCAATGATAAATTATACTGAAAAAAACTTCAAATTTACCACACCCTGGCTAACTGATAGATTCCATAGAAATAGGGCAATAGAACATACTTTAATAATTCATGTTTGAAGGTTTGAATCGTCCTTTAGTATTCCAATCTTTAAACAAATTTTAAATTTGTTACAGCAAAATAATATCACTGAAGAGAAATTAAATTTTGATTCCTTTCCATGCAAAATATATCGCTTTAAACAAATAAATAAATAAAATGGAGAAACAAATATTAAATTGGCTGTAGCGAAAAAAATAACGAAAATGACATTGTAAATAAAAGATGCAAGCTGTCGCTTTACATATTTTTCACTCAAAGCCATCCTTGAAAAATAGTCAAGGAACACGAATAATAAAAAAAAGTTATTCCTAGTAAAAATATTCCACTATTTTGTTTCACAGAGGCAAATCATTTTTATTCAGGAATCTGAAACGTTCGTCTTTGATCTTGTCTGGCACTTTCAGTTTTTGCAACTTAAGATGGGAAAATGCAGCTTATTGCGTTACTGGAGCAGGACTTTAACTATGTAAAAATATTTTACTCCCACATTCTCTCTTTATATATATCTATATGTAGAAATGTTTGTTAACATCTGTTTATTTATCTCGCAAATATCGGAACAAAGTGTTGCTGTTTCGAACCATATGGTCTAGACAACTACGGTAAAACTTTCATCGTTTACAAACTTCTACTATTATTCATAGAAAGTCTTAGACTGCGTACAGTATTTTTCTTTTGCTTTATATTGTGACAGGTCGTGAGGATAGCCCAGTTACTTCTGTCTGTTTTATTACCCGTCGCTTTCGCGAATGATAATCCAAGGCATGAAACAAACGAAATAAAATACAGATATATATGAACTTTATCTTGAAATCTTGGCGCTTTTCTCAATTGGCAAATGGAAAATGATATTTCATACTTCGATGGAGGGGGAATTTATAAAAAAGCTCTACACTTTTGCTTAGACTCATTTGAAATTCAGTGTGACGTTAGATTTTATGCAATACAAAGAATGCTTAGTAGATTTATTTTGTGTCCGTGAACTTTATTTTTAATCCATCCGTCTTCACTAGATGGATTAAAAATAAAGTTCACTTCGTTCTATTTTGGTAGTACTTTAAATCCCCAAAATATGCGCAAAATTTCACACAGAATGATGCTTTTATAGGCATATTTCAGTACCGATTTTCAAATAAATATTTTGAAGGCACAACCAAATATTTCTATCATTTATAATAAAAGAAATCTAGAATGCATATATCCTTTTTGTACATTTTCGTACGAACTCTCGTGCATGTGAGTTTAGGATATTCGCAAGTTTGAAAATTACTCTTCTGATTTTTACTTTTATTACCTTATATGGGATGCACATGAGTATTAATTGCTTGATTTTATGTTCCTTACCGTTAAGGTAGCATATACGGTGGGGTAATTTTGAAACGGGGTGATTACAACCAGCGGAATTCCTAAAATTCTAAATGATAAAGTTTCTTTAAATACCAGGCCTAAAGCTTATAATGCATTTTTTATAATAGATATCTTCCAGAGAAGTAGCGAGAGAAAAAATTTAGGTTGAAGTGAAAAAGTAAAATTTTTCAGAAAATGCTTGATTTATTGACATCCAATTAACAAAAATACAAAATTTCGGAGGGTACCCAGGGCCCCTATGGCTCTTAACTAAGTTTCTGTCTTCTATCATAATAAAAAAATACTTTTAAAGTCAAATTAAAGCTCTATAAACTATGCATTGAGCATTTCCAGTTTTTAGAATGATATAGCATTATAAATTTTAATAAAATATCTCTATGAAAAAGATAAGTTTTAAGAAAATTTTGAACTCTAATCCACTTTGCATTTTGTGAATGATTGAATTAATGTTTAAACATTGCATTTGAAGATTTTCATTAATAAGTTCTGTTAATTGTTCTTGGTAATATAATACTAGAAGAATATACGAGGTGCCTTCAAAAATGTTACTTTTAAAATTATTTACTTTACGATTCGTCTTTTATTATTTCGCAAGTATTCCACTGACTAGTTAGAAATTCTTCAAAATTTTTACTTCGTTTAAAAGTTATTCATTTTAATAAATAAATTTTCCTTTAGCCTCAACAAATGATTATTTAATGAATGACTCTCTACCTCTAAGTATGAGATACACTAATAAATGCTAGCTAATGTTCCTCTATTTCCAATTGAATGAATTTTCATGATGTAATTCCTTGAATATCCGTTGCGTTTCTCATCGATGCATTTATTCCAAATGAACCATTTCTAGAATGGACCGTGCCGGGGATACCTCGGAAGGGTAGAGAATTTTTCACAAGCATTAATGAAGTTCAGATGATACCTTACCGGTTATTAAACATATTTGGGAATATACTATCCAGCTTAATGATGCGGATATCTGGAGATGGTGACAACCTACGAAGCAGAGGATTATAAATATAAATTTGTCTCTTACTGTGAAAGATGAAAGTGGATTAGCAAGCACAGCAGAGTGTGAATCTTTCACGATGTATGGACGACTTGTCGGCGTTCGAACTGTTTAATATCTTGCGGAAATTCAGAAAGCAGTAGCTTATTGAGAAGTGCATTGTGCGAATTTACATTTCTATTGTCATTGCTAGATAAGATTTTTCTGAATATCTGTGTTAAATCGATTTCATACTTTATTTTACAAGCAATTATTTGAATGAAATTGGGTGCAATATACAGGGTGGTCATAGTCAAACTGCAAATGTTCAAGGGGTGCTGGAGAGAAAACTACCAGGAATATTCCAATGAAACTTGGTATCTGAACGTTTCAGAACATGCGCAAGTCAAATATGCAATAAAAAATCGTCATTTTCACCCGATAGATGGCGCTATATCGAGTTTCAATGCTTATGGACGTCATATATGCAAATTTTAAGCCCATCGAACAGTGTAAAAACAAGACCACTTTGAGTAATGGTCAATCATGACTCTGAATAAGAAGGAACGTGCATTGTTAGCGAAGATTTTCTATAAGAATGGTAGCAATTATTCAGCTACTCTGAAAGAATACCGGCGTATGAAACGATTAAGAAGAGGTCCAATGAGTGTCAATGAGAATAAATAAGGGTTTAATTGTTTTCCAAAGCGTATTTATGAATTGTTTAATTTGTGATCTTAATTAACGTTAATTTTTGATTACATGTTACTATAAAAATTTAATTACTGAAGCGAATTGTATGGAATCTGGATAAAGTGTAAATGATGTTTTATATTGTTTATATGCCTCTTAGAATGCCACTATGCTCTGTCTATCGGTTTTGGAAGTTGTATATGCCACCGGTGAGCTTTGGAATACGGTACAGCGCCATCTATTGGGTGAAAATGACTATTATTTTTGCGTATTTGACTTGCGCATGTTCTGAAACGTGTAGATACCAAATTTCACTGGAATATTCTCGGTAGTTTTCTCTCCAGCACCCCTTGAACAATTGCAGTTTAATTATGGCCACCCTGTAGTTACACCATTCTGTCAAGGCAGTATATGATAGTTTTAGATGTAAGAACTACAAGTTAGTGAGCGAAACATGGAATTATAACTTTTTAAACTGTAGTAAAAGTTTCTTAAGCCGGAGACGAAACTCGTTTGTGTGTGTTACTGAGACGTAAATGATTCATTAAATAAATACAGTTTATGAAAAATTGTCTTTTTCACCTGGGAAAAATTTAACTAAAACACTGTATCAGTAAAACACTCAGAACTGGAATAATTAGCATAACTTCGACTAATCGAAATCAGAAGCACAACATGAATTTTACTTAATATTAAATTTGTTAGAGGGACTTAGATCTGTGATATTTAAATAGAATTTTTATGATTTTGCGATGGGGGAAAAAAAAAAACTTGCACATGCACATTAAGTTGGGGAGGGGAAATTCGTTTATATATATATATATCGTCTGTCATTAAAATTTAGAACTACTATGAAAGATAGTTTTTTAATTTTTTACCAATTTTCAAAAGAGCATTCTGGGGTTAAATAAGGTCCCTTGCCTTAGTTTAAAAAGATACTAATGTTGTCTTTAATATAAAGTTTAAAGGAAAATGGTAAATGATGTTTGATTTGAATGTGTCTTAATATTACTACTTAAGGTGTGTATAAATACCCATTGGCGATTGCAAGAATACACTCAATTCAGCCGCCAGTAGATAGTAACAAAATCAAATGAGGAAATGACACTTTTAAAGTTCGTACATAAATCCTCGAATAAAAATGTGAAATGAACTCTGCAAATGCAAGGGATGTAACAATAAAAATGATCCTTAAACATTGGCTTATGGCTGACTGAATTGCATGTTAATCCATGCAAGATATAATTATGCGATTGTGTGCTTAATAAGAGAAAATCTCCCGTGAGTCACTTTCACCAAACTCTAGACAAATCAAATTGCCTAAAGTTGTCACAAGTTCATCTGGGCGTATGAATTATTAATAAGTTTAGAGCGTAAGTTTTAAACAAATTGTTCCGTTTTCTCGAGAATTTTAAATTCTATAAATAATGATGTAACTTTTCGGAAAGCCTGACGAAACGTTAGTTAAAAGAGAATGAATACAAATACCTCTTGAAAGAGCAAAAGAATTAATTGTTCCTTGGACAGCTTAATTTATTCTGCTTGATAAGGATGCTGTACAGTAAAAATAATTAATTTTCGAGATTTCGGCTCTGATAATAATTGGAAAATGCATAAATACTCATTTAGTTTTCGATATCTGAATTTATTTAGAGAGAGGTTGTCAAATTCACATTTTCTTCACACTCACGGATAATAAAATGCAAATTGAATAAGTGAAATCATACTTTCATCAGATACGAGATGCCTTGAGTGCTATCACATTCCTCCTACTAATTAATGTTGTTTCTAACATTTCTATTCAGTTAACAAATATATTTTCTTCCGCAAGTTGTTTAACAGATTGAATTTAATTTAACAGGATGCATTAGGAATTTCCATATAGATACGTGTGTGTCTGTAGTCTTAGTTGAGAATAGAGTGCGTAACAAGAATCACTTGAAAAGAAAATATTTTTATTTCAATTCTTAATAAATGATTTTTAAAGGGTGAAAGCTTTAACCACATATTTTCTTTCGTGAATAAAAGGTGTCTCCAGATTTAAAAAAAAAAGTTTTTCAACAGTAGTAGGGGCTATTTTAAGAAAAACTTGCTTAGAAATTTTAATAGTATTTCAACATTTTTTTACATTTAGTAATAGATATAGCGAACCATAAATGGCTTCGTTACTAGGCGGTTCTCAACGAAATAGAGGAAATAATTAAGTTAATTTGGAAAGTGTAGAGGTCTAATACACCAATTTATAAGACAATTCCATGCGCTGAATTGTTTGCTGCTAGAGATAGGCTGCTAGAGATAGAAGCAGGAAATCATCACCTAATGCCCCAGCATAAGGGCCTACATAAGCATCAAGAATGTCATCTCTGCGCTTCTGAGCATTCACGGATGCACGTGGAAGGACCTCGAGGCTTGTGCATCTAGCCAAAGAGATCCCACCTTCAAAACAGGCTGCCTCCTGCGTATGCATCTATTTCGCAGATGTTTCATGAATGATAACGGATTTTAGGTACTTTCCTAACAAAGCAACGCCTGTTATCGCTTTGGAGGCTAAACCTGGACTCAGTCCAGTGGAAAAGTTTGTGCCCACCTCAGACGTACCCTACTGTGACGTCCGTGGTAAGCTAATGTTTGGTCTCCTTGCGTAATGGCCATCTTCATGAAGCCTTCTAAACGGTCGAAGTTGGCACTAACCTTCCGGTGAGTGCAACAAGGGAGGATTTGAATTGGGGGTTCTACACATCTTTGAGCATTACGGCAAATATCGGGCATGGGTGCTGGTCGTAACAATTGGCCGTCTTCCTGGAATGGATAGTCTGTTGTTAGAAATTGTTGACAAAGTCTATGAACAACAGAAAGACTGACATTTAACCATCTTGCCGATTGTGTCCGACTTTGTCCTCCCTCTAGTTTCCTAATAGCTGTCCATCGCAGAATGATGCCTGTAGGCCATTATTACAATTTGGCTATACGCGATTTAAATGAGGTTTGATCTTAACCCATTTATGCCTAGTGTCCCTTTTTTGGGACGGCATTTTCGCTATTAGTCGAAAACGTTATTTATTTTTCCTAGCCTTTGTTCATGAGTATTGAGCCTCAACTCTACAAAATATTTTAACATGACCAAGTAGGATGTTGAGATTTCGATTTTTATGCATAAAGATTTTA
This sequence comes from Cheiracanthium punctorium, assembly GCA_038373885.1. Taxonomy (NCBI): domain Eukaryota; kingdom Metazoa; phylum Arthropoda; class Arachnida; order Araneae; family Cheiracanthiidae; genus Cheiracanthium; species Cheiracanthium punctorium. Next base: position 967,284 of record JAWZYV010014616.1, on the reverse strand, counting down.
AAAGAAATCATCCCTTGTTCAAGAAGTTGACATCAGAAATTTATCTATTGTTTCTGTTATCAGTAAAAATCGAAGAAAGTCGCAAAAATATCCAGGCACAAATGGGTTAAACATACAATTTTAAGCTCCTAACGAATTATTTTTCTAGTTGTAACGTCACTAATTTGCATATTAGAGCTTTACTAAGCGATTTTTATTTGACAACATATTCCAGTGTTATACAGATTGGTTAATTTTTGAACCAATGATCGCTTTTTTTGCGATTTTCCTTTAATTTCTGGAAATCGGTGCATATCCATGACAATATATCCAAATGAGGTGTTGAAAATCATTTACACTAGACATTTTGAAAAAAAAAAACGAACCAATTTTTTGACACGCCCAATATTGAGAGTACATTATACACTCTTGTGATAAGAGTGCATAGATTAGTTTTGATTTTCTGAACAACTTGCGAAGAATATTCATACTTTTGAAAATATACAAAAATATGAATGAAATAGAGTGCTTTAAAATAATTTTCTAGTTTTTAGGTAGTGGTTGTGCTAGAATTTTTGACCGATGTAAAGTTATGTCCGTTAAGGGGCACACGCATATTACAGTGTAGTTGTATTAATTTTGATGAATGTATGTAAAATCGTTTATTTAAAATTATATTTATAAATGTTAACAAGGTATGTATCTTGTTTTTTCTTTATGAAGGTTAGAGGAATTTCCTTACACGTCCTATGAGTGTTGACAAAATAAACAAGCCCAACGAGGAAACTTCAGTAGTTTGAAAGGGATTCCTTAATTTTCGAAGTAAATAGATCAAAGCTACACTACTGGCCAAAAGTATTGCAAGTTTTAGAAATCTAACTATCGTTTCAAGAATAAGCTCAGAAAAAAATTGCCAGGAAATTTGCCAGATTTAAATATTTTTGAGAATTTATGTATAATTGGAAAGAATACATCTGAAAATCCCCAAAAAACAAAATGAGAACTTTAGGAACACATCATTTAAGTTGGCGCCCTGAAACACCAAAGGAAGTGTTGTAAAACTTTCTGTATTCCATATCTAAAAGAGTGGTTGTTGTGATCCAAGTCAAAGCTGCTCAGCAACATAATAAAGGATCTTTAGTTCGATTACATTTATTTATGATCCTCTTTTTTCAGAATAACTTGAAATGAATTCTTTATTTAATTTTATGCCGGCAAGCCAAAATGGATTATGATTTCTATAATAACCTATATATTTTTGATGCTATTTTTTCAATACATTAAATAATTGTTTTTGTTCTTTAACTTAATACTATCTTGTCTTTGAAGTCATTAATTTAACATGATGGCATTAAAAAATATCAGTTATATTGATTTTTAATTTTGACGAGGGAGAGGGGGCTTCATCTTGAAAAGGGATAGATTTCTGAAACTTGCAATACTTTTGGCCAGCAGTGTATTTCTTTAGTGGATCTCTGTAATCTAACGCTTACTCCATAAAACCGGTGAATTTGTCGCAACATTAATCTCTTGCGCTACAAAGTGAATAGTGAACCACCCAGTCTTGCTTGTGCGTTCAGCTCTATCATGCAGCCGTTGCCTTATTCTCCATTATCGCTAATTACCCCGTTTTCCCAACTGAGGCTCTATTTAAGATAACATTATACTGCGGAAAATGTTTTCTACAAATGACGGATTATTTTGCGGGAATGCGTTTTCCCAAAACACCGCGTATTACGCAGACAGGTCTCTAAATGCAGTGTAATGCTCTTAGCAGTAAGGGCACGCTTTATCAAACTTGGATGTCAACCCTAGTGAGATTTTCCAGATTATCAGTGGCTAAAATTAAAAAAGTCTTAGTTAAACAGCCATCCTAAAAATTTTGAAGTTCACGACACAATTAGTTTTTTTGTATTTGTGAAACAAAATCTGATGTTTTTCCAGAAATACAGCGTTTCTTGCACGTCGAAGAAACAAAAGTTACTCGCGGTCTTGGTACACAAACTAAAATTAATTAAACCAGGAACAGGAAAAAATTCAGTAAGATTCTTAATAAGATGCCCTGCACACTGAAACAACTTGAAACCTGCGCCTTTTCTGATGATTTAAGAAAAAAAAAAATTAAACATGGAATTGCTCAGAAAATTTTTCTACGACTGATACGTTATGCAAAATGTTCGATAATTAAGAATTTTTTCTAAAAGTTTTGTTACTGATATAGGTTTATGGTTTATTTCAGTACGTAGTACAGCTTGTAAAGAGGCATTCTAAAAATTTTGAAGTTCATTACATAATTCGTTTATTTGTGTTTATGTACCAAGATCACAGGATTTTTTTCGAAACCACAGTCAAATTTTTTGTAACAGTGACACATTCTGAAAACTTTTTTTAGGAAACTTTTACACAAAATTCTTAACTCATACAGGTTTATCTTTTGATCGTGTGTATAGTACAGCTTATGAACAGTCATCTTAAAAATTTTCATGTGGTTGACACAGTTTTCTGTATTTAAGCAACAAAATCTGATGTTTTTCAGGAAATGCAGCGTTTCTTGTATGCAGAAGAAACAAAATCTGCTTGGCAGTCTTGGTACACAATAAAAAAATAACTGCGTCAGGAATTCCCTGAAATTATGATTTTTCATGGGATGCTCTATACTCTGAAAAAGGTGCCTTTTTAAAGGGTTAAGTTCCAGAAAATAACATAACCCTCCCATCATGGTTTAAATGTACAAAAATAAAAAAAAAATTGCACCAGCTGCAAAAAAAAATAGAATATTCTTTCCAACCTGTACTACCCACGGTAATAAATGAAAAAAACGGTGTCTTTTTATAAAATTTTCTAAAAAATCTTCAGCTAGGAATTGCACATAAAATATTTTAGAAAAGTGAGACAACCTGATAAATTGCCGATATATGAGAATTTTTTCTGGAAGTTTCGCTATTGATACACGCTTATCGCTTACAGCTTACACAGTACAGCTTGTAAAGTGACATTCTTAAATGTTTGAAGTTCATGACAGAATCCGTGTATTTGTATATGTACCAAAATCGCATGCTTTTTTTGAAACCAGTCACATTTTTGTAAGAGTAACACATTCTGAAAATTTTTCCATTTTTAAGCTTCTTTTGTAGAAGTTTCGTAACCGATACAGGTTTATCTTTAGTTCCTCTGTATAGTGCGGTTTTTAACGCATGTCATTTTCACTAATATGACAACACAAAACAAAGAAATTCAGAAAAAAACTTATTTTTAAAAAATCTTCTGGGATTTGTTTTATTTATCCAGGTCTCTAAAAAGGGATTTATTGGCGGTAATATGGCCTTAAATGTTCAATAACAACTGATCTAGATACAATATACGATGAAATAAAACGCGTGAGTAAGATCTGTCAGTTCATAAACATATATTTAGTAAAGCTCATTTTCGACAGCTCTTCGAGTTTTAATCACATTCTCAATACACTCGTTTGAAAAATTATTAAAGTACGTGTTCAGTTAATTAAATTTATTGGTTTTTTAAACATGATTCAGTATTTAGTTTATTTTTCCTTATTTTTTTGTTAAAATAACTAGAATTTAGTACTAGCTAAACATTTACATCATCATTGGCTTAGAATGTATTTTTTTCTCTTAGTGATATATTACAGATGTGTTGCCTATAAATAACTTATAGGAGAAATAAACAGAAGTATATTTTTACGTTTTATGAAAGAAAAATATAGTTATTTTAGTTCAGGTAATATAACTGGTATGCGGAATTTTCTAATTGTGTTATCGTGCTTAATTATTTTACAACATGAAATGTATTGGTTTGAATTTTCCACAATCAAGAAAAAAATTAAGGTAGCTCCCGATCAGCCTAATTAAATACTTAATCTCTACTTACGAAATTGAAGCAACAATGCGAATTTAAAGGAAGAAATGGACGCTATTTTCCCCCTCTTTTGTATGTTTTTTTAGACATGAACACACTCATATCTATATTTGTCATTTTATTCGATTAGAAAAAGAAACTTTACATACATACATTTCTGTTGAAATCCATGCATTTATAGCATATTTATTTACAGTTTTATTGAGATTGCAAAACAAATAATAAATCGGATATTTCTCTTAAAACAGTTGAAGTTGTAAAGAAAATGGACAAAAATGATTGAATATGTCATTGAAACATCTTAAAGAAATTAATTTTTCACGAATGCCAGTCACTTTTGATTTTCTAAATCTTGAACACTATCACTTTTTTTGTCGAAGAGAATTTGATTTCAGAGTGATGCATTTTGAATTCAACTCATAAAAGCAATGATTTCATCCGATAAACAAATATCTAAATGATAGATTCTCTTATATCTTCGGTATCTAGTAATTGTTGTTGACTGGTGTTTTCCATTAAATGAATGCAAAAGTTGGAATGAAAAGTTTTTTTATTTTCTAGATTGCTCATCCAAACAAGAAGTCTGCTTTTTAACCCCAAACTTTGTCATTATGTCAGTGGCAATTTCATTCTTTTCCAAGGATAAGTCAGAATGAGTAAAGAGACAATCCATCAGTAATGTCAGTTCTCCCCCTTATCTCAAGTTACGTTTGATATCAAATATTTTCATCTTTGTCTGCGAGATTATGAAGTGATTGGGAGCAAATATCGTTTGGAATTTTCCGATATTTTCAAGCAATAAAGCTTTTTTCTAATACGTCAGTTTGCATTCATGTATATTTATTAAGGATTCGAAGAGATGAGAATTTTCGAAACTTAAGTCAATAAAATCAATGAGTTTGCTTTGTTTTAAATATAAAAGATGAGATGATGATAGTTTAGTATGTTAGCTCAGAGGCAGTAAAAGGTTGAGAAATAGCAGGAGAATAGAGTTGCGCTTCTTTCGATACTCTAGGGAAAGCCTGACTTCAGCCATCTAGGTGTCTAGCAAGAAAGTAAAAAATAAATAAATCAAGTTGAGAAAAGTGAAATAAATTTAAAAACTGTGATCATCTGAACAACCTCTTAAAATATCAAATTCTCTAAGAAGGATATTCCTTTTGAAAAAAAAAATGATTCATTTATAAGAACAAACAATTTTCGATTGCTTCGGCTTTCGGAAATCAAACTATTAAAAAGAAACAGTTATCAATTTGGATAATTTATCGAGGTTCAGTAAAAAGGACGTGATTATTGTGCATGCATATTTGTTCACTTTGAATTAGAATTATCGCATGAAAAATCTTTTTCTTAGACTGATGCTATTTGTTTATTATTATTTTATTGCATGTTTATCCTGTGGTTTTTGCTTCTAATTTCTGCTTTATTTCAGTTTCTTTTTTACGAACAATTATGTATAAAAGCATGTGCATAGCGACTGCTTTCAGCTTATTTTCGAAAAAAACAGTAGATTTTATATGTGCATCAACGATCTATGTCACTTGTGTTTGATATACTTGTATAAATATCAAGAATCGACGTCCAAACTATAACGGTGTCATTTGTATGCTTTTGTGTATGTGTTCCACTATATAAAGCCTCATCGCAGCCAATTTTTCGGATTTATGAGATCACAGTGCATATAATCTCTATATTTCTATAAGCACAAAGCTTTTAACTGCTCGAAATAGTATTTGCTGTGTATCACAAAATGTATTGAAAAATGCTAAGAAATAGGAAATTGGTAATGAAAATTTTATTTTCATTACCGATTTCCTATTTCTAAAAGGATATTAACAAAATACTTAGTATCCAAAATCACCACCAGGCAGTGGCGTAGCCAAGGGGGGGGGTAGGGGGTCACAACCCCATGAGGAATTTTTTGCCATACAAAATGTATATTCTTCACTCCCTTATCACACACACATATACGTAAACATAAGTTGCAGTAGTCGTAACCCCCCCCATGAAAAATTTCTGGCTACGCCACTGCCACCAGGTGATGTTATGCTATGTTTCAGTGTGAATAAAACAGATAAATATGCATTTCTGAGCAAATAAAACAATGAACAAACTGTTAAGCGGAAGTTTTATACCTCTGCGCGGTGACAGAATTGGCATATTGGCAACTATAACATTGTAAAACGCCACCTGGTGAAGATTTTTTGAACAATTTTTCTAAGCAAATGTTTCTCCCATGGTCTCACTGAGGTCTTCTGCAAGTTAAATAGCATTCGACCCGTAGTTTTTGCTGTACACTGCTCTAAATTGGGAAACCTTAGTTATGCGCATCGTGCGTGCGTGTGTTTGTGTGTGTGTGTGTGTGTGTGTGTGTGTGTGTGTGTGTGTGTGCGCGCGCGCATGCACACGACGTCGCGCCGGTATTCTAAATGAATGCAGTTTTACTTTTTGGAAGTATGAACTGTACCTTAGTTCTAACAAGTTTAATTTTCTTGAAAAAAATTTTCAGCAAAGAATTAGAAAGTCTTCTGTGAATACATGACCTAACTTTGTCTTGATAGTACATTGACCTGATTTTTCCAATCATCGAATTATTTTTAATTCCCTTTATTAGACAAAAGTACGACAATATGAAAACCCTAACTGCGCATTTTGCATTTTCTTCCCTGGTAACTCAGATGGTCGCGTGTAAAGTTCTCAAGATTCTTATGTTTTTCGAAGCGTCAGAGTGGTGTCACCAAATACTCGGACATTGTGACTGGTGACTCGACTACCCCTTTCTCTGTGTGTTTACTGTGACGCTTCATACGTAAAGTCACTAATTGAATTCGCTATGTAATCGCAAAGTAAATGCTGCTGCTTGCGACTTCTGAAACTCCACAGTGACCACTTATAGCGAATTTTTTATTTGACTCGTTATCTATTTTTATGAGTAATTTCGATTATAACAACGATTAGAAATTACGATCTCGTGTGGGAAAATGTTGAAGCCTTTTGTTTTAATTAAAACGAAAATAAATTGCTGAAATTTTTTAATTTTTAAAAATGCATGCCTAAGTACTGTATATACTCGTGTATAAGCCCACCCCCTAACTTTCTCCAAAAAATCTTTCAAAACTGACTGACCCGTGTATAAGCCTACCCTCCTACTTTGAAAATTTACGCCCCTGTGAAAAACTCCCCTACCACACTTAGACTAGCATCCAGTCATTACGTGATTGTTTTGTGCCATAACCCGTTTACAGCGCAGTTTTGACGGCAAACCGATAGCGATAACCACGTTCTTCACTTTCAAAAACAGCATTCGAAATGCAAGAGAATCAGTGAATATGGCTAAAGTAAAATGTCTGTCTTAAGACGAGGCTTTCAAACTGAAAGTAGTTGAATATCCTGAATTATAATTTATTTTTCTATCTTTTTTTAATCTTACTTGTAATATATTGCCTTTCAATACAAAAGTCCATTATGCTACATCTTTCTTTTTCTAACATAAAACCAAATTTTCTCGAATACATGGGCACCGAGCGGGGGGGGGGGGACAATATATCAATTCCCGGGCATATGGTTTTCATATATACATATACATGTTTGTGAGCATGTGTGTAAATGTTCTCCCCTCCCTAAACATTAAATTCTCCGATGATCAAATTTTGAAATTTTTTGACCCGTGTATAAGCCCACCCCCCCCACTTTCAATCGGAATTTTTGTCAAAAAAAAGGTGGGCTTATACACGGGTATATACGGTAATATATAGAATCTCTTTAAAAATATCTTTTCTTAACGTGTTCAAGAAATAATTAGCACTTAAAAAAATAAACAAGTAAAAATCGTTTGACCACTGGGAAAATAATTTTTTCTTTTCAGTTTCGAAAAATATAATTCATATCGTATTATATTATATAAATTAGTATACTTTCCATGCATTTTTAAAGTATCCCGCTAAAATTGCAATTTTAAAAGCTATTCTTAGGTCTCACTTCACTCTTTCAGACAGTCCGTAAGGTATACTAACTTAGACTATCTCCTCCTAACCCACAATTCAGAATTCGGTCCCAGAGGTCGATTTCGAACCTGGTGATATCCAGATGTGGTTTCGAACATGAAAAACAGACAGCTGAGCAAAAAAGTATTTTTCTCCGACGATTAACACTGTAACACTTTTATGACGCAAACTCTAATGTAGCCAGCTTGGTAGCTGCAAGCAGGTTGTGTCGTTTGACGACACGGCATTCTTGTGTAGTGTCAACAGCAGCCGTCTTCACTGCATTACTGCGTGAAACTGGAACGTTATTTTGGACGTTCATACGGACTGTAAGGTGACTCTATCGCAGTGTCCCAATGACTGCACGGCACACGTATGTTACCATTTTATGACTGCACTTTACAGTTACGAAGGATTCAGCTGTTATGAGTGTTGTTCAACAATAAAAATGAATTGAGTGTTGTTCAACAATAAAAATGAATTGATTGTTGTTCAACAATAAAAATGAATTGATTGTTGTTCAACAATAAAAATGAATTGATTGTTGTTCAACAATAAAAATGAATTGATTGTTGTTCAACAATAAAAATGAATTGATTGTTGTTCAACAATAAAAATGAATTGATTGTTGTTCAACAATAAAAATGAATTGATTGTTGTTCAACAATAAAAATGAATTGATTGTTGTTCAACAATAAAAATGAATTGATTGTTGTTCAACAATAATAATGAATTGAGTGTAGTTCAACAATAATAATGAATTGAGTGTAGTTCAACAATAATAATGAATTGAGTGTAGTTCAACAATAATAATGAATTGAGTGTTGTTCAACAATAATAATGAATTGAGTGTTGTTCAACAATAATAATGAATTGAGTGTTGTTCGACAATAATAATGAATTGAGTGTTGTTCAACAATAATAATGAATTGAGTGTAGTTCAACAATAATAATGAATTGAGTGTAGTTCAACAATAATAATGAATTGAGCGTTGTTCAACAATAATAATGAATTGAGCGTTGTTCAACAATAATAATGAATTGAGCGGCGTTTAACAATAATTCTGTATTATGTGCAGTCAGATTTTAAATAAAATTGTTATGTCATATCAGAACTGTTCACATTAAAAATAAACTTTTTAAGCGTTTTCCTTAAATATAACATTTATATCTAATATGTTTCAAATTCTAAATACAAAAAATAATATCCATTCATCTCCGAGATACATGTTTGATTTCAATACGCAAAACGAAATTTCGCTCAAATTTAAAATGTGTTTTATTTCATTTTAATTACCGTCAACTTCGTGAGGAAGATATTAGCTTAAACGCCATTTCTTGATTTTTTTTTTTTGTCCTTTATGATTCAATGCTTGAAGAATAATTCTCTTGAACTGTCACTATGAAGCCTGTGGCAGAATTCCAAACCCCCAGGCTTTCTTTCTGCATTTGTTTTTATAAATCTTGACAGTTTTGTGTATTTAGTCACTCTGGAAGTGAAGTATTCGTACTTAAGTTCAACAAGTGTAAAACCAAAAAAAAAAAAAAAACATGAAATAAGAGTTCGAATTTTTCATTTTTTTTACAAGTCCTCCCCCTTCCCTTTAAGAAATGAGTGTAGCTTTGGATGGAAGAGCTAGCTCTTTGAAAGAAAAAAAGAATAAATGGTTTGATAAATAGACGTAAAACTGTCTTTATACACAACTTTATTTCATTTCTTTTTTTTTTCAAAATCTGCTGTCTGCACCTGTTGTTTTTTCATTGCAACAGTTTATTTTTATCTTTTTAATGATTTTTTGTGCTTGTCATTTATAAGATAATTTGTTTTCAGTTTTGATCGCGGAAACAGCGAACGTTGTCAATACTTCTTAGGTTTCAAATGTGCTAAATTTTCGTAGTTTTACAAAAATAATTATTTCTATTCATTAAAAGAAATTAATGTTTTATGTTAAGTTGTCTAGTGAATTTTTTTTTAATTCATATACAATGGGGGGCCATATTATTAGGGCAGTCCCAATAAACGGCACTTTTGAATTTTAGTTACGAAAAAGAATTAGAAAGATAGTGGTTGTATAGGATCAATAATTTTATTATTTACTGTAGATTCCTTTATTATCTTCATTTAAAAATGTAAAATTAATGAATATAATATATGGAAACTCAGGGTTAATGTCAGGGTATGGGAGTCAATATTTGGAGACATGCCTTTTTGCCGGCTTCTATATTTTCTAGGCATACTTTTTATGCATTTTCATAGAATTCTTAATTGTTAATTTAAAGATTTATTAATTTTTCATTTAATTGAGGTTTATCTGCGATAATATTTTGACAATTTCTCTTTCTGATTTCTCCCAACTGTTCGATAGGATTCATATCCAATGAGTTGCCAGGCAAGTCTTTAACAGGTATAATATGGACTGCCAATAATGCCATAACTCTTCTAGCTTCATGAAAAGGCACTGAATGATACGTAAACACTAATTCTTCATTGGAACTTTTCCTGCAGTTCGAGTATCGGACAAGTTTCTCTAGGGAAAAGAGAACTGTGTTTGTAAGAGACTTCATATTAAGATGAGGGACAACTCTGGAAAATGTTCAATTACTGGCTCAATCACTGCAGGAAGCTGTCGTGTTATTTCGCAAAAGAATTGGACACTGGCTGGGGAGGCTTGACAAGTCGTTGACCAGTTAAGAAGCCACACCTCATATATGCAGTGAAAAAGAAACGCTTTAACGGAGGCAGCGGGCATTGTCAATTAATGTCCGAGGACTGAAAAAGGGTCACTCTTCATGATTAATATCAGACAATTCAGAACAATACTTTTCAAGAGTTCACTTACTTTATCTTTTTCATGCGATTTTCTCAAATGATTGAATATTCAGATTTTAGCAGGGAATAGCAGCTTTGTCCAACGACGCTCAGATATCACCGCGGCTGCATCGTGAGAGGGGTGTGTATCCTGTTAAAATAATAGTATGGCCTCTCTTGAGTGCTAAAAGTGTAAGGCATTGCACAAGGAAGCAAAACTATTGAATCCAGTCTTGCAAACTCGCCTGATACCCCACTTTCAGGAAAGGATATCTAAAAATGAGGAGTTCATGTTTATGCATGACCCAGGTCCTTGCCATTATGCCAGATGCGTTACAGCATTCCTGGCAGACACTATTATACCAGTTCTACTGGTAATTCCATGTACTGGTAACTCTACGGTTATGAACCATAACGAATGTGGGAGATAAGAAAGAGAGAAATAGACAAGAAAATGATTACAAATTGACGCCAACTAATTGAAAAAATATGTGTTTCACATCGCAATCCAAGCATCAAAGTACAACAAAGTTCGTGGAAAGTATGCCTAATCCTACAGAGGCCGTTATAGACACCAAAGGGAATATTACCAAATATTAACTCATTTCATTTTCCATTTTTTAATGTTTACTAAATTTTTGAGAAAATAGGCTTCAGAAATACATTTTTCAGATTAGAGTTCATGTTGTAGATTAAAATAAGATTTATTCTTCATTTTAAGTATTATTCATACTAGAATTATTAAAACATTTTACTTTCTCTCTCTCTCTCTCTCGGTAAAAAAATAGTATTCAAATAAAGATGTTAAGTAAAGAGCGCTAGTATCAATATAAATATATTTTATCTCAATTTTCGTATTTTAAGTTGACTGTTAGTTCATCAAATCGATGTTAAATAATTATCGTTTTATGAATATTTGAAATTATTTCTCGCAAATGTATTTTATAAATTAAAAAATATTTTTTCACTACTTTCTTGGAGAATACTCAGTTAAAAGTGCATTTAATTTAGAAATGTTGCTTTTCCTTACGTCTGTGAATGATATCCGTTTCTTTTAAATGCAATTCAACCAAACTGACAATAGAACCAAAAGGTCCTAATAAAACTTTCTCAATACATTTTTTTCTGATTTTAATTTATTTATATTGTGAAGTTTTTATTTTTAACACCAATGGTATTTTAATGGACAAAATTAAATGAAACCGGAAACTGCTTTCGCTTTTTAGAATGTTTCTTTAAAAATATTTCTCGTGATAACGTTTCCTTACTTTTTCAGGCTTCTTCAAAAATAACTTCCAGTTTCCAGAACGTAAAAAATTTCTCTCATAAATAAATGAAAAGTGAATGATATTTAAATATTTCAGCTTCCCCGGGAGTAATTTAGTTTAAAGTTTTTGTTACGAGGTAAATGAAACAGCAGTTCCACCGTACTGTTTAAGTTTTATGTTTGCATATGTGTACTATATTTGTATTCGTGCTTTGAGCTCCAAAGACGTTCAGAATTGAATTTGGGTCAAAAACTCCTTTCACGCAATAGTTTAATCCATAATTATACAGCTTCTGAGTTTTTCTTTGAAAACCATAATGCACTATCGATCTGGATTTAAAGCCTACGGATGCGTCCATTACATATTTCTTTTTCGAATACCTCAAAAGAGAGAACTGCTGGGTTAAGGGAAAACTAAATATAAGAAAGTAAAGCAAGAAAAGTGAGACGAAATAAGATAATATTTCGAGGACGAAAGAAAACATAGCGAATGATACGAGAAAAAGTTCTACCAGAAAATGTCTCAGAGAGAATATAAAGCAACAAACAAAAACGACCGCAGAAAAAAAAGTAAAGATGCCCTTGGTTACCTTTTTGGGTAATGGATTTATTATTAGGGTTGTTTTTCTTACTTTCTTATAGTGTAAGAATTCTTTCAGTAAATTGCAATAGATTCCATCTTCTATCAATCATTTTTTCAGTAACTATTCCGTTAACTTAATTGTTTGTTAATTGCCTAGGAGCAAAACAGACGATATAATGAATAACTTTTCTTTTGTTTACGAGGGAGATAGAAGATTGCGTTTTGTTGCTTTCGGTTTAGGTCAAAACTATTTAATCCAATGCATAAGAGTACTTTATTATACTTAGTTAAGTTTCTTTTGGAATTGATTTTTTTCTTTTTTACTCTATTAATCAAAATGTAACTCTTTTACTTACCGACGGATCTGTATATGAAATACTTTAAATCGATTCAATCTCGTATTAATGTTGTTAATTTTATTTTAAGGGAAATATACTTAAAATGTGCTGTTAGTTTTTAAGTATTTTAAGAGTAATTTTAACACTAAGTCTGCCTTAGAATGCCTTGTTAGTTTTTCTATGAATTCTACTTCCAACAACATTCCATAAAACTCAGTTGATGGTCCAATACTGATTCAATCTTGGCATCAGAAAAATGCATTTAAAAATTTTGAAGAAAATGCAATTTTTTTCTTTTTAAAAGTAATTCAGCTTTATTAAAATGTTTTCTTCCTTTTTAGTTTTCTGGTACTTGATCAAAAATGTGCATTTTTTTTACATAACGATATATATAGTTATCTTTATTTCAAATCTTTTTTTCGTTTATTAAATATACGCAAATGTTGCATCAAATTTCATGAGAATGGTAAAAATCTAAAAACATAGTGTGAGTAAAAACATTGGGCTCTTAAAAAGATTGGAAAATTTGGAAAAGTTTGAAGCTGTGAAGTCACAAAAAATATTTGTAAATATTTTAAAAGCTGTATTAAATCCCATATAAAAACTTAGACCAGCATAGAAAACAACGTATCAAGAAAAAAAGTGTAAGTTTTAAAAGCTTGTGTAGTAACTTATAGAAACTGTTTCACACTGTTCGTCTTCAAAGTAGATTTCGGCTCTATTGAAGGTGTAAAATGTCTCCAACCCCAATAAAATGTTACTATTCCACTCCTCATAAGTTCTTTATTAATGTGAGATATGGAGACATTTTGCTATTTCAATGTTTCAATATTCTTAACTTGGAACCAATTTTTTGTATTACCGTGACTGAATATGTGCTTTTTTCGTTGTTATAGCTAATTTTCTCCGTCAAGATATTCTACATCTGGTAAAATATGGCTGTTAAGATATTTTGTTATATTTTTGAATTTAGTTTATTTGAAAAGAGTGCAAAAGAACCCACACTATTGTAAAAATTGTAGCTATTGATCATCATAGATTCTCCACCTTATTGACATTTGGAAAATATTTTTTCTTAAGCCATGCCAATAGCACTTCAATCCTTGCCTATCCTTGCCATCTAAATTCAGTTTTTTTCCCCGTTAGAAAACAATTATTTCTGGCCAGTGGCTGTCTCAAACTAATGATTTGGTGGCTGAAATGAAAGCGTGATATTTTCGGATTCCTCAGTAACAGCTTTAACATTTTCGCTTCATAACTGTTAATTTTCAGACCTAATTGCATTATTATTATTATTATATTTTTTGACAAACATTTAAACTTGTCGACAAGATAATTTTCCTAGTTATGTACTTTCCAGTAGATGCAAGACTCAACTCTTGTTTTATCAAGCTAGAACCAAGCTTTAGGTCTTCGCTCGGTATTTTTTTAACATAATTGTCTTTCAAATTAAAAAAAAAAGTTGACTAAACGGTGTTCGATCTTTCTGTCTTTATCGCAATAGTATGGATGTTCATTCCTGTTGAAGAAAATATTCATCCTCAATCTATGCCCTTCATGATCAGGCAACTTCTCACCTTTTGTCGTCTTCACAAACAGTACCAAAACTTTGAAGAAATGAAGTGCTGTTAAAATATTAATAATTTCAGTAATATTTAACCGAGTATATACATATGTATAGTTTAGTTTTGACAAAGTATTTGTGGCGTTAGTTTTTATTCAGACTGTAATACTAATTTGTATTCAGACCTCTCTTATTTATAATTATATATTTATGAACCCTTTTTGCTGTGTTATTCCTTGGTAGTGAAGTTAAATAATTAATACTACTAAAATATTTCAGTCCTATTATTTTTATTTTACAATTTTTTCAAATTTTTACTACACTGACGCTCTGTATAAATGCATATGATAATTTATATAAGTTTAAAGGACTGATGAAACTAAGCTTGTTTTTTAAATGACAATTTTTATTCGATATTTAAATTGATTATACTGTCACTTTTTAAATTAATAATTTTTGCAAGATATCATTAAAGTTTACTAAAATTATTGTTTAAAATATAAAGATTGTTGTGTCGTACTTAATTATTTTAGTATTTGTATCTTGTTGAACGTTTTATTAGTTAGTTTAAATTTATCAGTTTGTTTAAATTTGTTCAATTTTTTATTTTATATTATAAATTGTTTTGAAACAATTCAAAAATTAATCTAGCTACCCGTATATTACTATGTACCACACTGTAAAATGTCATAGAAAATATTAAAGGCGAATTCAGATTTTAAGAAAAATTAAAATGATGATACAATGCTTCAAAATCTCTTATGTGATCCCTGTTACTTTATTGAAATAATTTACTGCTTTATTTCAATTACTTTCGAAATTCGAAAAATCTTAAAATCACATTTTCCCATTATAGAAAATAAGATTATCAATGGTTAAAATATGAACTAATATTACTTGTCAGTTTTCATTGTTTTTTAAGTAATGAATCAGCTAATCTAATACATCTAACTCATAGAAGTAAGTGATATGAATTTCCATGCTAAATTCCTACTCAACTCTTCTATGTTTTAAGATAGTTGTACTTAAGAACCTATCCTAGATTTTTCTCACGTACAGCTTCCATAACTTACAGCTTCCTTAGTCATTTTACATTCTTTTCCGACAGAATTTTTTAGTCGTGCTTAAGCATATATTTACTTTAATTTTTATTTTAAAAGTGAGGAATAGTTTTGTAAATCTCTTAATTTATTTTGCAAACTCTTTTTATGCTTTTTTAACTGGATGAGAATAAAAACTTGATCATTTTTAATAAATACAATAATTGATGTATGAAGCTTACAAAACAGGAAAAACGTCTTATTTGACAAGATAATTTAATCCCTTCGCCCGAAGAAAGAGCATGTTTAAAAAATGATTGCTTTATTTTTTACTGCATTAAAACTAAATACAATGGTTGGCTGTGAGTTTAAGCGCGAAAACGTAGCTTGGTGCAGAAGGTAATATATAATCATCAAGAAATAATGTATAATAGCACTAATACAAGTTAAAAAGTGTTTTGTTGAATTTAACAAAATTTGTTTGGTTAAACAGTCTGAAAGTTTTGTTCTGTGGATTTGACAAAAGTTTGATTCAACCAAATTTATTTGGCAAACTGCCTTCTGAAATTAACAAAAGTGCTTGGTTAAGATTAGGACCAATCAGGATCTTTTAACAATCAATTTCGTCTGCCTCGAACCGCCCATTGAAGCATGCCTAAAGATCAGATTTTTCGAAAACAGTTGGTCAGCGTCCAATTTAAATATACGTTAAACTCTCGTTATATGAAATCCCCTTCATACTGGACACTATTCGCTTCGTACCGACCACCAGAGTATTCTGAGCCTATTGGGACGTTTTTCCTTACTCCTGCATATTTTCTGAGAAGGCTTATGAGTTTATCTTCAGTTAAGCAAGAATTCGCGAGTTTTGTATCCACTAGGCCAAGCCGTATAAGGCGCTTCAATGTCCGAGAAAGGCATTTAAGTTACATTTGGATGAGAAAATGGAAGAAGGAGTATCAGATGAATTTAAGTTATATTTCATGGTGTGGGATTCTGAAAAGGATCTGGAATCATTAAATTGAATAACAGGGTACTAATGAAATGATAAACGCTTTCCTCTAAATATTTGGAACTTGGGTAAAGTGGCTGAAGTACTTTCTGGTCGTGATGTCCGAATAAGAGTTTGTTCCTGTAAAACAAGCAATGGAATAATGAGAAGACCGATACAACCTCTGGAAAAACAGGACTAATGAACATTTTACATTCTTAAATTTTTAATTGATTTAATTATAATCATATTGACTAGTTATAAAATTAAATAATTGTTATTATATTTAGCTCAAACTAATATTAAAACCTGTTCTTAAATTTGTTGGATTTTCCCTGCATTAAAGCTGAAAAAATAATACTTGCATTGAGTTGCAACGTCTTTTTCGTTGATTTCGTGTTGGGTAGGACCCTAGAAGTATGTACAGTGGCCGCCGCTTAATTGGATCACTGGTTAATTTGATCAGCCGCTTTATTGAATCAAATCACGGAGAACATAACGGAAGCACTCTTTTCAAAGCCTCTGCTTTTTTGAATCGAACGTTTTATTGGATCAAAAATCGATGCTACGAACGTGATCCAATTAAGCGGCAGCCACTGTAAAACTGTTGTCTATTTAAATACCTTGTTAATTGCAATCAGTTTTAGTTGAATGACTCGCACATATCTCCTCTGGTTGGTTATGCCTTTTGCAAGAACAGAACAAGTTCTGGATATTTTTCACATGCTGCTTAGCTTTCACCTTAATCAATAACGCTTGGAATATATGTTAAGAAAATTTTAGCGTGACATTTTTTCCATTCGCACTGTACATACTTAAGACGATATTAATTCCAATATAAGAAAAAATATATTAATCGACTACATGCGGTTTTATTCTTTTTAAACGTCAAAATCTAAAGTTATGTGTTCATAGGGATTTGCTCACAGTGTTGCATTAAAAATCTGGTTTTAACATTCTGGTTATAGGATGAATTAAAAAAAATAGTTAAATGAAATATTGGTATTTATTCAGTGATGAAATTGTCAAATAATTCCGGTGTCAATCAGAGAGAAAAATACTGAGACTAGTACGAAAAAAGAGATTATTCCGACTATGCATTTTATGTTGTTAGGAATAGTCAATTACCACGCGGAGTGCTGCAGTTTTAACTGTTTATCACATAGTAATTACGAATTCATTCACATATTTTTTTCAATACAAAACATTGAAAAAAACATCGTTCTGAACGGCAGTATGTAGTATTGATGTGAATGTATCAGGTTGTAACGAAAGTTTTCCGCCATACCTGAAATACTAACTTCTAACTCCTCAGTTAACAGTTTTTGAACTTTCGGTACCAAACCTGCACAGTGTCACATGATACAACAATAGTACTTAAAGCTGTACTCATAATTCGTTGATATTATGTAGCTGACTTTTTGCCACACAACTGGAAGTAAATGATGGTTCTAATCCTCTAGAGTGATAGTTCTATTTGAGACACCTTGTACTTAATGATAACTCTATTTTTTACAGATTTCACAACACAGTGTTATAAAGTAAACCTCTTTCTTTCAAATGCCATAAATCGTTTGACAAAATAGGAGCCAATACGCCAACGAGAACTGTGTGCTGACGAAGTTTGCGGTGGCGGGAAACTTTCGTTACAACCTAATACTAATCTAAGGTTATTGGAATGCAAGCAGTTCTATGTTTTCAGCTTTGTTTAGCTCTTCTGAATTTTCGATTGAAATTCATACACTATTGTTCCTTAATTCAGCACATTTTTTTACTTTACTCGTAATTAAATTAATTTTTTTTCTCCGTGGACTAAATTACGAACAGAATAGTTCAAAATATTTTTTTATGGCCAAATTTGTTCATTGTAGCATGTGATCTCAAGAATGTATGTATGGGGTGTTGGCATTTCCGAGGTGAAAAAGGTGTGTAAAACTTCTTCTAACCCATTATCAACTTGGCCTCCCTACAGTCAGTCATCGGCAGCATTAAAATAAATTGAAATATATATATATATATTTTCAGAATATGGGAAAATACTTGAAAGCTCTGCTATGAGATGTCGCGTGTAAATTAGTTTTGCTCTCATGTGGGAATATTTTGCTTTTCTAACCTGTAAATTCAATTTGTTCTCTCTAGAAATGTGACAGAATAAATTAATATAAAATACCAATTTGTGTAATTATAACTTTCGAGAAGAGTTAAAAAAAATTAAAAGGCACGCATTTGCTCTTTTTGTCTTTCATCTTCGCAGTTTTAAAGAATACTAACAAGAAAAAGTGAAATATAATGAATTGATGGAAGGCAGAGGGATCTCCAACTATAACCTTTATAAAACTGATTAAAACATATTTCTCTACAAATTGCAATTTAGGGAAATAAAGTAAAATATGTAAGGGCCTTATTAATAATTTATGAAGTAAAAGTATTTTTTTTTTCTGAAGTTCTTTGTGAAAGTACACATGCATAACTATGTAGACAAATTTACTCTTATGCAGTAGGCATGCACTCTAACACTTTAGCACCACCATTGGGCTTAGCTTTTATTTCTTATTTTTGTTTTTCCCTAGGAAAAAATGAGGTATTCATATGGAAGTATAAAGATTATACAACAAATTAGGCATTATTTAAAAAAATGTTCCAACAAAAACTTAAACAGATGATGGGAGAACGTTTTATTTATTTTTAACGTGGCTTTTCAAAGTAGATTTAGAAACATCGAATTTGCTTGAAAATCTTCAAATACTCAGATTTATCAGAAGTTAACGAAATTTCCAATTTGTCTTTCAAATATGAAATCGGAGGGGGGTGGGGTGGGGATAGATACTTACTGGAAACGGTCTCTGTTTAAATTTTATGGCTGGGTATTTCGTTATTCCCCACGGATTACAGTTCACGTTAGGTAAGTAAAGTTACTCTCGAGTAAGATACGTAAGCCAGCACATAACCACACGAAGCAAAGGGCAATTAAGCATACTTCCAGGGTATACTAGCTATAGTTGTAACGTAAACTACTATGTGCATCTTACATTTTCTGCAAAATCATCAGAAGTTCATTACTGGACCGATACATTATCCAGTGAAAACTTTATGCACAAACATTCAAGAAAAATCGTACTAACATGGATGTTGCGTCTGTGCAATAACATTTTGGTCTAGTTCTACTTATTGCACGATAACAGCACTTCCTTGCGATTGTTAAATTTCGTTGGAATTTCACTCACCTTCGGTACACCGTTATAACCCGGGTTCATACAATATATCACTCTTAAATAAAGATTGTTTTTGCATGTTTACGTATTTCTAATAATATTGCCTCTTTTAGTGTATTTCCAACATGGTCAAAATTTGAGATATTTAGGCATATGTCAAACAATACTGGATACTAGAGATGAGACGGGCTCAGCCAGAGCCCGAAAGCCCGAGCCCGGGCCCGAACCGGGCTCGGGCCCTGTAATTCACGATTGCGTTCGGGCTCGGACGGGCTCGGGCTCGTGAAAAATGTCTCCTTTATTGAGCATACTCCTTGAAACGAATTTTAAAAAGAGATTCATCGGAAAAATAAACGTACTGGTGGGATGCTAGGACTTGCAACAAAATAATGGATGGGTCATCAAAAGCTAGCTTTTTCACATAATTTACTAAATGGTGTGTTGTGCTATTTCGTTTGCGTATGTGTGTTAAAATGCTATTAATTCAAAATTTTGGCCTCATTATTGACTGGTCTATCTTAGTTAAATGTATATATTCACATCGTATCATAAAATATTTTTTTAAAGTAATTTTGTTCCTATCAACTCAATTCTTATGCAATAATATATTCTTATGCAATTCTATGCAAATATGCAAATTTCTTAAATTTATTATGCAAAATCTCTTTTCATGAAGTGTTTTAAATATAGCATTTTTTAATGTCGCTATACGAGATTTATAACTTGTATTTTTCTGTATCTAATATATCTAAGTACGTACGAATGTTTAACACTCATGTGAGTACTCAATGGAATTTTAATAAAAATTGAAGCATTATTGTTATTATTTGATAAACATGGATATAAAGAATTAGAAAGTGCATTAAGAGTTTGGAACTACATTTGTCTTTAATTTGCACAAACGGCAAAATTTATCGTAATGTATCTATGAAGTAACTGAGTTTTATTTATCTTTAGCTGAAATTTCGGACTCGGGCAGGCTCGGGCTCCGACTTAAATAATATTGCTCGGGCGGGCTCGGATTAAAAGTCCTCGGGCTCGGGCTTCAAAAAATGAGACCGAACTCATCTCTACTGGATACCCATTGGCAAAGTTTATTAAACCCCGTTACTGGTTAATTATGACAATTACTTCTAGTCTGCTCACTTTCTCATAAATCTTGGCGCCATACAAAAAAAAAAATGCAATGTGTAAATATTTTCCCAGTAGAAAAATTTTTGAAGGGGGAACTATTTGGTTTATTACCAATCTATCTTCAGTATATGGGAATCCGTAAAACCCAAGCCTGATGTGAAACTTTTGACAAATATGGGAGTATTTCTAGCGCAAGCCCTTTATTTATGGAATAAATATCGTCCTTTTTTGTATGTATAACCATTTCAAATTTAATATTGGAAATATTTACAAACATTGCGTAACTGTTGGAAATAATTTTATTATTGAGTAAATATTGACAGTATTATGAGAATATTTCAACTGCACAGAAATTTGATTCTAATATATATATTTTTAGTTCTTTCAAAATATTCCTGCAATTTTAAAATGTGTTAGTTCATAAATGCTTCTGATATGTGCAGGCCAGTATTTGTATAATGCATAGCTTCTTATAGATGAAGGAAACGTTTGGTTCCAAAGTGAAATATACGGAAATTTATTGCCATCATATTATTTTTTCTATTTTGTTATGTTTCTATGCATGCAAACCAAACATGTTACCATGTTTTCGCTGTGTAATATTCCTATTATTTACCATATGTTACCATAATTTTATTTTTCTTTCGCGAACTACTTTCTTCTTCAAGGAAAACAAATCTTGCCGAAAAATAAACTACGGTGCAAGTTTTATTTTTTTTTATCTTCTTTACAAAATGACACAAAATCTTGCAAATTCAATTCATAAATCATTTTCTAAAAGGCTGTAAAGAATTCAAAAGGTTTACAATATGAAAGCGCATCTGTTCGTCGTACCTTTTACAGAATTTAAAACGTGGGCCTGCCTGTAAAATATCTGTTGCGTTGTAACACGCTCATCTTTGAAGCATTTCATAGCAAACAAAACACATGGGGAAAGACTGAATAGTAAGAAAAATATTTTACCATAGTAAAATCATCGCTATTTGCAGTTTTTTCTGCATCATTTTTCAAGTAGACGTGAGAGGAAAGAAACACGATGTGAATTCTATCCCCCTATCTGTCACTTTTAAAATAATGGTAGTGAGACCTATGTCCCCTGGAAAATGCCTATGGTGCTATTTCCGTTTTCTTGCCCTATCCTCAACCCAAAAGGCTTGATCTAAACTCATGCATTTTGCTGTCAAATTGAACACAATATATCATTTTCAGAACGCAAAAAAAGAATGAGTATATCGTTAATATATTCATGCATTATATTTCTAGCGTTTGTTTTATCATAAGATACCTTTTTCCCCCCATATAGATTTTACTTCTTGCGTCTTCGAGGTTACTTAAGAGCCATTATTGGATGGTTATGGTATTTTTTTTTCCATCGCCTATTTTCCCAAAACTTTTTCAGACCTTCTTGAATGTCTTGTCGAAGTTATCGTGGAATCATTTGACTACTTAAAGTTCGCAGTTTCTAGCGTGGTGCTATTTTTCAATTTTGTTATTTATTTTTATGAAAGAAAATCACTCATGCATATAGCAGCAAACCAAAACTGTGGATTTTCGACGATCGAATTTTTCCGACTTCAAATGGTGTAAAATTGATTTTCCGATATCAGAGTTTTCTTTTTCGATGAGCCTAAATATGTTAAAAGATGCTTCGCTTGGTTTTGTGTTACTTTCTTCAAAGCATATTTCCTCTTTCGCCTCTTTTTTTTTTTTTCATAAATATTTTTTAAGCGAGTGCCGAGAAAATATATCTAAATATTAAAAGCGAATTTATCAGCTTTTTTAGGTTTTTTTTCAAAGAATGTTAATGGCTTAATAAATAAAATGTTAATACGGAATATTGATAACGTTTAAATTAACTAGCAGCGTCAGAATATTAATTATTTAGTATTGAAATATGTCTTTTATACCTCGCCTACTTTAGTAAATACAGTGTGTGTGCATGTGTAAAGATAATATGCTAGTCTATAAAAGCTATCGGAAGATAAGCACTAAAAAAGACATGGATTTATTTATAGGAGAATTAAATTTATTTATTAATTTTAATTTTTTGAGTGATCATAAAAATAATTGAATTTATTGTCAAGATTTCGTTCAAGTATGTATAGCATATCTCGGTATAAACTTCAAATGCGGAATATCTTTGCTATTTATACTATTTTATTCCATCAAAAATAAACAGTGCAATATATTATATAAACTAATGAATCTCCATTAAATTAAGATAATTTTTTTCGAATACAACTCATGCTATGAATCACCGGTGTACAACTCATTGAACTTAGGCAGAAGTGGGGCACTTTCTATTTATTTTCATCTCCAACCCCCATTATTGGATGCTCATCACTAGAGGTGAAAGGCTAATGCTCAGGGCTACATTTAATTAGTTCAGGGAAAACTCAATGGCAACAGAAAATGAACTTCGATTTTTGGAATGAATTATGTTCATTTAAGTCCATGCTTTACGCTAAGGGGGCAGACTTGTGGATTCGCTCTGTATTGTTCGTAGTAAATGTACTCCGGTGATCGGGTAATTCCTAGCAAGAGGCTAAATATATCTCATGAATCCTTGTATAGAATTCGAGTGAAATATATCCTCTTGGAGTTAAGCGGATAGTAACTGACCAAAATGGGACGGTTACTGTATGGCTTTTCCAGATAACTAGACTGAAAGCATAAAGATTCACTAAAATTGAATCCGTACTTTTCTACGAAATAAAGTTTCTGTTGTACTGTACGGAAACAGATAAGGTCTGGGCTAAAATTATAGATTTATTTCAGATCGAAAGTGGTGTCTCAGTCAACAAAATATCCTTTCAACCATTTGTCTTTTATAAAGTATAGAACTTAATATTTTTTATACAGGCATAATTACTGGCGTAATTCTCAATCAAAAAAAGCGTCATTTTCCCTTATGTGTGCCAGAAAATTATAAACACTTTGAGTAAATAGAATGACCATGAGAAAATTTAAGTCACGGCAAATATTTTCTCAGGCATTAACTAGTGCATTTTGAATTACTAATTTATAGAAAATAAACCTACATTGAAAATATATCAACATATACTAACACAGAGAATTCAGTATGTAGAAAATATGAAAAATAAAATAACAATTGAGCTAAGGCCAATTTGCAAACGATCGAAACACTGATAACTTTTTAAAGAGATTTGTGAACAAGGCATAGTATAATTTTTCTTTAGAATTCATAGAGGTAGGCCCAAAAATTTTAAAGTATTTCTTTTAATTAGATCAAGACAGTTTTTTAATATATAAAGTGCATTAACAAATTCTATATATTTTGTAGATTTTAACTTAAGATTAAAACTTAATTTGTAATTTAAATGGCCATGTAAATTGCTTCCATTTGTTTCTGTTTATTTTTCATTTTCTTAATTTATATCAGGTTAAAAGAAACTACAAGTTCGATACTTCAAATAATGAGTCAACGTGAGACCAAAAACATCTGTTTAAATATATTTGAAATTACCGTATTAGCCCGAATATAACGCGACCCCGAAATTTTTCTTCGAGGTAATTTAGAAAAATCCTATATATAGGTCTCGAATTTGAGCGAGTCTGGTTTTTTACTGGAGATGATCAGTCAAAGAACATAGTTATATTCGGGCTTATACGATAAATACGTTACTTTGCGTATAATATTTTTGTTTAACCCATATTGGACCGCCGTACTATTTGTAGTACAGTTGAATTAAGTACAGATAAAATAAATAAATAAATAAATAAAATCGACATAAAACTTCTTGTAAATTACTGCAGAGAGGCAAAATTTAATATATTAATAAGGAAAAATGCAATTCGGGAAAAAACTTTATGAAAAAAATTCCTTTAAGTTTACCCTAAAAAATGTCATAGCTTTAAGCCATTAAATTACCAAAAAAAAAAAATCCCTTGAACAAACATAGGCAGTTTTTTAGTAGATCATCAGTGTTGTTCAAAATATTAAGAATAACCATGAAAAAATAAATATGTGAAAAAATAATAGAAATGAAAAAATAATAGAATCTACCGTTTAAACGCTAGCGCACTTTCAAGAATTTCTCACCATAGGCCATAATGTAAAAGAAATCTTTGTCGTAGCCCTGTAGAAAAACTATAAGTCCTATAAACATCAAAATCAATACCGGTCTTACGATGGTGGTTTATAACATGTATACCCAATTTGAGCTCAATAGAATGTACCGTTTAAACGCTAGCGCACTTTCAAGAATTTCTCCCCATAGGCCATAATGTAAAAGAAATCTTTATTTTATCCCTGTAGAAAAACTGTAAGTCCTATACACACCAAAATCAATACCGGTCTTGCGACGGTGGTTTATAACATATATACCCAATTTGAGCTCAATCGCATGCCCTGTTCAGGAGCTATCGTGTTCACTCACATACACACAAACACACATACACACACACAGAGAGACATTACGAGATGTATGTATGCATACACACATACATACATCTCGTAAAAATAGCATAAATGAATTCAGAAGACCTCAAAACGTGTAAATACACCAAAATCTCGAATTCGAATTTTTTCATGATTACAATACTTTCCTTACATGGTACATGTTCGGAAAGTAAAAATGTAACGGACGTATTCAACAGTATTATGGAAAATTACTTTATTTCTATTCAAGGAAAATTGTGGTACTGGACTCTTTTTCTCTGAATTTTTTTGGAGCCACTCTCATAGCAGCCTGGAATTTTTCTAAATTATTTTCCTCCATGTATGCACAGGATTTACTAACATTTCGCAGGTCAAAGCATTCCGCAAGGTGACCTATTGTTACAATAAGCTATCTAGGCGTAACAATTGCAAGAAACAATATTACACAAAGAGCATAGAGAATAACTTCGTCTTCTGTGAGCATGAAATATTCAGTTGGTTGTCAAACCCTTTTTCATTGCAAATCTTGCAAGAAAAAAAAAAAAAAAACTTATTACAATTTGAAGAATGTGTAACATTGGATTATACAGGAATTGTTTTTCAGAATTCCATGCAGAAAAATTCTTTTCACAAGGCAAGCCAACCTTTGTAACTTTTGGTAGTGTATTGGACCATTGTCGTTATTTATAAGACAGTCTGAATTTTAAAAAATTATTATACAACTTTTAAAATTTCTGTTTTATGTGTGTAAGTACCTCACACAGATCACCGTTTTAAAAATTTATGTTTCGCCTATGGTTATTTTTATAAGTGGTCCAATATGTGTTAAATGTGACTCATGAAAACCAATTTACCTTAAGACATAATTCTTCTAACAAAAAAAGAAAATATTATACATTTGATTAACAAAATACAACTATACATTACCTAATTAATGCCTTTTTAGCCCCTAGCATTTTTTAATGCATCCTAAAAATCCGATGTTCAAAATCGACAACCAGAAGATCAGCATCGTGCAAAATCTATAACCTACAGATCAAAGACATGCAAAATCTGTAACATGCAGATCAACAATCTCCAAAATCTGTAACCCTACAGCTCTGATAATTAAATGTTGTAATTAGTTATTTTAAAGAACAATTGTTGTCTGTTTATGTTTGTATACTATAGTCTAGGCTTATATAAAGTAAAAAAAAAAATAGAGTAAAATTCCAAAATTTGAAAAGTGATTATAGATAACATTTGGTGACCCACCTTTTTCGAATCGCCCAAATGTATTTATAAACAAACCTTAAATAACAAATGTTACAGTTTATGCCGATGATCTCGTCATCGCGGGGAAGATCAATACGCTGATGAACTAAAAAGAGAATACCCTATAACAGATTTAGGTGAAGCAAAATATTACATTGACATTAACATAAATCGACCTAACGAGGACACTATGACTAGATCAAGTCGATAAAATAAAATAATTAATACACAAATTAGGCTTAGAAAATTCAAAACCAACAGACATACCCATGGGACCAGGCTATGTCAAAACAATAGACGATGAAAATCTCCTGCCGAATAACACAAAATACAGACAGGCCGTTGGCTCGTTACTTTATATTACTAATTTTTCCAGGAATGATATTAGTGCCGCCGTCAACATTTTAAGCCCTAGGAATGAAAAACCCAGGAAAAAGAATTGGGATGCTGTTAAGAGAACAATTAGGCATCTCAAAACAACCATCAATCTCAAATTAACTTTCACCAATTCAGAAAAAAATGTCGTGAGGGCATATGCAGATTCGGACTAGGCAAATGATGCAACAGATAGAAAATCCACTTCAGGCAATGTGTTCATGATGGGGGAAAAATTCCATTCGTTGGATCTAGAAGACATCAGTGCATCGCAATGTCATCTGCTGAGGCAGAATGTCTCAGCTGCAAATGCCGCTTAAGAAATCTTGTGGCTGATCAACTTACTGAAAAAACTTGACATGCCACAACAGTGTCCAATTACATTGTTTGAGGATAATCAAGCATGTATAAAACTCGCAGAATCCCATAAATACCATCAAGAAACAAAACACTTCGATCTGCGATATCATCTCTTGAAACATATGGTTGAAGAAAAAGTAGTAAGTCTCCAGTACATGTTCCCAGACCAAATGACTGCAGATATCCGCTTCCCCGCTCCTTAATAAGTTTTTCATCATTTACCTTATCTATCTATTAGAAGTTGTGGCGCGCATTCATGGCTGAGTGGACATTTAACATAGTAGATGGCTGACGTGCGTAGGTCCCAGGTTCAGGCCCATCACGCGGCCATTGATCTAACAGTCTGGTTTTCTCCAGATGCAAGTTTGAAACGCGTTAGAACACCTTAAAAACTCCCCCTCCCAAGCGAGGACGTATTAAAGGAGGGGGGGACGACCCTCCCCCGAGAAAAAAAGAAATCAATGTAAAAGATCCTATTTTACTTCCATAAACTGGATGTACATGTCAATCTTCTAATTAACCACCCCCACCGACAAATCAACCGCCCCCCACCCGCCAAACTTGCATTAATCCGCCACCGCGCCCAAGGCACCTCTCTTTAGGCAGATAATCCTCGAGTAGCTTTGCATTACTCCACAATACCAATACCAAATCGTGGCGCATTGCATCATTCTGCCTACTTACTGATTTGAGACAGATTGAAGACTTACGTAATTTCGTTCCCGGAAATATTTTATTTCTTACAACTTATGATGCTATGTCAAAAGGAAGAATTTGTACACTCCAAAATACATTGCCATCAAAAATCGAAATATTTCTGATCCCCTACCAAATATCCGAAGAATAATTTCTAATCCTTTTCTTCAGAGATACAATTTCAATGTCATGTTCACACGTTACTTCTACTCCCGTAAATTCAAGTCTATCTGTATTTATATTTTTTAAATCTGCCTCTGAGCGTAAGCAATTAAAAAAAATTATGTTGTATGGTACATTTGAAGTGTTCTGACTGAAAAAACTGATATAAACTGGCGTCCTGGACAGCAGTTTGTTTCTGTAAATTTGACAATTTTTTTTTTTTGCAGGGTATAGATTAAGCCCTTTAAGATTGTGGCAATAGTAGACAAAAAATATTCTAGTTCTATAACTTCACTTGTTTTTATGAAGGTCTCTATTTTAGAAACAGTTTATATACTTTTTTTGTGCTAAGCATATACTGTAAGTAATTTATACAAATGTTGAGGAGGGTTTCAGTTTAAAAATTTAAACGACACTGTTAATTTAATTACCGTTACTTTAAGAAAGAAGTTTACTTTCGTTTTTTCCAGAAAATATCGAGATAGTTAAGTATATATGTCCTTGGTTACATACTTATCCAAAAATATATTTAAAAATACGAAAATTCTGGCTTTAGAAATGGATTTTTAGATTGTGTTTTTATAATCTATAGCACTTATGTCCGTACTGGAACGTTTATGTACTTGCACTCTTTTTTTATTATTTTCAAATTTGCTGCCATAGTTCGTCAGCAGTATTGAATAATGGCGTTCGAATAAATTCTTTTAAGTAGATTAAAAACATGGTTGAAACTAATTTAAAAATGCAAATATAACTACTAATTTGAAAAAAAAAATACCCCACATACTATTTAAGCTATCTGGACGTACAAAGGTCTAAATATTCCAAATGTCTACTTTTTTAAAATCATGATATCAATAGAATCGTTAAATCGTTTCAATCCGACCCAAAGTCTTCTCTAGTCTCAATTTATTTCTCGAAAACACGTGTACATACTTTCTTGTGTTCATCTCTTTCCAAACTCGGAGATAATAATAGTTGAGGAGCTATCTAAAGGAAGCATTAAGGTGATTTTAGCGTTAAAACCCCCAAAACCCAGCATCTTAGCTTTCGAAGAGATGGAGCAAATGATGCAGCTCATAGTGTCTCCAATATTAAGACAAGATGTGGACTACTTAACGATATACGTGACATTTTGTACTACTGCTAGAAAGCTCTCTCGGAGTTAGATTCGACACGCCAAGTGCAATACTTCACTTTTGAATGAGTTCCTGCCAAAACTGATGAGATGCAGTATTGTACTCACGTTTTGGACTGAAAGATATCTGAACTGGAGATTCGAAATTTCATTTTCTTAGTTCTTTTGGAATGTGAATCCATTTGAAGACATAAAGATATTCATTTTGTTTCAAAAAGAATAATTATTCTGAAAGATTTTAATGCCTAAATAAATCGAAGTCTGTTTAGTTTCAATGTGGTTTAACGAAAACTTGCCTTTGTTCTTAATATAATTTTAGTTCTCTGTAACTTTGAGATAGCTATATACATAAAATGAGATTTTTGCGTATCTATTACTTGTATTTTAAAAATGTTGAGATTTCTGTTAATTTCAAGCACTTGGAACTTAAAAGGGCTTAAAAAATGTGGGTGCATTTCTTCAAAGGTTTATCTTTCTTCAGTTTTTTATAAAAAAATTAGTCTATGAATGATGAGCAATTGAATTATCTTCATAATGAATTAAATTAATAATATCATCGATACAATTAAACATATTACTGAATAATTAAAATATTTATTAATACAGTTAATAAAAATGAATGTTTCTAAGAGCGAAATAGAAAGCTGTGGGATATTACTGTTAAAGAGTATTTACTGAGTTACTTAAAATAGCACTAAAAAATCCTTCATCATTCTAAAACTTGAGGTTAAGGCGTAAAAATAGTAATTTCTTGAAAATTTCGGCAACAAGAAATTTGCAACAAGAAGGAATTGTCCGATTGCGATAAAAATTGGTCGATGTAAAGAACATGCATAAAAAAAACGATTAATTGAAGGATTTATTGTAGAGTTGGCTATTACAAAGGGAGGAAGTCAATATGGCGTTGGTCCACCTCTGGCCTCGATGCAAGCTGCCACCCGGCGTGGCACAGACTGATAAAGTTCCCGGATGGTGTCCTGCGGAATTTCTTGCCAAATCGTCTCCAGCTGTTGGGCTAAATCGGCAACATTTTGAGATGGTTGCATTCGCCTTCC
Organism: Cheiracanthium punctorium; assembly: GCA_038373885.1. NCBI lineage: Eukaryota > Metazoa > Arthropoda > Arachnida > Araneae > Cheiracanthiidae > Cheiracanthium > Cheiracanthium punctorium. The sequence continues at coordinate 937,066 of JAWZYV010014616.1, read as the reverse complement.
CATAACGTCCCAAATGTGCTGTGTCTATGAGAGAGATCAGGCGACCTAGCTGGCAAATGAAGTATAGGGAAAGCTTGAAGATAATTCATAGCAACACGTGCCGCATGCGGCTGGCCATTATCGCGTTGAAAAGTAAGTCCAGGGTGTCGCAAAAGGAGCGTTAACAGAACCGGTCCTAGGATGTCGTAAACGTACCGCTGTGCTGCCAATGTGCTAGAAATGACTATTAACCTTTTCGCTCCGGCTCACACATGAGGATTTTTGTCCCAGAAAGCGGCGGAATCTATAAGATTTCATTCCCCTACTTCCCAGCTGAAGAGCACGCCTTGCCTTTTGTTTGGTAGCTGATTGCAAATATTACTGACCACAAAAGAACGCAAACAAAATACAAATCTGTATGCTCAATGCCGGTCAATTGACTACCAATTTCTCCCCAGTCAATTATCTACTAACACGCTTGACTCTCCCACAGCATAAGAAAAGGAATTTCTAGAGGCGGAAATCTCTTATCCATCTTCCATGAAGGGTGGAATGGATTTCCTGTCAAAAGAGGGGAAAGAAGTCCTTGGTAAGGCATTTGTACCAGCGCCGTTCTTCAGTCAGATTTATTTTTTGGTACAACTGTTGTACCGCCGGAGTGAGAAAGAAGGTTAAAGGGCTCCAGCTATCAAGCGATGGCACCCCAGACCATAACACCTTGTTGTAGGCCTATGTGGCGTGCGATAGTCAGGGCAGGATCCCCCCCCCCTCTGCCCTGGACGTGCCCAGACACGTTTGCGGTTGTCGTCAGGATGCGCTGTTCCGATGCGCTTGTGCATCCGCTATTTATTCATTGGACTTCAGATTTTAATCATCTGCATATTCGGTCTGAATGTCTTTGCATACGAAATTTCATTACAATCTGAGGACTCCTTCTTGGGGCGTCCATTTGTTTATGTTATAGAGTAGTGTATTATGCTTACAGAAGCGAATAGGTACTTTCTTCCTGCAATTTTATACATTTAGATTTTATACATTTGTATGCACTTCAAATAAAATGCATACAAATTACAAGTAAAATCTTTAAATAACATTATACTGCTATAAAAGTTATCCATACGAAATTATTAAATAAATAATTTAATTAATCTTTATTTTATTTTATTTATTAATTTTCGCTTCAATTAAGGAAAACTGCTATTTGGCCTCCAAATATTCAGTATTCGCCTATTCGGCCAAATCCTTATTGGTTCATCCTTAGTACATTACATATATATAACGTACAAAATTAATGATTCTCTCAAATTCAAACTTTTCTCGGGGTCTAAATTTAGTAAAAAAGCAATTGATACATTTTCACTCGTTCCCACGTCTTAAGGTCAACGCAGCTCTCAGGATTTTCCAGGGACTAAGAGACCCGGGCATTTTAATAACCAATAAATGCAACTTTTTCTGGACATGCGATTAGTTTCGAAGTCATGCGATTCTCGATAGTGAGCACACACTGCTGAGAGGGGATTTTGCATGACCTCTGTTGCCTCATGAATGTGTGTGAAATGCTCTTCAATTAAAGGTATGTCTTAAATCAGCAGCCTTGGTTTATTTGATGCATAGACAGTTCCATCCAAGAGGACTGGGGCTCGCCAGCGCCCCGCGTACCGTATCAGCGCCCAAGACTACCTCACCAACTCGGGCGGCCGGCCATATTTTAACGAGCCTAGCTCGGGGCTCTAAAGAGAGCGTCCGTCTCGCAAGCCCGGTTGACCCTCTATTTCAAATACGTAAAAGCATAAACTGGCGCTAATTTTCTCTTTGCTGAGTATTTAGGGGAAGGTATTTCTCAAAGTTTAATCGTGAATTTATGTTTAGAAAAGGATTTTTAAAAGCTTTTTCACATTCAAAATAAGTAAATTAATTCTTTTTCACTATTTTGGGTGAACTCAAAGAGTTAATTCTGTTACCAAGATAGTTAAAAACTTTAAAATGCTTAAAAAATGTAGAATTATTTTTTAAATAATCCCAATTATTCGATTAATATTTTATCAGTATATTTCCTTTAAGTAACTGACTGATTAATTTGCATGCCGAAAAAATACAAATGTTCCTTCTCCTACGGTGTTTAATTTCAACTTTATTTTGTTTTTAATACAAGGTTAAAACCAATTTTTTTTTCGTTAATTTTTATTTTTCGAAGCATATGCCCGGTTATTTTTTCAAGACAAAAATATCAAAGAGAAAGTAAGTGTTGTGAATATTTCAAATGCAATTAAAAATACGTATTTTTTAAAACTGAATATCAAAAATTTATTTGCCGGTGTTCGAAGTAACTTTCAGGAGATACATTATTTTTACTGTATTTAATTATAAAATCAGGAAAATAAGTGCACGCATGGCTTTTTAATGCTACAAACAGTTTGATTTAATTTTTTAGGAAAGGCCTTGTGTAGTTAGAAATTACTTTTTTAGAGAGCACCCTCTTTTCTTCTGAAAATTTTAGTAGGAATTCAATTAATTTTAAAACGGGTATAATTTATGCTGCAGATTTCAAGCCATCGAATGTAAGGAAATAATTATTAAAGAGAGTTTCGCTAAGAACATGGGGGATAAAGAAGGTCTGTGTTTCTGAACTGATATTACAGGGACTTTGTAAGGCTTTACTAAATCAATATCAGTCAACTCCCGCTATGCTTCTAATTAATTTTGGACCTATAGTGAGATATAGACGCTATTTCCTATCATAATATTTCTCCAGTTTTCATTGCTATCTTTCTCATGCCATTCAGTCTTTTAAATTGAAATTTATTATCTTGTGTGAGACTATATACGCAACGAAGCTTTACAGTTTACACTCACATTATTAGGAACTTTAAAAATAATTGTCTTGTTGACAATATCACTAACATGTCGCTTGATGAAATATAATGATTAATAAAGGGTTCTTTTAAACTGGAACACATCTTGTTTTTATAACAGAGGTTCAGTACATTCTTTCGAATAAGAATGAACCCAATGAACTATTCGTAAGCGCCTATATCTTTTCGGTTGCTTTCAGTTATGAGATTTTATGTTGGTTAAAATATTCCTTTTCAAACACATATTGAATTGTATTATACTGTAAAAGACAGACTAAACGAATCCCAGATTTCTTTTATTTAGTGAAATAAACCCTGAGCGGCATCTAAACGAATAAAACAAAAATTTGTAGCTATTTGAATGAAAAATCCACGATTCTCTTTCAAAAATAACCGCTTTAATGCAAAATAAATGTATTCTACTGGAACAAATTTCTTACTTAATTAAAGAATCCATGAACACTGTTTCATCCGATCAGGTCGGATAAAACTGGTTTTATATAAAAAAAAATAATTAAGTCAATGTTCTTTTACTTCTGAAGTATTTATTTATAGCAGTTCATCAATAAAATTATGCTTCTATGCTGCAATGCAAAGGATCCTAAGTAATTTTGTACATAGTATTTGGAAGGTACAGTAAGTTATATTAATTCATGACTTGGATAAGTATTACGATCATTAATCATTAACATAGTTTTGTCCATGATCTTCAATATTGTTATAGACTTCTGCTCATTCTTAACGGTACAGACACTGTATTCAACCTTCCTGGAATTTCCTCCTTCACAGAAGATACGGGTTTGGTCACTTCTAATATTGTCTTCATTTGAAGCGTGAAATTGGTTTAATGTCGAGTATAGTATTTTTCTTTGGTGTGTGTGTTTTGGAAGGTTTTTACTCCAAAGTCCTCTTTGTGTGCCCCTTTTTCTGGTGCTTTGGTTTCTCTTCCATACCAAAGCTTCATTTTTAATTCATAAAGTGTGAGAATAGGGGCCTACCTGGACCAAAATGGCCAATTAGCCCAGTCTTCATTTTCAGTTTATTGAAGTCACTTGAATGTTCTGAACAAATACAGAGGGGGGCTGGTTCTTTAATGCCTTATATAACGAATATATATTACGAATAATGAATCACTTTGCTTATACAGAATTTGAGGAACGATCTGGTCCACTACTTGGATACAATCGCAGACTCTTACTCAGAGCAATCAATGTTCGCATTAAAATAGAAATAAAGAGCTTTGCGTTAGGGGAATCATAAGTCAGCAGCATCATTAGCAGATGCTTTTACTGACAAGCGACTGTAAAGATATATTGTACGAGTAGAAAAGCATGAGAGATCACGATTTTCTGTTGCAGCATTTATTAACTGTATACTTCCGATCTGCAAGAACCGGCTGTCTAGAATGAAAGTATCCAGCTTCTGTGAAGTTAGATGCAAGAACGTAACGTACCTCCAGAACCGTACAAAAAAAAGTTTCACTGGTGATCTCATTAGCGTAATCTGCAAATCATCCCAGAGACGAGCATGATCTAGCAGAAGATATGCTCTCGCCCATGGAAAGATAAATAACGATGAAATAATATTCGCCAGTATTTTTTTTTCATAAGGTATTTTACAAATTGAACAGAATTATTTTCATTTCACTTAGTAAGAAAAACGTGTCGTTAAAACCTCGGCACTACCAGTTTTGATCAGATTGCTGAGGGCCAGGTTTTATTTGATAATGGCTCTTAATTGGACGTTTAATATTCAGACGGGATTTAGAAGAGGGTTTAATTTTAAATAATAGCTAAAAGATGTGTGGTCACATGTTGATCTTACTTCTATAAATCTCTCTAATAAATCTTCATTAAAATTTACCTCCAATTTTTCATTGTTTAAAGTAAACTGAGTAAGGTTGTTGTTGTTTTTTTAAAAAGAATTTTTCTAAACATCAGCATCAACAAACAACCTACAATGCTTCCCATTCCCCTACAAATAATACGAAGGTTGCCAGCAACATTTTCCGTGTGCTTTGTGACAGATTGCAGCCGTAGTTGAATCAATATTAAAATGTCCCGTGTCATTCGCCTACCCGATTTTGTCAAACTTCCCCTTGCCTGATATAAATGCCAGGAAGTGTCTGCAGAAAAAAAGTAATGCAAATGATAAAACCAATGATTTTCTACGCTGTACGAAAAAAGGAATAGGAATGTGTGTGTGTGTGTGTGTGTGGAGGGGGGAGAATTCAGTGCAAGTTTGCAAGAAAGGAAATTTATTGCAGTTGAAATCAAATATCGTGAATAATTACAGTGGACGTTTCTTATATTATGGAAGTGCTACGTTAGCTTGACAAATTAATTTAATTAGAACTTGCCAAGCTTTGTAGTGTTAGCCTGTAAGACAGTTGACATGTGCTGAAAATGCGATAATCTCATCAGACTCTGCTTCAAAATCATATCAAGTGAATGTAAATTTAAGTGTTCAGATATTTCACTAGATATAAGATATTTTCTGGAACTGAAATAAATGATAAACGTAAGTGCGATATATTTAAATCGAATAGTGCATTACTAGAAATCGAACGAAAACATTTGAATACTCAAATTTTGTAAGCAGTACAAAATTATCGGAAACCATATACATTAACTTTATAGAAGGTAGTTTTTTGCTCTATTGCAGGTATCTGATAGTATATTATAATGGAACAAGATATTGATAATTGAACAGGAAATACAGAATAACTAGTTTACTCCGAGGCATCACGTCACATCCATAGTTTACTTATTTAAATCCCCTATACATTTAAAATTGTCGATTTTTTAAAATTTATGTTAAGTAGAAAGTAATTTCTAATTTATTACTTATTTAAAAAGAATTAAAAAGAATAAATTATGCATACCACATATAAATCTGCATTTCATATTCTATTTTAGTTGAGAATTCTAGGTTCATTACTATTTGAACCTCATTTTTTTATTATTTTAATTCAAAAAGGTAGTGAGTGCTGGAATATTGCAGAAACATCTGTTGAATCAAAGTTTTATAATGTTTATTAGCTTTCACCCTTCCATCAGAACATTTGGACATACCGCATTACAAATTGTAATGTATGGTGTATATATGTGTATTTCTATATCATTTATTGCTGAAGTTGATGGCACTACAAAAGCGCTTATTTAACCCTCTCGTCATCCTGAACCTCATAGGAGGCACCTACTTCAAATAGCAATATTTAGAGGGAAAACAATTGAATTTAGTATTTTTTTTTCTTTCAGTGATATCAATATCATTCATTCATGTAGAAAGTATATGGGGCTCTTAACTAGATGCATAAATCGTGCCAAGATTGTAGTACTAGTCCATTTAGATCCTTTTTTACAGTTTTCGCTTCATTGTTTCAGGAGAAAAATTAAGAAAATAGGGACGCTGCTTTTTTAGTTTTTTTTTTTCCTTTTTAAAGTAAGTATAGTTTTTTTTCTGATTCCTCAACCGTTACCTAATAGGTGCATCCTTTTAAATTTAATTTTATCATAACAAAATGCTTCGAAAATGCTGAAATTAATATTAGAAAAATCTAATATTAATCGACATTAGAAAAAAATATTTTTGCATGATTTATAATATTTCAGATGCATTCAATGCTAGACAGATTTTTTTTCTCTGATTTTTCATAATTCGGTGACGAGAGGGTTATGCCTCTCTGTCAGTCCACATGCCGACAAGGCACTTTTATATACATACAGGGTGCCCCCAAAACGTGGTAATGGGATATAATTCTTTATCTATTGGAGATAAGTGGAGAGTGTAAATTAAAAAAAGCTCAAAATAAGGTTGGAAGTAAGCCTCTTTTAAGAAAAAATTCCTCTCGTTAATTTTCAAAAAGGTACACCTTTTTAATTTGTATACGACCCCCATACACGTGCATTCCAATGAGTGAAATCTGTATCATACACTGAGGCGATACACCAAATTGGAGCCTTTCATCGTACAACATCGCAGAGAGATCTTTAAAGAAAGAGTTTCGGGGACTATACATGATTTTGAATGTAAACGTTTATTGCAAGAGGAGACGGATTTTCTTTCATAATTTCTGTATGACCCCTGAAATGCCATCATTCGACGTGACTTTTTTTTTCCTTTCGAGAGACATGAAAGAGTGGTTATCTTCATATAACTGACACTTTTTAAGGTGTAATTCTGCAATTTTGTATGTGTGTTTATAAGTGTATGGGGTACATTTTACTAACTGGGAATTGTTCTGCACGGGGATCGTATACAATTTAAAATGTGTCACTCTATGAAAATGATCGAGATACTTATCTCTAATAGCTAAAGAATTAAAGCCCGTTGCCACCGTTTTTGGACACCCTGTATACAGTGGGTGGCCAAATTATAGTACTCACTTGAAAAATTTCATCTTTCACGCGTTTTTAAGGGTTTAACTTACTTTTGAACTCATAATACCGTTTCAGTGGTCAGCTTTATATGTTTATTAGCTTAGGAAGTTGAGTAATAGAAATAAAATTCAAAATACAAGTTCCATATTTAGTGAATCTTTCATTTTGAACAACAGCATTTTATATGCGTTGTGGCATGCTGGCAATTCATTTTTTTCTATTTCTTGAAGTGCAGGTGTATTATGCCATGCTTAACAGTATTTTCTGTCGAGTCTCTTTTGTTAAAAATTATTTTATATTAGCAAATTTCAATTTTTTAGGCCGCCAACACATTTTTATCGGGTTGAGGTCTGACGAGTTGCCAGGAGAGTCCGAAAGGGTTCTTTTTTTCTTTTACGAATTTAACAAATTTTTTTAGCTTCATGGCATGGTGCTGAATCCTGCATAATACATAATAGCTGTCTCTAAACTATTTCTTCATGTGCATGAACAGTCGAGTTTCTAAAACTCTGACACTGGTCTCGACGCATAGTGCTTTCAAAGAAATGGTGCACCAATCCCCCTTTGAGCTATAATTACGCCCCATATCATAGCGGACAGAGGAGATTTCACTTTCTCGACTACGCAACTTTCATCCTATTTTTCATAAGGTCAGCCACGAACAAACTGAGAATTGACCTGAAGTATCTGAATAGACGAGTCGTCTGGAAAACAAATCTGAATTATCAATAGTATTATGTTAGGTAAAGCATTTTCAATCATAATAGAGAAAAGTAATTTCATATAACAGCTTTAGCTTCTCCCAGTCTTCTACACTCCAATATTTATGCATTTGAAGAAAGTTCCACGTGTTTAGCAAACATGGTCTTGGTTTATTTCGGCTTTTTTTTTTAGAGGTTGACAACAATTGAAATTCCGTTGTTCCAAACTTTTGTCGTACAGTTCTGTCTGATAATCTTATGCCACATGTGATGAAGATCACATATCTAATTTAATAATCATTTACTCAGGCTTTCTTTAATGTAATCGATCCAAAATTCAAGAATTCTAAATCACTTCTGTTTTCTTTTTTTTCTGCCATTTCGGCTTTTAAATCTGTATATTTACTTTTCCCTGTATGCACTATTCTTTTTGTTCTTAATTGTTTCGTCTCTTCAGACCGGTGTGCTAAAAATAGATTATATTGCGTCCGTTTGCAAAATCAACGGCCTTTTTGAGTTTCCTCTTGGAATCCTGCTGGCGTAAGTTTTTTAGTTGTTCCCCTGCGACGACTTTAAAATTATTTGCTCGCGATTACGTCATTGTAATTTTATTGGATTAACTGTTAGGATTGCTCTGGAATGGGCGCTATTAATCTCAGCCAAGTTATTGTTCTCGCCAATGTGTCATTCTGTGCTGGCGTAATTTTTAAATGAATCCACCTTAATTTCACTGTCCATATAGGACGTATTTTTATTTTCACTGAGCCACCACCGCCCGTTATAATTATGTTTCAATAGTATCTTTTAAATAAATATTTTTAAGCATTCGATGTCTTTTTCTTTACTGCAACTAAGTGCATATCGAACCTGGATTTTCATCTCACAACGCAACCTGATAATTTAAAACAGCCCAACCAAATAACCTTCTTTACACCACAATCGTAAGACTTTTATAATTTTTGAGGCTTTCTGCGATTCTCTATAATTCTAGACCAAAATTCCATCACAGTTCGAGGAATTGCGAGATGTTTTCTTCCACATTGACCACTACGTCTTGGTAATAATGACTTTTCCTCATCTCGCATTTTCTTTATATGTAGACTGTGCGAAACGTTTGCTAGTTCTGATATTTTTCTTGGAGACGGATTACTGTTTCAAATGTGTTCCTATCTCTGACATTTTTTTTTTTTTTTTTTTAGAAAAAAATGTCTGCAGACATTCCCATGGCTAAAATTTGCGATATTTGAGTTTAGGATAATAATAGCCCAAAAACAAACATGAAATACTAATAGCAGTAATAATAAATATTTAATTTTTATTATGACTTATTTATAAATAAATAAACAATGAAACCTCGAATGAAAACAGTTTTCTTCAATAAAAATATAATAATCTGCAGTCTTCCGTGACTTTTTGTCTCACTTACCAAACGCGAAACATTTGTCTCCTTATATAGTGCTGCTATTTCCAAATTATTAATTTGTTTACTTTTTACAAACTTACAAAATGTAGAAAAAAGTTCTTGGTAGCGAAAAAGGTTCAGAAAAGGGGATTAAATCAACATAACTTTTAGAGAAGTTTGAGTAAAATAAATTTACTTGATAAAAATCATTCGAGTACCATTCGAGTACAATAATTTGGTCACCTACAGTGGGATACAATATCTTCTTGATCTTTTGTTGTTCTTGTCTCTGTATGGTTCTAGTGAGGGGCTGCTTTCTAATCATTTCTGTTAATATTAATATTTCCCGAGTATATTTTCTCTCGCTATACCTATGGTTAGGTGAAGAAATTACAACCACTTCATACAAGTGTCAACTTTGGGAATTTTCAGCTCCTTTTAATTATAAGAAAAATATCTTCCTTAATTAGAGAGAAACTTTGACTTTTTAAGAGCATCTAGTAAAAATTTTGTTTCCGTAAAGTTATTTGCTTATTGTAGCGGGTGGTCGTAAGTACCCAAACAAAATAGGAAAAAAAGAGGTTACTGCGACCACCTTTGGGGTAAATTATGACCACTTGATTTCTTTTTTGATATTTACGCTGTTAGAAAGTTAGATAAGTGCTGAAATAATTGAGACAAATTGAGTGATAAGGTTATAATTTCTACTTATTCAATCAAAATTGCATCTTGCTGGCAAGATGTGTTGAAAGTCTTTTACAAAAGAAAAAATATTGACTGTAATAATTGTTGAAAAAATCTGAAAGAATTTGTATTAAGTAATGTCACCTTGATTTTTCAAGAACAATAAAATAAAATAAAATGAAAATAAATAAAAATAAATCGGAACAAATGCTAGTGTTCTTGGATTGTCGTCTTTTATGATTATTTGATTATGAAAAGTAACTTTTTGTTTTAAAGGAATGTCCATGGATGGTCTAAATGAATTTCTGGTATTTACGTGTCCCATTTATTTGTGTTACAAACTCTTACATGGTAACACTTTAATTTCTTAGAATGTAGTGTTGGCTCAGTTTATGTTCCATGAGAGTTAGTTTTAAGCATTCGAATTTTTTTAAATAATCAGTAACAAAATTTCCATTTTATAATTTACTTCTTAATTTATCTGTAACAAATTAATATTTTAAATTATACTTTCCTTAATGCTTTTTAAGTGATTTAAGAAAATTAAGTGCTTTTTCAGGTCAGAATAAGTTTTTGGTATGTTTTTATGCATGGTCGTAACTATCCCACTTTTATAAACCTGTAGAGGAATCACGACTATGGATTTAAAAATACTTAACTATCGTATAAAAGATAAAAACAGTGTAGGAAGTTCTTCAAAATATTACCAACATACTTTTTAATCTGAATTATCTTGCTTAATTTTTTTTTCTTTTGCGCCAAATAACTATGAACACTGAAATGTCAAATATGTTTAGAGAAAATTTTGACAAGTTGTTAGCATTTTAATTGCTACTACCTCAAAAAATATTTAATATTATTGATGAAAGATACCTGCCATAAAAATGCATTACAAGCTTTATGCCAAATAGTTCTACGAAAGTTTGATTGATAGATTTTTTAGAAATCTGGCTGGTCGTAATTACCCCACCTGACCCTATACTATCTCCTAAATATCTTTTCAGCATTTTAAAAAAATTACTGAAACAATTTAGATATTTATCTTCTCTTTTGTCAGTGTTTTTCTAAAGGTCTTTGGTCGCTTTTCTTCAGATGTAACGTAAGTACGCGTTAGAGCCCCTTATAAAAAAACTTCGACCAAGGCACCCCCCTCCCAACCTAGGCAGATACCATAGTGCAGGTTTGCCTTAATAAACACAATACAATTTGTCAGTATTTTTCAGAAAACCTAAAATCGAAGCATTCTTCATTACGAATTTTATTATCAAAATATTATTTCTAAACTGTGCAATCCTCAAATTTTACATCAATTACAGTACACTTAAGAGAGAAAAGTAAATAAAAGTGTCCTCTTTTACTCCGCAGAGCAGCAAATAATTTTCCGAACCAACTCTAAAACATTTTCAATAACTCTCAGAACGCGATAATTTAATTTTAATAGAAAACATCTGGGAACATGTCTGACATGCTAATTACACTGTTTGTAATTGCACATACTTTAAAGTCTCAAATATAACTTTAACTTCCGCGTTATTATATGCATTTTGAATTGTTTGCAAATTCTTAGCGAGTGCAGTATTAGTTTTCACGCTCTCACACATACACACGCAAGCACACAAGTAGATATTATAGCGGGGTAACCAATAAGGCTTAAGCTCGCTTTTAATATTTTTCCTGTTAAATTAATTATGCGATGTAAATTGTAAAAGCGTACAAATGGAGCTTACAATCTCTAATCTAGGGAATGTGGATTTGTGTTTTGATCTCAAGGAATAGAATGAAATGCGGTCTGTAAAATTTCTATACATGGCTCATTAAAGGTAATCGAATGACCCCAGTATTATGCTAATACGCAGAATTAAAAATAAGTTGCCAACATTAATTACAAAAATGTTGAAAACAAGATAAGCTATACCACTGTGTTAATGAAACGTTATGATCCCCCATCTAATTATCAAAAGGCGCGCTCACGGAGGGGGCTATGGGGACTAAAGCCTTCCTAAACCTGGAGATTTGGATATGAAAAAGCATTGAAAATTAGGGATGGACGCGAGGTGACTATTTTGCGAGACGAGACAGAGATTTACAGCTTTTTTGCCAGACGAGACACACATTTTTAACATTACGGTATAGGGATTTTTGCGAGACGAGACAAGCTTTTAGGCTATTTTGCGAGACGCGAGACGCTTATTTTTCGTCTCGCGTCCATCCCTATTGAAAATCGTCACTAACGAATTAAAATATTTTATTTTTAAAAATATTTCTTAAAATTACTTCTAAAATATCTTTTATATAAAAAACGGCAGTTTCATGCACTAACTGCAAGTTTATTTCGAAATACAGTTAAATTCTACTACAGCCTCATTAAAAAGAGGCGATTATTTATGACTCTTTAACGCGTACGTTGATAGTCAGCTTGTGTTCTATAGGAAAGTGATACAGAATATTTTACAATTTAAAATAGTTATTACTATAATCGAGGTCACTATAACAGACTTCAGCAGCATTTGTAGCCCCAGCCCCCCTAAACTAAAATCCTGGGTGCGCCACTAGACAGTTTTTAAACTTTTATTATTCCTTCCTTCCTTCCTAAGTCAGTGAGAAAAACATTATTTTTAATTTAGACAGATCCTTAAAGAAAAAAATCGACATACAGTGAAATCTTCTGAGTTGACCACCCAGTGGTTCCACATTTTCGTGGTCAACTTAGACAGGTGGTCAACTTATCAAGGGTGAATTACTTTTTGATTTTCGTATTTTATCATTTACTTTCTTATACGTTACATAGTACATATATACAGTATACTAAAAAAATATAAAAAAAATGTGAAATCGAAATGGCATAAATTAGGAGTAATTTTGCTTATTAGCGTTAAACATTAATTCCGTAAAAAGAAGAAAATATGGAAGTGGTCAACTTACAAACGTTTTGAGCTATGTTTTCGAACACATTTTACCTAATTACCTGGTCAACATACAAGTTAGTCGGATGATCAACTTAAGGGTTCACTCAATGTTACAGTAATTTAGCCACATTCATTTCTTGGTCAATTTAGCCAACTTAGACAGGTGGTCAACTTCACAGGTTTCACTGTATCTAAAAAATTAATTGAATTATGAAGGAAAACGTCTACCTGAAACCTCTTTTCCGAACCTTTAGAATGGCAGATTCACCATTGAAAATGGGTTTAGATAAAAAAAATTAGCCAATGTAGTCAAGATTAGATATCGCTTTATCACTTTTGCACATTTATTTTTATTTAATTTTATTACGCTGAGCATTGGCATTGTTAATGCTATTTGTTAAAAATACCATCATGTACTCCAATAGTGTTCTTATTTCGTCAATTTAAAACTGGATATGTTGACTATTCACTGAACGATTTCTAATATTTTTTAATTTGTTATACTGAAAAAAAAAATGTTTTGCTCAGTTGTATTCAATCGGAATAAATGCGTAAAATAGCTAAATCGTCTGCATGTCGTTCTTCATCTAATATATTACAATACGCATTTAAAATAGCTAAATTTGAGTTGAACTAATCAAATTCGTCTATGAAATTCATTCTTTGTAAAATCTTTTGTTACATTTCAAAATAGCACACATATTTGAATTTTATGATTAAAAAGATGTTCCGTTTCAATGTTAAAAGGTCTTAAAATTCCTGATTTCATCGTGAATGTATATTACATCCATAAAAGTATATTCCAGGTTATTATGATTGAGTTATACCTTTCTTATTATGCCAAAAATGTACATTTCGCTTTTTAAAGATGGTCTCCCTCATGATGCTATAAATTCTCAGTTAAGTATTTGCTTCTTCAACTCAAAAGACACATGTGCGATTTTCCCCCCAGTGTACCATATGTATTAATTATTTTTTCTATATAACCACAGTTGTGTAGAGGGGTCGTGTAAAAATTTAAAATGTGGACCTTTTTGAAGATGAATGAGTGGGTTATTTCATAAACGTACTCTTTTTGTTCTACCTGACTTAAGTACTCTTTAATATCTTCAAAAATAGTATCAAGATACCCTGCATATTAATACTATTGTACAGCTGTTGCAGCTTTATTTTTGCACCGTTTGTGCAAATTGAATCTGTGATCACTCGAAACAGGCATATAGAACTGTAATTAGTTTGATGGCCTGGAATGGCTGAGAAATGACTAGTGCACGGATTTCCAAAAAATAGCTATAATACATGAAAAAGCCGATATATATCAAATTTAATAATTCATTTGAAAAAAGCCCTTGTTATTTTCTCCTTATCCAGTCAAATGGTTTCTCACTTGCACTATTAATAAAATAGTACTACTATGTATTTTGAAATCCCATCACCATAACAAGCCGAAATATGTATTTAAATATCCATGTATTTTTATGTCTTGCAGCTTTCATTGATTCCTGCGAATTTGTGACTTTAATGATTTTTGAAATGGTTACTTCATTGTCAGTATGCTGCACAGTAACAGTTGTGCAATGAATTTTCAAGAAGCAATATGTCATTTGAGAGGACAAGCATTGCTTCTATTTAAATGAATGCATTTTCATAAAATTAATACCAATACAAATATTTTGAATACCTCCAAAATTCACCTATTATTTAATTTCTGTGTACAAGATTTTAAATTATTCTAAAAGTTCAAGATATCGAAAATATAGAAAAACTTCAATACATATCCAGTGCCAGTGATTCTTTACACTAGACATTTTTTTTTTAATTTTAGTTTTCAATAAAGTTTTGTATTTTCTTTTAAAAGGCAATGATTAAGCATTAAAGGACTTAAAAATTTAATTTATGATCATTTTGTGCATTCAGAATTTCTTTTGTTCACACTTCAACAGAATAAAAGCAGACTTAAAATGATAAAGTAAATAAAAAACTTTGTAAAAAACACACATAAGAAAACAAACAAACTTTTTTACAAAGTTTTTTATTTACTTTATCGTTTAACACCAGCATTTTGAGTGTTTTTTCCAGACTTAAAATGGTTTAGTTCAAAAATTCGATACACATAATTTATTAAAATGTATTTTGACCACGAAGTTTTAGCACATCATTTCTTTTATTTAATTATTGTACAAGAACAATTTAATGAAACTTACTGCAGAATTTTTAACTAAACAGTGTTAAGTGTATGCTGGCCTAATTGAAACTTCATTATTAATTAAGCTCCGAAGAGAAAAAAACTGATTCGAGTTTAACACAGGATAAATTAATTGGATGAGAAAACTGCTTCCATGAAGAAGGTTTGAAGGTCATTTAAAATACTTGATTTAAGCGATACAAGGTGCTTTGTTTACAAAACAATATGTATCTTACGTAATTTAAAGTAAATTTTTGAATAAAAAAGGAAGAGTGTCCCATAAACTAGGATAAAAACTAAATATAATTATACGGCTTTTAGCGAAAAATGAGGAGCAGTAATGAAACATGGTTCTTACATTACATTTAATTACATCTTGCAAGGCAAAAAAAAGACCTTACACCATGGAAAACAACTCTGCCTTTTGTTCTTAATTTTGCACATCTTCATTATGTTATATGAACTTAAATGCTTTTATCGAATTATCTCAAAAATATCCCGGTAAAAGCTTTAGAATTTTCAGCGTGCATTGGATTAAAATTTATTTACCAAAGGATGTAAAAAAAATCTTAAACACATAAATTAGAAACTGCTAATGAAATTCTAACATTATTTCCCCGTCATCATAGATTTATTTAAGCATTCATTTTGTTTGTAGTTTTTGTTCAGTTCAGTGACGAACGATGAGAGGGAGCTATTACTGTTACCATATGAAAAAAAAAATCTTTCTTTTTCGCATGAATTATAAAATATGCATGTTGCATTCAAGTCGGTGCATTAATGTGATATTTGAATACATATCCTCACTTCAAAGAGTAATTAATATGTAATAGTTTCATTATGACTAAATTTTTATGTTAAATTAAACTACCTATATTTTAACAAATAATTTGTTACAATAAAAATTGTGTCAATGGTAAAACTTCATAAATGAAGTAAGATCAAAATTATAAAAATTTATTAAATTATTTAAGCTTAGCTACTAAAATTAAATACACAAACATACTTTTAAATTTATGAATAAGAAATATGTTTACCTCCTTTACACAACCTCTGGTTGTTTAAAATAGTAAGAATTCTACATAAAGTTCTACCAAACTATCATGAACCTGTTAAGAAAATATTCATTTTTTCCCAATATTTTAACGTTGAAACACTGGGTATAATATTATTAACTACTTCAGGCTCTTGATAAGGATACGAAATATTGCATAGCATTACTGAAGTATTATATACGCACATATTAGTACATTAAAGTAAGTCAAATTTCTAACAGTAATTTTATAAATGAAACGATTTTTTAAGTAACTGCAGATAAATAAATGTAAACAAAATAGCTACTGTGACATTTCTGTTCATTTAACTATATATAGTTTGAAAAGGCGCGATAGGTTTTGGAGAATGTGCCAAAACAGGAAAAGTGAATGACAGTATTTTTACAAGCGATTATGCATCAATATAAATAAGTTTATAGCTGCCTCATTAGCTTTGTGTACCACCGACCGGTTTTAAGTTTTTTTTTTTTTCATTAACCGAATTAAATGCCAGAAAGATGGAATGTATTTAGAACCCCGTATAACTCTTGCACAACTTTGACAATACCAAAACTCTTTATAATGTTTGTCAATATATTATAATTTTAAATAGCCAATGATCTGGAGTGAATGTCCCGATTTAATCTGAAAATAGTATTTATAGCGATTAATAAGTAAAATTACTACTTTTTTTCTTTAATAAGTGTTCTTTCGTTATATTCTGACTACTTTTTTTTTTGAAAGACAAGTAAGAGAAATGCGTAAGTTTTATTTTACGAAGAGAAAAGAAAATACATTATAATTCGTGATGATGCAGCCGGGAAATCTTTAAGGAAGTTCTTTATGAAGATAAATATGCAGTTGAAGAGTATGGCTTGAAGTATTTCGTAAATATATCTCTAATAATTAGCACTAGAAAGAAACTAATTTAAATAGTGAAATTTACCGAAGAAAGCACTGTTAATGGGAAAAAGTTAAAAACTATTATTTGTTGTGACTCTACAACTAATACAGGGGCATCAAAAAGGATGCTACAACAAACTACAAGCATTTGCATTTTTAAGGCATGCCAACGGATTGCCAACTACAAAATTGATAAGATATTCATCAAGCTGCTGTACCTGATGTGTACGGTGAACTTTTTGGGAAAAAAAAAAAAAGATTACTCGAACCTATCAGTTGTCAGTACAAAGATTAAAGTACACTACTGATACCATAAGTTTTACATTAGAAAATATAATTTGAGTACTTTCATTCAACACCCTATGGTTAAGCTTTAATATCATTGCTTTGATGAATGCTGTACATTTGGACTGCTTCCGTGGTACATATTTTATTTTTTATGTTGGTTATGTGGTCTATGAGGGTGTATCGAATTCCTTATTTCCAAAACCATTCTTTTAACTCAACCTACTTTTATACATCTTCCAAATTATTCGAGTGTAAGTCAAATTTCGTACGCCAATTTAATGTATAAAGTATTATTCTTCATAAATTAAATCGCGTAGTATGTAATAAAGAATTTATATTTATTTAGAGTTGGTTCTTTTTTTAAAACTGAATCAGTTATTTCCGAAATTAAAACATAGTTGCTAGACTCGAATACTTCCAAGGCTTTTAAACTCTATTGAGTTCAGACAGCCTTAAAGCCATAAAAAAGAAATTGAATTTGGGTAAAAACAATATATACTCCGCTAGAATTATTTCTTTGCAACATTAACACATTAACGCCTAGCGATCTATTGTTAGACGGTCTCACAATTTGTAAGTCGCAAAAATATTTAAGAATTAATTTATATTCTTGTTTTACTTTCTCGAATAGTAAATCTGATTTTCACCAAATACTCAGCGATAAAAAAATTAAATGAGAATCTCTCACTGTCTTATTCATATTTTAGAAAAAGAATTGCATTCTTCTTACCAAAAAACGTCGGAAATTTATTTATCACTTCGGGCATCAACATAAATTGGAGAATGTGCTGCAAAAAGTCGGGAGCTAACGGGTTAAAGTTAGAAAAGGGATTTTTGTTAAGGCAGTACTTTAGTATAGTTGCATTTCAGTGAAAACTAGAAATCGGTGAAAATTTTTCATCTTATCAACTTAGAATTAATGGCTGTTTCTAAAATAAAAAATAGAAGCTTGAAAATAATTATTAAATGAAATAATTGAATAAATGAATTTACATGAAATAATTATTAAATGTACCGAGATTAACGCCTATACTTCAAATAAAATCAACATATGGATAGTTATATTGATCAAAAACGGACCACCACTTACTCGCATGGAATGAGCACATCAGTTATGTGAAGAGAATTACTTCTTGGCCGTCGCTTATAATTTTCGTTGAGTATCAATCAGTATTAATCATTCTCGTCTGCTTTCAGCCAAAATCAAATTTTGCAAGATATTTAAGAAGCAGATTCTTGGGACTAAGCACGCAACCCTGATAAATTTGTCTATTAACAAGTAAACAAACCTAACGACATTCTACGGTTTAGTGTTTAACAGCACTAGAGTTGTAAATCTCCTGTGAGATAAAGTCGCTGCTAAAGTCCTTTCACCCTTGGATATCATTTCGTCTGTCTGTGCTATTGACCCAGTTTGAGGGGGGGCGCTTAAATTTCTGTATTTTCGCTCTCAGTCCAAAAAAATTTGTAAATTTCATTTAATTTTTCCAGCCTTAATTCACGAGTATTAAATATGTATTTCAGAAAATTCTTATGACTAAGTGCGATGTAAAGTTCTCACATTATATACATATTTTTTAAAAAGAAATTATCACTTGTTCATGCGGATAAGTCAGAAATTTCTCTATTATTGCTGTCATCAGCAAAAATTTGGGAAAGCCATGCAAACAGTCCGGCCATAAATCAGTTCAAAAGTTCCATTTTTTTATTTACCGTAAAGTCCCTCTAATAATCTCCCGCTTTTCTCGTGCATTTCGTTTGCTGTTAAAATACCGAATGAGCGCCCCCTTAAGGTGGATTCATAGTGGCCGTTCCGTGCCACGCAGTAAATGCACCAATGAAATCACGCCATATGACAGCGAAGTGTAACGTTACAACAGTGCTCTCCGCTTCACTTCGCTGAGTGACGTCATCGCGGCGGTTTGTTACCGGTACGGAACGGACAGTATGAATCCAGCTTCACCTGACTATAGAAGGGGTGTTTGAACGGTACATTTTTTCCGATTTTTACCTTTTATCCAGGGCTGCCGACAGGATTTGTGAGCCTCGGGGTAGGTATTTACGACGCCTCCCCCCTCCCAAAAAAAAGAGAAAAATCTTCCATTTTTTTTAAATCCCGAAAACACTTATAATTTACCGTAGGCCATCTATACAAAACTTTGTGCATGATAAAACTTCCATCAAAGAAATATTTCATCAGAATTATATTAAAGTAATGTGCATGAAATTCTGAAATTCTAAGACTTTTTTAAATGTTAACGGTGTTATTCGAAAAAATCATGTGATTTTGGTACATAATTACAAATAAACTAATTATGCTAGGCACTTCAAAATTTTGAAACTCTCTCTTTACAAGCTGTATTACATACTACGAAGACAGGTCAATCTGTATCATTTTCAAAACTTTTAGAAAAAAATCTTAAAAATCGGAAATTTTCGCAAAGCATGTCACTCTTCGAAAAATCTTGCAGCTCAGATCCATGTTTAAGAATTTTTTCTGAAAATTTCACAAAAGCCACAGCGTTTTCGCTTATCGCAGTGTGTAAAACAGCTTATGAAGAACACTCTGGAATTTTTTGGAGACCATGGTGCTGTTAGTTTATTTCAATTTGTGTACCAAGACTAAAAACAGAGTTCTTTTTTTTCGAAGAACAGCCTAGTAGTTGCTATTTGAAAACTAAATCAGAGTTCTTTTAAAATTTGTAACCAAATGGTCAGCTACGTTTGCAAACACCATAGACTTTATAATGCATAGACCGTAGTAATGAGACTGTAATAATAGACCTTAATAAGAGCTCCAGAATAATTAAATAAAATATTTTCCAAGCTTAATTCGGAAATTACTGGTTTTTTATTTAAAAATTTATTTTTTAGTTCCTACGAATGCAGATGGGTAAGCCAAAAATGGTTTTGGGATTACAAGTACTTTATTTTCCCGTGGGATTTGTACGGTAAAAATTCGTAACATACGTGCTCCTACCTAAATGAGCCCCGGAGAAATAGTCCCCCCTCTCGACGGACCTGATTTATCCTCCCCCCCCCCATTGATAGCGATTTTCCTTGAAGATTGGGGTGGGCGGTATTTTACGGTATTATTTTACAAATGCTGGGCATTAGTGCCTAAGCCATTAGTTCATTTGCTTTCCAGTGCTTTTTAAAAATATCCTCACAACGAGGACGTGCAGCACAATTGTTCAAATCTTCCTACATCATAGGCTGATTAGAGTAGCAAAACGTGCAGTTTGGGGAATCCACCAAGCCAATTCTGTAAAGGTGGTCGGCAAACAGCAGGGTTCATACAAGTCCTTAATTCGTTAAAATTCCGTACTTTTAGTCCTGAAAGGTTCTTTGAGACACTCGAGAAAACTTCTTCCCATAATTTTTATAAAAAGATTGAACCACTTTTGAAATATCCTATCATTTTAGCACAATATTTCAAATGTTCGCAATCCAAGAAAATCAAGGACCCGCACAGTTATGTCTAGTTAGACATCTGAAGTCAGCGACTGCTGTCTTGATTGAGGAAACTGGGAATAGATCTGTTTTCTCCTAGAATCCTCCAACGCTTATGAGCAGCACTGTGCATTCTTTAAGTATTCTCTCATGAGTCTGATTAACAAACAGTTTATGAAAAGACAGTGGTGATATGGCAGTGGACAGTGTGAAAAGACAGCGGTCGTTTAATGTATTGCTCTATCAAAGCTCCCTTCGTTGCAAGAGAGTAAGCTTTTTCATTGCCCAAATTTCCACTAACGTGCAGGAATCTACTGCAACAAGATTCTTGGGAGCTATTTTGATTATGCTTCGGCGCTTGAAGCGCGCTCCTCGAATCTGAGATTATGACTGCCTTTAAAAGTTTTATAGTGTTGTCCAATTTATACGAAAAGGATTTTGAAGTAGGTACATCAGACCACATAAACAAGTTCGATGTAAGCAGGTTTAGAACTTCATACCCAGAAGTAATGTGTTTAATGTATTCTCTTTTATATTCGGTAAAAGAATTTTATTACCTACGTCAGCTTTATAGCTCACCATTTTTTAAATAAAATCTCGTGTTCTTACAGTGTGTAACGAAATTTTTATACGAATTTTTATACGAATATTTATACGAAAGTATATTATATTGGGGAGGGGGGGATAATATTTACAAATAATATTTTCTGAAACAGCAAATTCTAATTTATTTTTCAGTGTGTATTAAATTGCACCAAGGAAATAATGCAACGTTTTTTTTCGTAATGTTCAAACCTGTACCAAAAAGTTAGTCATTATGTCCACGCGTTAGTATTTATTTAAATATATGAGTGGGACAATAACTTAGGCCATTCAGCTTTAAAACATGTCAAATATATTAGTCGTAATTAAGGAACGGGGGAATTGAAGCCAAGAATGTCTGGCCCTTCAAAATATATTAGAAATAGAAGAGTTTAGTTTGACTTAAATCATCTTTATGGTTCTGGCGTATCGCCAGAACTCTGTAAAAGTATATAAGTAATCAATATCTCGTACTAAACTGTAGCATTTAAAAATTCTTTTTCATGATCTAAGAAATATAACTCATTTAAATAATCCCTTGATTAAAGTAAATCGCTTTTGCACTTGTTTGTATACATATGCTGATTTCAATGCATTGATTCAAAACGTTCATTTTAGTAAGATCATTTAGTAGAAGTGAGTGCGATAATTTGTTTGGCTTATAGAAATCATTTTTGAAAAGGAAAAATTTTGAAACAAATTTTAATTCCCAATGAGTGTCCTTAATATAGTATGATTCGTTTGTTTTTAAAGATTTGACTTAGATTTGGTCTTTCCTTGTTTGGTTTACTAATAGTATACGTTTTGACGCCAAAGAGAAGAAAAACGTGTGGAAGATAGCACATCCTTGCACTGTTCATGCATCTGTATTTAGTGGATTCTACTAACATATGCCATAGACATGACTAAATTGACATCGATCACATTATCGAAACAAAATGACTAACTCAAAAAAAGAAAATAAGTTGTGGGAATTGTTTGATTAATTGGCTATGATTTATATAACCTAATTTAGCCCGTGAGTACCAATATCTAAAACCACCTCCCATCGACCTCCAGTTGCCACTTTGCGACTGCAACGAGCATACATTTAAAACTGAAATACTTGGATGTCATAAACTATTTTTATTTGGAAATCTTTTTTTTTAACAGCGAGCGGGCACTTGTCGGTTAGGCATTCACCTCTTCAATGGCCCAAATATATTGACTATTCTATTATGGGTGCACCCAATAGGCGGTCAACATTACCCCCTATAAAGGGACGGACGAGTTTATACCCAAGCCCAGACCGAGAATCGAACCCAGACCCAAGGCTTGACAGAAGGTTCTTTTAGCCACTAAACCACCTGGGCGGCTCATTTAGAGAGCTTGAGAATAGACTTTAAAGCACGTATACTTTCATTAGTTTTTCTTTACCAATAATTCATTTTTTATATGGTTGAATCTGCCTGAAGTCGCCGCTTATACAGACGTTATGCAAATGCAACCCTCTCTACAAGTGCAAAAGCAAAGAAAACATAAGTTTTGCTCTTGTTGTTGCTTCCCTAATTTGGCCATCTTTTAGACTCTCTACAGCCCAGCTAGTGAATTTGGGCTTTCCGACCCGTATGTATACATATGTGTGTACAAAAAATAATTCAGTTAAATACATTTTTGATTAAAGTATAGGTACAATCTTTAAGGCGGCAGCCGCCATGTGGTTTCTAATTTTGGTGATGTGTGGTTTGCATGCAAGCGATTTGTCCAACTTGATCCCCCAGGTAAGCGGCTGTATTTCGCCATGGAATGAGGTTGTTGTCTACATAACTGCGTGGAGAGCTTTGTTGTCTTGAGAAATGCATAGCTTACCATTTTTCGGAGTCTAATTCTCCAGGTATCGAGCAAGACTTCAATATGTGCTTGAATGCATCTGGCGAGTACAGTTGGGTGATGTTACCTGCAAATGGTGGAAGTGACATCTGCGAAGAGAGCTAGTATGTATGGTATACTGATTCCCAGGGATATCGTTAATGAATAAGTTAAATAGTGTTAGGTCCCAGGATTTATCCTTGCAGAACACCACTACTTATATTAGTGGGGTTGAAAGAGTATTGGTAACACGGTCCATAATTGTACGGTCAGAAAGATATTTGTATATCATTTGAATAAGAGTCTGGCATGCCGTTTTGTATAAACTTGTAGATGATACCGATATGTTATACTTTGTCGAATGTTTTTGATATATTGGATTATCTTGGGATTTCACTTTACGTAAGTAAGCTATTATATATTATATATATATATATATATATATATGTAATGTATAAATAGGTAATTTGGGTTTTACTAGTTTGGGTATTGGTCAAGCGGGTACTTTCACTGTAAGTTTTACTTTCCTGTCATACTTGCCACGCGCGCTCTGGAGCTATGTTTTATTTATTTTGTTATTTGCCAGACATCAGGCCGTCGATTCTGAGTTCTTTAGATGTACACGTGTCCTCACGCCCTTGTAGCCCCGGATGCGGGTCATGTTGGTCAATGTGTGTGGTTCGATCAGAGATAAGAGAGAGGAGGAGTTGTGTCTTCGCAGACCACGTGGTGTGGTAAGCGTAAATACTCCCGCACATCGAAAATCGGGGGACTTCTGCCACTAGAACTGCTTAATGAGTCCACGCTGATTCTTGTACCCGTCTCCCCTCCCCTCTTCTCATTCTAAATTGTAACTTAATTGTAATGTTCAATAAACCATATTACCTGCCTTAACTCTGAAGCTTACTTGAAATATCTGACGTCTCATATATATATATTAGGAAAATCTCGACTTTAACTTTTTATTCTCCATTGCTTCAGCGGTGTGTTCTGTGACGCTGTGTTATGCTGTTATCAGGTATGAATGAGTTGTAAAAAGCAGATGTTATAACATTAGTAATGCAAGTAGTCTCACGTTCTGTCTCCAGTATTGTGAATATGAGGAAGGAAAAAGGGGGTCGGGCAATGGTTATGTGAATGCCAAATTATATTGGGAGATGACCGGAGTCAAATCGCTGTATCACTGAGCTTTGGATTGTTTGATTTTGGTTTTTGTATATTGTAAGGATTATAATAGACGGTGAGCCGTTTTGGGCGTAATGAGTAGAAAAGAAACTGATATAATGACACGTATATTTTTTTCTCGCTGATACGGACACAGAGATACTTCACTCCAGGTTACCATGAATACGGGTAAAAGGCTATATTTGCACCTCCGATTAAGGTAGACAAGCAAATTTTTATTTTCTTTCTGCAGACGCATAAAAATTTTATTTGTGCTGTGTATCAATAATCTGAATTAATCTAGCCAAATCCGCGATAACAGTTTGAATCTTGCAACCATGTCTCTTGAGCAGTAAGCTGACGGCTGAAAACATCTCGATCTGTTGGGTATATAGTTTTTCCACGTGCCGTAAGGAGAGCGGGAAGCCAAACATTTAATTCAAGAGCAATAGAAAAATAAAATTCCTACATGAACCCATTCTCTACTTTCCATTTTTGACAATTCCATGAAAACACTGGCTCATTGCTTTATTTCTAACAAAAGAAGCGCAGGAGCCCTAATTTGTTTTATTGTAAATTTGAGCATTAATTACATAATTTATATTTAAAAATTAAGTAAGCTTTTTTAATCACTGTTTTATTTAATATAATAGAAATTATCAATAGAAACAATTATGTAGGCTGTTAGAAATTTTAATTTAATCTAAAATTCTCTGAAAAAAAGAAGTACAGCAGCTCAGCTCCCATGCAAATTAATCCCTGACTGCCTTCCGTGTAATGCTGTCCTTTCTAACTTATATTTCTACTTATATTGTCCTTTCTAACTTATATTTTCTACTTATATTGTCCTTTCTAACTTATATTTTCTACTTATATTTCTGCACCCCAGTTCGGAGAGATTTTAAAACGTTCTGAAAGTAGGAAAAAAAGTCTTCGTATTTGTTTTCAGGAAAATTTTTGAAAAATTGTAAAAAAATAATATAAATTATGAAAAATTTAACTACAAAATTCATAATTCTGTACATAGGCGCTCATATACAGGGTTGGGGGGGGGGTCACTGTCGGTGTAGTGAAGTTTTATAGCATACTGAATTCGTTTGTATTACTTTAGTTTTTAGTAATAAAATATTTGAATGCACAATATGAACTTCCCCCCCCCCGAATCCCCCAAAAAACACTTAGCAGTGACCGTGACTTTGGGGGCCCGGAACTTAAGTTCCCTAACAATTCTACACAGTATGAATGTAAAATAATATTATTTAAATAAAATAACGAAACTTTATGCTAATACTGTACGAAATATTTACTGGCCCATTACCGCGAAATAGTGCTGTCCCGGTACATTTTAAACAGAATCACGCCGTTAACTTTTCTGTGCATATTATAGACACATGACCGTTCGCCATTACTATGTTACTGGCGCATATGCATTTTCTAGGCACTCGCATTCCAGTGACTTCCAGTCTATGGCAATGTACTTTGCTCCCAATATACGACAATTTGCCAGCACAACATTGTGTTTGGTGGGTAGTGCACAAAGGGTTGATTGGTTTTTGGGGCTTATGTTTTAAAAGGCAAAAAATCTTGAATAAAATGACAGGTTCACCTCGAAAACGCGGTACAATTGAAAACAAAACGTAGCTCACGGCGTAGTATCTATTATGCATATAATTTATGCTATAATTTATGCACGCTATTAAATAAAATAACGAAACTTTATGCTAATACTGTACGAAATATTTACTGGCCCATTACCGTGAAATAGTGCTGTCCCGGTACATTTTAAACAGAATCCCGCCGTTAACTTTTCTGTGCATATTATAGACACATGACCGTTCGCCATTACTATGTTACTGGCGCATATGCATTTTCTAGACACTGGCATTCCAGTGACTTCCAGTCGATGGCAATGTACTTTGCTCCCGATCTACGACAATTTGCCAGCACAACATTGTGTTTGGTGGGTAGTGCGCAAAGGGTTGATTGGTTTTTTGGGCTTATGTTTTAAAAGGCAAAAAATCTTGAATAAAATGACAGGTTCGCCTCGAAAACGCGGTACAATTGAAAACAAAGCGTAGCTCACGGCGTAGTATCTATTTTGCATATAATTTATGCTTTTCGTTTATAGCACTGATAAAAAATAATATACCTTGAATCAAGTTTGTCTAGTTTCATGTTTAATAGCTAACTGCATTTATGCAAACGCCTTACTGAAAAACAAACATCTCAAAATGTTGCATATTTGGATTTGCAAAAAAAAAAAAAAAAAAAAAAAACTTAGGTAAAATATATTTTTTGAAGGGTACATACCTGTTTCACCAATGAATTCACTACAAAAATAGTTATTTTTACTTCAGACTGAAAGTTTTTTAGGAAAAACGCGACTTTGTTAATACATTAAAATTTATTTTTTCTCGTAAAGAATAAAATTCACTAAAAAATTGATATTAAAAAAAAATACATTTAGGTATCTTCATGTTCACATGCATCCGTTCAAGAAAATACAGCTTAGGGTTTCTTACTATTAAAACTTAATAAATTGAAAATATAAATAACTTATTTTTCACTGAAAAATATAAATAAACCTGTTTTACTCTGAATGAAATCATGTTAGGAACTTCCTCATGTGAAGGATATATTTTCTATGAAATGTAAAGTATCAGATTGATCAAGAAGGAAGTGTTCTGCAATTTATTTATTTAAAGTAACAGGATTTTGTATGGAAATAATAAGAATTCACATGAAGATTAAATTTTCCTAAAAGCGTATTAACAAATATTAGTTTTAAAAAGTTAAAATCCTTTTTCTTATCTACATAACAAAAAATATATGTACCGAAAATGAATTCCTATCTGCCTTGGTCAGGTAGCATCATTTGTTGAAATTACAACAAAGATGGAAGATGCATCGTAATATCAGTAGTTATGCAGACTCAATTTCAAGTTATCTATAAACAGCACGTTGTCAGATTTTAATGCTACACTACTATGGAGGAATGTGTGTCGAGCAGATAGAATATTTAGTTCTATTGTAAACCGTTTATTAGCATAATTACATTTCACAACAATTTTAAAACTTGAAGGCTTGGAGGCAGTTTTTAGAGCTTATTTTCGCTTAATTATGCTTTTAACGCTCTTTTCTTTAAATTCTGACTTTACGAAAATAGTCAGAAAATAGTTCGCAGAAGTTCATAAAGATATGCACCAATATTATTTTCTTGTCTCAACTTGAGTATTTGCCACACGTTGGCGAGATGAACTGTTTGAAGGCGTTAACACTAGAACCGCGGGATGGGCCATTTTGACCCAAAACCAGATGTGATTCCGTTTTTTTTTCAAAAAGTTACGATCTGAAATTTAAAAAAAATCGTGACTTTTCCTAACCTTATGTTATTAATTATCTGTAAAAAATTTAAGCTCGTAACTTTTATCTGTTTTTTGTTTTTAATATGTGTACCTGATATCGCGGAGTGGGTCATTTTAACCCAAAACTTCCCACGAGTCTGGAATCCGAAGTTCAAATTAAATAAATGTCATTATCATTCATAAAATGAACGATAATGACATAGTAAATGGTATAATAGCATACCATTATGTCATTTTCATTGCAACGTGAATTTTACAAGTCGGGTCAATTTGACCCATACCGCGGTTTTAGGCATACCTAACTCAAGTGACGCGGTTCTAATAAGAATTATAGCAACAATATTTTTTTACTTTTAATGTAATATTAAACTTAATACGTATGTTCAGATTGAACTAATGTCATTACCGTTGAAATATAACGTTATTGTTGCATGGCAACGTGAATTCTACAAGTTGGGTCAATTTGACCCAGCCCGCGGTTTTAGGTATATCTGAAACACCACGGTTCTAGTGTTAATTACCCCATTATGTCAGTTTCTGGAAAATAAAGCAAGGAGCTCTGTTTCTATTGGCAACCTTAATGAGAATGGATGATCTGTTAGACGCATGCGCAAGTCGCCAAATCATGAAAAGCCGCCATGGTTGGCAAATATCAAAATGTTCCAATTTTTTTACGTCTATTCCAAATTTAACCTGCTTGTTCTCAATGCTGATTAGGCGCAAGTGTGAAGGTTTTCTTTCTGTAGCCAGAGTTGTTTCGTAGCATTGGTCTTCGAATTCCGCTCTGGAGGATCTGCAGGCAGAATTCACTATTCCGCACAAACAGATTACAGTGAAACCTCTCCGAGCGTCCACCCCTGTATGGTAGCCACCCCTCTAAACGGCCAATTTTCATGGCACGGATTTTTCGGCTCATAGACCTAATGTTAAAATAACCCCTATCAACGACCACCCGACCCCCTCTAAACGGCGACCGAGTGAGATCGCCGATCTCAAATTCTACTCACTCCATGCTTTAATTTTGAGCGGAAAAACTCAGTCAGGTTTATTGTGGAACTAGCTGCGTGCCCGTTCTTCGCACGGTAGGAAACGAAAAATTTCCTCACATGTGTAATTCGAATTAATTCCAGTGATGTGGAATCTAGAAAAAGCAAAATTATTTCACTCTTGACTTAAAATTTGCGTCATATATGTAATAACCTGAGATCATTTCAATATAATGACACAAAAAAAAAAAAAACTATGTCAGCATCATTCGGTATCAAAAAAGTGAAAATGGACCGTTTGCAGTGAACTTCTCACTTTCAAAATGTCTTATTTCCTCAGACATGCTGTCTTTTAGGTTCACGTTTTAGCGTTAAATACCTCAGATACTACATGAAATGGACATTTTTTTAATTTTAAAAATACGTCACCCTCTCTTGCAACCCTTTACAAAAAGAAAAGAGATAAGAGATAAGACTGCGCTATTTATAAAGGCTTTAAAATTGTTTTTCTAGATTATGCAGTTTAATTTTTCTTCTCACAAATAAATCCAGTATTTATAAAAGGAAATTGAGCCAAGCAAAGAAATCGTCTGCTCGCGGGGCCCGCTTTTATTTATTTTTTTCAACTGGCAATTTTAATCATTGTTACTGTATCCATGACAACCAAACCGCAAGATATCAAACCGAAATTGATAAGCAGGTGCTACGGAAATGAAAATCCTTCTTTACTTAAAAATTCGTAAAAATTCTCCTAATTTATATTTTTCCTCCGTTCTTCTTTTAAAAGTGGGTTAATTGTGTGCTCCGTCTTTTGCCGAAATATAAAAAAGTTATGACAGATAGAATTCAAGATGCAGCAGTTTTAAAAATATTTTACGAAAGTCAGCGTCCAATTTAATTTTATTTGAAAAATTCCCAAAAATCTGCAAATTATGTTACACAGTCCGAACAAACAGTTTTTAAAAGAAAATTTTCTCCTCTATACGATGATGTAACTATCGTTTTCTTGCGAGTGCAATGACCGGCGTTATTATGTATTACGCAAGAAAAATCGCTAAAAATCGGACAAAACATAAAATAAAACATTTTCTAATTCGAATTTCGAAAAAATCGCTTCGAGGTGTGTCGAGACCCGTCTTGGAGAATTTCCGTACAAAATTTGGTAGGTCTACGATCACCCGTTTCGGAGCTACGCGAGACACAGACAGACAGACAGACAAACGGACAGTTTAGACTCTGTTTTATTTATATAGATATAAGACCCAGGAATAACTGGAATTGAATCTGTTATCTCTTTTGTATTCTCCCCACACCCTTAAGATGGGGAAGCCCTTGGACAATCAGGCGTTGAATCTGTCCTACAAATGAATTTTTTACAAATAAATTTTTGTCCCTTTCAGCCGCTCATTCTGTCCCTGACAAGGAATTTCCAGTTGTTTGCAGTGGCGAGCAAGCTAAACTTTCAACACAAGCAACTTTAAGGAAAATCAATGAAATTATCGAAAATTCCGAAGCGGTACAGATCTGCTACAAACTGATCGGTTAGAGATCTGCTACAAACTGATCGGTTAGAGATCTGGTTAGAGATCTGCTACAAACTGATCGGTTAGAGATCTGGTTAGAGATCTGATACAAACTGATCGGTTAGAGATCTGATACAAACTGATTGGTTAGAGATCTGCTTTTTACGGTGAAAAACGAACTTTAAAAAATAGTTGTTTCAGAGAAAAGTAAAGCCTTAAAACAGACACAAATTGTATCCTTTTTATCAAAAATTAAAGAAAGCATTCAATAAAGTACTATTTTCTCTAGATAAGTTTTAAATTTCATTTTAAATAAAGAATAGGTGTGATACATCTTTATATTACGCATTATAGCAATTATCTTATAACAGTAAATAAAACCCTTGAGAGCGGCCACCCCCTCTGAGCGGCCAACTATTCTCGGTACGGTAGGGTGGCCGCTCAGAGAGGTTTCACTGTATTTCACTTAGTAGAAATCGCTTAAATATTGAATTATTCAGCTTTGCAAGTATCACAAACAAAGTTGTCGCTTAGCCTTTCTTGTTTTCAATCTGTACACGTGTTAGTTTTTGCACAAGCGTTCTTCTGATTTCGGTATATTTAAAATAAGCTGTTAAAAGTTGCAAAAAATGGCGATTCATTCTTTCTGAAATTTAGCTGAAGCTGTACATGAAAAATGTTTAGGTGTCAAAAGACTAAATAAATGGATACGGATACATTACTGCATTTCCATAACATGGTGTATTCGTACGTAATAAGAGAGGGGCGGAGGAATTGTAATTCACAGGGAATATTAAGAAAAGAAAAAGGGAAAAAAAAAAATAGCCGCAATCGATAAATGTACTGTTCTTGCATTAACACATTCCCGCGAAACAAGCACTCTAAAAGAGAGCTTTGTTTCGCTAAAAGGGACAAAAAAAAAATATTTAGTAACTACAACAACAAAATTACGTAGTAATATATTGTTAATATCACCAATGGCGATTAATACAAGTTTCTCGGGGGGGGGGGGGGCGGTTAGTTTGTCGGTGGGGGCAGTTAGAAGATTGACATATACATCCATTTTATGGAAGTAAAATAGAATCTTTTAGATTAACTTCTTTCTTCTCGGGGGGGGGGGGCGCCCCGCCCTTTAATCCGCCCTTGAATATCACTGAACACGCCGTAGTTCTTTAAAAACCATAGTTGCATGTAAAATTTTTAGCAAGAGGTTGCGTTGTCAAAAGTATAAAAATATTTGTCTACATTAACCCTTCAGGAGCAACCCTTTCTCAATGCTGAAAAAAGGGCAGCCGTTGCCATCGCTCGACTTAACTACCAGCAAGATAACGGACGATCGAAACGTTCATCGCGTGCCATAGATCTAGAGATCCTTTTTTGACAACAACTGGCTGTGCCCGTGCACAGCCAGCTGTTGTCAAAAAAGCTGTTGTGAAATTATCATCCAACCAACAATTTTCTCTATTTTGGATACCGATAAAAAATTGTTCGTCATCACAATACGCGCATTTTAATAAAGAAGAAAAAAAAACTAAAATACATATAAGTATCTTTGTCCATCAGTAGAAAATAATTATTTTAATTCATATTAAAAATATAAAAAAATCGTTATCATTAGTTTTCTATTGATTTATTATATTATCTATGTAAATAAATAGCATGTGAATCTAACCTCTTATGACTTTAAAAATCTGCTGTCAG
Organism: Cheiracanthium punctorium; assembly: GCA_038373885.1. NCBI lineage: Eukaryota > Metazoa > Arthropoda > Arachnida > Araneae > Cheiracanthiidae > Cheiracanthium > Cheiracanthium punctorium. Next base: position 905,128 of record JAWZYV010014616.1, on the reverse strand, counting down.
TAAGGAGAACATTTGACAGTTTAAACGATGATGCTTAAACTGTCAAATTTATGTGTTTGCGAAATCTCAAGGGATGTCTAATATGCAAGAATTGCAGGACTCTACCTTATATTTGTTTAAACTGAATCGAGAGTTTATTAGACAGGAAACTGCGGGGGATGAATTTCCTGCAATAACTAATATAAACAATTCGCTGCTGACCGCAGACGTACTTAAGTCTGCGTAATTAAATATTATATCCCGTAAAATATTGATATAAAAGTTTCTACATTTTATCGCTTTTGATTTGCCACCCTTTTCAATCAGATGCAACAAATGCAGTAATGAGAAATATAAAAAGCAATTGCTTTATTATTACATTAAATGCATTAAGCACAGCACGGTTTGGGTAAATTTTTTCTGACAAAATATACAGAGTACGTTATGTACTATAATACCGGGTGATCCAAAAGTCAGAACAAACTTTAAAAATTAATAATTCGAAAACGAATCAAGATACAAAGATAAGGTTTGCACCAAACGGATTGTAAAGAAACCGGGTTTTGTGGTGCAACGAAACGAAAATAGTTCTCTTGGTCTCCAACAGATGGCGCTGTCGGATTTCTGATATAGGATTATGCAAAGCGACAAGCGATATAAAAGGGAGCAACTGGAGCAGTCAATGGTAGTCTAAGCTTATACGCATGGAAATGCTGTCCATAGTTGAGATAGCCCTGTTGGTCAAACTTTATTATAAGAATGCGGAAAGTGCCGACAGCGGCATTGCGAGCATATCGCTACATGAAGGGTATGCGAAGCAGAAAAGGACCAGTAACGCCTTCTACATTGATCAAAATGATGAAGAAATTTAAAGCTACCGGATCTTTGGCGTCACGTGCAAGAAGTGGTAGTCCAACAACAACCGCTGCTGTTGTCACGACAGTGGACCAGACGATGCAATCCATGTCGGCGATTTCTGCACATGGGGGGAGAGCAGTGTCCGAGAAGTTTCGAGGCAGACAGGAGTGTCGTACTGAAGTGTGTGGAGAGCACTGCGAATAACTCTGAAACGGTATCCCTATAGGTTGCAACATAACCAAGAACTGAAACCTCCTGACTTCGACTCTCGTCGAGATTTTGCCAATTGGGTATTCTATAAAATGGAAGAGCAGCACGACTGGCTTCACACTGTGCTTTGGACAGATGAGGCGCATTTCACACTTTCTAGCGCTGTTAACACCCACAATGGTCGAGTGTGGACCACAGAAAATCCTCATGCATTTGTTGAGGTAACCTCGCAACAGCCTAAAGTGACAGTCTGGTGTGGCTTCACTGCTGATTTCATAATGGGTCCATTATTTTTCGAGGAAGTCACACAGACAGGTTTCAAAACAGTTTCTGTCACTGGTCAGCGATATGCAGCACTGTTACAGAACATTATTATTCCTGAACTGCAAGCGCGACAGGCACTTCACACAGTCACCTTTATGCAAGATGGAGCGCCACCTCGTATTGCTCTGCCTGTGCAACATCTGCTACGCTCAACATTTGGAGAGGATCGCATTATCAGTCACTGCTTTTAATCAATCATGGCTTCCAAGATCTCCCGATCTTACGCCCTGTGACTTTTGGCTGGGAGGATTCTTGAAGTCAAAAGTGTACCGCGGCCAAACGGCATCACTTGCAGCACTGAAAGATGCCAAAATGTGTCTGCCGTAACGCAAGAAATGCCACTAAATGCTGTGAACGGTGTGGAGACTCGTCTCACAACTGTACTTCTGAATGATGGGCAGGACATTGAAAATTTTCTTTAGTACTAATTAACTGTAATTAAGCTGACTTGTAAGTTGTCAACATCTTTTCATTTGTAAATCATCTTTTGGTGAAATAAAACACTATAGCGCCATCTGTTGTTCGCCAACAGAACTATTTTCGTTTCGTTGCCACACAAAACCCGGTTTCTTTTCCATCCGTTTGGTGCAAACCGTATCTTTTGTATCTTGATTCTTTTTCGAATTATTAATTTTTAAAGTTTGTCCGGATTTTTGGATCACCCGGTATTTTAATAAGTGTGTTAAATGCCTACATTTTAATACTTGTAGTTCCAGAAAAAGTTTTGTGTGGCAACGAAACGAAAATAGTTCTGTTGGCGAGCAACAGATGGCGCTATATTGTTTTATTTCACCAAAAGATGATTTACAAATGAAAAGATGTTGACAACTTACAAGTCAGCTTAATTAATCAAGTCAGCTCATAAAATTTAATTACAAGTCAGCTCATAAAATTTAATTTTATTTTATGAATTTTCGTTTCAATTAAAACGTACTCTTATGGTGATCCGTTCATTTAAAATAGAATATTTTAACAATTTTCAGATATGATATTCTAATAGGAACAGGAGAGTATAAAGTAGACTGTTAAAGTGTAGTCTATAAGGTTTAGTAATTACATTTTATAGTATGTGCCCGAACTGTTATTTAAATGATTTTCACAAGTGAGAGAAAAGGATTATCATTATTATGGAAACGGAGTTCTCTGAATAATTTATGTGTATAGTGGGTTATATAACTAAGCAAGGATCGAATGACGAAATTTCGATATTTATTCCTGTCATTTGAACTTACTCTATTTGGGAATCATTTAAAATGAAAATTCTAGAAATTTACACTGAACCGCCTGAAGTGAATAGATATATTATGACAGTGACTATTTGTAAAGACATGAATTTAAATCTGAGAAAGAATGCTACCTATATGAAAGAAGGGCATATAAATGCATACATACAAACAAGCACTTATCATAATTCATAGCAATGCCGCAACCTACATCTAATATTCGGCAAGATATATCTAAAGTGTTCTAATTTTTCCTTCTGCTTTTAACATAGCGACAATTTATCTTTAGGAATGATACTTTCCATGTAATGCCACTGTTTATGGCAAAAATATATTATTTATGAAATTTGTAGTAACAATAAGACTGTGATATCAGTATTAGCTTTTTAAAGGGATTATCAACTGGAGCACAGACCGAAATTTCTACCATGTAAACTAATTATTCCGTTGCTTATTTTGAGTGGAGTACTGATATATTTTAGACTAACCGTTAAATATGACATTCTATTGTACATAAATACGAACCATGACGGAGTTTTTTCTACGATGTTAAGTTATGAAACGATTTATTTATTTATGCATTATTCATTCTCGGATAAAATTTAAAGAAGACAAAGTGGTGAAAAAGGAACAGAAAAAGAGGTATTAAAAATCAAGCCCTTCTGACACTTGAAATTCATGCAGAATAACCCTGAATCGACCTTTTTCAATTTTAACTATACTAAAATACCCGCCAGTGAAGTTGACACGTTTCAGGTTATGTCAGAAAATGTGGATTTTTTCCTCGTTTGGGCAAAATATAGAATTAATACAAAATGCTTTTCAGAGTATCCCGTTGAAAACTATTAGAAATTAAATAGAATCCACTTGAATACTATTTCATCTAATATCCTTCATTCTTATATTTAACCCTTTAACGCGCAGTGTGCCCGCTCTGGGAACACCAAACTCTGACGTTTTGACTGTCGCCAGTCACGAAGAATAGATTTGATTTCTATGAAAATAGTTCAGGTGACATAGCTCCTCGAGAAACCTTTACTTTTTAGAACGTCATTTCCCGTCAAAAAATGGTCACGATTCTTTAACAGCACTGACATCTGCTGAAAAATGGAAGAATGCGAGAACAGCTGGATAGATTGCCCAATGCTGAAAAAAGGGCAGCCGTTGCCATCGCTCGACTTAACGACCAGCAGGATGGCAGAAGATCGAAACGTCCATCCCGTGCCACAGATCGAGAGACCCTTTTTTGAAGACAGCTGGCTGTGCGTGCGTCAAAAAAGGGTCTCTCGATCTGTGGCACGGGATGAACGTTTCGATCGTCCGCCATCTTTCTGGTAGTTAATTCGAGCGATGGCAACGGCTGCCCTTTTTTCAGCATTGGGAAAGGGTTGCGCCTCAAAGGGTTAAATGCAAACTTATTTTTTTGTAAGTGGAGTCTTTCAGCACACTATATCACGTATAAATACTTTTCAGTAAAGAGTTTATAAAATGCTGACAGATTCCTGCATTTTGTTTGCTCCGTTTTTGTCATCCCCCCCCTGCAACAAAAATTGCCGGAATCGCGAATCATTATATAGCGTGTGTTTCAGATGCACTCGATATCTTTTCCACTTTTATCGAAAAAATATTACATTCATGAACATTATAATTTATTTACAAAAATGCGCACTACACTTTATATTGGTGGAATATAACAAACGCACAGTTTTAATTTAGGGCTTTAAAATATTTTCTAATAGTTGGGTGATGGACATAATACTAGGTTAAAAGTACTTCCAACAAGTGTAGAGACTAATGCATTGAAACACGCAAAGACCGCACGATAAAATAAGCTGCTCTCAAAAACTGAAATAGCATGATTCGAAATATAATGACTCTCGAATGGAATTTACTTGTACGAAAAATATTTTCTCGTGAAATGATGCTCAATAATTAAAACATTTTCGGAAAAAAATGCATCAACTAGTTAACCTTAAATATGATTAATGTTTTTTAAAATCACGCATATGAAGATAAACTAAGAAATGCTTTTATGTTACTGATACAATTAATATAATCAGTTTAACCCATTCGTGCCTGGATATTCTTGCGACTTTCTTCGATTTTTGCGAACACCAGAAGTAATTGATAAATTTCTGATGTCAACTTTTTGAACAAGGGATGATTTCATTTAAAATCGTTATGTATAAAAATTGAAATGTCAACATCCTACTTGCCATATTAAAATATTTTGTGGAATTGAGGTTCAATACTCGCGAATAAAGGCTAGGAAAAATAAATAACGTTTTCGAATGATAGCGATATTGCCGTCCCAAAAAAGGGACGCTAGGCATAAATGGGTTAATTTACAGTAATAGCAGGAGTTTACATGTAAAAGTTTACGTTTACTGTACACGTTTTTGAGATGGGGAGATTAAAACTTCGGCGGCTTCCCAAGATGTGTCAATGAAAGCCGTGCAAATATAGACAAAGTAATCCATATGTGAATATTTTTTTAAATTACCGTATCAGAGAGATAATGCGGAAATAGATTAAGAGTATATTCAATGGAAAGGTATTACTTGCAACTGTATTAGGATTTGTGGTTGAGAAAAATAAAGTAAAAACTAACACATGCTAAAAGAGGGTCTAAAAAGGAATTTTAGACCCTCTCTCTAAAAAGGATTTGTTTTAGCATCGAGAAGGAATAATCCGCAGTTCGTTTACTGTACGTTATTCTCCAAACTCACACTTCTATAATTGCAGCACAGTTTCAAAAAAATTTTCCAAAATGCTTTTTGTGAAAGTTAAATTAAAAAAAAAAAATCCGCCGTGCCCATATCAACCCTGAATACTGTGCATAGAAGCACATGACCTGACGAAATGGTAGTTTCGAGTTTCTCCTCAAGGGATGAAATTGGTGTCAAACTTGCAGCACTGTGCTATCTGAACATTATGCTACTGGCCCTAATCAGTAATTTTAAAAAAATGGATGCAATTTTTAACAGTTTGGTTACTAAGAAATAAAAACTTAAAACAAATGTTTTGATATACAGAGAAACAGTACTTTCGTATAAATATTTTTTTGTATGTTCTTACAATTTTCTGATCAAATAACCAGCTACTAACTTTGCTAGAAAATTATTCTAACTCGCATATTTAAATTTATATGCCTCTTTCGTACACGAATAAACTATTTTAAATCGGTATTTTTCAACCTTTTACACCTGCGAAAAGGGGGGAAAGATATTTCGAATTAAAGTGTATATTTAATTCGAAAACGATGTTCTTTCTTTTGGTGCCTATGCGTTGTTTACGTATTTAAGATAAATATTGGAGAAGTCTAAACCTCTCTTAAGAAAGGACATTATTATTGTTTTCAAACTAGCAGCAATGTCTTGGGGGCCGGTGTGTGACCACTTTCCACTGGTTGAAAAATTACTGTTTTAAGTTATTTCATTAGTATTTTAACCCTTTAAGATCTGATTAAATAACTTCTTTCTTGTATATATATATATATATATATATATATTATATAAATTTGTATGTTTTTATATAATAACAAAGATTAAATTAGTAATAAAATAGATTAAATAAAAAATCCCGAGTGTTAAATGCCCGTAAAATGTACACAACCGGATTCAACTAAAAATGATTAGTAATTACTTTGTAAAATATTTTAATAAAGAAACTTAACATCGCAGAAGATGATCGCCGGAAATGATATCAAAGTGGAAATGTTTCACATAGTTATTTAAATCTACTGAACAATAATGATGATTATCAAACAAAAGATCTAAATAAAGAAATGATATATACATACATTTTCAGATATACACTAATTCTGTAGTACATACTTTTTAAAAAGCTCTTTATAAATATTTTGAAAGCAATTCTCTTTAATGAACTTAGTTAAGTTTTATCATTTACTGCATTGCTATTGAAAAATTTTCCTCAGTCGTTCTTTGCTTACACTTGAATAATTTCCCCTCTAAAAAATAATGAAGATATGGGCTTTTACTGTATGCAAAATGTTTAATTTATTTATACGTCATTAATCTCAAGGATAAAATATAAACTTGCTTATCCTAGACAAAATTAATGACCTTTAAAATCCTATACTAAGAAATTCCTAAAGTTTAAAACTCTATTTATTGATCGATCTTTTATCGATATGTCTCCCTCTTATGAATTTGTTTGAAAAGGAACATGTTGAAAAGAGCTCAAAAAATACTTATAATGTCGAAAACAAAGAAAAATTAACGGCACCGTTATCTTTCTCCCTGTATACTGTAACACTTTGGCATATTCATCAAAAGTTAAAAAATGTATTCATAAATTATTCATGCTTCCATTGAAGCTTTTCAAATTGTCTTCTAAGATTTCACAGAATTTTTTTGTCATACTTTTTATGATGAGTAATCAATATGCAACACTACAAAATAGGAAATTTTTCTTAAATTGTTTTATAAGTTCAATTTTGATGCATAAAAATAAAATCGTCCAATGGAACAAGGTTTCTATTTAAATATGTATTAAATTCATAATTTAGCGCCTTAACTGCTATAAATAGCAATCTGTCAGTCTATAAATAAATATATAGTAAATGTTATTTTTAAAAAGGAAAGAATAATTTAAAATAGCGTGGAGATTTTGCTCAAAAAGACATTTTCGCAAAGTTTGCTTAATCATTGTCAAGTTCGTTTCATACTTGAAAATTTTATTTTATGGCATAATATAAAATATTTATTATACATGCGTTTTCCGTTCTTTCTGTTACTAACAAAAATCCACTTTTAGAGACATAGCAAAAATTGTATGTCTACTTCATTATTTTTTCCGTTACACGTTTTAACGTTTAAATCGCAAATAAGTGCATCTATTTGAAGTATGACACATGAACCGTTGACAAAAAATAGTTATTTAAAGGGCACTTCGTTTTCAGAAGTATTGGAAAGAAAATTATAATTCTGTCGGGTTTTTTGAAACAATGCAATGGCATCGACAATCTGCCTCTCTCTCTCTCTCTTTTTTTTTAAAAACTCGAGTCATAACAACTATAAAACTGGCATAACTGCAATAAAAGGAAATAGATTTTTTTACGATTTTGAATAGAGTCCAGATTTTTCCCAGCGACAATAAAAGTTCTCTCAAGCTCCAAAGTACGCCTTATGATAACCCTATGTACGTATACGGGGGAAAAAAAAGGGGGGGGGGAGGGATAAGTACTGTGCGTGCTAGATGTATGTCGCATTCTTTTTCGGAAATGTGTTTCTTTTTGATCACGGGCTTTCATTCCTGAATAAATTGAGCGGTGTTTGTAGAAGCATGTTGTGCAATGGACAAACGACAACGAGTAAATCTTTGAAGGCTTCTGCTTTTGTTCTCATATTTGCCGAAGGTTCGGAAAGCACACACGGGGGGGGGGTGTGATGAAATGAATAGAAACGCGCTTCCAGGAGTTCTGACGAATTTAATGAGATTGTATTGTTTTGGGGTAGGCGTATCCATTTACGCGAATAGTGCGAGTATGTGTTTTTCGAAAACTCCCGTTAAACTAGATTAAGAATTTGGGGAAACATGTTTAGAAAGTTTCCACAGAGCACTCCGTTTCGGAATTGAATGGATAATTATTTTTGAATTTTCAAAATTATAAGCATTTTTCCTTAGGAAATATATTAAGACTAGAGGTTTTTTTTTTTCAAAAGGGTTATCTAAGTAAGCAGATAGCATGAGAAATGCATCATGTGCTGCCCTTTTAATACCATTTCGTAAAATAATATTCTACATGAAATGCAAAGACACAATGTGTAAAGGGTCTATAAGTAATAATAAAAGAATACTCTTTTTTTAATCTGAAGATTATAACTTTTATTTCGTATAAAATATTTTACTCTTGACATATTTGAACAGTAAAACGCATTTACGCGTAATTTAAATTAGTTTTAATAGCATTTCTTTTAAAAATAGGACAGTTTATGTAATATGTTCAGTATTGCATTTAACGACTACATACTATACCACATTCAATTCAGGTATACATGTCATTATCTCATTTGATTTCGCACTATTACAAATATGCCCAATATACATATTTGTTTAACTTCTTGAAAAGATTGACGCTACTTTTTTATGCTCAGCTGACAACTTCGGCAAATGAAGATGACTTGTAACAATTTTCTGCAAGTTACTATGGGATATCCCCGTATTATTTTGATGATTATTGACTTGTCAATTATTTGGTCAATTACTCTCTGAAACTGTGAATCAAGCCTCTTAACGCTATTTAAGGAAGAGCCTTATGAAATTTATAGCCTACTAGCTGAAGTACCCGTACTTCGCACGGGAATGAATGGGCTTTTTGATATTGCGATTTGTTGTGATTACTATTCATTGTAATAAAGAGATATAGCAAAATGGATATCGCGTTATATTGTGTCCAATAATCATGCATACCAAATTTCAAGGCAATCGTTTGTACGGTGCAAAAGGCCATGCGGCGTAGCGCAATTAGTGGCGAGTTTTAGCAAAACGGATACGGGAAAATATTCTTTGCATTCAGAAATCGATGTATACGAATTTTCATGACGATCGGCTGGACAGTCCTGAAGTTCATGTATTGACGCGACATCTAGTGGCAAGTTATAGGAAAATGGATAGCGCCAAACTCTTCCCCGTGTTCAAATATCTATGTATACCTATTTTCATAGCGATCAGTTGCACAGTCAAGAAGTCATACACTGCAGCGCCATCTAGTGGTTAATTAAAGTAATGATTTGCTACAGCGCCGTCAAGTGGCGAGTTATAGTAAAATGGATAACGCCAAAGTCAGTCGAACGGTATAGAAGTTGATGCGTTTCAGCACCAAATAGCGGCAAGTTACAGCAAAATGGATAGTGAAAAACATTCTCCGTGTTCTAATATCCGCGTGTACCAAATTTCATCGAAATCGGTTGGACGACATTCGCATAGCAAACGGCTAAACTGAATAGAATTCGACGTTGTGCTGCGCCACTTAGTTTCAAGTTAGAGGATAACGGATAGAATAAAAACCTTCTCCATGATAAAAGACTTAGATGAACCAAATTTTCATGGTGATCGGTCGAACGGTGCTGGAGTTTTTCAACCTCATACATACGTACCAACATTCATTTTTATCTATAACCAGTGTCATTTTATATACCAGTCTCAAATAAAATCCAGTTTCAAATCCAAGCCTCGCCAAAGTGCCAACATACGCCAATTTGCAATCGTAGCCATTTTGCAATCCATAGCCATTTTTGCAATCATAGCCATGGGAGTTTTTTCAGGGAATCATTCGAAGCATTGACTTAGCAGCAATCAATATGGGAAATGGTTCGACCGCCAAAAAGTAAAGCACGCATTTATTTGAAAAGTGGAATCCCTTAATACAGCCGCATTTTTTAAATTATCAACTATATAACGTGTTTTATTCATCGTTACTAAGATGTACTATATGCGAAGATTTCAATTATCTGAAATTTGGCGGAATTCCCCCAACTTAAATCAATGTACTCAATTGGCGAGAATGCTGAAGATAGATCGCTTGAAATCCCTTAAAAACTGCATTATTTCAGCACGGATCATTAAAATTTAACGCTGTATTGCTGTATTGTAATAAAACCTTTGCACTTGTTTTCAAAAATCTATTTCCTTAAGCTCTCAATAAATTGCGCCAAGCCGAAAACTGTGCAAACAGCTAGAACTCACTTTCTCGGCATTTGAGCCATTTTATTTTTTCGCAAAACTAAAAAATTTTACATATTAGTCTCGGAAATCTCCAATTCTTATTGTTTTGCGTATAAAACATTTCATTCCTGCTCTGTTTTCCCATGCACACGATATTATAATTAAAAAAAAAAAAAAAAACCTCACGAATATAAAATAACAAAAAACAATCATTATTATTTTATTTTTACTTTGAGAATTTAAAACATTTTATTCGGCAAAATCGCCACACGTGGCAACCACGATGCTTATTTCACACTTTTTCACTACAGGGGTTAAAATTACAGAAACCTTTTTTCGTGGAGAGCATAAAAAATCTCTTAAATTCCGGGAACGGGTGGACTTTCAATGTTTTAAAGTGGACTATGATTCATTCTATATTATTTTACATATCTGTTCAAAATTTCAGGCTGATAGGTCCATTTTTGTGGATTTGTATACAAATCAAATCCACAAACAAACAGAATTTCATTTTTATATATAAGATATGAAAGAAAACTAATTGAAATAGGTTGGACCTATTTGAAGGCCTGGCGTATTATTTTCATCAAATATTTTATCCAGTTACCTTTTTGTGGGTTTCTCACTCACCTTCAAGACGGTTCTCAATTTAATTAAATTGTTACGAACTTCTAAAATTCTAATTGAATTGTTTTACTAAAAAACTTAAAACAGCAAATCTGACATGGCAAATGGCATATTGCTTTACAAAAAGTAATTTATTGAGCAATTTCAGTATTGAACAATTGAATTTTACCTTTATTTAAAACAATTTTATAAGTATTACTGAAAACAAAATGTCGGCACATGTGAGAAGTATTCAGCTTTCATGTAAATAAGTAAACACATTTTTATTTCAAATACATATCTTATTTTTTAGATTTTAAAACATATAAATATACGAGCCTTTTAATTTTAATAAACGCTTGCACAATAAATATCTGCCAGGGAAATAGGCTTAAAAGTATAATGTAATCGTTTTAAAGTCTGCCTATATCGATCTTAATGTATATTTCAGTACATCAAACCATTTTTAAAAGTGACGACGAAAGAAAATTACTTTTAAGCTTTTAAACGAGAGGCATTCAGGAAACGTATATGTTCCTGTTTTACGTTCACATACATAGCCATATCTGTGTAACCGATAGCGTGCAATCTTCTGTCACAGAACTCATTCCTTGAGTTTAGTGTTCACCAGTTACGACTGTCTCTGGAATGGGGAACCTCAATAAATTCTCCAACCCTCTCCGACAATTGCACTTTAATAGAGCTTCAACGTGGCATTCCACGCGAGCGAGCGGGGGAACACAAGTGTTACATCTGATGAATTTCCAGGAATCCCCTAACGCTGCTCCTGTCACGGTGCCTCTCTCTACGCAAACAATATCTCTCATTAAACACGACCAATATCCCCCTTTTATGTACTAAAGTGCAAGAACACGGGTTATATTAAAAAAAAAAAAATCTGGAGTGACTCCACTGCACTTTCCGAACACTTACGATTGAGATCATTACCAAGAATTTAAATAAATTTTAATAGATGAATAATTCAAGCATATATACCAAATAGAAGCTCAATCGAATGCGCCGTTTAAACGCTAGCGCACTTTCAAGAATTTCTAACCATATGCCATAATGTAAAAGAAATCTTTGTCGTAGCCCTGTAGAAAAACTATAAGTCCTATAAACATCAAAATCAATACCGGTCTTACGATGGTGGTTTAAAATATATATATACCCAATTTGAGCTCAATCGAATGGACCGTTTAAACGCTAGAGCACTTTCAAGAATTTCTAACCATATGCCATAATGTAAATGGAATCTTTGTCGTAGCCCTGTAGAAAAACTATACACACCAAAATCAATATCTGTCATGCGACGGTGGTTGATATATATACCCAATTTGAGCTTAATCGAATGCGCCGTTTAGGAGCTATCGTGTTCACTCACTCACATACACACACACACACACACACACATACATACATCTCGTAAAAATAGCATAAATGAACTAAGACCTCAAAACGTGTCAATACACCCAAATCTCGAAGTCGAATTTTTTCATGATGACAATACTTTCCTTTCATGGTACATGTTCGGAAAGTAAAAATTGATAAACTAAACAGTGCACTGATTATATAGTGATGTCAACCACAATCTTATTTGCTTATACTGTGCTAATAATAGTTAACCTTTTTACTTCCTTCCTCATGCTTCTCTTTCTACAGTTAATTCTTATAACAGCTACTAAAATTTTGTATGTAATAAGTGTTTCTATTTCTACTAATTTTATTACACTGGATACAATTACAGTGGTAAGCAAAATTTTTCTTAGTTTTACAAAAAATTAGGTGATGACAGTTGTAATTTAACAATAAAACAAATTATGGAACCTTCTTTTATTAGTAATTAAGTCCTGCAAAGACATGATGATAGAAGCCGCTTGTACACATGGAAATCTATTCGGGAATACACGGTTTAGTTTTGCCAAATTTCACAAACTTGTACAATGATACAGGGCAATTTACAAACCGATACTGAAATTTGAGATAAAGTATTTTAACAAGTGTGAGCATGTCATGTAATTTAGTTTCAAATATGGCTGAAGAGAATATGCAAATTTTTCCCTTTTATAATTTTGTAATTAGATAAATTTATAAAATAACTTCTTGTTACTATCTTTAAAATATCGGAGAATATCAATAATATATAGAGTTCTGAGTGGTTTTGAAGAAATAGTTGAGTGTGTTCTTAAAACTCACAATTGTATGTGGTATACACTTACCTAAGCTATGGACTAATTTTATTTACTCACGATTGTATGTGGTTATACACTTACTTAAATTATGTACGGATTTTATTTACACTGGTTTTCAAGAATGAAGATTGCTAAAAATATTGATTATTTCATAAGTTACATTTGGAAGTAAATGAAACTGAGATACAATACACGAAGCATATTAAGGTACAAGTTTTACGTTTTGTACATTGTGGAATAGTACCTTTCATATAGAGTACATCGATATGCGTATGTGGTACTGTCAATTATTCCACCAATGTGTTAGCTGGCAAATTCTAGTCACTGCTCTTTCGAAGCAATTGTGAGAGTGGCAAAGAGCTGAGGTGAAAGACTGGGAGCAGCAACACGTCTTATTATAGCGATGGGTGATCAAGTCGTGACGCAAGTGACAAACTTGGCGACAGATTGAAGCCTTTGAAATAGTTTCGAGCCCGGATATACTTTATTTCTTATAATTTATGATGCGACATCAAAAGGAAGCATTTATACACTCCGAAATACATTGCCATCAAAAATCGAAGTATGCCTGAACTCTATGAATATCTGAAAAATTTATTCAAGAATTCTCGTCATAACAACAATTTCAATCTCAAAATAAATGGCGTGTGGTATGCAAAAGGTTGGCCACCCCAGTTCTATAGCATTCCAGACATCTTCGCAATGATGAAAGTCCACTTATCGAGCCATTTCATACTCTGAATTCATCTATATAAATAAAATTAGACTTTTGTCTGTACATTTCGTGGAATTCAAAAATTTTTCGATTTTTATCCGTTTCAAGCACCCGGGAATCCGATGCGACCCTCAAAAAAAAGTTTGTCTGTCTGTCATTCTGTCATTCTGTCCGTGACGCTTTTTTTGTTTAAGCATCACGTAAAAACGACTGAAGCGAATGATATGAAACTTGGTGTCATGATAGGTGGTCACTCAACTTAAAACATAGGCGTCGAATTTTTTTAAAAATCTTGATTAGATTTACAGATTTTGCGAAAATCGTTTCAAACTGCGTAAATTTGTGTTCAAGCATCACGCAAAAACGACTGAATCGAATCGTATGAAATTTGGTGTCATGATAGGTGGTCACTCAACTTAAAACATAGGCGTTCAATTTTTTAAAAATTTTGATTGGATTTTGAGATTTTGCGAAAATGCTTTCAGACTGCGTAAATTTGTGTTCAAGCATCACGTAAAAACGACTGAAGCGAATGATATGAAATTGGGTGTCATGATAGGTAGTCCCTCAACTTAAAACATTGTCGTTGAATTTTTAAAAAATCTTGATTAGATTTTGAAATTTTGCGAAAATCATTTCAAACTGCGTAAATTTGTTTTCGCACATCACGTAATAACTGCAAAGGTGAAAAAATGATATTTGGTGAAATGATAGGTGGTCACTCACCTTAAACTATAAGCATCTAATTAAAAAAAAAAATCGATCAGATTTCGAGATTTTGTGAAAATCGTTTAAAACTGTGTGAATCTTTGTTCACGCATTACGTAATAGCGACTAAAGCGAATGATATGAAATTTGGTCACACGATAGATGGTTGCTCAACATAAACTAAAGGAGTCCAATTTTTGAAACATTTTTATTAGATTTTGAGATTTTGTGAAAATTCTCTCAAAATACGTTCAATGATGATTTCTTCAAACTTCACGTAATAACGACTAATACGAATGATACGAAATTGAGTGATAGGATAGGTAGTTGCTACTCTTAATTTATAGGCGTTGAATTTTAAAAATATTTTGCTTACATTTTGAGATTTTTCGAAAATCGTTTTAAAATGCTGAAAATTTGTTCCAGCATCACGAAATAAAGACTGCAGGGAATGAAACGAATTTGGGTGACAGGATAGGTTGTCACTCAACTTAAATTCTAGGCTTCCGATTTTTCAAAAATGTTGATTAAATTTTGAGATTTTGTGAAAATTATTTCAATATGCGTAAATATTCGCTGGCGTATCCCATAATTACGACTAAAGCGAATAAAATGATATTACTTAGTGACTCTCTAACCTGTAATATTTTAACAATACATGAAAATTATAACTTCGCTTTCTTTACTTTGGCAACATACTACATCCATTCTGTGTACTCCTACAATGCTGACGAAAGTTCTTGCTTTTTGGAAATTTGCATTCACTAACCCGTCGAGGACGGGTACTTCAGCTAGTTACTAATAAAAATAATCTTCCATGATGGGATCCCTATACATACGGTCCTACGTTGTCGTCCTGCATCATAAAATCTTCGGGTAAAGGGCTCACTGAAGTCTTAAGGTCATCATCTCATACATGTGAACATTTACGATTCTACGTACGAATAGATGGAGGTCTGTGAGGCTGATTCCAGAGAAATACCGCACCAAACACAGACACTGAGAGACGTATGAATCTCTTTCAGGAATGTTTAATAGAAGATAGTATGTCCTCTGTTCTCTTTAAATTTGACAACACGTACTACTGCTTTGGAGACTGAAACGGAAGCCACTAAAGTGAAAATTCTTCCATTGATTAGCCGTATATTGTTAACCATTGACTTGCTGTCATCAAACGTTCCCTCTTGTGCATTGACGTGAGATGAAATGCACACAAATTATGGGTCGTCTTAGGCAAAAACCGCCTTTGCAAATCTAAGACATACGCTAGACTTTAACACAGTGGCGGCCCGTGGTCAAAACTGTTAGTGCAGCCGGAAGCATATGACCCCCCCCTCCTCCGGACAGGAATGGAAAATCTTTGTTATAGAATTCGAAAGCTGGCGGATTAAGCCCTCACCGAGGAAAAAAAAAGAAATTACATAAAAAAGTAAGTGATCCTATTTTACTTTTCCATAAAATGGACATAAATTTCAACCAGCCGCTCTTATCCTCAAAATTGCATTAATCCGTGTCTGATTCGAAGTTTCCTTAGAATTTTCTTTTGTAACGATAACTTGAGAAGAAAAGAAAAAAAAGAAAACGTACTTATTTTTATAAGTCAAATCAATCCTCCTTTCTTTTAAACTTGCGAATCGGTCAGTGATGCCCTCATAAAAAGGCGTTGTTTTAATTCAGATATCCATAATTTTAAAAGCTCTTTAAAATTTCCTATGTTTAAAGAATTTTTTCGCTCGCCATGTCCTCTAAATGCCAGTTCTTGCTTACTTAAAAACAATACTGCTTTGATGGGTCATTGTCCATTCATAAGCGTCTATTCAGGCTTACCTTCTTGATAAATTCAGCAATATAAAGTCCAGAGTTTGCCGAACATATATTCTCCTTACCCCCTCCCTCACCTCTTGAGCCAATCAGTGAGTCGAATTCACAAGTGCTGCCGACCTTTCAAATTCTTGAATGAGCCGAGTCTTAGCTGCGTATCCCCATTATAGCCTATGCCGGAGGAAATGTTTACGTAACCGTTGTCATGGCAACGGTGCTGCCAATTTTCTTATCAGCGCTCTGGGCTGAACCAAAGATTTTCCCAATTGAATTGCGGGAAGATTAAAGTGCTTTTTTCTGAATGAGCGATCTGGCCACAATACGGTTTTTTGAGATTTTTTTAATTTACCATAGGAATTCCATAATTGTAATCTGAATTTAGGAAAATTAGTAGAATAAATTATTTTAAAGTATGTGCTGATAATTTCAAGTGCAGCCCGGCTGTACTTGCTGTATCCCACGAGCCGCCACTGATTTAACACCTACCTTATGGTTGTTTACGCGAAGAAGGCCCTAAGATAAATTGAGCTTGCGACTCTATTCCTTCGTACACGTAGCCATAAATGTCGGTTAACAGCGTTTTTATAGCTCTTTTCGGGCTCTAGAACGCTGAACCAGTGATTATGAAGTTGTTGCCGAAATGTATGAGACGCAGGACTGTCATTTAGCCATTTGACCACATGACTTCAAGCTGACTCTAAATCTCATTCTCTGCCGGCAAATGATTCACTGCGACAATCCTAGAAGACTAATTTTGCTGTCATAATGATAATTGTCGTTATACTCTATAGCGTACTCTATATTTTGCAATCCTCGCAATCACGTTATCTGATTGCAGTGCCTCTAATTTACTAGTTACAGCTTTATTCGGCATTTTTTTTTAGAAACAAATGAAAAGTTCATTCATACAGATTTGTTTAATTTTGGAAGAGTCATCGACATGATTTTGCCTTATTTTTTTGGAAAATTAGTGTATATTGTATTCTTGAATACAATAATATTTTATCAATAAAAATGTACTGCATGATATTAGCCAAAATTTAACGGTTAAACTTTTAAAGATTCCGCAGGATAAAACGAGCAAAAGATCTTTAAAATGTTGGAAGTTTTTACAAAATATTTTAATTAGCAATTGTTAAATAACATACAAAATCTTGTTTTATTCTCTCGCTTGGAAACCGTGGGAGGTGGATTTGACACAAGCATTCTAGTAGTTCAAAGAGTTAAGTAGTTTAAATATAATGTAAGACGCACTCGAAAAAATTCAGGAAATTTTCTTTACTTTCAAGTAAATAAAAAATAAAATACTTGTTTATTTTGTAACGGAAAGGGTACTTGCAAAATTTTTTTGTTGAGGAGAATAGAAAAAATATGAATATAGAAATTGCAATAATATTTGTTTAAATTTTATTTTTAATCAAATGTAGAACTAAATGATTGTTATAAAATGTAGATATTTTCTTATTGCAGCATATGTTAAGTAATGTTTTATTTTACAGCTTTCTGTAAATACTGCTTTATTATTTTAGGTAAGTTCTATATACTCAATGAATTATCTTGTTGAATTCAACTGAATACTGCTGTTTTAGTTGAATATCTGAGCATTTCTGAAATGAAAATAGCAAAAAGGTAAGAGTTTATAAAATACTAGCCTGATATTTCGCCAAAAATATTTCCCCTGTAGTAATAATGAGTAGAAATGATTAAATTAATTGCTCGTCAATAAAGAGCATTTAGAAGATATTAAGTTATACATTTCATTTTAAAGCTTTCTATTTAGACGGATACTAAATAAATAAATGAACAAATATACCTTTATTTCACTTAATTATTTGTATTGAAAAATAAATATTCGCACCCCTTTAAAAGTTGTGTCAACAGACGTAATGTTTTTGGATATAATGGCTTCATAGACGCATCTGGTAGGAATGTTACACAGGTAAAGTTAAGAGTTAACATGGGGCACTGCTGTACCTGCGGAACCAAAGACTTGTAGCTTGTCGCTTAACATTTCATTCGCATTGAGACATTTGAAATATTTCTTTATGAACGAAGTAAAATACGCACTAACACGTTTGAAATTAAAAAAAAAATATTTTTAAATGTATAAATTTAAGTGAAACATCATCAATGAAGCTTCTTATTGTTTAACATTCGTAAGAAGCATTTTAGTCAGAGGATGCCTTCTATCATCTGCTCGTGAACAATTTACTATTTTAGTCTAAATAGTTTTGGTGTTTTGTATTATTATTTTGAGATATTCTTTTGCAGAACATCTGATATCTGTTGAAACTGACTTACAAAGTCTTGCATATATAAAATGTTGAATTCATTGAGAATTAAGTTAACCCTTTAACGCGCAGTGTTCCCGCTCTGGGAACACCCAACTCTGGCGTTTAGACTGTTGCCAGTCACGAAAAATAGTTGCGGGTGACATAGCTCCACGAGAATCCTTTACTTTTTAGCATCTTATTTCCCGTAAAACAATTGTCATGATTATTTTTAACAGCACTGACATCTGCTGAAAAATGGAAGAATGCGATAACAGCGGGATAGACTGCCCAATGTTGAAAAAAGGGCAGCCGTTGCCATCGCTCGACTTAACGACCAGCAAGATGGCAGACGATCGGAACGTTCGTGTGCCACAGATCTAGAGACCCTTTTTTGACGCAGCTGGCTGTGCTGCACTGCACAGCCAGCTGCATTAAAAAAGGGTCTCTAGATCTGTGGCACGCGATGAACGTTACGATCGTCCGCTAACTTGCTGGTAGTTAAGTCGAGCGATGGCAACGGCTGCCTTTTTTAGCATTGGGAAAGGGTTGTGCCTTAAAGGGTTAAAGTATAGGTATTAATCAATACATACGTTTTTACTATTACAAAATAATTTTAAATTTGCACAAACTCAAAATTTCTGTCTAATTTTCATAATGCACAATGAGTATAATTTACCTGATCGTATCTTAAATGTGTTTTAAAGTATGCATGTAATTCAAATGGCACGGACGTTTTATTTAGTTCGCTTAAAATTAGCCATCGTTAGCAAACGTATACTTGGAACATTAACTGGTTCTGTTTGACACAACGGATATTAAATCTAAATATTTCTCCTGATTTTCTTCAATTTTTAATCAATTAATTGTTGATTTTAAGAAAAGAAAGCCTTTAAAATAGTCATTTCAATCTTAATTCATTTAATTGTGTTCTTAAAGAAATATTTAAACCCATGTCTGTGGAATCTTGCACTGGGCGAATTTATTTACAGTTCACATTGCGAAGAAAGTTAATATTTAACAAAATACACTTTTTTCCGGTGCATTTTAAACAAACCGTTAACAGCCACAATTGTATATTCAGGCTGTTAAAGGTAGGAAGTAAATTTTATTAGGTTTACATAGAAAGCATTAATTGAAAATATTCATGCAATGTCTTTCAAACTTTAGAAAGAACGGTGTGATGAATTGTTTATTCATTCAAAAAAGGAGATGTAAGCGTTGGAAATCAATCTTTTTTTCTTGTAAAAATGCCCACAAATTATCACGTGCATAGTTTAAGCAGAATTTCAGTGTTATTTATTCTTTATTTTATTCTTCCGTTAAACAGAAAACTTTTGGGGGGAAAACTTTCCCAGATGGGGGGAAAACTTTCCCAGTAAAAATGTCAATTCAAAGGTTTCTGAATATTGATCGGCGATTACAATTTCACGTGCATTTCTGAAATTTTTACATAATTTATATAATAGTTAATAATTTCCATATAAATTGTAACATCTACAAATACATAATCCACCTAAATATGCAGGAAATATCAATAACAAAATGTATTAAACAATCCTATTAACTTGAAAGCAACATATACTATCTGATAACGTATCCCTCAAATAAATACTTTCCCAGTCCCCAAATGCCTAGTGTAATTTAGCTATAATAATAATGATAGTAATAAAATCTGACATTATTTTTATGCTCTAGATTGTATGTTTTTATATTAGAAGAAAAAAGTTTTCTCCTTCATTTAAAGGTTTATGCTAAAATAGAAATATTTCGCTTTTAGCACCTTCCTTTTGTAAATTAAATAATCCACAACTAATCCATAAGAGTGGGCTCTAAAAATATAAGGTGAAGCTATAAAACAGCTTATTTTACATTGAAATACGTTAACTGAAGTGTAATGCAATCACTGTAAGAACAGTTTTTTTTTGTTGGTTTTGTACTTTAGAAATTTCATGTACAGCATAATCTATATTAGATTTTATTGTTACTTAATAATACATGTATTAGAAATCTCTTTATATGCGAGTATACATAAATTTGAAATAAATTCTATATGGGGAGGGGGGGGGGGATCTGTATATGCAATGTACAATATTTGCAGAGTTTAGATGATTTAATAGAAATTTTTATAATAAATTAATATAGTGTGCTTGAATTGAGAATATTTTAAACAAAATGATGTCATAAATAAGTTTCTAAAAGTATGATTATACAAATATAGAATATTTTAAAATATAAGGTGAAACTATAAAATATCTTATTTTATATTGAAATATGTTAACTGAAATATAATGCAATCACTGTAAGAACAGTTTTTTTTTGTACTTCAAAAATTCATGTACAGCATAATCTATATTAGATTTTGTTACTTAATCGTTTGACTGCTATCCATCAAAATCCTCATACACCCTCCAATAAAAGTATTCGAGCAAGAGAAAAATTTCCTATTTTAGATTTGCGAAAAATAATTGAGTTTTGAAAAACGCACAACTTAATAGAAATATGGAATGTCATGTATGCATAGCCTAACTCATTCTATGATAAATAATTTTTAATATAAGAAACCAACGTAGGAAATTTCTCTTTTGCTCAAATGCTTCTTTTGGAGGGTGTACATTCCAAAAGTGTAATAGCGCTGCATAGCAGTCAAACGGTTAATAATATATGTATTAGAAATCTCTTTATATGCGAGTATACATAAATTTGAGATAAATTCTATAAGGGCTTTGTATATGCAATGTACAATATTTGCAGAGTTTAAATGATTTAGTAGGAATTTTTATGATAAATTAATACAGTGTGCTTGAATTGAAAATATCTTGAACAAAATGAATGTCATAAATAAGTTTCTAATAGTATGATTATACAAATATAGAATATTTCAAAATATTATAAACTGTATAATGGGGAATACATCAATATATTTTTATTACTTCACATTTTGCATTAAAATTTTAAAATACAAAAAAGGAAACCGTGTAAGCATTTGAATCGCGAAAAATTGCAACTTTGCTAATTCATCGTTTTTTGAAAAAAAAAAAAATCTGAAATGTTACACGATGAAATATCTTTTACCAAAAAATAAACAAGTAAAATGAAACACAAATGTTTCAAAAAACGTTTGAAGTATCGAAAACATATTTTCAGAGTCTTGAAGGGCCATTCGATATTTTATTGTAAATAGGGTGTTTTTAAGATAACGCTTTCCTTTTAGATTCTGTTTTGCGTAACATTGCTCTTCATCTATCATACAGATTGTAAGTATTCTGTTTCGAATTTTTTCGCTCTCTTTTTCAATCCGTTGTTACCTTTATACTTCTGTAGGATAGTCTTTTTATTTCTATTCATATGTCTGGACATCTTGACCATTCATTTCTTTGATCTCTTATTTTTCTACCCGTTGCAGTCCCATTCGCAATCTTTGCTTGTGCCTCTCCTTTCTTAGATATATATCTCCCCGCGTATGTTTCAGGTATCTATAGTCCCAAGAGTTTTTTCCCAAGAAAGATAAATCACGGGGTTCTTTACGGTAAACAAAAATAGCCTTTGTATATATTTTTTTCATTTTTTGTATAATTTTAAATGTTGCTTGTATAGTTTAAGCGACTGGTTCTCTTTCTCTTAACCTATGGTCCGTTCTTTTGTTAGTCTGAAGAATTCAATAAGCTCATCTTTACCAATTAATTTAAATTGTACTCTCATAAATTAAATAAATCCGTAGAATGTATTGGGTAATTGTCACTTTTTTATTTAACACCGTTTATGCTTTTATCACGTTTATTATAAGAACAAATTATGAGATTTTTTAGGTTATAAAACTAATTTTATTGATATACGTTATTTAAAAAACGTGCTTGCAAATTTTATTTCATCTTTTAAGTTTGAAGATAAATTTGTAAAAATATTTTGAATGGTTCCATGAAGTAGTCGAAACAATTAAAATAAAATATTCATTTTTAGTGAATATGGCCTGGTTTTAACAAATACGTACTCTGATGTGTTGCCGTCGCATTTCAGTATTTATTTCAGGGAAGAAATACATTAAATTTTAAGTTCTCGATAACCGTGTGTACCTTAAGATTAAAAAAATTAAGATTTCAAAAGCAATTTAACGTCTTGAGAATAATTTCGAAATATGCATGCTTATTTTGATTTTAGTTTCTTAAATTCACGAAGTACATAGTATTTTCTTTTTAAATAATTGACAATATTAACAATTTAGTCAACAAGCATACTAAGTATTTAAAGATATTCAGTGAGTATAAGAAAGAATACTAATTTTACTTTGATAAATTTCGTAGAATATTTAAATAAATGCACACACAATTGTTCAACGTATATTCACCTTCTATAAATTCTAGTTCATATTATTGAAATTTTTTATCTGAGTGACTCATCGCACATGCTAACACCGATATGTCTACTCGAGAAGTCGCATTTTCTAGACGACAATGCATAAACCTACAGAATGGTCAGTTTTCTGATTGCGTTGACCAGTTCATTACGAGTTCTGCACGGCACAACGGACACTTAGCCCATTATAATTATTGGTTCGGATCTCCCCCAGTTTGTTTGTTCCACGCTGAGCCGTCTATCATCTACAGTGACACGTTATACCCTGTTGATGAAATAATCAATCGAGCTGCATATAGGGCAGTTAGACAGTTAGCCACTGCTAAATGGACTGCTAACGACGCTTCGTATGGCACTTTCTAGAAAGTTAATGGCGGCGCATTTTACCATACATTAACTTTCATTGATGGAAGCTCGATTGAAAAGTGTTAAATCACCTGACACGACTGAAGTGTGCTCAATAAATTAACTCGCTTCCGAAGGTTTCTCAGTGGAGATTTATAAGATAAGCAGGTTCGTATCCATCGGATAAAGTACACAACGCCCTAAAACCCAAAAAATAAGTTTCAGAGAATTTGAATTTTATTGCTTCTTTTTAATAAATAACACATGTCTGGTTCTATGGTAATGTGTATTACCAAAACAGAAATTGGATTCCTAGAATTTTTGCTCATTAGTGTTTAACCCTTAAATGCATGAATTTTTTTCTCGTTCGCACGATATCCACGAGTATAAGTTAAATTTCTTATATCAGTTTTATGAATAACTATTTCATTTCTCGAAGGACAAACAGTTTGAAAGAATTATGTGAAACTTTAATTACTCACGATATGAATCATATAAATCATTCCATATGAATGAATCCATATGAATCATTTATTATTAAAAAAAACTATATTTTATATATGAAACTGGCGTAAGAAATTTGGCTTCTAATCTAATCCGGCACTGAAAAAATTGATGCATATATGCATCGCTATGCATTTAAGGGTTAAAGAAAATTACGATGAATTGTTTGTGAAACTATACTGACCAAAAAATATAATTTTTTCGAACTGTATCATGGGCGACAGCTAAATAAATGCTAATAAACATAGAAGTGCCGATATCTTAAAGTTTGTTAGAGATGTTCTCAGGTACATAGGATAGGTTGGAGTAATTGAGATTATCGTCATTTTTTAAAATTACAACTGGTAAAGTTTTATCAAAACTTAATATATTTTGTCATTAATTTTTAGAATTTTTACAGTGTAGAAAAGTTTTAAATCGTGTTTTTTTTTTTTTTTCAAAAGTGGATTTCGCAGTTGAAGGTTCAAAGTTATTTTATAAAGGACTGGTCATTCTGAATTTAGTCAAAATGGATTGTTACGTCCTTTAAAATTAAAGGACGTATTAATACTTCCTTTAAAATTAAAATAATGAAGTTTGTAACACTTTCGCATTGAACTAATAAAAAATAATGCAGGACTTACGAAACGCAATACTACTTGTATATATGTTAAAAACAATGTTTTTCTTCTAATTTTGACATGACATCAGATTGTTTGAATGCATTTACTGATAGTTTTTTTGCTTCCTACTAGGAAGTATTTATGTATCGAATTGCAGTTTAAGTTTATCACATGAATTAAAACATAAATATCGAAATATAGAAAATTGCTAAGATTTCTGCATCAGTTTGTGTAAATGGTGTGTGCCACCACTCAATTTGCCTGTAATAAAATCATTCAGATTCTGTCTCAGTGATTATGCCTGTTAATGGAACTTATGATGTAGCACGTGGAAGTTCTTTGTTGGTAATGATGTTAAAGGTAATTACAAATCACGCATAAGGTTACGGATGATTATCCAGGTAATGTACAATAAGCTATGTTAAGCATAAAATGTATTTAGTCATTGAATTAATGAAAATGTACAATAAAATTGAACAATTTTCTATCTAGTGATGTAAGAACCCTGTCTTAGATTCGATATAAGTGACAACAAACCTGAAGTTTTGGAAAATGCTACATAGTTTACTTATTGCATTGCGTCATTTTCATTTACGTTATTTGCTTTTGTATTTTAATTTGAGGGGAAATTCTTAAAATCTTTAAATAAACAAAACTCGGGACTTACTCTTTCATAGCATAACTGCACGATTTTATGCATTTTACAAGTTTTCTTGCACTTACTCAGTTTAAGGTTCCTGATGTTAAGTCTGAGATTAGATGTTCAGGTTTCCAGACTGCTACATAACAGTCGAACGATAAATCTAAAATTAAAACTCAATTAAAAGTTTTGAAAATAAAGAATTAAAGAATTGAGCGGATTCTATTTTGAAGGTATGCGTTCAAGTTTTGAAGCAGCCCAATTAGCTTCAAAATTAATAATGTTCGAGATATTTAATAATTTTGAAAATTTAGCCATCCCTTTCAGCGTTTACTTAGGACCTGATAAGTTTACATGTTTGCTACATAGGAATCTAACAGCAAATCTAAAAGTTCCTTTTTCTTTCATTTCTCCCAATTATGAAGAAAAGCTTAAACTTAAAATTTTTTCCATAGGTACTTTATTTGTACAAATGCCTGCGATCAATATTTAAGACGTCCAAGCCGTATGTATATATGTTTGTCCACATACATTCACGTATTCATTCTTTCTTTCATTTTATATTCTCTCGATTCCTTTATTTCTACTTATTTATTAAAACTATTCTTTTTAATACAAGAGCTTTTTATCGATAAGCACAGCATCATTTTACTGGTCTGTTTATTTCAAAGTTTTTAAATTTAAT
Organism: Cheiracanthium punctorium; assembly: GCA_038373885.1. Taxonomy (NCBI): domain Eukaryota; kingdom Metazoa; phylum Arthropoda; class Arachnida; order Araneae; family Cheiracanthiidae; genus Cheiracanthium; species Cheiracanthium punctorium. Next base: position 879,404 of record JAWZYV010014616.1, on the reverse strand, counting down.
TTTTAAAATTTAATTTTTATACGGTATTTTTTAAAGTTATATTTTAGCAACCAAACAGCTGTGTACTGAAAACATAACAATAAGCTCTTTTCTGAAAACTCTGAACTTCTAAATCAACATAAAAATTCCTTTAGAATTCCTATAAAATTCCTTTATAACGCATAATTAAACTTATTTGCAAATGTTACTAGCATTTATCCAATGAGCTTCATTCTTTGGAATTTTTCTTCATATCTAAACATTCTAGTTATTTATTAGTTAATTTCAAAATTTCACTGAAATCCCTTAAAAATGTTGAAGTGAACTCAGGCTTGCCGACAGATTACGTGCAATTGCATGCTAATTTTAAAATTGTTCTTGTCCCTTCAGCTTCTGATGTGCTATCTTTTTATTTTGCTCTCTCTACGAATACAGCGGAAATTAATTTCAATGAAACCAAAATGACATTTCAACTGTTTATTAAATTTGGTAAATTATATTATCTGGAATTATTAATTATTGGAATCCACTGTTTCGTGTGCAGATTATTTAAGATCATGAAAGATTTTGAAGCGTTTAATCGCTGGTTTTCCAATGTAATGTTTTGGGTGACAGCAAATCTTCACTAGTCCAATCTGCCTAAGGGAAAGCCTTGGACGCAGACTTTTTTAAGGGTTCCTAAAGCTTATTCACGTTAAAATTGGACAAATCTTCCCAAATTTCCAGATGGTTAGACTGACAGTCGCGCGAGAATCCAGTGTCCTTGACCCCACACGTTTCAGCTATTTCCTAATGTTCGGTGTCTTATCTACTTGGCCACAGGATCGCTGGTTTTATAGAATTACGTATAGTCATTCAGACTGGATACAACGTCTCTCCACCCATCTCCCTTAACGCATACGTTATTTATAAAATCATATCCCAACGAATGCAGTTCGGAAAAAAAAAACCACTTGTCAGTTCGCGAAATTATGCGAAGGGGGTAAACATATATAATATGATGATTCAAAATAGATGTGGGTGATTCAAAATAGATGTTAAGGCGATTATTTTTTAAACCGTAAGGGATCGAAGCACACTTCCAATTAGAAAAGTTCGTCAAATTAAGAGCAACTTTGAGATATGGCATTTTTTCTGGGGGTTGTATATATATTAAAGTACGAAATTTAATTTTTATACGGTCCCTCCTTGACTACCCTTTATATTTAGAAGAATGTTGCTCTTTGCCTAAGAATATTAATAAAACAAATCCCGTGTCTCTACGTGCAATAGTTTCCGAGATAGATCAATGTGAAAATTTTTGCATTTGTCGCCAAGCAATAAGGGGATGTCTCCGAAGTGAGAAAAATTTAATTACTTTTCAACTGACGTTAATTTTTATTAATAGTCACTGAATAGATATAGTTGACTCCTCAAATCCTAGTTAAGGTAGAATTTTTCCAATAGCGCACCTTTGACTATTTCTATTGAAAGTTACCACACCATAATAACCCACACCATTATTTTGTCATTTTTCTTTTACACTTACAAATTCCTTCCTCTATCAGCGTGATGTAATTACTGGATGACCCCCCCCCCCTTAAAGCACTAATTTATCGCTAATTTCATAACGCAGTACCGATCCATTCAGGTAAAATTATACCGGTTGATTTCACACGTTTGAACATGTTTAACTGCCATTCACAACAATAGATCATTATTTAACATTTATCAACTCAGTTGGTCCCCTAAAGTAAAGCTTTCAGTGTAAGTTTTGCTTTTCTGTCTTACTTGCCACGCGCGCTCTGGAGCTATGTTTTATTTATTTTGTTATTTGTCAGACATCAGGCCGTCGATGAGTGTACAGGTGTCCCCACGCCTTTGCAGCCCCGGATGCGGGTCATGTTGGTAAATGTGTGTGGTTCGATCAGAGATAAGAGAGAGGCGGAGTTATGTCTTCGCAAACCACGTGGTGTGGTAAGCGTAAATACTCCCGCACATCGAAAATCGTCGGACTTCTGCCACTGGAACTGCTTAATGAGTCCACGCTGATTCTTGTACCCGTCTCCCCTCCCCTCTTCTCATTCAATTCTAACTTAAATGTTGTCTCTTCAATTGTAACTTAAATCTAATGTTCAATAAACCATATTACCTGCCTTAACTCTGAAGCTTTACTTGAAATATCTGACGTCTCATTCATATATATATATATATAAATATTTTCTATATACAGGGCGGTTATAAAATAACTTCCCCGATACATGGGCCTTTAGCCTCCGTTCTGTTTAACCAATCGAGATGACATTTCAGATATAGTTATGCGGAGCTATTCGACTAGACATTGGGATTGGTTAAAACGATAGGGTTTTTAAGATTACGGTTACCGTGAAAAAAAAATTCAAAATTCTCGAACGGCAACACCCACTTTTTTCCTGTGGAATTGGATCAGCGCATTGAAAAACCATTAATGGTGTTCGATTGATACGTCTGACGAAAATTGGTGGCTTAAAAATAGTTACAAAGAAGAGCATTGTAAAGAACCAAAGTCAACACAGAGAGAAAGTGCATGGGCATTATTCGCTGGAATAGAGAGTAGAAATGTTAAACTACCCTTTTTTGACGCACGTCAAAAAAGGGTCTCTCGATCTGTAACACGCGATGAACGTTTCGATCGTCCGCCCTCTTGGTGGTGGTTAAGTCGAGCGATGGCAACGGCTGCCCATTTTTCAGCATTGCGAAAGGGTTGCGCCTCAAAGGGTTAATTCCAATAAAAACAATTTCCCTCTCCTGTCGTGGGCCGTCTGTGGTCCGTTAGGATACTCTCCTTTGTAAATGTTTTACAGCGCCAATTTTGGCCACACGTGAAATTTCCTCACGCCATTTAAGGTTCTTTCAATACGCTGATCCACTTTCGCAGGAAAAAAGGGGGGAGTTGTCAATGGATAATTTAGAAATTTTTCACTCTTGCCGTCACCGTAAAAACTCTTGTTTTAACCCCTTAACCGTCGTATTATTTTCAAGAAAACGGTCATAAAAGTGCTTTTTTCTTTTATTCCAGAAAACTGTATAAATCAAGTGCATATATAGTATATTTGTTCGTTTTAAGTTTTTAGACATTTTAAGCACTAGAGAAAAAAAAATAATTTTTAGGAAAAGCCAACATTCAGGGTCATTGTGACTGAATGTTTGTTTTGTAGTAAGCAGGGAATCATTTAAAATATATGTTTTAAACACTAGAAAATTTTATTAAACTTACTACGTAAAATAAGTAAACATTTCTAAAATTTTCTTTGAACATAAATAAATAAAAAAAAAGTAAGCTAAGATTGCATAATGCATATCACAAATACGCGTGTGTTTGAGTACTGCTATCATGTATTTAAAAATAAAACTATCTCCGAATTAAGTTAAAAATACTCTGGTATTGTCATCTGTTGTGTAAAATTATATATTACAAAAAAATCCGTGCATCAGAATTAGAACGCTCTTATCTTTCTGGCGCATGTTTTTTGAACAGTATTGCCCGGAAATTTGACGGGCACGAGAAATAGAGGGAGAAAGCTTAGCCCGTGATTTTGACGGGAGCGAAGGTTAAGGGGTTAAACAATCCCAATATCGAACGCATAACTCCATCTGAATCTCATCTCGATTGGCTGAAAGGAACGACGGCTAGAGAATCATATATCGCGAATTTTTTTTTTTTATAACCACCCTGTATTTTATGGTACCATTGTGTACATGTTGCTCGAGGCTAATGAAGATCTAGAGAAACCACATTAGAATTTTTGTTGACTGGTTATATAAATAACATGTGACACTTTAATAAATTGCAACCCACGTAGTTTGCCTACCTAATCCGAGACCCTTTTTCAACACTTTTTTGGATAGACTCTATTTATTTTAACTGCAAGAAATATGATAAAGGTTTAAGAATCTTAGCCTCAGGATCTATTATGTTTTGTAAGAAATATTTGCTTTTATAAAAATATTACATTTTTCTGCTTATCAAGCGAATTTTCATTCGATTCTAAATATCTTTTGCGTGACAGTTCCGCGTGAGCGTGACTTAGAGATAGATTAAGGTACAATAAAATACTTCGACATTTGTTACCCGTAAAATATTTTTTCTCGAGTTAAATAAAAAAAAAGCAGTAGGAATTCATATTTTTAAGTAAGTATCAAAAAAAAAATTAGTGAGGTATTTAAATAATATTTAGCATGTATCTTCCAAATGCTTGTCTTATTCAGTATTTGTTTTCATCAGCAGTAGACGCTCGTTTAATCGAAATCATTCAAGTCGAATTTTCGGTTAATTAGAACTAACTTGAATAACCCGGAACAATTCAGTGGGATTAATGTAAAGAATATTTCCGTTCCTAATTTCAACTTCACTGGAAGAATTTTTATTTATTTGTGTATTTGTCTAAACCTACATTCAGCTGAAGGATAGTTGTATTTTGAGTGACAAAATTTCACGTGCATTTTTTTTTGTCTGCGAATGAAGGCTCTTAACATAGGGAATCTACTATTCAAAAGAGAAAGTAGAAATAATGAATGATTACATTCAGTTTTTTAATCTTTAACAATGAACATTTATTCGAATTTTCTACAAAATAATGTTATCGGTAAAGTTTGAATGAACATTTTTAGCAAAAATGGATAAAAAAGTTTAGTAAAAATGAGAATAAATAAGATGCTTTTTTAAAAACATGCATCGCTACTTGCACTTTGGTTTTTCTCGCGCCCCTCCCTGCAAGCGCTCTGCGCCCCCCTTGAGGGACGCGCCCCACCGGTTGAGAAACGCTGCCTTAAGCGATTCACACTAAAGTGATTCTTAATTAACAATCCTATAGTTATATTTTTTGCTGAAAATGCTCGATTGGATTCATGACTATTCGCAGTACTATAAATGCACTAATAAATAATGATTAAATACAAAGAACTATAATATGACTTTAGGTCGTATTTTTTTTAATTCAATACGATGCAATAGATGTGATAATAAATGAAAACAAAATAGAATTTAGTACTGAAGTTAATTTTAAAAGAAATTTCTTCATAAGATGCCAGTATTTCAAACATCAAAATTGAATCCAGATTGTGGATAATTTAATGTTTGATTCCTCTAGATCGAAATTTATCATAGCAAACATGCTTAACATTTTATTTTTATAGACTACTTATCAAATTTAACTATTCCAACCAAAAATAAAATTGAAAAATTTTAAAACTTATTTGTAACCTTTCAAAATTTTAAATGCTGAAAATATTCAAAGCTCAAAAATTACAAAACCGACACCTAATAGAACATTTTTAAGAGTGAGAAAAACCTCGCAATTTCGATTTGAATTAAAATACAAGCAATATATATATATATATATAACATACTAATGAAAATATAGTTAAAATAGTTTCAAATAATCGGGCATCCAAAACTGCTTTCTCTAAGGAATTTTACAATGTTCGAATCTATAACGCAATCTTTTGGGGGCAAAATAAGTTTCATTGAGTCAAACCTACACATGAAACATTTCATCTTTGTCTATTTATGATTTCGGATTTTATTTTAAGCTTTACAGTTATAGTAGTAACTGAAGTCATTGTTGTCATTTCAATTGTTAAATTTAACGAATTCACAATGAAAACTGGAAAAATTTCTACATTTCTGATTTCGGAAAATGAAGATATATAAATATGAAACCGATTGTATTCTCGCGCTTAAAGTATATCCGGATTTTTTTTGCTGTTAGTTATTTTGCATTTTACTTCTTTCGCAAATATAAAAACATTTGCACGAAAATAATGCTTAAAGTTCACTGTTCTTCACACGTTCTTATCAATTGCGCCCTAGTAGAAGCAGTGCCTTCTGTTATCGAAAAATTGAAACCGTTATGAAATTTTTACTCTGAGATGATTCTTAATATTAATCCACGATTAAAAAAAAATCACCGTTGTTGTCAATGGAAAACTTGAGGGAGAAACCTGTTCTGTGCTTAAGGAAATCATTTCTTTTCTGAAGAATAAAGCTTTAACAAATTTAATACATCAATTTTTAGAAAAAAATTACATTTTAGAACATTTTTCTTGTAAATACACGATAATCATTGTTACAGAAGACATGTGAAGCATTTTAATAACGAAATCTTATTTGCAAATGTATGCATTATCCCATGTATGCGCTGACTTTTCTGGAAATTTAGAAAGAGTGGTGTTGGGGGAACTTTGAAAGTTGTTAAATTTAAAAAGAATATTGAATACGGTGATTATATTCATTAAACCCAATAAATATGTCTTAAAAATTATTATTTATATTGTTTTCACTATTTTCTATGTATAACGTATTCATTTTTGAATGCATAGCTCGGAAGTACAATAATTTCTAAATCATGGCGCAATAAAGTAAAGAACCTGAAAGAAATCTTGAAAAAAAAACTCCTTAATATTCATTAGAAGCTACACTAATAAAGCACTCCATTATTTCAAACTCTCAACAGTTACTGTTCGACAGAAAATAATTACTTTCTTTAGAAAAATAGAAAGCAAAAATATAGTAGGGAAGTTGGGGTACAGTGAAACATGCTATCTAAAATCAATAGGATTTGTCACAGAAAGTTGAAACTCATACACCTATTATACAATATATGTTCCAGATTATTTCTGATGTGACTTAGAGACAATGGCATTTTTACAAGTAGATTTTCACCGTTGAAAGTAAATTTCGTTATGAAAAGTAATTTTTTTAACCTCCTTGTTTTCCCATGTATAATTATTTATTTTTCAAATATTGTGATCACTATGGTGTGGTCTTCATATTTTCAAAGCCAGAATTAAAAAAAAGAAATATTAGGAATTAGTAAAAATTTATTTATTTTGTAGCCTCAATTCGGGGCACAATGAAACACTTGTAGACGGAATACTATGAAACATGTTTCATTGTAACCCGGGTGAATGCATTCACATAAAATAAAGATGTTACTATTAAATAATTAGATTGAGATCTTCATAGAGCACATAAAGTTAACAAGGAATTGTTTTTAAATCGTACTCAATCTCTTTCAGACTCTGAAGATGATAGAAATTCAGATTGTCTTTCAACTAACAATCCAAACAGTGCAGATTACACCAGTCAACACGATTTTTGGGTCTGACAAGTTGACATTGGTCCAACATGTTGTGCTACTATGCCAAAACTAAGGAAAATAATTTTTTTTAAAGTTTGCTTTTATAGAAATTAAAGCAATTTTTCAATTTTTTAGAAAAAATTACTGATTTTTATTTATACAATATTTTTTTTAAAATTCCACTCTAAATTATGATCAGAAAAGTTTTTGCTGGATATGAGTCTTTTTTTTATTCAAGATATGTGATAAAAAATAAGATATAAATGTAAAATAATACAAACAAATAATAATATTACAAATAATACTACAAATAATACTACAAGCAATACTACAGATTTATAAATAATAATACAGTTTACTTCAGGGTTAATCAAAGTGCTGCCATCTTTCGTTTATGAAATAGATTAAAATATACTTATCGACGTAAATCAGACAAAAGCAAACTTTAAGAACTAAAAATGAAAATTTAAGTGTTTTTCAAAGTCTAGAATCAGAATTTAAGCATGAGAACAGAAATTAAAAAAAAAAAATTTTTTTTGATGACCTGTGTTATGAGCTGTTCTCACAGAACATGTATGACACAGGCAGTATCAGTCTAAATGATTATGCTTTAAACAAGGAAGGTGAACTTAAATGTAAAGAAATATAGTCTGTTGGAGAAACATAAACCAAACGGACTGTGAAGTTCTGCCCGTCAAACGACTAAGTCCAAGCTTCAAATTTGTGCGTTCTTCGGAAACATTATGTTTGACAAAACTAAAATTGTATCAAAACTACCACCTTCTGTTCCTTCAGGTGGTACAGATAGGAAATCGGAAATTCCAATTTTCGAATTCCATTTAAGTAAATTTAATATAAAATGGAAAAACTATAGGTTGACCTCTAATAAGTGTTCTGTTTTCATCCTAAGCTGCAACAATTTAAATTTCATATTTACGTCTCACTAATGTTCATTATGGAGGTAAATAAAACATGTATGCTGAAATTTGATTTTTGACTTTTATTATTGACTTGAGTGTTATTTGACTTGAGTGTTTGTGAAGTGTTAAGTGTTTCATTGTACCCCCGTATTTGGGGTACAACGAAACAATGACAGACATTTATCTTTTGCAATTTTTTAAAAATGAAGGTGCTATTTATAAACTCATAAAAAATCATTTAAATGGGGAAAAGAGTAAGTTAAAAGTGTTCATTAATTTTATTTTTGTACATGCAAATTTGTTCAGAGAGAAAGTAAAAGTAAATTTTATTTCACAGTGCTTCAACTTCCCCTAGTACAGACATACGGTTTACAAACTGCGTTAAAACGTCTCATGCCGCAGTAATTAAGACGAGGGCTTACAGAGTATGCCGGAAGTACCAGAGCGCAGAAAATGCATTTCAGAATAGCAGCAATTTAAGGTTTTTTTAGAAATTTGATCGAGAATAACCTTCCACTTGCAAATTACAGCCATTTAAAATATCATCCAATTTATATGAAACTTTAGCTTTCTGTGTACGCGTTCATTTCCATACTAAAATCATAAGCATGTCTATCATTCTACAGTATGTTATTCCATTAATAGGGTTTTAAATATTCAAAAGTTTTTGTTTTTATAATTTATAAAATTTAAAACTTCGTTTATTAGTTAAGGAGTAAACGTTTTGTTCATTCTGTAGATTAAATGTTTTAGTTTCTTTTTTAAGGTTTACCTTCTCATAATATAAGTTCTATAGATATTCATTTTTGATATTTTTTTTATATTTTCCGATACATATGCCAATACAATATTCAACGTCTTCGTGTCGTTTTAAGTTGTATGAAATGCATTTAGAATTCACACTACCAGTGTACTGTGTTTTCAATCAGAAGTTGTGCGAGCAAACTTATGTGTAAAATTAAATCGTTAAAAATCAAATAATTTAAAAGTAGTATTTTTTTAATTGTCCTGAGTATCTTATTTTTTGAGACTTATATATTACTAAGCATGCCGTTTGTATGAGCGTTTCGTAAAATATAATATTAAAACCCTTTATAAATGCTTTTGCAAAACCCTATTGTTAGATTGTTACTAATGATTTAGTTATTAAGGAACGTTTCGTAAATAATAAACGAATGTCTGGTAGTTAGTATGAAGTCAACGAATATATTTTAAGTAACTAGAACCTTCATAAAGGTTAACTAAATAACTCTGCATAAGACTACTGGCAATTTTATTAACATTTTATTATATTGTGAATACGGTATGAAGAATAAGCGTGTGTATCTAACTGAATATATGAATTAGTGTCACAGTAAATGTAATTAATGTAAGTAGATGTAACATGAATGTATGAATTAGTGTCACAGTCGTAGTATGTATGTAGTGTGTAAAACCTGCTCAGTTTCCTATATTGAGAAATAATATAGTAGAAATATACTCATTCGAATAATTATTAGTTAAATTTATTTATTTAAATACTGAAATTCCTTTTTTTTTAATACATCCTTATCAACTATTTCCCATTTCATCAAAATTTCCTCTGGCCGTCTCAATAATGAAGTATAACCGGTGAGCGTAATAGATATGTTTAGTGCCACTGCTTTAATTATCATCGTAATTATGATAATTACAAGCTTAATTATTGTAGAAAGATAATATTAGATTCCTTTGATTAGCTTGTGTTAATATTTTATGTTTAATGGGCATTCTGAACTGGGTAAAATATTATAAATTGCATGCGGAGTTTTATGTTCTTTAGTACGATTTAAAATATATCCGAAGATTCAAATTATTTTTTATTTAAAGCTCAGGTATATTTGCATAATCTTCGTTCCAACATAATTGTAACTGAGAAGGATAATTTTAAAAGAAAACATTAATAAATGTGAAACATTTTAGAGATAATAAGACATATTTTATTCCAGAAAAGAATTTAAATTACGCTTTCATTGTGGGAATAAGCCTATGAGTATATTGAATATAATGTTGGTTTAATTTCCTTTAGGCTTTTGCTGTATTTTCAAACTTAACATGATGATAAAAAAAATGTCATTTAACGGAAAACACCAGTATTTTTCTATATTCACAAGTAAAAATTATTATATAAAAATATATTTATTTATTTTTATTCCGATAAAATTTAGTAACTTCTATATAATTGATTGTGCGCTATATCATTTATTCTCTATTATGTAATAATTGATTTGGATTAATAATAAAGTTTGACATTATATTCGCGTAGGATTTCAGAAATTATGTGCACGGAACACAATAAATGAGAATAAATAGACTAGTAATATATTGTACTACTATACAGGGTGACCCTAAAAGGCAGTACGTGCTTTAATTCTATATATGTTAGAGATAAGTAGGTAATGTAAATTGAAAAAATGTTCAGAATAAGGTAAGAAAAAGAACTAATTGAAAAAAATCCTCTCGTTAATTTTTTTGGCTACATATTTTAAATTGTTATGACCCCCATTCCAAAAAAAAAAAAAAAACCACTGTTACTAAAATGTGCTCCATATACTCATGAGGTGATGGACAAAATTTCAAGCTTTTACCAAAACACATTTCAGAGATGTCTTTAAACGTAGGGCTATATAAACGTTTATTGATAAAGTGCAAAAGAATTATTTTCTTTCGTAATTTATGTACGACCCCTTAAACGCAATGATTAGACGAGAGGTTTTTTCCTTAGAGAGTCATTGATAAGTGGTTTAAGTCAGCGTATATTTATCTTCATAGTTCAGAGACTTCTTAGGATATAATTTTCAAATTTTTTAGTGCTTGAGCATTGTAAAATGAATCCCAGATCGCATATGATTGTATTTAAAACCTGAATTTCCTTAAACATCAAGCAGAAAATCTAATTGAAAATGTATTTAACATACCTGGCCTAATACCGCACTCATTCGTATTAATAAGAAAACATTATCTTGTTCTTTCTTAAGGTCATAAATAAGATTGGGGTTTTCTCTTTCATTGTTGTGGATTGAAGTGTTATTTTCAGAAAAAAATTATTACATTAAGTACAAACTCTTGAAATTGCGCTTTAGTTAAAATTTCTGTTAAAATTTTATTACAAATTATAGTAGACACATAAATGCACAGAACATTTTGATGCGTTTAACATTTCAGTATATAAGCTTCAATCAGATTTTAAAACTATTTTCCTATTTCGTGATTAAATTGATGAACTTTCATCAAAATTATTTTGGTACGCTTTTATTAGCCTGATTTATATCTATGCAGAATATACTTGTGCTCCCGTCTATATGCCTATTCGTGAAATCAATATGGATATTATACGAATCGGCGAAATTTATTGAATTGATAGTTACAATAAATATATTTTAAGATTATTAATAAATAAACACTGAATTTATAATTAATAGTTCTAATACTTTCGTTTAAAATATAATATTTTCATATTTAACATTTCTAGTTTCATTACACGATCCACAGAAAAACATATTATTTCATATTACCATTTTGTTAAGCAATGTTATTTGGCAGTAATATGAAACTGATACAGTTATACTCTTTATTATAATTTTTATCTAGTTTCACTATTTACTGATAAGCCACCGAAAACAGGGTATAATTATATAAAAATTTATAATACAGCGATTTTTTTTCTTCTTTACTTCAATAAATAAATGTTGCATGAGCTCTTGCTAGAATGTCGAATTTTTTTCCTACAGAGTCATTAGTTTATTATTCGCGAATTCTTAACATTTGTTATGACAGGCAAAACATAACAAGTTTCCCTTAAATTTTATGAAATAAGGAATTCAAAAAGTAAAATAATTGTAGTGACACCATTAAAATTTCTAATACTAAAAAAAATATTTTAATTTTTCTTGTAGAAGGCAAACATATAATTGATTCTTTTATAGGAAAACCTTATAGGAAACAATTAACACGCTATTTTCATTAATATTTTACATTACATTCCATTCAAAGTGATTTTATAGAATCGGTTATGAATGCAATTTAAAAATTTCACTTTACGTAGAGATTCATTAATAAATATTCTGAAAAACTTTGTCACAATCTACTATATTTATACATTAAAATTTCCAAGAGGATTTTTCAGAGGGTGTCCCAAAAAGGTGGTTTAATTCTTTATCTATTATAGGGAAGTGGGCAATGTAAATTGAAGAAATATTCAGGATAAGGTCGGAATTCAAAATAAGGTCCTTTAAGAAAAAATTCCTCACGTTAATTTTAAAAAAGTTTGTCAATTTTTATACATATCCGTACGAAAAAAATTCTCAATTTGTCCCATACGCTAAAGATGGGATGGACAAAATTTAAGCTTTTCATCATAAAACATCTCATACCAATCTTTAAAAAAAGGTGATCGGGGACTATACATGATTTTGAATGAAAACGTTTATTGTTAGCGTGAAAAATATATTTTCTTTCGTAATTTCTGTACGGCCGCTTAAATTCGATCATCCGACGTTACTTTCGTTCGTTTTTTTCCTTCGAAAGACATTGAAAAGTAGTTTAAGTTACCCTATATTTATCTTCATTCCTTTGAAAGATTTTAGGATATAATTCTAAGATTTTATACATCTCCTCAGTAGTGTAGGGGGCACATTTTACTAACTGGGATTTTTTTTTGTACGGAGGTCGTATACGAATTTAAATAGTGTAACCTTTTTTTAAATGAAAGAGATGAATTTTTCTTAAAGGAGTCTTGTTTTGGATTTTTTTTTTTTTTGAACATCTTTTTCAATTTATATTGCCTGCTTTCTCTAATCTATAAAATAATTAATGCCACCTTTTTGTGGCACCCTGTGTATAGTTGATAGAAAAGAGTGTATATGCTCTTATTTAAGATCAGCAATTACATCTGTAAAAATATTATTATATAAAAAAACGAACATGGTGATTTTATTTATCTTCATTAATTTAATGCGGAAAGTCTGTCCATTACTTCAAATGGTTTGAGTTACAACTACACCAATTCTTTATTTACAGTATATTGTATCGAATTTATGATACTAAAGCATATTTCCTTTTTTGACATTTAAATTCATATCTTCATTAACTCAAAAATAAGAAGTAAATTTTCTTCGAACGCATCTTGCATTCGGATTTTTTCCCTTAGACTTCTCCCGAAACAATACAGCCATCTCATTTAAAATTTTCCTGCAAGCCTGCATGGAAACAATCGGAATTAAAAATGATTACACTCTTTTGAGCATGTCAAACAAACCCCAAACAAAATAAACACTCGAGCAAATGTGAAGAATTTTTCCTGCGCAGTAATCTGGCGTAAAGATAGGCTTTCTTAAAGTGACTACAGAATTTAATTAGTTCCGAGCATTTTTCATGTTATTTTTCAAAAATGAAAGAAGTTTTGACTCAAATAAGTGCTTTATAAAACGTTATCTTTCATCTTTAATTTTATTTCCCCCCGTTTTAAGAAATGAATGAGCATCACGTGTTATTCGCTATCTTCCCCTCTTCTATTTGCTGGGAGAAAAAACGGAACATTTCTTTAAAGAAGTATTTTCGAATGAACTTATTGCATGTCATAATTATTCGGGAAAAGTAGATTAAAGGTTTCATGAGTGTTAATTCTTTAGTTATTTTGCGTACTTATAATTTTATAGATTATTAAATCCGTAGATGTAATACGGAAAGATACGACGTTCCAGAAAATGGGTAGAACACTGATTAAACTTGTTCAATGGCAAATCTTTTTTGATAGATCGTTTTACAGTCTGTCACTTCGCAATTAAAGTTTTATGCTGTTTGAGATTGCATGTTATTTTACATTAATTTAGGTTTATTATTTTAAAATAATCTTATGGAATTGTTAAGAAAGTGTATTTTTTAGGGGACTGTCTCGAACTAATTCGATCAATACATTTGTCAGTAAGTGTTTAATAACAATAATTCAATTATGCGAACATCTTTAAATTTTCAAGCTTTCTATTTTTGTTTAGTATTTTGAAATGTTAATTCAGACATTCGATTTGAAAATAATGATCATACTGAAATTAGAGCATATAGATTAGGTACCGTAGATTAATTCACTTTACATTTTACAGATATTTTAAACAGATTTTTTTTCCTCCTATAATGTTCAATTAAAGTTTGAATAAAAATACCCCATAATAAATGGAAATGCGTATTTTAAAGAAACCTGATAAACTTTGTGCATGCCCCCCCCTTTTTTATATCGCAATAAATATTATTTAGGAATATGTATGATAAATGATATAATAATATTGTGCTTTAGAAGAATGATAAGAAAATATATTTTATGATATATTATTTAGAACGATTTCATGAGTGTTCTAAATAAATTTGTGGCAGTTCAAACACATAAAATTATAATAAACCTCGAAGTATCATTGCATTCTTAACGCAGGCTTCTTATAATCCTTGGTAACATTCAGATGTACTTTTGCCAAGGTGAACTGCGATTTTCATCCACGATCCCTGATAACCTTTTGCATCTGCACTCTAGAGCACTGCTTGGCGCAAACTTATTAATCATCAGTGGCAAATATCAAATGTGCAGCAACTGAAACTTATATTCAGAGGTTAATTCCTTAAATTTGAAATTGGTAATAGGATTACTAAATAAATTTTAGTTGAAGTTTCCCTTTTAAAACTCTTCAGCAAAAAGGGATAGTGAAAAAACTTTTAAAATCCTGACTCCTACTGCGTACTTGTGGGGTAGACCGGGGCCATCCTGATTCTACCGGGCCTGCTTGTACACTTCGATGACTCATCCAAAGAGGCCTACAGTCGTTTCCTCATTGGTTAAATTCGGTCGTAGATTACGCATCTAAGTGCTGGAACCAATAAGTGAGCATCCGTAGACCTTTTTGGATGACTCATCGGAATGCTCAAGCAGGCCCGGTAGAATCACGATGGCCCCGGCTAGATGCACCCTAGATGTGTTGTTCCCAATGCTCTCTTGGTGACCCCCAGCAGTTTTTCAGGAATAAATATTCTTAGAAGTCCTCAAATGCTGATGAAAATCTATTTCTTATAATTCCGATCTCAACCATGTGACCGGTTCATTGTCTATGTTTCTTGCAGGTATGTTTTAGTCATTAAGTTTATTTTATTTTTGCTATACATATTCATTTTATATAGTCTAATTAACTATGAATGATGAGAATTTGTAACGGAAATGTATATTAAAACGTTCATTTCTTTTATTAAGAAGATTAATATTTTATTTGATGTCGAAATTATTAACTTTCTATAACAACCTTGCTAATTTTGTCTAAATTCCTTAAAACAATCATTTTACGTAATTCAATTTCTGAATGGCTTAAAATACTTATAAAATAGTACTTAAGTTAAATTTGAGTATATTAAATTTATATATATATATATATATATATATTGATTCTTGCTGTAAATTTAAAAAAAAAATACATGCATCATTAAATTTTCAATTGACCAAACCGTTAAAATAATGATGAATCCATTTCAAGAACATTGTCCAAGTTCAGATAAAAAAAATAATTCAGTGTTTTTTTGTATGACGACTTAAAATAATTTTTCTAGGCAATTCAGGTAAAACTCTTGGATCATTAGCATCGTGAAATATCACCAGATTTGCCATAAATTATGTAATGTATTGAACAGTTTTCTTCCAATACCACTTGTATGAATGAAAATTAATGGTCTCCCTCTGCCGAAATTTTCTCCAACGAGGCGACATTTTAAAAGGGCCTGGTTGCAGACTTTTCGCTGCTTTGATTAATGAAGGTGAAAATTGAAGCGATACTTCGCTGTTAGTACACATTTACATTCTTAAGCTCGAAACTGATTTCTTACGATTCATATAGTGCGCAAAAAGTAAATAATGTAGTTAATGTTATTAATTCTGCCGACATTATAATAATATAATGTTATTTAAAAGCATTAAATACATTTGTTTAAATTGTGCTCTTGAAGAATTGCCGCATGTGAATAATTTCATATTTTCTGAAGTGCGTGAGATATAAAACACCTTAGTGAAATGCACCTGGTTATTCAAATGTAATTAATGAATGCAAACGAAGATGTACTAACGTACTTTAACGGGAAAATATCCTGATTTGACTGTAAATTCTGGTAAGCGATTTGCATTCAATACAATTTTACAGCCATTAAACAAAAATATTATCAAATTGGCACTAAATTTTCTCTGAATTTTACGGAAATTCTTGCTTTACAATTGTGATAACTGAATGTATTTCACTATTCTCTTAATCCAAACGACTGATCGCTTTTATTATGTTACTCATGGTAGGGTCGAACTTGAAGAATGGTTTCATGATTGAATATTTATTTGCTTGAATGTCACTTAAAAAACGCAATTACTTTTTTGCCGTTTTATTACTGTGTTTGTTATTTCACTTTCTTCATTTAATATTATCGTCTGTAATGTGCAATAGTTGTATAAGGCTTTTGACGGTATTTTAATTTATAGTTACATGAAAATTTAGACAGAAAAATGTGATTTTGAATGTTTTGTAAAGTATGGGGAAGTCGAAACACCTGATGTTTCACCTATTAAAAAAGTTAAAAATCATGCCTGGAATGTTAGTTTCTCAGAAATAGGACGTCATATTCGAAGACTTGCATCTACTGCATCCAATACTATACATGGAAAATGCTTTATTTGGGCTAAATAGTAGCGGACACAACAGTAGACGCTTTATAGAATCGTCATATAACTGTACAAACGTCCAATTTACTTGCTTGCTTCAAAATTTGCTATTTTTTAATACCGATAATTTTACTAGTTTTGTACAAAATAAATCTAATTAACGTTTATTTGACGCAGTTTTCAAAAAATTGTCACTTAATAAATTAATATGTGGTACCTTAACTCATGAAAGTAATATAATTTATTTTATATAAATTAAGTTACTGAATGTAAAAATTTGAAATTTTGCACAGCCATGTAATATTACTTTCTAGTTCTATTTCCATTAAAGTTTGGGTAGGTCGCTACTCGTACATTTTTCGAATACTAATTTAATAATTCATAATTCATATTAATAGTTTATTAAAAATTACAATAATGGAAAATTATGTTTGGGTCGTTTAGTTCTAATAGTACGAATAAAATCAGCTTCCTGTTATCAGTCTTACGAGATATAAATTAAAGTATAAAAAAATATTTTAACATAGCGTGAGGGGGATTTTGGGAGCTCATGACTTACTCATTTTTGGTTAAAATATATTGAAAATGGGTATCCGGGATTAAAATAAGCTGCATTTTTGAAGTATGAAGTGAAATGTAGGGGTTGCTATTGGGAAAAAGAAATTTGGTGCGGATTTTAATATGAAGATTGCCCTTTACGCAATTTTTATGTATAGCAAATTAAAGTGTACGTCAATCTGAAACGATTGGTCAATGTAACTTTGCTGTACGACGAACGACGGCCGAATAAAGTAAAAGTGGTCATTTTTTTCCGCAGCTGTACTTTCTGGGAAAAAGAACTAATACGTATACATAACCAATTAAAGATTGAAGTGATTAATGTATTTATTCATTTTCTTGTCTTTTCAATTTTGGCTTCTACTAAGCAAAACATCCTAATGATGGACGGCTTCCCCTTATGCTTTATGAATTGAAAAATTGTCAACAAGCAAAGTTTTTATTTATTTAAAACCATTTTTGTTAATCTTCAGACATTTATAACAATTGGATTTTTTAGTAATTGTGCGTGTTTTATCTAAAATAACCTTGGAATTTGGATTACCAAGACGCGTAAGTTTAGTCACATACAATTTATACTGCTTCTGATAAACTTTTTTGTAAGCAATTATTTTTTCCTTTCCTGTAGTGTACATAAAATTTAAGGAGCTTAGGACGTATTTCATATAGTCGTTTACGTGAGAGTTTTCTCAAAACATAAAGTTATATAAAAGCATAAAACTTTTCTGATTGCATTTGAGGATTTTTTTAGTTTAGAATTCAAAATATACCTACCATACCAATAAGTATTGATTTCATATAGTTATTGATAGCTTTACGCTGTTGCTTATGAACTTACTTTTTACATATTTTTAAGTCCCCTTTAAAACCATAACTTGAGGGAGTCAATTCCATTAGAATATATTTCCGAGAACGCAAGACATCTCTAATAATCCAAATGTCTAAACATCGCGAGTGTTTTCTGTGCAGTGGATAGGATTCCAGTCCCCATAACAATATATACAGTATTTCTTGAAGTTCATTCTGTATGCTTTTACGATGTCCATTAGGTTACATTGAAATGGGGTGAAAGTAATAGCTTCCCCTTTCCATAGCATAAATTTTTCGGCTTGTGTGAAAGTCTTTCTTCCGAATAGGGTTTTCTATGAATTATGTATACGAGCGCGAAACGTATAATTCGGAAATAATCGACCCATTATTTTGATTACTTATCCCTCTATAGTACTTATCGGGAGGTAACGAGAAAGGCAACTAGATCATTCGGAAGCATTTGGAACAATGCAACCCTTGTCTGTTTTAGTTAGAATATCAGGTCGAATGCATTTTTTTCCCCTCAAAGTTTTGGAGTAAGCCTATACTTTAAATCCTTTCATAATAACCAGATTTGTTTCCAATTCAGATATTCTATTAAATATTTCGAATACTATATGGGGATCTTTAATAGAAAATAGTTTGGGCTTATGGAAATGTGTAATGATGGCTTTACAGCATAAACTTTTCAGAAGTTAGAATTAGCTGAAAGCTTTTCTAAACACCACACATAAAAATAAACAACAGAATGACAGTCTCGGGTGTTAACCAAGGTCCACCTTTCCTCAGTAGCAAGAAAACGTCCGCCATTCCCAGAGGCAGGACAGTTAGATCAAAGTTAGAAGAGGTTAAATCTGCTGGCAGTTGTAACAGTTCTAACCTTTATTCCTGTGTTGGTAAAGTATTTTTACACATCCGAGGAAGTGAGGATCTTTAATACTACCGGAAATGATCATTCTGTGGTATCTTTCATTTGTGTGTTATTTTACAAAGCTTTTATGTAATTTTATCTTTAAACGCAAGATTGCATTTTCTTATTTCAAAAGTAGTTTTGGAAATAGACACATTTGGGTAGCTTTGGAATAATTTTTCTTGCAAATCGTCATCTGAGGGACATTTTTTTTAAACTTTTTTTTTCAATATTCCTATACTTTTTTTTTTCAAAATAAAGTATATTCTCGTGTATAATCTATAGATTAATTTTTGGTATGATTATGGTATGATATGGTATGATATGGTATGTTTGGTATGATTTGGTATGATTATGATGAATTATAACTAATGCTAGAATATACGAAATGCTCATTAATGGGATTTTTACACTGATTTTCAATTTTTTTTTTAATTCAGTATGATATTAATCAGTATCCGTTAAGCTGTTGGTCACTGCAAGAAAAATTACGGGTGTTGGCAATATTTTTTATAAAATTATCATTTTTATTTGTTTAAAATATTAATTTTGATTTTTATGATATTTGCAACCATGAGAATAGGTGGAATTTTATTTTAGAAAATAACTTTAGATCATCCTGTGCTAAAGTGGGTTTTATAGTCATTCAGTTTTCATAAAACTGCTATAAAATATTGATCTTAGCTTGTAAAATTCTGTGCTTGTAAAATTCTGAATGTTTCAGAACAATGCTTTGAAGAATTGCTTTGACCTTGAATTGTTTTCGGAATATCATATAGGAATTACATATTTAGAATTATCATATTAGGAATTTATCATAAATTTCAACCGCACTTGTAGTTTAAATATATGCCCTCAAAATCAGATGCATATTCTTTTATCGGCATTTTATTAAATATATTTTACCATAAAATTCACAATCAAAAATCTAATCTACAAACCCACCTATACGTGCTCCATTTTCTGCTTTACATTATTAAAATTGTTTGAATTTGCTTTTTTAAGGATAGCGGCATCCTTTTATAAAAGTAAAATATTTTCTTTGTGTAGCGTATTTTTAATAATTCAATTTTTATGTACTTTACCAATAATAAATACACACTAACAGCGTAACACTAACAGCGTAATGTTACTAACATAATAAACACCAAGAGTGTTATTATTAATCTTATATTGACAGCATTTTCAACACTCATCATTAAAATATGTATCGATTTTCTATTAAGCGATGGGTTGGGTGAAAAATATGGAGATTGTAATTTACGTAAATAAAAACTTACGCTTCCAAAAATTCTCTTAAAAGCCACCTCAAGTATATTAGCTAACACATTAACAAAAAAAAAAAAAATAAGGTCGTTCCTCTTACTGTCATTAAAATATGCTTGAATTTTCGAGAAATTAACAAAAAGAACTTCATTGTCTCGTTATCAGCAATTTTCATGGATAATCAAATAATTAAAAAGATAAAAAAAATACAGTAAATTTATACCCCATTAAAAACTTTATGCAAGTTGGGAGAAAACTCCTCTGACGTGAAACACGGAACATAAAAATGGCATAAAGTTAACGAGTGACATCCTTTTAATTAGTTATCTCCGTAACTCTTTAAGCATGTCAATGCCAATTTTACTTCCCGTCAAGGAGAAAATCGGAAGAAAAGCAGAACAATGTAAATTTTATCGTGGTGTTACAATGTTACGTGAGAACGGGGGCCTTAAGGGATAGGATGAAAAATATCAGATGCGACAGTAATATGTTGATTAAAACGTACACTAACGATGAAAGTTGATTGCAAGAAATGAAAAATTACCAAATTATTTCCTACGTATTTAAGAGTTCGCCTCTAGCAGAGGTGTATTTGACAGAATTTGACAGAAAAAGCGAAGGAAAAAAAATATAAACGATTAAATGCATTTCCATGTTTGGACTGTAGTAATGACTGTGAACTTTTTACTCTATGCAAACATTTAACGATAGTCATTTAAATATATAAACTAACACTAAAAATAATTAGATCCATGTGCATTTGTCATTTTTTTTTAAGATTGGGATTAATCCATCTGCCAACATTTTTTTAAAAGTTGATGTAATTTAGCGTCCAGAAAAAGGCGGGGATGTCACCTACGTTTAGTGTTTACTTTTTTATTTACTTTAGATTTTCTATTTACCTTCAAAATGTTAATGTATTACGAATATAAAAAGGGAAAATTGCGTTTTTTGAAAGAAAAAAAAATACATATTTATAAAAGAAGCAAATGAAGTGCTCACTTAAAAATTAATATTTTTTCTGATCCTTTATTAATATTTTTCCTATCCTTTCCTTAAAAAATGCATTAATTTTAATTGCACATTCTCCTTAAAATACTTATGCACAAGACATCCCTCCCTTATTACTGTGCTCTACCTTAACAACAAAATTTATCTACACTTTTTAATTTAGTTACTGGTGACATCATGCTGTAGCTACAAGCATACACAGCACAGCCTGTGTATAAATGTAACTCATTTTTATTATTTTTTTCTGTGTAGCAATATGTAGGTTTCTTTTGCTGCTGAACATCTTGTTTTATCGCTCAAATATAAGCTATGAGAGGGGTTCATTATAGGGAAGCTTACCCTGACACAAAGTCCTACGCATGCTGAAGGACTTTATTTATTACTAGTCTGGTCTCAGTTTTACGCTTTTACAAAGTTTCACACTTCTATTATTAACGTATCCAACAACGTTGACGAGTCTTATAATTTCGGTTCGCGTCTATCTATCATCTAATCGTCATAAATATTGGCTAGTCTTGGTTCCTTCTACAAACTTTATCAGTCACAGAGCCGTATGAATTTGTAACTCTTACTTTCTCGAATATAATATACAGGGCGTGTCACGATACCCTACCGGGTTTGTAAGGCTTATAAAAAATAAATATTACCAATACCGCAGCAAAGTTACCTTTATTGGATAAAGAAATCTTACAAGTTTTGTTTCACAAAGGATCAATGTGTGAACTTTTCGTGATGTGGCAGATATGAAGTCTAAAAAAAAATCAAATTATTTCCTTCCTACACTCGTTTTCGCAAATACTTTTATTTCAATATTAATTAAATAAAAGTATTCCACATATATAGAGAGCCTCTATATATATACTAATCCTTGTAATAAATGAAAACAAAATCCCTATATTTAAGCTTTTATTGATCTATGAAAATTTGACTCCAAAGGACCTATTGATTTGTTTCTATAATTCCATTCTGGGTGCAATAATTAATCTTCGGAATAATTTTTTATCTTTCTATTAGTACAAATGAAGATATATTTATTTGAGAAAGAAACTTTTTTCCATACTGTTTGATTTAAGTCATACAAAGAATTTAAGATTTATATAAAAGAATATCTCTCGAGAAAGCCCTTTTATTTCGATGCCATACATCATTTTTAAAAAATACAGGAAACTGTTCTTTTTCTCTTTTCTCCCAATGAGATTCCCCCAATAGATTTTCCTAAAGTTATTGATCTATAAATATCGGTACAGAAATATAAATATGGGTTTTGAATGTGGCTTCTACTTTTAAGCGATATGGATGGAATTTATTGTTCAGTTTCCATATATTTCAGGTTTTCGTGTTTTATTCATTATTTTTTCCTCCGCTTTCTTGGAATTAGGAATCACTTGGAGCTTCGGGTACCTGTAATGAATAAGAATGCAAAACTCGCTTATAAATGTGATTCCTTTGTGCAGATTTTCCACCTTTATTTTCCGTTTCTGGACTTCTCAAACCATACTTGAAATTTTGTCAGTTGTAAATGAGCGAGTACTATTATAAGCTAGTTGCAGATACATTTTACATCGTGCAATCTTTTTTTTTAATAAAGTGTAATAAATGGCATAGTTTGAAAAACTGTTTTAATTCCAGAGTTCACATAGCTGGAACATAAAGGTTCATTCTCTACGATAATATTTTTTTGTTTATAAATAAATTTTTGAAGTAATAAAGTTTACGAAGGAAGACGGAGAATTTGTTATTAAAATATCCTTATCAAGCTATTCTACCATTTCTTACTAGTGTTAGTTAAATAATAACTTCATAACAGACAACATAAAATAAATATAAACGTTAGCCTTTAAAAAAAACTGTATTAGAACGTCATTTTTGTTACTATTAGAACATTTGTGCATAAGCTTTTATTTATTGAAAACTTTCTTTCATTGTATTCATGGTTAAAAACGCAGAATATATAAATAAATGAAAAGCATGTACTCCAAAAATTTTACAGCAAAGATTTGGAAGGGGTAATCATATCTTCCACACACAAAGGAAGCGTTTAACAAAATTACATATCGAATTACTAACATCAGCTTTTCAACTCTTTCTGGTTTTTCCTAACTTTGTACATTTTTAGTAACTCAAAAAATGGGTTAACTATTAATATACCAAACGGATTTACAATGAAATTGACTTTTTGAAACATGCGCATGTTATAAAATATAAATCTATATTTTTTTTATAACATTATTATTTATTATTCAATGTCGAACGCAATGGAAACATGAATCTTATTTTCTGAAGCATTTCTTATACTCAATCACAAAGTAATCATTTTACTATGATGATATCTATACAATATGTAAATAATACCAGTTTTTATATACCGTGTATCCATGAATCTCACTTTCAATTGAGCATTTATATCTCAAAATCATTCATATGGTTTCAGTAAGAAGATTTAATAATAAGCTTTAAACTTTTCCAAAGATAAATAACTGAGATTTGATACATTTTAGAATTTCAAGACTTATGAGAGAAAGTATAACCTTAAAAAGAATCGTTTATTTCTATGCTTATCCAAATCCGTGGGTCATTTTTTAAAAAAGCAAGGGAACTGCTTCGTTTTTGCTTCAACTTCTTCAATAAGGTTCCCCTCCCTCCAATAAATCTTCCCAACATTCTTTATATTTTTCTCTCTCTCTACTTGTACATAATACAACTCCCAAATTAAATATCAATATAGAGTCCCCATGTGAGTATCCGACTTTATGACAAAGTGATATGAATAACTGACTGCCTGCTTTATAATACTACTGATCATTTTTCTTGGTATTTTTACATGTATATATGATTTCTAAGACATTAAAATCATTTCAAGAATTTAAATCACTTCACGCTTTTGTAGCAAAAGTGAAATATACTTTAAACATTTAAATTTAGTTTTCACGTGTTGTAGATTTTTCCCTCATTCCTTCTTGCTGAAATTGTCTGTCCTATATATTTTGCAAATTTAAAAGGTAACGTTCCGAATGATAAAAAATGAAAAGTTTAATAAAAAAAGCCGATTTTTAGTAAAATAAAAGGATATTTACTAATTTTAATTGGTAGATAAATTTTATGTTTTACAAATGACTAATTATACGGGAGATCAACTTCTAAATTCTATTTATATTTGTTTCACATTCATGCATATCTTATTCAAAATCTAGTGAAATTACTCCAGTTATTCTGAATAGATTTAAAAATCTACAAGTTTTAGATTTTCAAAAAATGCAAATAACATAATGAATGCATGTTTGTATTCTACCAAAAATGGTGCTATATTTTATACCCATATTTAATTTAATTCTAAATGTTACAGAAATTAGCAAAACAGTCACATTTTATAACACACGTGATATATTTTCTTCAGTATAAAAATTACTTGATAAAAATGGCATAATGCATATTTGTTTTCTAAAGTACTTGGAAATTTACCTATAATATCTATTATAAAAAAAGTGATTATAAACTTCAACAATGAAAAACTGCAATTTTCTCTTAAAATGCAAAGTGAATTATTGTCATAAAATAGTATGACGTCTGCTAACCCTTTTTTTAACTTCTGAGCTTGAAGTATTTAAAATTTTCAATTTTTTTTAATATCTCATAAAATGGGCATTCATTCTTACTTTTATAAAACGAGCAGGTCATTTCAAGAAATACAAAAAAGTTGTTCTTTTCTCGTGTAAAACTCTCCCGAGGGACAACCCCAATAAATCTTCCTGGAGTTCTTCATCTATATATATCGGTACAGAAAGTAAATATCAATATGGATTTTCCATGTGAGGTTCAGTCTTTTACAGTAAAGTGATATAAATGAACTTGATCACTCAGTTTCTACAATCTTCTAGACTTTTCCCTTTTATTCTTCTTGTTTCTTTTTCACTTATTTCGGCTTAAAAATCACTTGATGTTCCGTGAAAGATTCATAATGAATAAAAATGAAGAACTCATTTATCTGAATTTTATTCCCCTGCCATGTACATTTCCCACACTTCGTTTGCATTTTGTGTAATCCAGACTAAATAAAAAATACACAACTCCCTTGTAGACTAAAAAAAAAATAGCATGTCCCACACAAGTAAAATAGAAATGATTTCTGGTAAAAAATCATGTTTTTCACGTAATATTAAAATGCATGTGTTTACCTTAATTCCTAAAGTGTTTTTTTTTTATCGTTCTGTGTGAAACAATAAAAAATGACTTATGACAGAAAATCATACGACAAAGTATTTCTTAATTCTTTTTTTAAGAAAATTTTCTTAATGTATATCTTTGTTTCAAAGAAATTTTACGTTTATTTTAAAATTTAGAAATTATTCCTGAATATACTATTCTTGATATTATTCTTGATTCTTGAATATATTCTTGAATTTAGAAATTATTCTTGGATTTCGACTAGCATTTTAATTAGTGAAATAATAATGATTTTTTATAGTAGAATTCGTATATTGAAATCTTCTGGGTATACGGTAGAAAGTAAAGTATATTCTACTAGAATAATAGATTAGATATACTGTGTGTCCAAAACCACTGATCTAGGATTTAATTCCTTAAACGTTGAACAGACGCATGCAATAAATTAGAAAGTTACGTAAATTGACTACAGATTTTTTATCGGTATCGATTGAAATTTTCAAAAGATTAGATCTCAAATACAAAAATGAAATTTTTATACGGCCTCCGCACGAAAAGTTTTCCGATATAGGAAAATGTGCCCCACGCATTAATGAGATAATGTGCAAAGCTTTACCGTTGCATCATAAAATGTCTGAGAACTCTATCTAAAGAAAGCTGGCGAGGAGTTATAAATACTAATCAATGATCGGAAAAGTATTTCGTGATTTGTCTATGGCATCTGAAACGCGACCATCCGACGTGATTTTCCCCCCTTTGGGAGCCATTGAAAAGTGGTTCATATCAGCATACATTTATTTCATATCTCCGGCACTTTTTAGGATAAAATACTGAAATTTTGTGTATCACCTAATAATAAATAAATATATGGGGCACATTTTACTGTTTCGTTTTTGTACGGAGGCTGTGTAATTTTTTTTTTGTATTTAATTAGATTTAACCTCCGAAAAAAAAATAATCGATACCATAAAATTCTATACCTTTTTTACGTAACTTTGAAATTCATTGTATATTTATCAGCTTTTCTGGGTTACTTCGTATTCATAATTTTATATCGTTATTCTTAAAAATTGCAAATTACTCATGTTTTTTGTTAGTTACTGGATTGGGATATTTCGTCACGAAATAGGAAATATTTTCATCGTTTAGGAATCTATAAACAATTCTAAAAGTTTAATTTCTTCGCATTTAATCGTTCAGTTTCTAACACTTTCATCAGTTTCTCTTATTTATTTCCCCTCAAAATTTCATATTTTGCAGCTCTAGATTCCTTTGACGTTTCAGAAGTTTTCTAATCATCGAAATGAATCCGATTACTTAAATCATATTTACATGCCGAAAACTCTGCAAAAGTCAGCGCTGCCAAAAAGTTTTGTTAAAAATTACATATTATAAGTTTTTTTTAGTTTATATTGTTAAATATATACATAAATTCAATTAAATAGTTGATAATCATCATTTGTAATGAAATGCATATTTAATGTTTATTTATAATTCTTTTTTTATATTAGTCATTTTATAATGGGCGTATAACACGCACACGAGAAGTAATTATTTGAAGTTGAAATTGCTATACTCCGAGATATACGGTGTATACATCTATCTGGAAATAAAATATTTTTTGCATTTTTTTTACTTCACCGCTTTGTAATGTAATTAATTATTTTCAGAAAAAAAAAACAAATATATTAGTTGCAAATTTGCAGTGGATAGAAGTATTTTTTCATTAGTAGGGACGTTTGCAGCGGCATTAATAAAATGACTTTCTCAAGCAAAAAGAATAAAACAAATATTCATTACCTACGTTTACCACATGGTGCTGGGATACATGCAAAAAAATATGAATCGGGAAACGTCAAATACTCCTTCAAATGACGTGAAATCAATTTATTGACTTATTTTTTACATTGAAGACCGATGTTCCGATACTAGTATTGAACACTCTCTAGCTGTGATTGATGTTTTTGAGGTGATAGATCTGAAAATGATAACTTACAGAAGTCGACCTTATATCGTATGGAATGGTTACGAAGAATGAGAAATAATTAATTTAATAAGAAGATGATGTATGAGAGTTCTGTAATACTTCATTTCCTATTAACTTATAGGACTTTATTAATTTAAGGATTTTCTATTAACTTAAAACCAATAACAATATTGCGGAAGCTACTTACGAAGTTTGTCAAAGGCTGGCTAAATAATGTTAATCATATTAATATGGAGAGTTTATAAAAACACTTAATGACAAAAGCTGCTCTGTGTTTGTTTAAATATTTTAATATTGGACAATTATTGTTTAAAGAATTCACAAAATTGGAAGTAAATTAGAAAAATATATTAAATAATAAGAATTTAATAGTAAGTGCAAATATGTCTGATCAATTTTGGAGTTATGTGGATAGCTGTGACTGTATCTCAATCCATTTCGATGAAATAATTGCCCGATTGGCAATTATTTCACATTTTCCAAAGGAGAATTAAATGCTGCGGCATCTTCTAATGTAACCGGATAAGAAATAGGTTTTTAAGTTATTTGAAAATGAAGTTGGCCATCCAATAATATTGGTTTTCATTCATTCATCAGCAAGTGCTATGTGCGAATATCGGTGCTAGCAATTTCAAAGAAATGCAAAAAAGTGAATGTTGATTGCAGATTTGATGCTCTTAATGTGTAATATAGTGCGGTTAAGCTCCGGATATAGTATCTGTGGTAAGATTTGAGAATTGCCTGGGGGAAAAATGCACCCTGATTTAGATAGTTGGAACATAGACGTATTTCTGTATTTAATAGACAGTAGGTGGTAAGTATTCTTACCACCTACTTATAGAGTTCTTAGTTAACCCTTATAAAGGGTTAACTAAGAACTCTATGAAAAATGGTTACAGAATTTACATTTTGATACTAAGATCGTTTACATGTAATGAGCATTTAAATAAGAATTACAATGGCCGTGGAAATACAATTGATGTTATATTGGACTGATAAATAGATTTGATTAAATTATATGTTTTTGACACACATATGAATGTGGAAAACTTAGTAATTTTCCAAAACAAAACTTTTCGATGATGCAACACTTTTCAAAAGATTCTAATGGATTTTTAGCCCTTTATTTGTGAGTTTATGTGCAGAGAGTCGAAAGTACTTTGGATTTTTCTGGCCCCTTTTTTGGATTCATTCATATATTTTCCCTCTACTGTACTATATAAAAATTGGAGAATTAAGCAAACTTAGAATTTTTGCGGGAGAATACATTAATTATTCTCAATATCAAAGTCGGAAAACTACCTGCTGCTTGTACACGGAATTAAACGCAAAAATATATAATTAAAAGCGATGATTCTTATGCTAAATTTTCGAGTCATTATTCGAGCTTTCTTTAAAATTAAGAATGAAAGAAAAGTTCATAAATCAAATATAATTTAGAATCTACGCGTATGGGGAAAAAATATCCATCCAATATAACTGAACAAAAATAAGCAAAATTCGATAATGATAATTGATTTCTGTATTTAATAGTCAGTAGGTGGTAAGTATTCTTACCACGGCCTTATAAAGGGTTAACTAAGAATTTTCAAAACTACTATTTCTTTAGGGAACAGTTTTCAAAAGAATTGAAAGGCTATTATAAATTATCTGGACTTATAATCAACATAAAGGGTTTTCATAACCTGATTAATTGAATTAAAATAGAAAGATCAGAAAATGGAATCTATAAGTTTGCAAAGTAATTCTATTTTTAAACAAAACTTTATAAGTATGTGAAAGTATATTGGAAAATTGGAACGTTATCGAACGACAGAAGATGCAGACTATGAACCCCCTATTGAAAATTCAATATACACACACTAGATTTGTTAATAAAATGAAAGAAAAAGGTTTTAGTCAGATAACATTTTGAGTCCTATTACGTTTATAAGAATTTAGTTTTATAGTTATTTTCAAGACATTAAATCAAAAACTGTTATTTTAATATAAATCAAAAACTGTTATAACTATTCGGCATTATACTACTGAAAATCTACAACAAAAGTACACTTTGTCGCTGTTCTCGTACATTGCAATATAGTTTTGGAACTTTTCTTACAATATCTTTACTGTTTGCTGTATAAATGTCTGTTTCATCAAAGACTAGTGCATAACCTGCCTGAATACCTTTCATGTAGTGTACTTCAAATTCATTTTCAGTTTTGCCTAAAACTTCATTAACGTAGTGTTTAAAGCTGCCTTTTTTTCTTGCCGTAGACCTTGAATAATACGAAATCGCACCGTAAACATTGAAATATTCTACATCTTCGAATTTCAAATCCTCAAAGTCAGATTCACAAGAAGATTCTTTTCATTCTTCCTCTTCTTCAGTTGAGCAATTCTTGTAATCGCTTGCAATTCTTTTTTTCTCTCTCCTGTTTCATATTATTACATCTTTCATTCTTCTTTTTTTCAATCATCTCATTTTGGATTGCGATTTTCACCGGTATATCTGTAAGAATTTCTGATTTCTCTAGGTTGTCTCACTTATGTATTAGTGTTAGGAAGACGTTTTGAGCATCTCTGGTGTCAGTTTTGTTTGACGTAATTTTCTTCAGAAACTGAAGATTGTGTGGCTGGTGCGGAAGACTTATTTAGATACATTTAGATCAATCAAACATTAAAAAGTAAGAAACTTACAGAAAAACAATAAATATAGAGGAGAGGAGGTGATTATGGAATAGTCGGGAAATATGGAATACCGAGTTTTTGGCTCTGTTAGTTGCTATTGCCACAAGGGAATACCATGAACAACTCAAGAAAGATTCCCTTCTTACAATGCAGTACGAGTTGACCGCTCTCTGTTGCCGTACCACTCGCTACAGAACAAAGTATGTTTTGTGATTTTCAAGAGTTTTTGTAGATAAGATTGCAAACATTTTAACTTACTAGTAAACACGTGACATGAACATGGATGTTACGCATAATGTACACTAAGAGAATGGTAGTTTGTTGAACTGTGGTTATTTTTTAGATGACAGTGTTTTGCCAATGAGTTTTAAAGGTTCGTTTTCCGAGATGGCGTGTCGCGTATTATGAATACTGGGTAATATTGTAATGGGTTTCATGTCATCCACTAAAGACCCGGAAAACAAAGACGCTGAATGCATCTTTTGTCACGAAAAATTCTCTAATGATCAACGACGATAAGTTTGGATTCAAAGATCCAGCTGTTCTCTGTGGGCTCACCATGACTGTATCGGAGCAAAGAAATAAAATTATATCTAAAACTTTTCTAAATCGACTCGAAGCAGAAATGACTCCAGTATAATGATTTGAACTACAAAACATAAAAATTTGTTTTATAGTAACAAATAACTATATATGAAGCAATATAAATTGCTTTTCATCGGTTTAAACCATCTATTCCATATTACCCGACCATTCCATATTATACTCCATTCGTAACTTTTTTAAATATTATTTTCTATAACAACAAAATAAATTGTGTATTTCTTTGCAATGGACATTTCATTACGATTCATTATAGCATGTACTCATGATGTTTTGGGGGATTTTATTTAAAAATCTATGAAGTTACAGTTAGAAATGTAAATGGTATTCCATAATCACCTCCTCTCCTCTATAAATGGGTACACAGTGGCTCACTGACCCACTGTATCCCATTTCAGGTGACCCAGTGTACCCCATATGAACCAATGTATTATTTTCCATCTTAAAAATCCAAACCTCTAAAATTTTCATTTAAATACAAAATAACAGAAAAGAAGGTGATTTAGGCTATATAAACATGCCACGTAACTCATTGTTACTTGACAAATTTCAAGCGTAAACACGTAAAGTCTTACTTTCTACAAATTTCATGCAGATGATCCGAAAACAAAATGTCTCGTTCTTCCCGCCACTATCAAAGTGGGATGTTTAATTTTTTCTACAGAGTTAAATTGTTTGATGCCTACTTTAAATATTTTTTTTTTCATTTGTAAACTATTCACTGAACCACAAATATCTTCAATGACCCCCCGCTCTCAGCTACTGTCAAAATCTAGAAATAGATTGAGAAAGGATAAATTAACTGCATTTATTACCTAAAGTCTTGAGTAAAGTAGTGAGTGAAATAAACAATAAGGCAGCAATATTAATTTAAACCTATAGAGATACATCTCTAATATCCAGTGAGGAATTATGAATCTTATTAAAAGTTAAGCAATTATCGCTCTAATTGTTTGAGATTTTTACCTAATATTTCTTACCTATGCCGTTTAATATTTGCCATTCAGCAGATAATTTATTGACTTGTCTTATTGCGTTACATAATCATAATATTTAAACTTTATATTAAGAAATTTGCCAAAACTATTCACTGAACCAGTACTATTAGTTCTGTAATTAAAGCAATAGCTTAAATACGTTGTAAAAATACTTACAGAAGATTGTCTTCAAATAATACATCCGTATTGTGAAGCAGAATTTTTATTTTTATTGAAGATGCATGAAATTATTTGCTGGCTAATTCTGAAATAGATGCATATTTTTCAACATTTATTTGGATTTCTTTTGTAAAACTAAAATCAAATAGATTCTCGCGATGTCTCATAACCAATAAACGTGTTGTATAGATATCATACACACGCATTGCATTTTCAGGTAAACTGATATACATACTACATTTAGAAATGATTTACGTAATACATATGATATATAAACATTTTATATAAATCTATATTCTGAATCTCATTTTATGAATTTATTTTTAAAGCCTGCAAATCCTAAGCTGAAGAGAGTAAATAAGATATTTATTTGTCAAAAGTTGTCAAAGCGGAAGAAAAATTTGACTCAATTAAACTTTAACCTTGGTTATTTAGAAAAGAGACGCCTTTGAAAATTTTTGTAACTCGAAGGTTAGAGGTAGTAAGTGGCAGACGGGGGAAGGTAATAATTCAACAGACGTATGTTTCTTAAAGATAAGAAATAAGAAATTACTTTTCGGTAGAAGCACTCAAAGTGAAGAAAAAGTTCAACAATGAAAATTAATAATAAATTAGTTTCTGCTACTAGCTTTTATTAAGAGTACTAAAATGCCGTAAATCATAAACAGAGACCATCTGAACAGGAATAGAAATAAAAACTGCCTTTATGCAATACGTATGAAATTAAAGACTAAGAAATGCAATTAGGTTTATACGTGGAAGCATTAAAATATAAATATTAAATGAAACATTTTATTGCGAAATGTAAAGAAAAAATGTCATGCATTTTTATGTCTGGTGGAACTAATAAATATTTATTGCTTAGTTTATACTTTCAAACTTATGTACCACAATAATTCAATTTTGAACGCGATAAAACAGTTACACATATTTCTTTAAAAAAACTGTGAAAGAATTATTTAGAATTGAAAAATTCATTACATTTGAATTGACCTAGATTAGGTATAGCAGATATTAAAAATTTTTAGCAAGTTTTCGAAACTTTAAATCATAGTTTCCTCTGATTAAATAAATATTATATTGGTTCTTTACTATGACTTTCCCCACTCTGAATCTATGATAAGAAATTGTGAATACGTTTTCTTTCTCTCTGATGAGCATATGTTTGTTTCCCAAGATATACCGTGGTGAGATAGGACGTACCAGTCAGATATCATTTACAAACAAATCTTGTACCAAATCATTGAAGGACTAGGTTTTTCACCACGCATGGTTGGACATAAACTTGGCCTTGGTATAGGAGGACAGTTCTGTAGCCTGTTTGCCATTCACTCCAGAAGTCTTTCGTTCTTAAACAACTGCGGAATAAAGCTCTTAGCTCACCGTGCTGTGTATTTAAGAGTGGCCGGTCAATATTTGATGACCAACAAGAGTTTGCTATTACTAGATGAAACCAAAGAGTATTGAAGCTTTTAATAGAGGTTAAGTTTCACGCACAACTACTTTATATGCATGTAAGAATTTCTTCTGGAGCTTTGGGCGGTAAATTAATAAATCAATTTTCCTTGTAAACAGATTCTACTCAAACAATTCTAACCAAAGACCTTATAGATGACACACTGAATATTTGGAGATAGGTGAAATGTGCACTTTCTGACCTCTCTCACAGCTGTCTGTGAGATTTGCGATTTTCTGCAAGATTTTCTGCAGATGTAACGTCAATACAAGTTTGAAGTCCCCAAGAAGTCCTCCACCCAAGGCAACCGCCTCTCTTTGCCCTCGCGTAGCTTTGTCGTTTCCAAAAACAAAACCTACTGAAACAAACTTTTGAATTATTGATTTTTTTTTTTAATAAGTGAAAGCATTTTGGAAGATCTTGGCCTTTTAAAGTATTACTTACAACCGGAAAGCAGGTTTTATATTTGAATAATCAACTTGGAGCGAAATTTAAAATGTTATTTGAAGCGATTGCGAGTAAGGCGATTTAATAATATGAAAAATATATTTTGCCGGTCGTAAAACTTTTTTACTGTAGCAAGAGTTGTACCTGCTGAACACTGTTTATGTGTTTACATTTGCGGGACGTCAATAGTTGATGTTATTTTATTCTAAAATATCTGGGCGAAAAAATGAACAACGTATCACTGCATTTCCATAATTTTAAAATATTGACATTTTCTCATCGACATTCTATGAAAAGCGTATTCGTTTCATCCTATAGATATGTACTTCATTTATTAAAGCCAGATCAAATTCATTTCGCGTTAACGGCTCCAATTTATAGCAAGATGTTATATTGTTTCTGTGCTGAGGAATACCGGTGCTGAAGTTTGAAGTCAAACTTCGGAACTCGTTTCCGACACATCCTCGGAATAAAATGTCAAAGCTGCTTATTCAGCAGTTTTCAACATTTCTCGTACTTGTTCAAAATTACAACAGTCCAGGTGACAGTTAGTCAATTCAAAGTCTATTACAGACCGAAATTAATTATGACGACGGTATTGCTAAAATGCTAGAAGTAATGCAATTTTTCGCGCTATCACTATTGGACCATTCTTAACTTTTAAATTCAGACTGGGGTGTATATGTAAATTCATAACTATCCAATTTAAACGAAAATGGCTCTTTTTACTTTCCGAACATGTACCATGTACGGAAAGTATTGCAATCATGAAAAAATTCGACTTCGAGATTTTGGTGTATTGACACGTTTTAAGGTCTTCTGAATTCATTTATGCTGTTTTTACGAGATTCTTTTCTTTCTCGGACAAATTTTATTTACGTCACGTAAGTTCATGTCAAAATGCCTACATTCACACTAATTATAATTACAATGCATGAGTAAACAGCTAGAAATTAGAATATCGATGGAGATCGTTTTATTTTATTTGTTACCCTGTGTATTGAGCCATAGAAAACAATAAAATGATTTTTGAGACATTTAGTTTTACTATTTTAAAAACACCCTTATGTTTAAACATAATCTGAAAGCTCGAATACAGCATTTCCATTTAAAAAACGCGTTTTTGTACCTGGTCCCCTTTTTATATTTTTAAAAACAAATATTGTCTTGTCTGAGCATGAAATGTTACCTTTCATCTTTTCCAGCTCGAGCTCCCAAAAAGAACGTACAATTATCATAGCAAGTCATATCGCACTAATAACCATTTTCGAGATGTCAGGAATTCGTTGGGCACTCTGACGTTTACAGATGACTAAAATACGATACACCTACATAACTATTATTAGTATCGATTCTCGGGCTTTTACAGACTGACAGATGCCACTCATCTTCATAGCCATATTAAGCGGTTGTAAAGGGGAGATGAGGACTTGCAATTTCTCTCGATTAAACATAATTATTATGCACGGCAGTCAGTATATGTTTGAATTTATGATCTTCTATAGGCTGAAGCCACTTAGACAAGTACCAGTAGAAAGCTACTGATAAATATAATCCTATCGGATTGTCAGTAACAGAAAAGTCTTAAAAATGACTGTAATATCAAACTATGGGAACGCTTTAATATGGTGAATTAAGCGAAATATAAAAAGGTTAGAATGAAATAGGATAGAAATGGCGATTAACTCTTAAATAAAAGAAACATAAAACGAAGACACTGATATTATATAATGCATTTCAAAGTTAACAGACTGGATAAATAAAAAGTTATCTAAACTGTTATGTAACTAGATAGCAGTTACTAGATAAGTTATGTAACTTTATCGACTCTTCAAGTTTCCATAAATCTTACAGCATTAATTCTGTTATTTTTCCATTTCCCCCCTCAAAATTTTTATCATTTTGCTTTTACTGTTTTTCATAAAATTTTACAAAAAATCATGATTTTGACTTATGTGCCATCACGTTCCCACTAACAACTCTTTCTGGTTGGAAAAATAGCTCTCGCTTACCGCGATAGGTTTCCTAACCTCTGAAATCTCGCGTACGTTCTTGAACTCGGTAACTATCGTCACTGTTCGTAAACTCAACATATATCGCATAATCAATGTATTTTCATCAACTTGTACATTTTAATATGCAAATTTACTTTCTCTACGTCAAACGCTGTAGCTGTGCGTAAACTGCAAGCCTGCAGCCAATCTTGATATGACAATCGGTGCAGAAGCAACCTGTTCGCCTGGCCAGCTGCCGATTTGTTTTGTGTTTATATAAGGCATCTGTACGTCTTTATGTACTTTAATTTATACTTAATAATTTTTAATGAATCCATCACGAAAAAACTGGTTTTAAGTTATTTTCTGGTCATGATTTTAAGCATCCACACATTCACTGCCAAATTGTAGTAGCCTGTAGTATCTTAGCCTGTAAACCTGCTAAGTGCCAAAACTAACATTTTTTAATCTTGTTTAATTTTAGTAATCTTATTTATTTTCACAGTAGTGTTAAATTATTTATTTTCTCTCTAGAGGGTGGTTATAATTCAAAGTCCCCTATAAAAAGGATTCTACAGCCAATACGGATGAACAGATTGTAACCAAATTTGGTATTCGGTTTCAGCTGCATAAACCTGTTTACAGGGGTAGATAAATTATAACTATCTTCTCTTTTTTAATTATAACTTCGTGAACTAGTTATTCTCGAACTCCATAAGAGTTCTCCTATTGGCTTAGCAGAAACTGTCATGGAATCCACATTTTTAAATACTCTCAAGAAATTCTCTCTTAACATTTATCGGAAAACTCCTCGAGTGTTCTTATTGGCTAAGGACAGAACCTGACGCGCCCTAGGTTTTCCACGATAGGTAA
Organism: Cheiracanthium punctorium; assembly: GCA_038373885.1. Lineage (NCBI taxonomy): Eukaryota > Metazoa > Arthropoda > Arachnida > Araneae > Cheiracanthiidae > Cheiracanthium > Cheiracanthium punctorium. Next base: position 842,813 of record JAWZYV010014616.1, on the reverse strand, counting down.
ACTAGATGGGAAAATCCTCTTAAGATAACTTAATAGCCGCTAACCCCACACTGTGTTTAAAAAAAAAAAATCTGAAATGTCACCCCAAAATATGGGGAAGCAATAGTAGTTTAAAATTGTAGAAAAGTTTCCGCATCTGGCTGAAAAATATTCATCAACGTTTCCGCAACTAGCGGAAAAAGTATTCAGTAATGTTCATGTATATTTCGAAAAGATGTTCAGAAGCCTTCCCGCACTGTAAAACATGTTACTGCAAAAACTACGGCCAGTCAAATTTGATTTCGCCGTATTTTTAACACTTTCAGACTTAAGACAATAAGTTTTATTGTCGCCTGAGTAGATATTACAGAACTATTATTCTGATACTCACGATTAATAGTTCATTTACCCTTTGTTAGTTTCAAATTGAGGACCCTGAAGTTGAATGCTTAAACCAATATACGGAACAAGACGTGGTTTAGTTTATTAAATGTTGAAGTGATTGCTAAAATTATTTATTGAAATTTTAGTTGTGCCCTCTATGAATGAAAAAACGGACTAATCTACAACGCAACAAGGATTCAACTACGGAATTGCAGAACATCCAAGATAGATTTCTTGCCGCGGTGAATATTTCATTTTGAAATGCGGGTTATTTTTCCGAACTAGAGTCCAAAATGCGCATCGATAGTTTATGCTATATTGTCGGAAACATTTATTCAATAAATATGTAACATTTCTGAATTTTTTACCGAACATAATAGACACAGTACATAAAAAAAAAAACTTAATTTATCTTTCTCTTTCTTTGGCACGCCATCCAGGTGGTATAGTAGCTAAAGAATCATTCTATCACGCCTTGGGTCCGGATTCCATTCCCGGCATAGGCTTGGGTGTTAACTCTTCCGTCCCTTCATAGAAATATCGCTGGCAGCCCATTGGATGCCCCCATAATAGAATGGCCAATGCTTTCGGTCGTTGTAGTGGCGAATGTCTAATTCGCAACTGTCGGCCCGTTATTAAGAAAAATATTTCTTTTGCAACCTTTGGAATCTTATTTCTCCATGTCTCAATTCACTACTCGAGCTGTAGGGACTTTGGCGCTGCGAATACTGAAAGTTGCTGCACCAACGTCCAATGGATTTTCAGCCGACATGAGAACATATCCGATTTTGTACTGAGAAAGTCACGGTGTACCCTCAGGCACTTGTAATTGTTCGAAACAGCTTGGATGTTTACCACCACGGTGAGGTGAAATAATTCGCAGCGGTAAATACCCCAGTCTACTAAGGATAACGTGTAAGAAGAATATATGGAGAAAAATGTTTTAATGGCAAACATAATGGGAGAAGACTGTCGATTATGCGCATGCGTAAATCACCAAAGAATCACTAGAGAATGAATAGCAGCCATTGGTGGCAACAATCCAAGCTGCTCCAATTATTCTTATTTTAATGTGTTTAAGCTTTTTTTAAAAATAACATTCTCTTCATTGTTATATTTCTAAACAGTTACATACGTGAAGAGTGTAGATACAAAACTTAAAAATGCAAAACCTACTAGCAAACATGATCAATTTACACAATTCATTATGTGTGTTATATTTCTTGCCATAACAGTTACTTGCACAAAGCCCTAAACATGTAATTAGTGTAAATATATAATTTAAATTTAAGTATGGCGAATGCGAGTTATACATCTACACGTTTCATACAATGAAATACAATAGTAGTTTGTGAATTCTGCGTTTCACGTTTTTAAGGTCGTACTTCATTTTTAGAACTAGGTTTTTTGTTGCATACTGGTAGATCCTAAAATTTTTTAAATATTCGTTCTTTCATATAATTTGTGGCATAAAAAAGTGACTGTACACTGTTTGAAAACCAATCCTAATTGAAAATTTAGTGCTAAAGCCAATAAACCAAAGGACGGCCGTCTGACCAAACAGCTCGAAATTTCCTAACTTTTAATAAGTAGTGTAGTTCGTTTTTTATTTGAAATGTAATTATCCGCATTTCACAAAAGAAATCAATATGCAGATGCGAATATTATGCTCAGAATCGATATGACTCGTCGGTTTCATAAATTCTTGTAGGGAAAATACGCTCAAAATATTAATTTTATGTCTTCCCCACAATAAACGCGACCCTTTGTGTGTTGATCCGCCTGTAAAGTGGCAAGTCATTCTATCATGCCCTTTCGGCGCCAAGGAAAATCGAAGGTTCGCTAGGAAATCGAACGTTGTCTCCTATTTCTTCTCCAGAATGTAGCACAAGTTACTCAATCGTACTTTAATGGGAATTTCTGAAGTCTGGGATTAAGAAAGTTTGAATACTTTTGAAACTAAATGTCGTCGGAAAATCGTGTTTCAACAAAACATTTTTCTTTTAAAAAAAATGACATAGCGTTCGAGCGATTTAGCGTATCATCCAAGCATGACGTAAAGGAGAAATCATATTGCATAGGTATTCGAGAGCGAAAGTAAATATTTTAACTTAAAAATTGTATGGTTTTGTATTAAATGCTTAGATTGCGTGGACTTTTTTGTGAAGGATTAGCTATTATATGTGCGTTTGAAGTTTATAACTTGCAGAGTTTGATCCCCCCCCCCTTCCCTTGAGAAAATGCTCTGAAGTGAGTGTAATGAATTTTAGAATTGAATGCATGTTCGGGCTGTAACTTTGAAAGTAAAAGTGATTTTGGTTACTCGAAGAAAGTTTTACTTTTGTGCAAGACGATGAAGTTCATGGGTGCCAGAAATGGATGAATTTTTAGCCTTTTTAATGTCGCAGCCGATTGATTCTGACTCGGGTTAATTTAGATAAAGGATAAAGGTTGTATCACATGATGGTACTCTGAAGTGTTCTAAAAATAACATTTCTTTCCTATAAATGTGTTGTGGTTGAAAGTACTTTGAAAAACTTTGGGCTATTCTATTTAATTTAGAAACTCAATACAAAGTAAATCAAGCTTTAGCTTTCTGACGAATGTGCAGACAAAATCAAATATCTTCTTCAATGAGCTTACTATATTGCAACTAAGACAAGTTTTACTTATTCTTGTGAATCTCATTTTATGTGGGGCATTAAGTGTATTTTCTTACAAATGTGTGCACTTAAATACCGTATTTACCCGCGTATAAGTCGAGAAATTTTGGACCAAAAAAAAAGGCTTTAAAGAGAGGGGGGCTATTTATACGAGGGTCCTTAATTTTTAATTTCTTTTTTTTTAATCAGAAGTAAAAAATACCATTTTAAAAGATAATTGTTCCCTTCCCGCATTCCATATCACAATGACGTCGTTTAGGTTGATTTCCATACGAGGAAGAATGTAGCGATACAAAGATTGAAAACGTGTATCCTGTTGCTGTTGTTGTGGGATTACGGCCCATTAACTACACGTGGGCTCTAGGCCGATGGGTAGGGTGCCTTTGTGGAGGTCCTTCTAAGGGATCCTAACCCAATACGTGTATCATGATGAGCTGATGACGACGAAGGAGTTTTGTGAATTGTGTGAGGAGTCCGATACTGAATTGGATCCTTGAATCTGTTTAACTTTGCATATTAGTACTTTACCATATCGTACTATCAGTAGCGTCCTATAATTGTTATTCATTATTTTCAGTTTAATTTTGTATGCTACTTTTGCATATTATCTTTATTATTGTATATTTAGTACTTTCTTTTTTTTCACAGATGACTTTGAATAAATGTATTTTTTTTTTAATTAAAGTTCCCCAGTAAGGTGGAAAGTGGTGGGTCGACTTATACGCGGGATTTAAAAAAATTCAAATTTCTTAATCAGAAAATGGGGGATCGACATATACGCGGGATAGACGTGTACGTGGGTAAATACGGCAATATGCTACTTCATTATTTAACTACTTAAAGAACATGCATATTTCTCACGTTCGGCCAAACGATGCGCATTTCTTCAATTTTTTCGTACATGGAGAAATTCACGTATGTCTGTGAATCGTCCCATATATCTTGGAAGCGTAGGAGCGACTGCATTGCAAGACGAAAGCTATTTCTTCCGATTCAGTTAACACTGTATTTTCTACATCAAAATGGAGTGCTGACGGGTACACCTAATACGTGTACGTGTATTAATCTAATTTATTTAAAAGGTTAAAAACTCATTAAAAGCCGTCAGTAGCACTTTCGGTGGCGGCCACCACCTTCCTCAGCTCTGGTCTTAAAATGCCTTGCTCTCTTCCTCAGTATATCGTTCCATCCCGGATCTATTTGCGCATGCGTCATGTCATTTACAGCGCCATCTGTGGTTATAATCTGCAAAGCCTCCATGTTCAGGGCATAATAGTTATTTTTGTAATTAGAGAGTTTTTGGCTATTATTAAAGTTGATTTCTATGGGGCGTTCTTGGGCTATTTTAGAGAGGGCGGTACTGGGTTTATTGAATTTAATATCATTGTGGTGTTCCTTTTTTCTGTCTTTAATTTTTCTTTTAGTCATACCTATGTAGCAGCCAGATTTATTTGAATTATTGTCTGTAAAGTTTATTTTATAAATGCCGGCGGTTTCATCAGATTTGTTTTGTTAGTCAAAAGAGGTTATTTTGGGCCCCCATGCAAATTTGCCCCCATTGAGTATAAGCCCCCATTTAGTATAAATAAACTACGCGAGGTGCACAAAAATAAATAAAACCATTAATAAAATGATAGCTGCTCCATGAACTGAGCAATCACTTGAAAAAATAAACTATTTTTATGTTCATTTAAGCATTCAAAAACAGATGAGGATTGACTCTTCACTGTGAGCGTTCACCTAATCCACTCCTTTAACAAATTAATGCCCGCATCATTGAGAAGAAATAAACAAAGAACATTGTCGCTCATGTGTAATCATTCAGCTTTTCGCCAATGAAGCGTGAAAGAGTATTTAAGCTTTACTAGAGTATAAGAAAATCACTAAAAAGTCACGTTTCTTACTGTAAATGATGCAGGTTTCATGCAGCAGAGCCAGTCTGATGTCCACTTCGCTGCTTCTTTTCAAAAATGCTTCCCCTCTGCTGTGCCTTGCGAAAGTGAGCCATCTTAATCTTTCAAATTTTTGATTTTTGAAAAACCTCGTTACACTTCGCTAAGACTGAATCGTGATCAAGTGTAAGCATTTTTACGAGAGGCAGGGAAAATCGATTACGGTATAGTAACGAGGAATGGGTGCGGGGGGGGGGGGATAGGAAGAAAGTATTTTTTATACGATCCGCGTACACTTTGATTTTTTTTTTTTTTAATCTGTATAAGATTTTGAAGCGCATTAAGGGGATTGCATATTTTGTTTAGAATATCATTATTATAGAACCAGTTGTTCAGGATATGTAAACTTTAATATTCACGGAATATTATTACAGTGCACACCGGTTATAACGGATCTGGGATATAACGTACTATCGGTTATAAAGTACCTAGAAGCTAGGTCCCGATGGAAGTCCTATATTTAAAATGCTATTTAACTTCGGTTAAAACGTACTTTACAAAAGTACGTACTTCGGCTATGGCGTACTTTTTATACCAAAGCCAAAAATAAAATGTTGCTTTTCTTAAGAATTTTATTTCCTTGTTCTCGGAAATTTCGGTACCTTCCAAATCACTCGTTGTCCGTTTTCAGATTCTCTAGCGAGATGAATTGTGTATGAATGAAGGGAGCTTTCTTATATTTTTCGCCTGCTAGGCAGGGCTAAGAACAAGGCCATGTTTTTTATTTGTCATTCATCCATGTAAATGCCTCCTGAAAAGCTCTATCTATAATGATTCTGATGATAGGGAAGAAGAAACAGAGGAGCCTATACCAAGAATACCCGACGCATGCTGCAAAAATGCTGCATGCTTAAATGCTGCAAAAACATTATCACGATTTTTTGAATGCCGCATTGTCGATGCAGAGACTGTACAACAGTCTATTATGGATAATAAAGAATTTTCTCAGTTTAATTTAAATTATAAAAAATCGGACCTGTTTAAAACACAAATTACCATAAAATTATGAGCCCACGTTCTTTTTTATGTAGTACTGAATCTTACCGGCGGTACTGCTTATAACGTACTTCGGCTATAACGTACTACTTTTTTAGGTCCCGTGAGAGTACGTTATAACCGGTGTCTACTGTATAAGGTTTTAATTTTTCTTGAATTTCAAAGCAAAGGACAAAAAGAATTTGGGATCCACGAGCTCCGAAGAATGTTCTGTAGGAGAAAAAATATCGTTAACCCTCTTAGAAGCCGAGACGTATATTTACGTTCACTGTCTTGCCGCTTTCGCTGCAATACATCTACAAATTTTGTTAACCGAATCGCACTTATAATGCATGCAATTTTTGAAATTAAAACGTAAATGTAATATTGTTTGTTCTGTATATTGCTAAAACTGCTTCAACCTAAGTAGGGTAATGAACATTTTTCTAAAGAAATCGACTGTTCTCTTCTCCTTTTCTTCCGTATTTATCCCAGGCTTAACTTCTTCGGTCGTGAATATTTCCCTTCTGTGAAATGGTTGCTTTCCGGCTTGTATCTTCGAGCAATAACCACAGATGGAAAATCTCTGTTTCAGCATTACAATAGTAGGATTGCACAGGTTGAAAGACTCTGTGTATAAATAGGAGAATACTACCATAGTATTTTATGCTAAGTGATTTATATGCTGCACTGAATATTCGGTAATATAACAAAGCAATAATTCTATAAAATACAATGCTTTCTACCAGGTCTACCTTCGAAATAATAATGAATTCAGTCCCGCTGCTCTTCTCTATTCAGATTACAATATCGAAACACACAATTCAAACTCCAGTAAAATGTGTATAGTTTGGTAGAAAAGGGGGCTTTCATAAACAGTTGAAAATCGGCTACTTTGAAGTGTAAAGATGAGCTTATTGATATTATAATGGAGATGCTCGTCAGTGCGTTATCATATGCATTAGCCTTTTTGTAATAGAATCTCGACAAAGTTTTCATATCTGATTTTTTAAAATATTAAAATGGGTGAAATATTTAGAATGTAACTACATGGTACTAGTAATAAAAGCATCTCATATTTGTAACTGGAACTTGCCTTAGATGGGACTTGCATCCATTGAAAATTGCTACACTGATTCTAAAAAAGTGAAGTTAACTTTTTTTTAAATCAAATGAAGTTATATTTCCCGGGGAAAAAATGGTGTTTTTTAAAAAGCATTTTGAGAAATTATAAAACAGGGTAAAATTATTAAGGTACAGTTTTTATTCTTAAGGAAGTTTTCAACATATTTACTTAATTTAGTTAGTAGGAAAATAAAGGGAAGTGTTCTTTTAAATTCAATAGTAAGTAAGCACATTAAAAGTACGTACCCCTAAATTTGAAAGCAACAAAGTGGGATTATTACTTTCATTGTTTAGTCAACATATAGAGAATATTTCTCTCAATATCGATCTACATCAAAAATCCACTGAATGTCCTCAAATGGTGATAAGGTTTCGGACTCATTAGGTTGAATTTATGGGTACTGAATATTTTGCGCATTCGGGTAACGTAATCTACTGTATCGAACGCATTAGGGCACATATTGTTTTGCTATGCAAAACAATTTTTGCGTTCAAAAACAGATTTTTGTTTTATTGCTTTATTTGATAGATCATATTCTTAACTTTCCAAAACTGTTTTACTTTTGCTTCTACGATAAATAGAAAGGAAGATGCAGCTGTTTGAATGTCCCTTCCAGCTGAGCATTGATGCTAAAATAAAATCTTTAAGTGCGTTTTCTTTAAAACTGTGTTTTTTGTTACCTTGCGTCAAGATAACAGTAACTACTCTAAAAGTTTTAAAGATATCTTAATGAAATTTTGCATAAACATTCTGTTGATATTAAAATATGTCGTGTAGCAAAAGTTAAGTCATACGTATGAAATTAATAAATTTACAGGTAATTTTAGACAAAAAAAAATTTTTTTCCTCAAATGTTAACGTTTTTGCACATAATAAGCCATATTTCAGCGAATTTTTTTAAATACAATAAAACATTTGGTTAAAACACAGAAAAGTGTTACAAGAGTATACTGTAAAAAGAAAGTTACTCAGTATTGAGAAGAATGCAGTGTAGAGCAGTTGGCGTGAGTATGAAATTTTGCTAAATTTTTCTTCAAAAATGCAATTTTTTGAAAAAAGTTATGAAATTTTTGTAAAATAAATTGTTTCTGTCATGTTTTATGACTTTTCAAATAATGCATGAGTCACATCAAAATTTTGCACTTTTGAAAAAATCTGCTCCGCACGTAGGCTGACAACTTAACCTTTTCCCGGCGGGGGGATTTTGGCCGTGCGGTTTCAGAAGGACGGGAGCATCTGAAAAATGCTTTCCCTCATTTCTGTGACTCTTAGCTGTGAAGCTGCTATTTGTGCAACAATCATTGATGGACTACTCTTTCCCGCCCCCGAAGTAAAACGAACTTCTTGAACAAGGGGATAACCTTAACGCGTATATTCTCCTTTACAGGAACTGGGGTGCAACTGAATTGATTGATGGATGTTGGCATCTCTCCCCGCCGGTCCAGTACAGGTGAACAGTTACAGAGGGGGAAAGCATTAGTTGGTCGAAATATGAACCAAGCCCGTCCTTTAAGGTGTTCTATTGCTTGGTTGAAAAATCTACCGCCCGTCTTCAAAGCGTTAAGACCCATATTTTAAGTGTCTTACATAATTTAATGTATTACTATGGCCGAGGGGATAAGTCACTAAAAAAAGCCGACGGCTGAGGTGTGAAGGCCCAGATTTCTGGCTTATCGCGCGGCAGTCGATCAAACGGTGAGCAATTTTGGTCGGTTTTCTCTAGATGTAGCCATAATATGCGTTAGAACCCCTTAAAAAGTATTTCTACCAAGGCACCACCACCCTTGGCAAATATCCCTTGTGTAGCTTTACCGTAACACAACGCAACACTATAACACTATTTATTTTTATTTTTTTTACAAATTATTCCAGTTGACATTCTCAATGCAATAATTCATTTATGAGTTTCTAGTCAGCTAAAATAAAGTCAATAAATCTTTCTCGTAATTTCCAGTTGTAATTTAACTATCATTTTCAGCTAATTTAATTCTATATGTGCAGTAGAAACATAAAAAATTTATACTCCATAACCGCCTTTATTATTTTAGAGATAACTTCCACCAAATATAGATAAAAGTTAATTACTCCTACGCATGAATTTCATGACACTTAGCTGCTAGTCATAAAGTCTAAAAGCGCCATATTGCAGATTTCTTTTCATGATGTTGAAAGTACAAGCGATACAAAAAAAGTAACGAAAAGATGATAAATTGCGTAAGATTCCTTGGCAAGGTCGAATCATGTTTTAACTCAGTTATCTAATATAGCGATAAGAAGAAAGATTTTGTTCTTCAAAACATCGTTAAACCTATCTCATATTGCGTGCAATATATTATATGCGTTAAGAATTCAGTTCAAATCGTATATTTTATTTCGTTTCTCCATGATGCTGTGTTTACACCATGTGAATTTGGCTTTCTAAATATACATGAAAATACTTTACATAGTTACATTAGTTATTTATTCATTATTTAAAATATCTTATCAAATATTCAATGGAAAGTAATAAAAAAATTAAAAGATTTTCATCGAATAATGAATTTTATATATGAATGCATATTTTACAAATATATATATAAAATATATGTAAAATATATTTGTAAAATATGCATTCATACACAATGCATGTTTTACAAATAAAAATCAAGTTCACATAATTTGTATGTATATATTTATATTTGTATGTATATATAATTTGTATGTATGTATATATACTATATATACTACTATACTATACTATAGTATATATACTATATATACTATATATATATATACTATACTATATATATATATACATACATACAAATTATATATACATACAAATATATATATATACATACAAATTATGTGAACTTGAGAAATCTCTTAAAATATCCTGGTAAATTAAAGAAAGGAAACTGTATGGATTTTTTTTTTACTGCCATGTGCGCTTTAAAGTTATTTATTTCATTATATGAAGAACAAGTTCTCTAATTTTAGAAACACACACACGCATACTTATACACTTATCCTGGAAAGTGAGGTAAAATGTTTATATACATATATATATATCTTAAATTATGCCAAATTTAATATTTCTCACTAAAGCATCACGTAATTACGTAAATTGAATAAAGTTTGTTTTTGAATAACATTTATGCACCCACCATATCACAAGGTATATAAATAAATTAAAATTGTCAGTACACTAAAGCAGATTTATTTTTTGATTTCATAAAATAAACAAAAATACATAGTATTTTTATTTTTAAAATACATTTTAAAAATAATTCTTTTTCCTTCCTAAAAATAATTCTTTTCCTACACATCTCTATTATATGCCACATATCTAAAACTATTAGTTAAACATATAAGGGAAGTTATCATGCATTTATAAAAGGCTAATCGGGCTGTCCTTTAGAAAATGTGAAAATGTAGCTTATTTGCATGATAAATCGATTGGGTAATCATATATATATATATATATATATAGACATATATCGTGTTTTAACTCTTACTCCAAGACACATTTTCAAGTATGTGCATTTTACGCTGAATGTTTCGGAAACTTTGCAATGTGATTGTACGTTTAAAATGATGGAGTGTATGGTTTGTAAGGATGCAATCTTGAAGTTTTTTTCTTTTTTTAAGTTCTAGAAATAATTTGAGGGTTAGGCTAGGATCATTGCTAAATTATTCCTTTTCTTTCCTGGATTAAATTGGTTTGCATTTTGATGAATACCATTTCTTGTAAATTTGAGCGTCTTTTGAAAGCATATCTGCCTATGTACGTTCTGGTACTTCATATAGTTTCTTTAAAATTATTTTAAATATAGATACTTTATTACTTTTTTATTATAAACTTCAGGCTTTTCTTAGTGAAAGAACTATTTAAATGTTCTAAGAATTAATATTGAATGAGAAATTGAAAAATGTATGTTTTTAAAATAAAAATTTAAAGTTCCACATAAGAAAAGATCATTTTAAACAAAATTTTGCAGACTTGACCAATAAAAACCTACATAATATTGAACAAATAATTGTGAAAATGTTTTATTTATAAATAAATGTTATTTAGTAAACTTATCTTTGTATGCCACTTTTCAAAGTTAAGCGTCTACCAAGCAATCAAAAAATAACTCTAACTCCAGACCTTTTTATATACTTAATTCTGTTTGGAACTGCTATTGATATTTTTTTAAACCAAAAAATTCGTAAACGGAGAACGACACTTTCATAGCTCAGAGATTTAAAAACTTGACCCCGAGCGTCTATCGGGCTTAGTTCGCTTCACAGAAAATGGCGGCCCGAGTGACGCTCGGGTTTGTACTTGAAAGGGCTAGATGTAAATGTGCAATTCCGTTAGGAAAAAACTAATTTTAATTAACTGCTTTCTTGTTTTACTGAAATAAATAAAATGAAAATAAATATAATTACTGAACTTTTCGCAATTTCTTTAGATAGAGAAATCAAATTTTTACTGTGCAATAGGCTGTTCAATTACCTCAGCAAAAAAATCACTGTTGTTTAAAAGACTAAAAGAAAGTTTTAGTTATTTGTGTCTTGCTTTCTAACCTAATAATCATCTGGAAAAGAAAACACTCGACGCAAACAATCATCAAAGTAAAAGTTTAAATCAAATCACGATCAGCTCATAATTCCATTTCAGTAACTTGACGTCGTTATTAAAAATGGAATTAGTCCTTGTATAATTCTTTAAATTAGATTCTATTTAAATTCGATTATGTTCTTTCATTGCGATTTCTTTCTGCTTCAAATGGGCTGCACTGAGCTTGAATCAGTTGAGGACTTTTTACTCGAAGTTTACCTTATTGCAGTAAATTGCCCATGTCCCCACAGGCACGGCTGTAGGCAGTTTTATGACGCTTTGGGGCGCTAGAAATTCCCTCGAACTTCTGCTCCCATCCCATTTCCCCTCAAGGAAATAAGTAGAGTAGATGTCGATTGTTTCTTTTTATTCAATCCTGTTCGAGAAGGAGAATTTAGAGCTTTTTTTCCGTGTTGCCCTGTCTTTATTATCCCCCGATTTTATTCTTTTTACATTGATTTGGAACACTTATTGAAATTTCCAGTGATTTCTTTCGCCTTAGCCCGAGCTAAACAGCTAATGAATGCATTTTACCCTTTGTTAGAGATGGAAAGAGTGAAGTAATTTAAGTTTTCGAATCTGGATTTCGCTTTGAGATGTATATAAAACTAACTATTCAAAATGTGTTCAATGAACGTTAAATTTCATAGCGAAAATTTTCTTGTAACGCATTATTTAGGAAGTATTCTTTATAGAGCTGGCCTAAGGCGCGTACAACATTTGTCTCACACGTGCAGTTCAAAAAGGGGCGCCACAATTTGAAAAACTGTAAAAAATTCCATGGTAAATCTTACATTTTTATGTAATTTTGAATGCAAATTAGCCATTTGAATATGCTGATAACTTTTGTTCAACAAATAAAATGTTAGGGGTTTTCTCCATACACACAAATTCAATACAGTATGCCTATCGATATGGATATACCGATATATCTATCCCCATGTTCATTGAAAATGGCGCCAAAAATCATTCTTTCGCTCGTATCATTTTGCTCTTAGGTCGGTACAGATTTCGTATATAAAGCATTTCTTACACATTTTAGTGTTATTGCGATTGCTGTAAATACGAATTACTTCCGCCCTGGCGATCCCAGACAGCACAGCAAACTTGCAGCAAGCTTGATTTATGAAGTCAATAAACTTGAATTAAGCTTGAAAATTTCAAGCGTGTAAGCTTAATGCAAGCTTGAATCAAGTGTTCTAGTTTACACTTGCCCAGCTTGCATTAAGCTTGACATTTCAAGCTTGAATCAAGCTTAATTTCAAGCCCCACATACTTTATTTTTCCGCGCATTTTCCCCCTCTATGCTGAAATTTTAAGTTATTTTAATCTGTTTCCATCAAGCGTCCGCGGTTGGGTTCGAACTCGGGAACTATGGACTAGGAGGTCAGCGTGCTAACCTTTCCGCCAAGCTGCCTCGAGCTGCTATGACTAAAGTTTGAAGTGACTGTTACGGTTGTCACGCCGTTTTTTGATGAGATCGATCAGTGGACGATGCCGATAACTTTTTATTTTTCCATGGGATGAATCAAAATGAAAATAATATTATGTGTGATTTATAGACTCTACTGATAGGGAAATAAGCTTAATATAAACTTAAAAGCAGTACACGTTTTAAAACTTTCAATATCGCAACACTCATGTTGTGTCGAATGAGACAAATGATGACTCAAATCGAGACAAACGACTGATTTTGAAATCAATTTCATAGTATAATTGTATTTTATTTTGAAGAATTTCCATATTTGGAAATATAGAATCTTTTCTTTTTTAATTCTATGGTCAAGTACATTTATGACTGATGATAAATTATTTGTTATGTGGATGTGGCTTTCCAAATCGAGCAGTCATCCAGTTGTATTTAAGCTTGGCAGTTCAAATGACTTCTCCAAGCTTGCTGAAAGCTTAAAATGAATTGAACTGTCAAGCTTGTATTAATACGTCCAATTCAAAGAAATGTCAAGCTTGATTTAAGCTTGTGTGCTGTCTAGAATTCTGCATACTTTAGCACATAATTTGTTTAAAAATTTGGTCGGTCTTACCAGTAAACTTTTCAAAAACACTGTTGGTGAAAATTGCCCTCTGCCTCAGTAACGATGCCTCTAAAGCCGTTTTTACTTCTTCGTCGTAAGGTAATGCTTTAATTGCTATAAAAAAAAGGGCCCTGGGAAGCAGTGTGAGGCTTCATGTCATGTTCCTGCATCGACGAAATTCCCTGTGTCGGCATGACGAGTATTTTGTTACGGATGGCTCTTCACGTGTTGGACAGGATTGCATGGTAGGCAAAACATTGATGGCTGTTCCTTGTTGCAGCCGACACATTTCATTGAAGGCATTAAAAAGTTTAAGAAATAAGAAATGTTTACTTACTTTTCCACTTAATTTGTTTGATAGTCATTTATATTTTCTCAAAGTTGGTTATGTTTAATATTTCTATTAAGAAAGGTCCATAGTTTAAAAACCTCTCTCGAATTACTTCTTGAAGCTCGTTTTTAAACTCTACGTATATAATTTGAATGGTGTCTAATTTGGACTTCTTTTTCAGTTCTTGAAATAGCTCTCCAAAATAATTTTCAGCAATCATATTAGCCTCTTGAAATTTCTCTTAACGGATCTTTACATTTTTGATGAAATTCTTGCCGAGCTGTACTTCTTCCAATACTGTAGATGCGATAAAAAAAACTGTCGAGAAATTAGTTACGAACGCTGCCGGAAAATAAAATTCGTCCTTTGACAAAATTTAATGCCAAGGTATGAAAATATACAAATAACAAACGCCTGTATGCTCGTAAGTAGGGAATGCAACCCCAAGGGTACGAGATCCCACACAAATATTTTCAGGTCTAGTCCCACGGGATTGAAACTGAAAAATAAATTATTAATATTACAATTTCATGCCACCTTCTCAATCATGAATAGCTCAAAATTTTTTTGCACAATATGAAGAATACGCACCACTGATCATGGGCGTTCATATCTATTGGCAGGAAGAGACCATAGTCTCCTACCCCCAGGTTCCGTATTATTGTGATTTACTTACTGATTGAACGCAGAAGTGCTTCAACACCTAATATTGTACCTTTCTGGGGATGGACCTTGACTTGTCCGCTTCCCTGGTAGCACAAATATTTCAAAAAACGTTCAAATTACGTTGGAAACACGTTTCTTGACGTTAAAAAACGTGTTTTAAACGTCTTTTGGACTAACTATGCTACTAGGGTTGCCCCCTCCCTCCGTCCACAGTTAATCCTATAGCCGCCCATGCCACTGATGTCTTTAAAAGATGAATTTCAGTTAACTATGCAAAATTGTATGGCTCCTTGAAGGTTTCTTACAAAAAGAAAAAAAAAAAAAAGAAAGAAAAAGAAACCTTTTGTAAAGTGCTTTTGAACTCTATCAAAATTCGATCAAAACTAGGAAAACGAATGCCTTTTTACGTTGTCTTTTTTATATTCCACTTTTTCAGCAACTAAGAAATAACTTTGTGCATTATTATGAATATCATGATAGAACTTTCATATTTATGTAAGATATTGCATTAATTATTAAATAATATGAATTATTATTATTAAAGTGAAACTTGACAGTGCTAAAAATCTTACTTTTCTTAGTAAAAATCTTAGTGCTAAAAATCTTGCGAACCGAAAAACAGTGCGATATTGCATTCCCTTCTCGTAAGTTTTTAATATTAATCTCTGCTTTTGTGTAAATCCTAATAAAAGGAGTATTGGGTGTTATTGTTTGTCTCTGTTAAAGGATTAAGTTATTTTAAATTCATATAAATTGCGTATATAAAACTCTGTCTTTACATTCCGCGACTTAAATCAATCGATACATCAAGAATTGAAAAGCTTAAAAATTATATATATTTTATATGAAATATCATTTTGAAACTTGCTTTTAATTTCATGCATAAGTAAGAAGTAAGAGAAATTCCAGATGAAACGCTTTAAATGTTAAAAGGGAAGAAATATGTAATTGAATAGAAAGATCATAGATGAGAAGAATCAATACCAGTATTTTTGCTATGATTTAGTTGCGTAAATAAAGAAATCAATAGAAATTTCATTTGCAAAACACAAATATTTATTCATTGAGAAAAATTATATAATAATAACATATTATATAATGATGTTGTTATATAACTTCCTTTGAATGGTAAAATATTAATGTTTAACGCATGTTACGAAATCGTTTGAATCAATGCCCAATGTGTCTGTACTGTACCAAGAACTCGGTGGCTATCCGAAGGCTCTCTCTCTCTCTGTGTGTGTGTATATGTGTATATATATATATATATATATAACAAAAGTATAATTAACTATAGGCCAAAACTTACCATCATAACTCTAAGAAAACGCAGTACATTTTGCCGGTCACAAGATTATATGAAATGGAAATTAGCAATATTTACAATCTCTGCGACTCTCAACAGGGGCCACACACAGCACATTTTACGTAGAAAAACAAAAAAAAAACAGGCTTTCGGTTAGTGGCTTGGCAAAAATCTTGTAAATCCATTTGGAGTCCAATCCCCGCAACAGAAAACATGACAAAGCAAGAGAAGCAACTTCAAATGTGACTCTCCAAATGATGCTAAAACGAGAAAAGTAATAGTTGAACTTTTGAACTTATAATGTTTCCTAAAACAAGAAGAAAATCTAAAATTATAAATATTAATAACTCAAAAATTAGTGATTACCTGAAAGAATATTTGTTTCAATATCCAAAAGTATTCTTAAATTTAAACCAATATTATGCTTACTATTTAAAGTAATCATTAGCCAGAGTAATTGGAAAATATAAATTAATAATGTGATATCACTAAGTACAGCATCTATAATGATGACTAATGCACTAATAAAAACCACAGAACCATTATATAATGAAAACAATTATTTATAACACAAGAACCTCAACCGTAAACGTTGTACAGAAACTTTCAATAAACACTGTATATACATTTACAACAAACGTAAGTACTCGTAGGTTATTGCTTTATATGTCGTCGAACCATCGAAAACTGTTTTCTTTAATGCTATTTTAACCTCAAGAGAATATTTAATATTACCAATTAAGATGCTAGAACTGAATACTAAATTGAAAAAGAGAATATGTGAGAAAAGCTTTTGAAAAGAAATCAGCCTATATTTAACAAGTCGATGTATAACATGATGAAGCTAATAAAAGTTTTAAAGAATGTCACATCTTAAAAACCATGCAACTTTATAGAAAATTCGGAGCTTATACTTTAAATTGAATGAACACTTACTGTGGAACAAAATTTCAGTTAACTCGCTCGCCATTTCACCTAAGTCGTTTTCGCGTAATACGCGGACAAAATTTTACACGATTTTCGCTAAATTTTAGTTTTTAATGATTCAGATTTCTGTTTTTTTCGATTTAGCGAAACACTACATTTTTATCAAATATTCAATGGAATTTGAACGACAAAAGGATTAATGTTAAAGAAATTAAATGATCAAAATTTGCATGTTGCTGTATTTTAAACTATTTATGTAAATAATAGTCCTCCCTAGCTTATATTAGTCTTAAATTTGTGCTTGTCCCCTATGACAATAGAAGGCGATGCTGGTAGGACATTTCATTTAAGTGAACAATAATTGTTCATTTATGCTGAATACCACATGTATCGACTTAGAAACATAATCATGTTGAAGGATTTTAGCAATTGAGTGTTTCTAATGTTTCTTTTGAATATTTTCTATTTTTTAACCCGTCGTTGTCAAATGAATATCTGTTGTGTGCACGTTTCAGAGATTTCGACATTTTGACTATTATGACTAGTTTACTAGTAAAATGTTCATACAGAAGGACTTCTATGTGACTCTAAGCATTACGGTGAGCCGTGATCGTTGAAAAATATATATGCCATGTGAATCGGCCTGAATATTGTCATGTAATAACTGCTAATAAAAACTTTAATAGTAAACTTTTTGCACATAGCAGATATTCGTTTGATAACGACGATGTATTTTTTAAAAGAGAAAGCTGTTCGTGCGAAGAACGGGCACTTAGATATTTGAAAATATATGCAGGGTGTTTCAGTACAGCGTTTACATACTTTCAGGAGAGATAGAGTATACCAAGACGGTTCAGAATCGCAAAAGAAGTGTTGAAGTGTGCACCGGATTTCTTAACCAAGTTTCATAAGCAATGGGCTTTTCTCCGACAATTTTATCAATGTAATGAAAGAAAACATTCTGAATTAACCATTTTTCATCAAGTGCAATCGGTGAAAGATGGATTAGTTTTTTAAAAACCATGGTCTGAAAGTTTACTATTACTTGAACACTTCTTCCAAAGTGATTATTAACAGGTATATTAAGACAACGTTTCCGAGCTCTAATTGCTGTGTGATTCTCAACCGTCTTGGTGTACTCTATCTCTCTTGAAAATTGGTAAACGCTGTACTGAAACACCCTGTATAAGTGCGTGTGCGAATATCATATATTTGTACTCAAATTTTAATTTTCTATTTTCTATATTTTAAAAGAATAACAATGACGAAATATTACACGAAAGAGATAAGTTCGTTCCTTGTTCCATGCATGCATAACCTTATTTCTATTTCATGGGTTATTGCGTGTTTTAATTTAAATATCATGTATATAATGATCCGCATTTAGTAGCAATGTTTATTTTACTATGGGTTCATTATCATTTCATTTCCAAGCCTGTGACATGCCCAAGTAGACTTATTGATTTTTCCTCCTATAAAAAATGCATAGAAGTATTTTTTTTAGAGCATCGGGTACTGCCGAACAAAAAATTTCTTTCTAGTAACCAACGCTGAAATGAATGTCACGGAGACACAACACAAAGAAGTTAAAATCAATAATTAGTATTTTAACTCTTTAGATTCCAGCTGCCCTATCGAAGAAAGGCGAGTACAATCAATTTTTGCCAGCATGTAATCTTTTGAGTCGATGTCTACTTTGAAAATCTGAAAATCTCAACGTTTTCCAGTTTCTCAATTTTTAAAGTTTAAACCGTTTTCGACCTCTTTAGCCTAATCCGTTTTCAATTTCTCAGTTTTGTAGGAAAATACCGAGAAAATATTTTTCCCACTTAAAACCGACCCATTTTACGGTTTTCCTCTAAGAATTATATCAATGGATGTTCAACTCTGGACATATATTCACATAAATTGATAATTTTAAAAACTCCTAGATTTATAAAACTATGAGAATTACTTTCTGGACTTTTTTGCAATTTATAAGCCATTACCAACTTAAAACAAGCCCATTCTTACCTTTCAAGACCGTTGGTGCTCAAATTTTCTAAGATACACACTGAAAGATCTTCGAAAATGAAGAACTTTCTTGCAATATTTTTTTAAAGAGCGGAAACTGGCTCATCAAGACTTTGTCACTGCTAAGGACCGATGTATCGGCTATTTTATGTGGGGCAAACAGAAGGCAGGCCCTATAAAAGGACAGACGAGTTAGCACCCAAGCCAGAGAGGGGAATCGAACTTGGACCCAAAATTTGTTAGTTAGCCACTACATGACCTGAGTTGTTAAGAATTCTTGTAATAATCTCTTTCTATTGCAAAGATCACTATTAAATTAATTAACAAAAGTTATTTTTCCCATTACGTCTTTTTGCTGTGCATAATTTTTAATAACTTCATTGGTGTATTTTAAAATACATCACGATTTCAAATAATTAACGTAGATGTAAATAAATAAATAAAAAATACCGAACTTCAAATTTTACATTTATCTTATGACTAATACTCTATCTTACACGGAATACATTCTTAATATTTAAGCTTTTAGACAACGTTATAGTTGGAAAAATTTAAAAACAAATTTACTTTACTTGTGACACTTTAATTAAAAACCTTAATAAGATGTTTTTCCTTTACCTTTTTTTTTCTTTTTAGATTGTGACACTTTAATTGGTTTGATTTAAACCCATTACTAGATAAATTATTACTCAAACTTCGAATACGACGGCGCAGAAATTCATACACACACACACGGGTCTTTAAATATTGAATAGATTTATCATTTTATGCCGGGAAGATAAGGGAAAACCATAAGCGGTAAATTTTTTCATTTCTTTCTCCTCTTACTTCAGTTGCGTCTGCATTTGATATTACTGCCAAGGGAGTTGAAGCATGGACGTGATGGATAAACGGGTGGGGGCTTTGCAAGTATCCCATACACCTTCCACATTTTTATAGTCTGGGCTGAGAATGACAACTGGAAAGCAACTGGGACGCTATGTCTTTTGTCCTATTTTTGCCGGAGGCTGCGCTAAGTGATCTACAGGAACTTTTCCTCCCCTTCCCAAATGTTGCATTAGATGCTTTTTTTTTTTTTACGCAAAAACGTGAGAAATGGAAGCTTTTAGGTTTGTTCTTTTTATTTAGAAATCACTGCTGATGAGTTTTTATACAAGATTGATAAAGTCAGGGGATCTTTTAATAGTTGGTCGTTCTTTCCTTGTAATTTGTAAATTTAGAGAAAAAAAAAAGTTACGTGATTTGGATATCGTAAAACTATTGAATGATTGCAGTTATATTTAGCTCTGATTATAGATAAGGAATTGCCATTTTTTTATGTCGGAAAAATATCTTAATCCTTTATATTTCAACAACTGTAAATTTTTTACTGCATTTTTCAAACAGATAATAGACATGCTGAAATCTTATTTTCCAATTTCGTAATTTATATAAAGTTTATTGATCAAAATGTATTTGCTGTAGTGTTCAATAAAACTGTTATTTTATTTCACTTGAAAATATATCTGTAGTATACTAAAGTGTTATTGAAATGCACTAACGACAAAATATGAGAATGAAAATAATCCTTCGTTGAAGTTACAGTGAAGAAAATGAAATACAAACACACACAAAAATAGCAATAAAAATAATCTGTGCCTTTTTGTTCCTTATAATTTCATATTCTTTCTAGCGTGCAAATAGACAAAATTCTCTAATTTTCCTGCATAGCACTTTCAACCTCTGAAAAATAATTTATTTTACATTCCTTTATTCGGTAGTACACTTTTAAAAATATTTGAAATGATATGTTCATTTTTTTTTTTCAATCGGAGAAAACGTTTCACGTTCAGATGTAAGAAAGGTCGTGGGGAATAAAAATTTCTTAAGCATGAAATGGAAATTCATTAGGCCCATTTGTTAAAGACGCGTGAGAGTAGTTTTTTTCTTTTATTTTCTCAAAACTGAACAAATAATATCCTTTGAATTGTAAATATATCACAGTCAATCCTACTGACACTAAATGTGAAAGTTTGTATGTTCGTTACTCTTTCGTGCTGGGCGGATTTGGATGAAGATAGCTTCATTCACGGTAGGATTGACTGTGAATAGCTTCATTCACTGTAGAATTGACTGTGAATAGCTTCATTCACGGTAGGATTGACTGTGAATAGCTTCATTCACTGTAGAATTGACTGTGAATAGCTTCATTCACTGTAGGATTGACTGTGAATAGCAGAATCATTCACTGTAGGATTGACTGTGAATAGCATCATTCACTGTATGATTGAATGTGAATAGCATCATTCACTGTAGGATTGACTGTGAATAGCTTCATTCACTGTAGGATTGACTGTGAATAGCTTCATTCACTGTAGGATTGACTGTGAATAGCTTCATTCACTGTAGGATTGACTGTGAATAGCTTCATTCACTGTAGGATTGACTGTGAATAGCATCGGTCACTGTAGGATTGACTGTAAATAAGTTTATTCATAGGATTGACTGTGATTTGTAAATATATCGCTGTCAATCCTACTAACACAAAATGTGAAAGTTTGTATGTTTGTTACACATTCACGCTGAGCGGATTTGGACGAAAGTAGCTTCATTCACTCAGCACACGTACGCTACAGTTATTCCGAAAAAAACAAATTCCTGGATTTCTGTGCAGGTGTCGATAAATGGCGCTGCTTTACCGTACGAATGCAACAGCAGCGCTGTAGTAACATAAAACATATTCATAAGTTTAATGTGGATTTATTTTCTTTATAATAATTTTATTTAAACTGTCACTTTTAATAAATAACATTTTTTTAAATGAAATATTTAAAAGTTTTTACTTGAAATGCTTAGGTAAATATAGCCTTATTCGGCAATTATATATAGGGTTAGAAATGGGAAAAGCGCATACCTATTGCTTGGCAGGAGAGGACAGCTCGCGTCACTTGAATGTGTCGCTTAGAGCTACATATACGTCCTTCCCGGAATTTCCCGCCACAATTTGGAACCTCATCAGAAGGTGGAGCACTTCTGAATATTGGAGCACTTCTGAATATTGGCACCCCTCGGAAACTGCTAGCGACCGCCGAGTGGACTTTCGGAACCACGGATTGAACGTGTACGTACACCGCATGTACACGGAGGTCTTGAGTGGTACGCCGGTATCGAACCCGCAACCTTAGGGTTACGAGTCCAACGCCTTAACCACTAGGCTACCACGAAAAATATTGGTATTTCTAAAAAACTAAACAGATCAGTGCATCAGTGATTGGCATCAGCTGGCAATTTTGTACTCGGCAAATTATGCCGGAATACCTAATAATTTCTAGGATATCAATTTTTTTTAATCGTCTAGATAATCGTCTAGATAAGTAGAATGTACTATGTCGTTATGGATTGCCATGACAAAATAAGCTCACCAGCATTGTTTCCTCTAGCATTTATTAATCGTACAGTGTTGAAGTAGCAGTTGATTTACCGTAACTAGGTCCAATAAACAATGCTTTTAATCTCCAAAAAGTAAATCAATAAATAGGAAATACGATTATAATATCGACTCATGGTTAAGTTCTTTTGGCAAAAGAAAAAAATAATTATTCCTTAGACATGTCGGAATTTGATATTGCTATTTCATTTGTAATGTGGGCCTGAAGATAATGCCTGAGAACACAGGTTTCAAAATGATTCTGATTCCCCTTGATATAGAAAATTGTGGCTTAATTAGGCTGAACTCTTCATCTTTTTCAACTCTGATCCCTCTGGACTAGACATACAAAGTAAGAAAAACAGGAAAGTAGGAACCGAGGAAACTACCGCTACTTCTTTGCAATGGTAAAGGCGGACAGCTCGGTTCAGAAATTTTTTCAAGGATTTAAATGCTCTTGGAACACTCCATCAACAATGGAGGAGGGGATGCAGCGAATGAATTCCCTCCAGTTTCCTCAATGGTTTCGAAACTAATTTCTTTCAGAGTGCTCCCAATCTGTGTTTGGGCAACGTAACTTCGACTCACTGTGCTGGCTGTAAACCGTGTTGCCATTTTACAAGTCGTTTTTAACCTCTACCTTTAAATTGATGATAGTATGGATAATAAGAGAGAGTTGAGTTCCCTCAAACTTTCCCAATTTGCGCATGTTTACGTAGAAAGAGGTTAGAAATGTCCACTGCGCATAATTAAGGCATTACGGATGATTTGAATGAATGTCTCTATCAACATCCAGCTACTACAGAAATTGATTTAGTTGTTAGTCTTGTGTGTTTACTTTTGGTTGCACCATGCTGCTGAAACGTGTTCGATCGCCATTCCACGACGCGCGCATATATTCTTCAATATGTGCTGTAGACATTCCGAATGGCTTCCTACTCAAATTTCTGCGAATACTCATCTTCACGTTTCTAATAAAGGTTTCTTCGTACACCAAATATCACATAATGCATGTTCTCTTGCATTTTTCGCGAAAAGTATAGTTCCTATATATAACAGATCGTTGGACGTTTTTCGTGTATTCCAAAGAAATCTCATTGGGCAGATGGCTTGTGGTTTCAATGAGAAACCTTGTATATTCTCTCGACATGTGATTGAAATAGCCTCGTATCGATCGATGTCTTCCATTGTTACGTGCTGGCGATGCTTTTTTTTCCATTTTGAATAGATTTCTCCATATACATTGTGACATAATAAGAGGACTGGAGCAGTGGCGTAGCCAGAAATTTTTCATGGGAGGGGGGGGGTTACGACTGCTGCAACTAACATATATGTATACGTGTGTGTCATAAGGGGGTGAAGAATATACATTTTGTATGTCAAAATATTCCTCATGGGGGTTGTGACCCCCCAACCCCCCTAGGCTACGCCACTGGACGGGAGGGGAATCGGCGATCCGGATGCTTGTACCACTTGGAGCAGAATAATCTTATAATCAGTCCCCTCCATGTAACCCAAGCGGCCACGAATAACCAGGCACTTGGCGGAACGGTTGCAACAGACCAACGATTTTTGGTCACACCGTACACGCTGATAATGCTTAGTTAATAAATGTCCAAAAACTATTGAATAAATGCTGAAGTAGTTAGTACAGTTCGAATAAGCCATTTTAAATTAAATTGGCTGTTTTTCATGCAAAGTGCCACCTAGTGGACATTTTTTTCATTTTATATATATATATATTTCTCTCGAATTTTCTTGTTTGGATCTATATAAAAAGTGATATCTCGTGGGCCTAACAACAAAAGCCCAACCAAATCAAAGAATATTTTGGAAATTCCGTGAGATAATCTTATTTCTAGTTTACATAACCAATCCGTTCATTCCCTTTAGCTGTAGAACACTGTTTCTGGGGTAGTTTAATTCCAGCCATCCTGCATAAGACCCTATCGGTTTTCTGCTGCATAAAAATCTCGCTAAAACCCTCGAAAACTCTCTCTAATTGCCCTTGTGAATTTCGATTTGGAAGCGTCCATCTATCGTAATATTTCCTTCTTTTAAAGGTAATCTAACACCGTCGGCACCACGCCAAGACTGCAAATCTGCAAAATGAATGGGTGGGAGTTTCGTGATTCCGTTTGGGATTTCTTTGGAAGAAATATAATTTTTGCAGCTAAGTGAATGTATAAATAAAACGTTAGAACTATTTCAGCTGCTAAACTCTACTTTTATATTTCGGCATAATCTAATACGTCCTGAAACAAAGCGAATTTTCTACATTTACGGAGAGGGAAAATAACGCAAGAAAATAGCATTTTTCGGCGAAGTGCCATAATGTTCGACTTCTAAGTAGCTTCGAAAGATGTTCATGTCTACGGGGAATTTGACAAGTTTTTAATAACTTTTATTCGTTTCCATGCGATGGCTTATGAAAGAAGTTTGCTTGCATCACGTGCAGTTTTCGAACTTGGAAACCATGCAATTTTAGAGTCAGTATACGGCCGTATTTGTTTCTAATTGAACTATTATTTTACTACATTTGAATCAATATATTTAATTTTTATCTAATATATTAAAATACAACCTATTCATTATTGTATAGATTTTAATGAACAAGTTACATTATAGATTTTCAATTAATATGGTACTATTTATTTATTTATTTATTTATTTTTATTACAATTTGAAAGTTCGAGGACAAATAAAGGATGCAGCAATGGGGAATACGCAGTTGATGTTCACAGCAATGCTTACTGATATTTTAATCTTTTATTGCCTTATATCTACTCTCAGCCACCAAAGCTGTTTTACCGTTCTGGTCGTATGTCTGCTCTCAGCCACGAAAGCTGTTTTACCGTTCTGGTCGTATGTCTGCTCTCAGCCACGAAAGCTGTTTTACCGTTCTGGTCGTATGTCTGCTCTCAGCCACGAAAGCTGTTTTACCGTTCTGGTCGTATGTCTGCTCTCAGCCACCAAAGCTGTTTCACCGTTCTGGTCGTATGTCTGATCTCGGCCACCAAAGCTGTTTTACCGTTCTGGTCGCATGTCTGTTCTCAGCTACCACGGAGCATTTCGCCTGTCTACGGCAGGTTCCCTTCTGCGTGACAGCTTTGGCTTCTCTTAATGAATTTCATTGGGAAAAACTCGATTTTGAACATTCAAAAAATGTATTAAATTCAAGTTTTGGGGTGATTGCAGTGGCGTAGCAAGAAATTTTTCATGCGGAGGAGGGGGGGGGGTGTTAAGACTACCGCTATTCATATATATGTACATATATGTTGCGTGTGTGTGAAGAAAATGCAGTTTGTATGACAAAGTTCCTCATGGCCCCTCTAACCCCCCTCCTAGACACGTCACTGGAAGACTGTAATGAATATAATTGGTTAAGTGAACCTTCCACTTAGATTTTCAGCTCTTTTGGAATTCATTATAAAAGCTGCTTGCTGTAGGCAAGACTTGTCGCCGGGAGGTTAATCTCGTGAAATTAATTCCGACCAGTACGACATCCATGTTCAAATTTAAACGACAGGAAAGGGTTTATTGCGAATAAGCACAAACATCCGAAGCGCATAAAAAACTTTGCGACACAATTGTATTTTTTGTGCCCTGTACCGGTATGTAGCAATTCACATTGGTATCTTCTAGCTGGTGGCCATGACCTCGAAAAAACTGCATCACTCTTAATGTCGTTTTGCAAAATCCTGCAATTTTTTAAAAAAATGGTATGACCTTTTTTAAATGAAAAGTGAACTGCTATAAACGTCTATATATCAGGTTGTAACGAAAGTTTTCCGCCATATCTGCCTGAAATAGTAACTTCTAACTCCTTAGATAACTGTTTTTAAACTTTCGGTACCAAACCTGCACAGTGTCACATGATACAACCATAGTACTTAAAGCTGTACTCATAATTCTTTGATATTATGTAGCTGACTTTTTGCAACACAACTGGAAGTAAAGGATGGTTCTAATCCTCTAGAGTGATAGTTCTATTTGAGACACCTTATACTTAATGATAACTCTATTTTTTACAGATTTCACAACACAGTGTTATAAAGTAAACCTCTTTCTTTCAAATGCCAAAAATCGTTTGACATAATAGGAGCCAATACGCCAACGAGAACTGTGTGCTGACGAAGTTTGCTGTGGCGGGAAACTTTCGTTACAACCTAATACTTATTGTGCATTAAT
Organism: Cheiracanthium punctorium; assembly: GCA_038373885.1. Taxonomy (NCBI): domain Eukaryota; kingdom Metazoa; phylum Arthropoda; class Arachnida; order Araneae; family Cheiracanthiidae; genus Cheiracanthium; species Cheiracanthium punctorium. The sequence goes on along the minus strand of JAWZYV010014616.1, from coordinate 816,273 downwards.
TGCATTAATGTCTCAAACCGTCACAGACCGTAATGGCATTAGGATTTTTCTTAACTCTTCTGTAAAAGAACTATAAATGCATTTGTTATTTTTTTTATTAAGAGAGCGTTATTTTGTAATTCTTAACAACATATGCCAATTTTGTTTCATTTGGAATAGATGGATGTCTTTAAACAATGAGCTTTAAACAATGCTTTATGCTTTAAACAATGAGCTCCATGGAGTATCATGAACTAGAATATTTTTGAATGCTTCTAAGCAAGAAAAGTAAATGCTGCTTACGTTCTTTTCAACAGAGTTCATGATATAGTACATAGGAATAATATTCATAAATTTCGTAGTAATTGATGCATCCTTACGGCAGTTACAGCGGTATTTACCAAACGCCTTAACTCTGATAACCTGAATGGCCGGTTTCATCACAACCCTCTTCTCGGTGAAAACGCGGAAACTGTATTGGTCAGGTAACCCTTGACATGGTAACCCTTGTGTTTACCACGGCGAATATCATTTTCTCCGGCATCCTTTGAAGTAACTCGATTTGCTGAGTTAACTCACGGGTTTAATGCTTGGTGAATACAACCATTGAAGAATGGACAGACAGACAAACCAAAATCATAGACACTTTACAACCTTGTTGGAATGGATAAAATAATATAACTTGTAATTTTCAGTTAAATACAGTTATTTTTCTGACATTCATATATTCTTTTAAATAATATCAATTATTGCATTGCCATATGCTACGGTGTATAGTAACAAGATAAATACACTCCCTTTGAAAAATCATGACTTTCATACTGAAAATTCAATGCTTTAAAAATAAAAATGCTTAACTTTTTATTAATATTTATGCTTTCCGACTGTGCTTAACTCATTTAAAAATTAGTTAAAAATCTCTTCAAAAGACCGAATTACAAATTAGATATATTTTATTCATACAGCTGGCCTGTTACGTAAAATATCATGTTGATTTAAAAATGTATATATTTCTATAACAAAAGCAAATCTATATATTTTTACTGCGTTTCGCTTTGAATGTAAATGAGTTTATTTCTAAATACGTTTTTGCGTTTCATAATTAAGTTTTCAACGACGTTTTAGTAAATGCTTTTTTATGGAAATGTTACAAAACGTTAGGCACGATTTTATAAGGATGTCAGTTATTATTTATGAAGCAAAGCTTTAAGTTGTCATTATTGAAAGCGCTTTTTTTATATACAAACAGGTTCAACAGTTCTTTTTTTCAACGTGAAACGGGAGACGATGGAAATAATTTCTGTGACGGTAATTAATTGTGACTTGAACATGTAGAACATTCATATTTAAATGGAAGTATATAGAAATTAATTTTCTTTTAATTGAATTTCAAAGTAAAATTTCTTTTTTTAGAACAAAGTACCATTGTTATATTTTTATTTCACCTATGTAATTGCTTTTAAATTAAATTGGCCGTCGCTTGTCAGATTATTTTTTTTCTAACTTTTACGTCTGATTATGATTTTCATCTTCGTTTAAATTAAACGAGGATTTAATTGCTTAAAAGATCAAAATTGGGTAAATTATGAGAAAGTAAAATTTGTAACTTAATGTATTGACTGAATTCGAAATGGAGAGGGATTTAACCCCTCCCCCCCCCCTTTCATTCACTTCTAATGTATTATTTATTTAGATGTTTCAAGATTAACTTAAAGCAAATACTAAGAAACGAACTTCCTACTTTCTGCATTTAATAATTGCACTTTAGTAAATTGGAATTTTATTTATATATCTTTAAAGAAAATTGTAAAAAAAGGGAACTTTGAAAATCTAATAGATTTCTATATGCAAACTTAATTTTATAATAGTATAATATAAATTTATCTTTCGATAATGTAAAAATCTCAAATAGCCTTTTTCGGGTAATAAAAGAAGTTTGCCTTCTCCTTTTCAGAAAAACAGTTTTTAGCATAAATGGTATCACCGCAGATTTTTATTTTTTCATTAATGTTATGCAACATGCAAAAAATCACTTCCTAAAAGATATTCTTTGACACTGCGTGCATATCTGCCTATGACAACTTGATATCTACACCCGCTTCGCCATGGGCAGCAAAACGTACTGTTTGATCCCTCTGTTTAACCTTGCAGGTAGAAACATGCCAAACTTTCAGGTTCATCGGTTCAGAACTGATTTGCAACCCGGTGTGTATTTCTTGACTTCATAAATTATCAATCATTTCATTTTGCTTTATTAGAAAAACTCTAAATTATATTGTATTTCGCCAGTTTTCTGATGAGTTATTTTATGGAGCAAATAATTTCTGAATGTAACTCTTCCTTTAAATTTACGCATATAGACAGAACTTCCTACATGTTTCAATTATTTATGTACATTTGGATATATATATATAATTAATTGAGAATACATGTAAAGGAAAAAATTGATCCACTCCGAGCTACTGAAATGAAAACTATTTGACTGTGAAAGCAAATAAAATTACCCCGGAAGTCCATGCCCAATATAAATAAACAAAAATATACACGAGAGTCACTCTGAAATTTTTGAAACACCGCTAAGTGGTTCAACCTAAACTTACCAATTTTTACGACTGTTCAAAGTAATCCCCTCCAACATCAATGCACTTTTGTAGGCGATCTCTCCAAAGTTTAAATGATTCAAGTCATCCATTTCTTGAAACTGATGCAAAATGTGCTTTTACAGCCAGCCTCATCAATCTCATCTTCAGAGGAAAACGGCGACCACGTAAATTATTCTTTAGATTAAAAACTAGCCAAAAGTCACACATAGCAAGATATAGGGAATAGGGTGGAAGTTCTGTTGATGTGTCTTTGTTAACCCTTTGAGGCGCAATCCTTTCCCAATGCTGAAAAAAGGGCAGCCGTTGCCATCGCTCGACTTAACTACCAACAAGAGGGCGGACGATCGGAAGTTCATCGCGTGCACAGATCTAGAGACCCTTTTTTGACGCAGCTGGCTGTGCCCGGCACAGCCAGCTGTCGATTGTCCGCCACCTTGCTGGTAGTTAAAGTCGAGCGATGGCAACGGCTGTCCTTTTTTTAGCATTGGGCAATCTATCCAGCTGTTCTTCGCATTCTTCCATTTTTCAGCAGATGCCAGTGCTGTTTAAAAAGAATCATGACCATTTTTTGACGGGAAAGGACGTGCTAAAAGTAAATGATTCTCGTGGAGCTCTGTCACCCGCAATTTTTTTATAGAAATCAAATCTATTCTTCGCGACGGGCAACAGTCAAAACGTCAGAGTTGGGTGTTCCCAGAGCGGGAACATTCCGCGTTGAAGGGTTAAATATCATCTAGTGCTCGTCGCTTTACCTCCTGATGTGGACCTTGCACCATCAAACCACAACCAACTAAGTAGGAAATAGAGGATTTTGAATTACTGTTTGTAGTTCAGTAATTTTTGTGGGATAGAAACAAACATTTTAGTAAATCACTATCATGTAATGCACAGAAAAGTACCACACATTTATATGTGAAATTTTCTGATTATCCAAAGCTTTACCTAAGAAAAGCTCACTTACCTGTCGCGTAGGTTTTTCTTTACACGATAGACACACTTCAGCGTTAGAAAAGAAAGCAAGAAAATTTTCAGTCTTTCCAAAGATACTATAATAAATTAATTCCACAAAAGTTTCACTATCAAAAGTCAGTAAAAAAGGCTCCATTGAAAACATATATATAACCCCTAAGAAGGTAATACGTATTCATAATCATCTGATAAACAGTTTTTATTTAAATATTTTCGAAATAACTGACAACAGGCCATTCATCTTGAAGTAAAAGATTCTTATAAGTTCTTCAACAAATGCTTGACTTTAATAAAGTGTACTGGAAAAAGCTGGAAACACGTTCTTTCTTGAAATAGCTTCTTTAATATTCTGGCTCCGAAGTTGGGTAATAAATTTGTCTTTTAAGTACTCACAGATTTTCTCTGCTGGCGATGTGAAATGAGCCGATATGTAATAACGAGAATAGAAATCACATCACAAATCAGTTTCTTGTTTAAGGACATGTTACAAAGATGAGGTATTAAGGTACGTGTTATGGAAGCATTCTTTTATTTTTATGGTCAAGTTGTCAAGATTTATATAATATGTTGATCCACTGAGAGAAAAGGAGATTTCTTCAATGATATATTATGTTAAATGGGAAACAGCCTAGAAAAGGAAGCTGTTTCTTCAGATTTTAGCGCTCTTAGAAGAATGGCAATTCTAGCCAATTTAGAAGTTGGTACTGCGAAATTCATGTACCGATGCTTAAATGTAAATTAATATATTTAATAATCAGCTTATTTTAAGCGACCTAATGATCTATCTCATATTTGCTTAGAAATAAAATTAGATTCATATACTTTATTATTCTAGCAAGTTTTTAAGATGAAATAATTTAAAATTTCCATCATACGATTTCGTTGTTATGCTAATTATGAATTAATATTAAACTATAGTTATTTTCCAACGAAGCGTTATATTTTTCAAAGAAATCAAACACATCTACATAGTAAATGTGCATATATAGTTAAGATTTTTTTCAGCATGCACCTAGGCATAGATGATATCCAATTTAATGAGTTAGAATGTGGAACCTAAGATTAAAATTCCATTAAGTAAACATTGAATTAGGGATGACACCACACTGTTTTTCACTCTTTATTATTTTGATATTTATTGAATCTACATTATATTGTTAGTAAGAAGAGTTGTACTTCCTTGCATTTTAAAGTAAGAATATTACGAAAGTTTTTTTCCCAACGATTGGGCACTTGCCGATTTGGCATTGTCCACTACAACTGCCCAAAGGTATTGCGGCCATTTTATTATGGGGGCACACAGTGGGCGGGCCCGCATTATTACCTGTGAAGGAACGGACAAGTTAACGTCCATGCCCAAGCCGAGATTCAAACCCTGACCCAAAGGCGTAATAGAAAGGTTTTTAAGTCACTGCACCATCCGAACGTCTATATTTCGGAAGTAAATTTTCCTTGGAGCATTTTTTCTTAGGGCAGTTCCTCATTAGGAGTTATAAACTTCAAAATGCATTCATACGTGATGCAAAAAAAGTAAACTTCGTATTTCATCAGGGAAGTAAAAAATACGGATCTTGTGTACCCGGAACACTTGAGATAGAAGTGCTATTTCACGTGTTTCGGGGCACAACACTTGTATTTGTTACTTCCCCGACAGAAATCATCTCAATTCTTCCCTAAGCCTCACAGCGACTTCCGCCCCAAAAAGGTAAGACACACCGAAATTCTGTTGATTTCCTCAGTGGTAACATTCCTCAATTTACTGCAACTATCATCCTAAATTTAATGTAATTATAATCATAAAATATTTGACAATCTACCCACCTCTTTCTGTTATGATAAAATAAAACAAAATAGTGTATAGAGTGTACGGTTAAATAAAATATTTATTTGTAAAATACTTGCAACAAAAACTGGGCGCAACACTTTAGATGTCGTTTTTGATTCATTTTTTTTTCCGAAAAAAAGAAGGGAAAATTTTTAGCATATAAAAGAATAAATAAATATAAAGATTTCTACTGAAATGTTACTAATCGTCAATTACAGTACGGTGATTGAATTTTTATAAAATATTAGGTAAATTATCATTATTTCTACATCAAAATATAATTTTTTAATTAAATTAAGAAGTCAAATTTCTATTTATCATTAATGTTATGTTATTGGGTAATTCAAGTGATTTGATTTAATTTAGGAGTTTAGTGCAATCCTTCTGTCAACCTCTTTTATAACCGAGATACTTATTTCATAAGCAGCTTTTGATTAATCTTTACTTTCATTTACAAGTGCATAATTTTGCAAAACAGCTTACAACATGCTATAAAAAGCTTTTTGAACCAAATTTCAACTAGCTAAATGGTATCTCAATAATTTAGTGAAAAAATTATAATTGAAACGAGTACCTCTGTCATAAATATGAGCATACAATAAAGGAATGAAAAACTTAACACTCAAATAATCCTATAAAAGTGATTCACCACCGTGAAACTTTAACTCCGTGTAAAAAACCCCTCATGATCAGCATCAAGTAGCTTACTTTTTTTAAAGCTTATCCTTGATTAATTCTAAAAGCAGTACTTTGATACTTACATATTTTAAAATAAAAATACTGAAAAGGCATTAAAATGATTTTTGCTCGAATCTTAAACGGCTGAATTTAAAAAAAAAAATAGAATGTATTTAAAACTGAAATAATGGTGTTTCTAATTTTAAATTAATCAACATTTCTTTTCGTAATCCATGATATATTTTCTATTGATTACTTCTATCTTGTTTCACTGTTTTAGGTTCACGCTGCTTTGTAATGTATCGAATGTTTATAGAATGAGAATAAACTCTTCAGGAAAAAATATTTTTTTTTTCTTCGCGATTTGAAAAATATCGTGTTTCAAACTAAATATCGTGTCGATAAAACAAATAGTTTAATTGAAAGTATTAGGTATTTTAAAGGTGTAAAATTTCATTCTTGAACTTTTACTTATTTACTCCAAATATTACGTTTTAGTTTTGTTATTTTTAAAACCTAAAATACTTATTAAAATGAACATCGTTTTATCATATGTATGCATTAGTATGGTATAACATAGTGTCTCGAGTTTAAAATATTATAAAATAAATTCATTTCAAAGATATGAGTCACTTTTTATTAAAAATATATAAATGTCTTATAAATGTATTTTTTATTCATTGAACTGAAGTTTATACTTCAATCCTTACATTAAAAAAGTCCCAAATTAATTTATAGAATGAATTGTAGTTCTGAAGAAACAGTTTCAGCATTGAACAGGTTTATTAAATAATGTTACATAATTACAATAGATATTTTTAATGTTCTTAGTTTGAGTTAAAAGTACATACAATTTTTATAGAACGAAAATAATTTTATATTTTCATTACATTCAGTGGATCAAGCCGTATCGACATCAACGGAAGTTTAAAATTCTTTTAATAGCAAAAATGAATTGATTTACAAGAAAAAGCATATGCTTACACCGAGTGAGATCTTGACAGAAGACATAAGAATCAGCTTTAAGAGTTTAGTAATAGATTTATTAAATCAAATTACAAGTTAAAAAACTACAAATAATTGTGACATGCCGAAAGAATATAACTGAAGAGACATGAAACTCAATATGAGAACGCGGACTGACAAGTTACCAAAATGACGTATCGGCAATGAATCCCAATGAGGTGTAAGGAATCGAATAAGGAGCCATTGAAGAGTATCGTCTATTCTGAATCATTTACCTGTTGGCATAGATCTTGCACCATGCTATTCAGACACAACTTCTCTATTTTGAACTTGGCTATATTCTTGGCCTTAAGACGTTTGACACTCATCTATCACCACCGGAAGCATTGGTATCAATCCCTGGGGTAAATGTGAATGCAGTATGCGATTGGACTAATCTAATCCTTTGAATCTATTTCAGCCTTTTCGTAAGATATCTAGAAAATTTTAATTATCTGCAGGAAATTAGGCATGCCAGCATTTTACAATTCTATACTTACTACTGAGATGCCCACTATAGTATAACTTAGTCACCCATCACAGACAACAATATTAGAACCTTTATTTCTGTGGTTCCTTAATTTTCAGGTAATCGACATCATTTTGGAGACGATGGCATTAATTATACTATCGGTTTAGCTAGGTGTCTTTTACCGGAAAAAAAATGCACAGCCATAAATTGCATGTATAACTACAATGATTTAATAAACTTCCATGACCTTCCCCGTCTCAAAATTTTACTCCTTATAGCACGTTCATAACATGTCTTGAATTTAGTTTCAGTTGTCTTAAAATCCCGCTAAACTAGTGGATTAGTTTGGATATTCATGGAAAGGATCCAACATACTAAAAGAATATGGGTAACTTAAATCATGCCTTTCTTTTCAAGAAAACAGGTTCAATTGGACAGATAATTATAGCTAAGCTTTGTATTGTCGCTATAACTCAAACATTTTGCTTTGATCCAAATTTTTAAAACTTTTCTCTCTACTCATACATTATAAGCATACCAAATTTCAGTTTTTTTTTTCACATTCCTTCAATTTTTCTGTTTATATGTTTGCAACAAATCCTAATTCCACTGCAGCTGCTCTTAATATTAAGCTCCCTTGAGTACTAAATATATTTTAAAAAGTTATTGTTGAAATGCATATAACGATGTGTGAATGAAAATTTCTAACTGGGGAATTGAATAAAAACAGAAGTAGGGTGAGTTAATGTAAGTGCACTACGTAAAATCAGTCGATAGTGCAGCTTTGTCCAAGTCCGTGTACATCGTTTTAATAATACAAACGCGCGTAATACTTTTATCATGCAATTTCAAGGATATTTTCATTGAACCTGAAATGTACATAATCAAGAAATGTTCATAATCATACAAGAAATATTTCATGCTGAAAAATTTTGTCAAGTTTTCTCTATCGTGTGTATACACTTGCCCCATTTAGTAGGGTAAGTGCATTTTCTGCCTCTGTCTCCTATAAAAGGTGCAGTAGGAATATGGTTGAGTTAGAGCTTCTAGAAATTTTTGAGAGCTTTCTAAAACTTTATCAGAACTGAATTATCTCTTAGTTTTTGAGATGCGAACTTTTTATGTGACGAGAAAACTCGGTCGTTAAAATGCTTAGAAACATTTTGATTTTACTTACCAAATAAGGTTAAATTAAACTCCAGGTGGTGTTGTATAAATGTTTCGGATAAAGGCTGACCTCTTACAAGTATAATTTTCATTTTTAGCACTTAAACTTCCTTTTAAATATGTGAACAAATATGTCAATGAACTCGTTACGAAACTACTTATATTTAATATTTATACTGTGTACACCTTTTTATCCAATTTGTTTTTCTATTTGATATTGTATGAGGAGAAATGTATGTTTAAAAAATTTCGCTGCCCCCTATTGAAGGTTCTGGTAAATTTTTCACGCATCTTTATCTGTTACCTCACTGATGTCCTCATTTTCAGGGAATTAATTGGAAGATGCTTATAAGGTATTTTTCTCAAAAAACTTACTACTGTGTTGTTGACAGTGTTCATGTATTGAATGATGACTACAAAATATTTTGCTGGTAAACAAACGTGTAGCAACATGATTTTAGGAATAAAATGTACTTGGTCCGGCAAGTAGATATTTGTGTGTACATTTGTGATGCAAGTGTGTGCACTTGTCCTGTATCAACAAAACAGGGGGCAAGTGCATAACGCCCCTTGTTTTTTAAAAATATAGTAGATGCAAACAAAATTAAAATATGATTGAAAAGAACAATTAAAAATATAAAAGAAGAGCCAATAAAAATAATTAATTCGTTAATTTTTTAAATAAATATTTAAAAAAATCCTTACGAGCTCTCAGAGGAAGAATGGCACGACCTTTAAAATATGTCGCAAAGCAAAATCAGTTCATGGAAGTATACTTTTACAGCATTCATAAAGTATGATAAAAGGAAGCTTTTGGTGCAAAACCTATTTCCGTAGTGCAAATAAGCGATTCAGAGTTTGCTTATGCTCTTGTCCTATTTACCCTGACTCACCCTAAATACATACGGGATCGTAATTAGTCATTCATTGTAACTTTGTGCCACCTCTTAGTTATTAACATATTTGGTTTTACAGAGCTGCTCATGGTCCACTGCTACTCTCTGCTAATGAGATTGCGATACTGGTTTTCTATTCTATAGTTTAGAAATAAATTAGCTACATGTTACAGAGTTACTTTGGTCATTTAGCTGTTTTTCTGAAGTACTGCTTTAAAGATCCATTTTAATCTTAATTTTACTGATTCGGAGTTGTCCTGACTCGTAGATCGAATAAAAAAAGTTATTTTATATGCAATTTCTGATACGGGCTCAAAATGACCCCGAATGGTATTGTAACTTTGCATCAGGTACATTACCTATTATTGTTTGTTTTACAGCATTTACTAATTTGTTTAAATTAAGTTAAAACTTAGGGTTTATTCTTCTATTGCATGTCCTTTGGTCGGGAACTTCTATAAAAATATAAGCAGGGCAAATGAAACTATAGAAAACGGGGATCAAAGTTACCCTGAATGACTGTACTTGAATGAAGGTATCAGAAACGTACCGTATTGTATGATATACCATACTGCATAATGATATGAAATACCCTAAAAGGGGTACTTTTATGTTAAGTATTTACCTGGTCAGGTGCACGATAGACACAGCTGAAATATACTGATCAACGACACACGCCGTCGAAACGTAAGTAGTTTTATTAACAAACTTAACCTTTATTTTGTCAAAGTTTATTTTGCGTTAACATATCTTGCAAGTAAAAATAGTGAGAGTGCAATGTCGGTAGTGTCTCTTTATGTACACATCAGAGTCGAGATGCATTGACGACTGCTTCTAGAGCAGAAACCATCTAGTTTCGACTAGAGGCTGTGCCAGCTTCAGGAACGCTCATAAGCTGTTCTCCCAAGCATGTGATACAGCAAGACGGATGTGTCAAGTATATCCTCTAAATCACAATACGTTGTTTGAACTAACATTTTATATTGGTGAAAGTGTTATTTCGTACTTCAATACTAATTAGTACAAGGTTGTGAGCCCCGATTGTGAGAAATTTGTTGGGCCAAACTGAACCAAATTTGCTGTAAATACCACGGGATTTTGATTAAAAAAGAAAAATAATAGTTCGAATTTTCGGCACCAAAGTGGCGTTGTAAGGTCCATTTTTGAGTAAAATAGGCATAGAAAGTACAGAATGTTAACATTTACTAGAATATTGGCGTCGTTGACGTGTGTGGTTTTAATAGGCTTTCCTTCCAGTGATCCAAATTGCGCATTCTTTGAACAGCATTCCCCATTACACAATGCAGCAGATCTTCATTGATTTGCTTCACGTGCATTGTTAATCGATCCTTCAAATTGGTTAAAGTATTCACATTCCCTTGGTTATTCCAAACTTTGCATTACAACCTTTTTTCTCCGTAAAAACTGTGTATTAAATACAACTCATTACTACATATGAGAGTCATTGCTAAAATGTTTGATGAAATGTATAATGCAAAAATGAATGTTTAAAATGTGGTGTCAGTATCAAAATGCTTGTAAAGTATTAACTTTCTGTACTTTCTATGCCTATTTTACTTCAAAAAGGTACCCACAGTGCCACTTTGGCCCCTGGTGACGAAAATTTGAACTATTTTTTTTTCTTTTTTAATGAAAATCTTATGGTCTAATTGGTATTTAATGCAAATTGGGTTCAGTTTGGCCCAACAGTTTTCTCACAAACAGGATCTAAACACTTCTACTTTAATTATGGCCGCACTGTATATCGATAAAATATCGAAAGAGAAGAAAATATTTTTAAAATTTGCAGAATATTTTAAATAAACAAGAGTAATATATATAATGGTATATAAAAGTATTAATTTATTCTACTGCAACAAAATATAAAACGTCCGGCTTATGTAAGCAGTTTAGTAGACTGTTACTACGTACTTTTACGTGAAACTACATGAATACGTACTCCGACAATTGACGTTTGTTGGGATTGGTTACTTATGCTGTTAAATCTTTTATTTTCTGTTTAATCGGGAGTTAAATCTTTTTTTAAGCACTATGATTTTACATTTAACTTATTATATAGTAAATGGTATAGCTAAAATTAAATCAATTACTATACCACGTACTTACTTAGCTTATAAAAGATAAGCACTCGTTTTGATTTACGTTTCATTTATTGAATAGCTTCATTATAAAAAATAGGCTCATCGACTGAAAGATAATTCAAAAATGCATTCTAATTAAAGAAAGGAAGCCAACCTTATTAATGAAAGATTGCATTTTTAACAATTTAGTATTTAATATCATTTTAAGAAACTACAAAAAAAAAATAATGCATACATTATCGCACGCAAACGAATGGAAAACGAAACTCGTAATAAATTTCTATATCAGCTTCGAAATCTATACTCAGTATTTGCCGTTTCCTTTTTTTTTTCTCTTTTTATCTCTTCTCCTTTATCCTCCAGAACTTTACCCAACTGGCTACACTAAGATCAAGCTTCATCAAGAGCATCACGCCCTAATCCGAAGGAGAAGAGGGAGCGAAAAAAAGGGAGATTCTCTCCAGTTCTTCAAAAGAATTCAAAGAATCAAACAAACACTTTCTCCTATTTCATTTCATTGCACTCATTCATCAGATTTTCTCAGTTTTCATTAAGAGAGTGGTGATACTGCATTTAGAAATGGCTACATTCTTACTTCTGATTGAAGTCGGGGCAATGAAGCGCGTAAGCCTGAACTAGGCTGATAAGATACCTGCTTCATTGAAGGAAGAATTTTAAAGCTTTGCACAGACAGATTCTGTCCATCTTTGTCATTTTTACTATTGGATTTCGCTTGCTTCTGTCAAAGGAGCTTAGCAAAAGGTTGAGGAAGAGAGTAGAAATATAAGTACGTTTGGTTGCCCCCCCCCTCTCCCGCTTTTTTCCTTCTTCCAGAAAAATGAATAAATGGAATAACACGGTATTTCGAATTTCTATAATTCAGATTTGTGTGATGCATATAATCAACAACGATCACCAGGATGAAAAAAAATGATGACAGAGAAAAAATATTCATATATCGTTGTTAGAAAAAGGTTTTTGTGTACAGTCATACCCGCTTAATGGAATATCGGTTAAAGGAATAACCCGCTTATTGTAATCAATCCTCACAGTGCCGAATCGTAATGACTAGTCAATGGAATGGAGTATACAGCTCATAAGAATAAATTTTCGTGGCAAATTGGCTAATCCATTAAGATGGTTCGACGGTATATTTAATTTTCAATTTAAAAGCTTGTGGAATATACTGCTAGTATTCCTAAGAAAATTGTATTTACATGTCTCTTAATGATTTGCTTGACGGAGTATGGAAGTTCACATCACCGTAGGTGTCAATGAGTTATTTTCACCCCACCAAAATTTAGATCCTCATCAGAAGACTTCAGAACGTAAACACTTTACTGATGACTGACGATTTTCAGGAACATTCACGAACAGTCTGTTAAAAATAGTTGAATCACCATTTTTATTTACTGCCCATTCGTTGAAAGCCTACGTAAAAGACTACAAAGTTTATTCTTTGACATCTCTCATTATTCTCTTGCATTATTAAAATGAAATAATAGTACTTTTCAACTCTACACCTAAGTTCTAGTGATTCTGCATTAAAACGAGCTTTTTTAAAGACTTTTCAAAGACGCCTTAAATGAACAAAGTGTGCATTTTTCATCCGTCTTTTTACAATGCTGCTCTATGAAAATTTATTCATTGAAATTTGTCATTATTTTTTTTAAATTTACTTATATTTTTTGTCATTATTGTATGTGTAAAAGTTATGAATATCGGTATTTAATATGATCTGGTGCAGATGACGTAAACGAAATATGGAATGAATTTTAAAATATGAAGTCTGAAAATTTAATCTAAAATTAAAACGGTTCAGTTTTTTTACTTATTCAGTCAGGATATAAGTACATATATAGTAATCTGTAATACCACAATCTTTAGAACGCATAAAATTTGTAAAAATATCATATTCTTACTAAAAAAATTTGATTATTAAATGTTATATTTCTATCGTAATGCATTGTAGTCAAGTTAGTGAATATTTAAAACGAAGTTTCAGTTATTTCGAAAATGATCCCCTATTACTTAATCGTTCTAGAGCTGGTATGGGCAACCTTTAAAAAGTTGCGGACCAAACTTTAGGATGTTAGCGAAGCAGTGGGCCGTATAATTGGGATTTATATGGGGTTTTGATCAAAAGTCGTCGTGGGCCGGAGTTAGTCCATATGTGTTCTATATCATTCGTGTATGTTATGTTTTATATTTTTCTTTGGTCTGTCATTACACATGAGAGTAACCTAAATATTTAAAAAATATTGCTAAAGGTTCTATATATGAGCAATTGGATCAAATAACGCATTCTAAGAAAATGCATTTTTGTTTTCAATAAAGACATACAATAAGTTATATATACAGGGTGTCCAGCCTGTGACCCAATAGCTAATTCCCGAACCGTTCGGTTTAGATATGCACTTCCAATTTGAAAAATGTTTTAAAAGGGGTAAAGAATGTTTTTACGTGCTTTTCGAACCAAAAAACCCATTTAGAAAAAAAAAATTGCGGTCCCTACGTCCTATCACTTATATTTAGGAAAAGATCGGCCGTTTTCAAGAAGCTAGTAAGGGACCGTCTTGAAAATGGCCGAGAAAATGGATGAAATGTATGATTTTCAAAGTTCCATAACTCGGACAGTTTTTATCGTAATAAAATGAAACTTTTTGTGTTTACTTTGTTTTTGTGTACTGCATCTTTTCCTAAATATAAGTGATAGGACATGGGGATCGTATAAAAATTTAATTTTTGTAATTTTTTTCGAAATGGGTTTTTTGGTTTGAAAAGCACGTAAAAACATTCTTTACCTTTTTTAAAACATTTTTCAAATTGGAAGTGCATATCTAAACCGAACGGTTCGGGAATTAGCTATTGGGTCACATTAAGGCTGGATACCCTGTCATAGCTGCCAACTTGTACGATTTTTCCGTACAATTAACCACCACTATTTTCCTACAGTATATCTTATATGAAAATAAATCTAATTGTATTATATATGAAACACACATTTAGAAAATAGTGGTGAGTAATTGTACGGAAAAATCGTACAAGTTGGCAGCTATGCCCTGTATATACTCATAAACCAACAGGTCTTCAAAATAAACAATAAAAATTATTTATTTATTGTTTTCTATTTTTAAAGGAATTAATTGAAAATTATTTATTTCTTTGAATTCAAACTGAATGATTTTATGTATTATATAGTCATTTACTTTGCGATGTGTGCAATACCATGTTATGAGTTAATGTTCTGAAAACATTGAACGTAATTCATTCATCAGCAAAACATATTCATATAATAATTTATTTCAAGATCTACAATGAACTCGTCTGTAAAATCTACTAGCTATTAACCGTTGGAAACCGTAATTTAATATTTTCCACTTGAAATATCAACGTAAGTATTTTTCTGTAGGGGAATTTAAAATTTTCACGCATCTCAAACTCTTATTTAAGCATCCATTTAGTCATACCACATACTACATGAGTTTCTAGTAAATTTTTCAAAATGAAATTAAAATGCAATAGTCTCCTCTTTTAGACGCTTTAATAAGTCAAATATTTAACGAACGGATTAAAATTGTTACTTCCGCTGTGGGAAAATTCTTGTTCAAAAATAACTGGAGTTAATCAATTGATTTCCAAGTTAATTATTCCGGATTCCAGATTCCGCTGTTTAACGGGCAGATTATATTTTAGCATGTTCCGTTCTTTAATTGAATTTTTTTTTAAATTCTCCTCCAAGTTGTACAAGCGAATGACTGTTGCACACTTCTTATGGTTCAAAGTTTACATTTGCCGAAGAAACGCCATACAATCGGGTAGGAAATTTATAATTAATTCTTCAATTCAACTGTCAAATGTTTAAAAAGGAGAATCTGATTAAAATGATACATACTTAGGAATTTTTATAAGCATTTAAGACATCTTGTGTTTTATTTTGAATATTCTGGTGCTTTATTATTAAGTTGAAATTACTTGCCTGGTAAAATATACTCTGCTCAAAAAAATTAGGGGAGCAAGCAAAGAAATTAAGAAAACCGTGAGAGACAGCCACGTATTGGCATAAAATGGATAGTACAAGCGTATCAATGCGCAATACATAAAAGAAGACGTAAAAATATTTGTAATTAAGCTTTAGTTCTTTGAAAATGTGGGAAAAAAAACATGAAAAGATGATTTCGGGCCACAATTTGGTTACATGTAAACGATAAAAAAAAGTATTGCTTAGAAATGATGCAAGACTTTTAATAAGGCGTGTGGTCTCCTGGAACAGCTAAGACTGCTGCACACCTGTTATCCATGGATGCGATGATGTTATCGATAAGACTTTGGGGAATACTGTTCCACTCCTCAAGAAGTTCAATCTCCAAGTCTCGGACAGTAAAAGGAGGCCTTGGTCTCACAGCAATGCATCGACCGAACATGCTCCAAATATGCTCGATTGGATTCAGGACAGGAGAGCACGCTGGCCATTCCATACGCTGTATTGTTTCAGCTTCAAGAGTGTTTTCCACAAGACGAGCTGTATGCGGTCAGACATTATCATGTTGGAAAACAAAGTAATTTCCAATGGCTGCAGTGTAAGGTATGACATGAGGTCTCAGTATCTCGTCTGTATACCTTCGGGCCGTCAAAGTATCATTCTGAATTATATGCAAGTCCGTACGTCCCCCTATGCTGATTCCACCCCATACCATCCAACCAGCTCGTCTGTATTGGTGACCTTTCACGAACGAATGAGGGGTTATTTCGAGTGTCCCTTTCCCTCCATACCAAAACACGTCGGATGTCACACTCCAGACTGAATTGGGAATCGTCTGTAAACAGCATTTGACTGCAATCATGTTGCTCCCAATCTCGATGTTCAGCAGCCCATTTTCTTCGGGCCGCACGGTGGGGTGAGGTCAACAGAATGCAGACCATTGGCCTACGAGCATAGAGACCTCCCTGATGAAGCCTATTACGCACTGTTTGGCTGGACATCCTTCGTCCTGTTGCCAAGAGCAACTGTCTTTGCAGCCAAGTAGCATTGCCTGTTCTGTTTCGACGAGCTGTTAACAGTATATACCGGTCATCAGTTGCTGTACTAGTGCGTGGCCGACCTTTCCCTTGTCGACGTCTAACATTCCCTGTTTCTTGGAATCGATTCCACAGACTTGTAACGACACTTCTGGTGACTCCAACATCGTCCGCGACACTACGTCGTGTTTGCTCGGATTCCAAGTCTGTGCCTAAAATACGCCATGCCAGGGATTCCGGTAAATCACGTTGTTGAGACATTTTCAAGTCACCTTTTCTCAAAAAAACAAAGACTGAGCAATCGAATTTCACAGTTAAGGCATTGAAACAGGCGTTTCTGCAACATCCCGATTTCTGCCCTTATATTCTTTTTCTGGTTTTTGACGTCATGAACTTTGATTTGCATGAGAAGTTTTCTTCTTCTGTTTCCTGCTAGGCCAATTATGGATGATTTATTTTATGTTACTTATCGGTGTAAGGATTTTCGTAATTTCGTTAAAACCATGGTGCTCCCCTGACTGTTTTGAGCAGTGTAGATTTTGCTATTTCTGACAGACGGTTTGCTGCTGAAAGAATTTCAGCAGCGAATCCTTGTTTGACAGAAAACCTTTCTGTTTTTATTACCATTGCTAATAATGGCTACGAAATCATTAAAGTAAATGATGTTGTATTTTAATTATCAATAAACAGGGTGTCAAGGGCGAAAGGTACTCCTAAACTGTCAGTCAGAGACACGTACTTCCGATTGCAGAAATGCTTTAAATTGTGTAATCTATTATAACGGAAACGCACCAAATCAATAAATCAGTTGCTGTAAAAATTGAAAAATTTATATTTTTATGCGGTCCCCCGGTCTTGCCAGTTATATTTCGGAAAATTTTCCTTATACAATTTCATGGAGGGGGGGGGATCGTCCTTCTACGGCCAAAATTCATAGTTACATTTGGTAGACGGACATATAAATACATTGACACATTATTTCTTGGTTCTGTATGAATTATACACTCATGTCCATAAATTAAGGATAATGAAGTTCAGGCAAAGAAAGAGAAAGAAGCAAAACAAATTTGACTTATTTGTAAAGTCTATTTATTAAACAAAAAGTAAAGAGCAAAAAAGATGCCATATGTTTAACATAATTAATAAAAATTGCAAGTTTTACTCCCTTGACCAAATTTCAAAAAAGAACCTATTTACAAAAAACAGTATAACATGGTTACTAGGATGGTTAATACGGAGTATGTCTCCCGGACGATGCAATACAGGCCTGACAACGCCTAGGCATGCTGAGTATTAAATGATCAATCTGATCTTGGGGAATATTGCACCACTCATCAAGCAATGCACTCCGAAGTTCCGGTAGACAGGTGGGAGGGGGTTGACGGGCTTCAATTCGTCGGCCAAGCATATCCCACACATGCTCTATTGGATTCAAGTCCGGTGAGTATGCTGGCCAATGCATACGGGTGATATCCTCCGATTGAGGCATTCGTCTACAATGTTTGCACGGTGAGGACGGGCGTTGTCATCCATAAACACAAATTCAGCACCCATGGCGCCCCGAAACAAACGTACATGTTGTTCCAGAATGACATCCCGATAGATGTGGCCTGTCATCGTTACACTCTGAACATGCAGGTCTGTTCTGGAACCAAGAATAATTCCTCCCCAAACGAGCCATCCTGCACCACCGTAACGGTGTCTTTCAATGGTGTTCTCTTGGTGGTAACGGGTACCTGGCGCTCTCCAGATGAATGTCCGGCGAGAATCAATCTCCAAACTAAACCTGGACTCGTCGGAAAACATCACACAAGACCACTGTTGCGGTGTCCACAATGCATGCTCTCTACTCCAGGTTAATCGCAGGGGACAGTGAGTTGCGGTAAGTGGAACACATCTGACAGGCCTACGAGCATATAGACCAATGTGCCCTAAGCGTCTGTACACGGTCTGCCTTGAAACTGTCGTACCGGTAGCTGAAGAGAGCTGACGAGACAGGTCTGATGCTGTACTCCGTCTGTTTCTTTTGGCAGTAACTGCCAAATAGCGGTCCTCATTCGGCGTTGTAACTCGGGGGCGACCTGTGCTGTAACGTCTACTCACATTACCATCATCTTGGAATCGTTGTCAAAGCCTGGAGATGACACTCTGGGCGATTCAAAGTTCCTCGGATACTTCCAGCTGGGTACGTCCACATTCCAGTCGTCCGATAATTCTGCCACGTAAAACATCATCCAAATGCCTCCTTTGTGCCATAACTATGCGGTTTTTGCACTGAAAGGCTTTCACAGCGCTTGTGAACAATTTTACTTCTTTGCCACCATTCCTTATATACCCCTCTCTTACACTCTCGTCATTGTGACGTACCATCCACGCCATCTGGTGGTTTCCTGTAATTTGCATATTCTTCTTAAAGATGTGTGTGATCATTCCACAGGTGAAATTTTTATTTTAGAGATCAGTTTCTGTGTGATTCTGAATTATCCTTAATTTATGGACATGAGTGTAAATAGTATTATTACTTGTACTTTACGGACGGCTTACTGAACGATGATGCATTTGTCGATTTGAACGAAGTTTTTTCTCGTGGTCGATCAAGTGAGATAATGCCTATTTTAACTAAGTGGATCTTTTTTTGTTATTTGACTGATGATTTCTGTACGATAATAAATATTTAGTTGAGTTGCCAGTTGATACAAAATATTTTGTATAGATACAAACTTTGCTATAAACAGATACACAGTTTCTACTAATCATCCGTAACAGTTCAGACTTGTTTGGAAAATGTACGCAATTACTATTTAATCTCGGTTTTCGTAGTATGGAGTGTTTGCAACATTGCTATTCATCTTGCATCCACTGTGTTTCTTGTCCATAAGCACCAAACCCAGTCGTTAAACAGTGTAGATCATTTCTAACCGATTAACATGAAGAAGGGGGTGTTTGAAAGAATAAAGATGTTTCTTCCTAATGATGCATTCGTTCAATCATGTTCTATTCCCTAAGAGTTATTTACTTAAAATATACGTGTAACAGGGTATGCTTTATGTCTCTTCACATATCATCCTTCATTCATTTAAGAATGGCCCGACCCGTGGCTGAGCGCATAGCGATCGCTCTCAACTGGGAGACGGAAAGTGTCTGGTTCAAACATAGGCCGCGTCCTTCGACCTAGCCGTTCGGAGTATTCCGTGGTTTTCTCAGAATCTTCGTGTAAATACCGGTTAGGATCCCTTAGAAAGACCCCTTTGGAGTTCGATGCCGAGGGGCTGGGGTCACCCCCCCACCCCCTTGGCATCGATCCTTGTGTAGATAATATGCCGTATTCCCAAAATCAGATCACTCAGCAGTGTCTCACAGAATCCAAGCCTGTTATTAAATTGTTTTTACATAAATTCCAGTATTATTTGCGCTATGATAATTTGCCTTTATTTCATCAAAGAATACTTCTGCGTTATTTATTTTACTACTCGTATTTGCTTTAGGAAAGTTTTTCCACTGTGTGATCGATCGATCGATCGATGGATTGATATAGATTTTAAAATTATGAAATTATTCATTATTTCACCATTTCACCATTAGATTAAAATAGGACTTAATAATTAAAATCGATAATACGTACTCAATTATTTATTTAATATTGCGCATATTTATTTAATGTGACGTAATTATTTATTTACTGTAATAAAAGTGATATTTAAAATGAAGTGAAATGAAACTAGAGATCACTAAATATTTTACTTATTTATATATATATATATATATATTGGGTTGGCAAGAAAGTAATTGCGTTTTTCCGTATGTCAATATTTCGCCTGGCCAAAACTACTGAAGTTAATTATACAAAATTTGGCACGTACGTGAGTTCTTCAACATAAGTGCTAGATCAGAAAGCATTTTCCAAAATTCGTAATCTTAGGGGGGGTAAGGGGCCAAAAAGTTCTTTTCACATATCCCGCGTGATCTCAAATAAAAATAGAGATATCCGTGAAATTCTTTCTGTAAAATACAGCAGTCACGAATACCTAAAAATTAATTTCAGGACATTTTTAATAGTGTCCTCTAAGGAGGATAGAAGCGAAAAAAGGGGGAGGGTGGCCATCTTTTATGGACGAAAAAAAAATACTGCCAGTGAAATTCTTACTTTAAAATGTAACAAATATGAATCGTATGTTCAGGCACAGCTTACCTGTCATTAAAAACTTGTTGAAAACTTATTTGCTTGAATTTTACACAAGAAAACGCAATTACTTTGTTGCCAACCCAATATATAATCACGAATAGCGAATTGTCTAGTGTTCGGTATATTTGAAAGTTTAGATACATTTTTGACAAAACATACGTTCTATAAAACCTTTAATGAAATATTTATATTAATATCTTTAATCTTGACTTTAACAACAATAAATATACTACCTACACATACGAATAAGTGATTTTTTGCTACATATTACGAACAATAATAGCAGTTTTATAGGACCTAGAATTCCCTGCCATTAAAGATTATTTTCAAATTTTATCATAGTATTACTCTTAATTACCTACATTACATATTACTCAAAAAGCCATCATATATATTTTGCATTGAATGCACAATAAAAAAATAAATAAAACATGTAGTGTGTTTCACAACCCGTTTATAAAAGAACAAAGCTTGCTCGTTCGAATTCTTGCAATACTCTAAACGTTTAAAATTGAGACAAATAGTCAAAGAAATCGGGTAAGACAAATCGATTTCGGCTGAACGAATGTTTTATCTCAATATGCCTCCTAAATTTATTAGCCTTTATCTAACGGGAGAAGCATCTACTAGAGAGAGGATCAATCAAAATCGGCCTACTGATTAATGACAGAAGCAGCCACACTGAGATTCGTCGTAAACCCGACCGAAGCTTTAAGCATTGGTAAAACTTCTCGTTTGGAATCCTGGTAGGTGTAGCGGATTTGGACTCCAGGGATTTTTTTTTTATTTATTGCCTCTTCCTCATGTGAAAAGCGATAAATTCCGGGCGACTTTGGACAAATGAAAATGTCATCATAAGAAAGTAATTAATAATATTGCGTAGTTGAGAGGAAGAATTTCTTTGACAAGAAGTTTTTTCGTTAGTTCAGGACGGCCTTGTTTCGAAAGGTTCCAATTATTGGGTTTGATTGGCTTTTAGCTTTATTTGAATAGCGTTAGTTTGAAGTTACCAGACTCCTGGGCTAATTCAAAGGTTTTAAAGGGACGATGACCAGAAACGCCTCTGCATGGGTGTCTGATATTAACCCTTTAACGCTTTAACCGCCCCGCTCTGGTAACACCCAACTCGGACGTTTTGACTGTTGCCAGTCACAAAAAATAGATTTGATTTCTATAAAAATAGTGGCGGGTGACATAGCTCCACGTGAATCCTTTACTTTTTAGCACGTCCTTTCCCGTCAAAAAAGGGTCACGAATATTTTTAACAGCACTGACATCTGCTGAAAAATGGAAGAAGGCGAGAACAGCTGGATAGATTGCCCAATGCTAAGAAAAGGGCAGCCGTTGCCATCGCTCGACTTAACTACCAGCAAGAGGGCGGACGATCAAAATGTTCATCGCGTGCCACAGATCTAGAGACCCTTTTTGACGCAGCTGACTGTGCGGCACAGCCAGCTGCGTCAAAAAACGGTCATTGTGCTGCATTCTATCCATTGTGCTCTGCATTTGTTACCCTGTACATTGAAAAATACAATGCTTAAGGAGGAAGATCTCTTTTGTTTCCCGAAATGCACGTGGATTTTATTTATACGCAGTTTAATGCGCGTATTTTTCATAGATGTATATTATGTAATATGGACAATAAGTATTACTAATATCTTTTAACTCTAATGAGATGAAGTAGATTTTAGTTATAAACAGTTTATGGTTTAAAAATGTGTTATATTGATTCCCTAATTTCTTAATTGCAACCCTAACTTAAAATATTTCGTCCATATACGAATTAGTTAAGGGATCATAAGCAATTCCAATAGTACTTTGCGTGTTAAAGAAAGGCATTTTCGTAAATACAAAATCATAACTTATGAAAACAAAGACGTACATACTTAAAGAAAAAAATTATAAATGTAGGTTGGATGTTTCCAATAAAATATAAACTTTCCTAGTCCATACTTATCATTTACCCTACACATTTTTAGACTGCTTGAGATGATTTTTTCTCCCATCAGTGAGTGTATGAGACAGGCCGCAACAATTCTTTCAAGCAAATGAATCAAACTTAGGGGTTGCAAATTCACGCTTCACTAGAACTCTGAATTAGAGAGTTAATTCCCCCACCACCACTGAAGAAATTATACACCATTGATCGAAACCATCTGCTGTTTACCCATGAAAAATGAGTCTTATTCTATTTTGACGTAATTCCTACTCTTATACCGATAGTATAGTGGGCTTAAACAGATTAGGCTAGTTTCATATAGGCGCTATCCTATTCACTGATAAGCATTCGTTTCTTTGAAATGTATGGGTACTTTTTGCGGATAAGTCTTATCTTTCATGATATAATATATCGTAAGTAGTAAGAACTAATAAAGAGTAGGTATAAAGTTGAAACGAAAAGTGAAAAAAGAATACGTGCATGAGAATTATTCAGAAAGGTATCGGTATTTCAATACACTTATACATTTTTTTTTTTTAAAGGTATTGGATCTTTTTCTAAAATGAAGAGTGTGCTTAGATTAATAATTTAGCAGCATGAATTCCACAACTGAATATTATATTTGGTTGTTTTTCGCGTGAAAGTTATATGTGTATAAAATTAAGCTGATTTGTTAATAAAATTCATTGCAATCCCTTCTTCGGATTTATAGGCTTAGTTACAAATTAAAGGTAGGATTAAGGACAAATGTCTAAGATTTAAAGCAGTTATTAGAATTAAGTGAACTTGCAGCAAAATGAGTGGTTAACACATAAACTTAATATTTTCTTGTAAAATCTCGATTCATAATCACAATCACACGACTGAAATGTGGTATACTTACGGTCAGGTGTGTGGTGCACACGTGTACAACCTCTGTTGGAGAAATATAGACTATCAGTTTTGCTTTCGTTAATGATTAGGGTTACTTCGGGGCGTAAATAATTGACACGGATGTGCCAGCTGCTCCAATTGCTCCAAATTGTGCCAAATCAATCCTGATGTGCCAATCTGCTACAAAAGGGTCATTTTTGGACATTTTTGCTCCAAATTCAGCAAAACTGCTACATTTTTAATTTTTCGTATATGTTTAAATGTTTGTGAATCTCCCGAATGTTCACAAAAGTCATCACACACATTCTAAGCATTCTAATTTCAATCTTTCTCTATTAATCTTAAAAATGAAAATTTTTTTCTTTGGCATCCCTTTGTTTAAGCCTCCAATGCCTTAAGAATAAAAATTGACCTCTGTTTTAAATTTAATTTTATATAAATTTGTAATTTTTTGTTACCAAATTTTTTATTAGCTGCTGATGGTAGTTAATATAGTTTAGTAAATATTGTAATTTTGATTTAAAATAGATATTTTGTATAGCAATGTATAAAATAACTGAATTTTTTATTTATTTCATAAGCATCTGACCCCCCCCCCCAAAAAAAAAAAAAACTGGTTTTTGTTATAAGCTAAGATTTTTTAAGAACCTCCTTAATTTTCATTTTTTTTTTTTTGATTGGCATTCTTTAATGACTTTTCTCTTTCCCTCCCCAAAATAAATTTTGTATTTCAAAATTGACATTCTTATGCTCTAAAAGTGACTTTTTCTTGCTCCAAATTGCTCCACCAATCTGTTTTTCTTGCTCCAAATTGCTCCAAAAATGTCTTTTTTCTTGCTCCACAAATTGCTCCAAAATTTAATTTCAGCTGGCACATGCCTGAATTGATGCAAATTCAGTAATAAGGTCGTAGTTTTTAATTATTAAATCAAAATAGCCTTTTGCTGCCAAAGAATGTGGTGAAAATCTGCGGAGTGTATTTCATTGACAATAGTTTTACATTAGAGCAGTCCAAACCATGAGACTGCAATTGGATGCCATTACACTTTTAGTGTCATATGCTCACCAAGAATACGAAGAAACCAATACAAACCAAATTTTAATACGTTCTCTAGGAATGTCTTGTGACGTAATGTGAACATGCCCTTTTATTTAATTATGAAAACGTAACTAGGGGGAGGGGCACAGTGGGATACTTTTCGCTTTTTTGCAACAATTTTTTCACTTTTCATAGCAATAGAAAACGATATTTGGACAACTTTTGGCTTTCATTTTTTTTTCAGAATTTATCTATATTTTATTCTGTGATTTTTTTTTCTCTTTCAAAAGGTACTCAAATTGTCCCAGGGTGTCCCATTACGGGGCACAGGGGAGGGCAATGAGTAAGGTACATAAAAAATCAGCTATATTATGGCAACACATTATTATTGTAGTTAAATTAGGGTTAAGATTTTAAACACAGATTATATAAAAGCAGTTTTTAAATGACAAGACATAAAAATAGTTATCAGAACGTTACACATATTTAAGAATTGCAAAATTTTTTACTGAATAATGTTTGAGGAATTAAAAATAATAAAGTAACATACAATTAAACTGTTTTTTCTACTGATTTTTCCAGCAGCGATAGTAAAAACAAAAATGACTGCAACTTCCCCACAAGATGAATTGTAACAGTGAATCGTTTCCAGTGTTGCAATACTAGTTAACTAAATTATGGATTTTTTTTCTAATTTTTGAGCTTTTGAACAATAGAAAAATAGGTATCGCCCCACTGTGCCCCATAGAAATGTACATCGTCTAAATATAACAACAAGAAAAAGATAAAATAAAGGCTTTCTTTTCTGTCAAAATGATTATTTTGCTGTGTTTTTTAACAGAGTATGAATATAATGCTACTACGCGTAATATAGTAATATTCTACTACGCGTAATATAATAATATTATACTACGTTAGTGAAAACAAAAAGATGTCTGAAGCTCTTAAGTGCATGATAAGCATAATATTTTAAATGAATTGACTGGTTTGGTTTTTTTTCTCCTCTAAATAACTTTGAAAAGAGAACTATCAAATCCTTGAATATAAAAATTTTGATATGTTAGTTTTACAATTGTTATTGATTTAAAAAAACTTGAAACTAATTGTGAAAGATACTTATCAGGAAAAATACATTACAAGCCTTGCATCTAATATTTATGCGAAATTTTATAATTTATAAATTTAAAAAAAAAATCCGCTGATCATAATTACCCCTTTGTCTTGTTATTTTCTGTAGAAAATTTAGAAAATTTTCGTCGTGTGATAAACATTCTTTGCACAAAAGAAAAAAAATTCCACTAATTAATTATACAGTAGATTCTGCCAATTAGTTTCCTAATTGCAACCGTGTATTGTTATTTTATTATTTCATGTTGAAATTTAAAACTAATAATGAATGCAATATAAGGTTGTAGCACGGCTGTTAAATCTGTGTGTTATTTGGAATTCAATGTAATATTGACTAATTTTACTGATTTTTCACCCGACATGCTAAAAAGCAGCTTGAATAGGATTGATAACTTCATTCATGTATGCATTTAATTATAAACACATATCCCTGTACACTTGTTTACGCGTTCGTATCTAAATTAGTTTATACACGAAGGAATATAATGATTCTATAATAGTGATAAAGCTATAAATGGCGTATTTTAATCAGATTTTAATTTTTCTGTTGCATACATATTTTTCACAGTGGGATAGAATTATTAAAGTAGGTAAGGGTTTCCCTTGCTGTAACACTATAAATATTTCAAACATGCAGACTTCACAGCCTTTGTGAAACCGAAAAAGTTTTTTATTCGAGAAGTTCAAACTTTAACCACTTCGAGCCCTGACTTCCCAATATTAGAACACATCTTTGCATTTCTCTATATTCTTCATTTTCAAGAATTCTGACATCAAAACCTAATACATGCAAGAACAGCAGAACGCTATCAATTTTGCTCTGTAGATGGCAGAAAATCTCCAGCATATAAGATAATGTGCGTGTCAAGCCATTTGAAGCAAAATGTTGAATGCATCTGTATGAATGCATGACTGAATGCATTCATGAGAACAGTGAAATATTTCCATGTTTTCACGCACAAAGAAATTGTTTCATAAGGTTTCATACAAAATAACTGTAAAAACGTTTACTCATTTTGCTCAAATATAGCTTCGTGTACTACTATTAGAACATTATTTAATTAGTTTGCCAATTGGCTATAATATTTCATATGTAAGACACATACATATAAAGCAGCACATCTAACCACTCATTGATTTTTTTTTATCTGCTCTGTTCAAAATTCAGAGCTGAAGGGATTGAAAAATTTGAATCGATACTATTTTTAAGCTGGTGTAAAGTTTATTTTATTTTGCATCAATCTTAATATGAACATGCTCATAGATTGTAATGCATGCATGACTTTGAAGCGAACACTTGGAAATTGCGGCAGGAAGATTTTATGCAGTTTTATAAATATATAACAAATATTAGAAAAATAAATGAACCAAGAACAACGCTAATTTTATTTGTTGCACGAATCTGAGATCCTTTTAAGGCGCAATATTCTCCCTAGACTGTATTTTTTTTTTTACCGTTATAGATTTTTGGGGAGTTTCGTAACGCTTTAACTCATAAACGGCATTCCTCTAGCAACTACAATGTAATTTACCATCGCTTTTTGTCTGCCATCTGCTTTGCCTGTTAATGACTTTTTTCCATTAAAGTTGGTTTTCCTGAAACCATATATTCTGTTTCATCCCCTCGAGAGTCAACAGTTGATTTAAACATAGTGCAAATTTCAAGTGTTTTCTGTACTAGAAGTTGATTTCTTGTGGTCATTTTTTACCACTCTAAGTGTTTTAAGTCTGCGTTTATTGAAATTTTCTTAGCCATAAGAACGTGAGTACGCGGAATCAAATGCAATTTAGATACTTGGATTTTTATTTGGAAAATAATTTAAAAAGCGCTTCAAATGCTGTGGAATATTAGTGCTACACCCTCTGAGCGGCTCTCTATTTTACAGTTAAGTTATAGACCTGGATAAAAAAATTTAAATTTTCGTTTTCCCCCTAGCATTTAGATACATTAATTTACGCTTAAATAACTCATCCACAATAAATGCAATTTTTTTTTAATTCCGAAAAACAGCTGTTAGAATTTCAACTTTGACGATATACTTATTGACAAAATTTTTAAAATACGGTTTGACTACTTTATACCATATTTTCCTTAAAATATTTCATGTCTGTTTTATATATTTCAGAATAAATTGTAATATAAAGAAAGGAAACTCCAGAGCTTCTTCTATACCGTGACTACTATTAATTTTTAATTTTGCGTATATGATCTTTAATCTATGTGCATCAATATAGAATATTTAACTGGTAAACTTTGATTAATATTACTAACATTTGTGTTCACGGCTCTTAAAAGTTTTTAACCTTGTTCAGTATGAGACACTAGTGCTAACTTAAGTAAAAATTACAGATAGATTTAACAGATTTGTTTGAATCTGTTTACTCATACTACAGGGGTCACGGCATAGCCGTTTCTTTGCAAGATTGCGTTCGTGATTTTTTTTTTCCTTTTTTTGGCATTGGACTTTACAGATGCAAAATGTACTGTAAAAATATAAATTTAGGCTTGTAACTTTGCATAAAAAATCACAGTAAATTGACACAGATTAATCTTTCGTTTTTCGTCATCTTATTGCGCGGGACACAGAAATTTGAAAGGAGTGAACGCATATATGCATTATACCAAGCTTTCGATCATGAATGCCGTTTTTAATAGAGTTCAGAAGATAATCGTGCAAAATTTTGAAACAAAATATCGACGTAACTATACTCATTCTTACAAAGACAATAATTTACCTTTTTTATTGTCAACAGTTTAATAGATAAACGCAGCTGTGTTTTGATGTAAGATGAATTATTTTATGCATAATGCAAAATAAATGGATAGATAAATAAATAAATAATAAAACATGGAACATGGTAAAATATTATTAATGTAGGACTTACTAAACATTTTATAAAATCAATTATATTGGCAAAATAATAATAGCTTTTATATTTAAGAGTGACATTGTTTAACGAAACGTGCTTTTTATTTTATTGATGTGTACGTTTTACATAAATATTTTATTTAATCAATTAAATTTAGCTATAAATTGGCTGTGTAGTTTAATAAGTTATTTTGTAAGTCTCATTTCTCTTACATTGAAATGAAAAAGATATCATTTTTTATATAGCTACATAATTCAATTGAAAAACTTTATCATTAAACACATATCATTAAAACATGACACTTTAAACGATAATGGCATCCTTCATCAGCTCTCGCAGATACCGTGTCAATAAATATTGCGTGAAAAATTTGAACAATACGTTCTTTGACAGTAGCCTTTGTAAAAACATTTAGTTCCATAAATAAATTCTAGTGCCATGCAAATACACGAAATCTGCGCTGCGTTGAGACCCGCTACTGTACTTCAGGGAGTGGAATGATAATATATGGTTTTCAGAAAAACCCGCTGTAATGGGAAAAAGTCATTTACAGCAAAGTTTCAGGCACTTACGAGACATCATTAGGTTTTAGGTGAATTTTATTAATGCAGGAGCATGCTGGCACTCACGATTAAGTAATGAATTAACATTATGAAAGAGATATACTTTCACATTGTTAATATGTTTAATTGTGAAAGGGTAAAAATTTAGTATTATAAACGTGTAGCCATTAAATAAACACCTATTTAATTTGTATGGGTCATGAAGCTATAAAAAAAATTCTAATTCATATCAACTCCAAAAAATATTTGAATGAAATTAAGAGAAAAAAACGTGTTAGAAAAATGAAGTAATTAAAAAACTTTGTAAAAAACACACATAAGAAGTAATAGGTAAGAGGATACGCACGTTTCGTTCAAAAATTGTTTTGAACTTCATCAGTCCAAGCCCTTCGTCGTAAAGAACACAGGGAACTGAAAAGAGATAAACAAGCAAGATGTTGCCACAAGGGGCAAAGAAAAGTCGAACAAAACCACGGAGAGGGGAGAAAAAAAATTAAAATATGGGATAAAAAGGAAAGGAAAGAAGCACAAAAAATACAGAAATAAAAAAGGAATAAAAAAATAATAATAATAATAATAATAATAAAAACGGGAACACACTAGTACACACACAAAAAAGAGAAAACAGAACAAACAAACAAAAAACAATGTTTGTTCGGTTTTCTCTTTTTTGTGTGTGTGTTTGTACTCGTGTGTTCCCTTTTTTATTTTATTTTATTTATTCCTTTTTATTTCTGTATTTTTTGTGCCTCTTTCCTTTCCTTTTTATCCCATATTTTATGTTTTTTTTTCTCCCCTCTCCGTGGTTTTGTTCGACTTTTCTTTGCCCCTTGTGGCAACATCTTGCTTGTTTCTCTTTTCAGTTCCCTGTGTTCTTTACGACGAAGGGCTTGGACTGATGAAGTTCAAAACAATTTTTGAACGAAACGTGCGTATCCTCTTACCTATTACTTCTTATGTGTGTTTTTTACAAAGTTTTTTAATTACTTTATCGTTTAACACCAGTATTTTGAATGATTTTTCAGTGTTAGAAAAATATTATACCCCTGATCCCCCAATATACTCCTTAAATAATACAGCATGCTTAATTTTTTTGTGTAAAAGTAATAGCAAATTCTCAAAGTAAAGATATGGCGGTTTCGCCTAAACAATGTGAAGACATATTTCTCGAAAATATTTCTATTTTAGTTAAAATAATTTCATTACCAGAAAAGTCAGAATTTCTTGAAGGACATCGGAAATTTTTAGCAGAATTTCTGCTGTAATTCAATATTCGTATGTTATAGGAATCGGGGAAACCGAGATAAATTTTTGATCGAAGAAAAATACAATCCTCATACTTGTATGTAAAAAGACAAATTAATATATCTACATAGCTGACCGTTAGCAGAGCTTACCAGCTTTGTTTGAATTATGACTTAAATAGCCTTCTTTTTGGATAACTGATAAAATTTTGAACTACATTTTCAGTTTAAAAAAATCTGTTTTCGGTTTTAAAATTCCATTTTCGAGTTGCAGTGATTTCCCTTTTTTATCGACTGAAAAAAAGGAGGAGGTACTATGTTCAACACTATCTATCTATATATATAAATTATGTATGTACATCCATAATTATTTTATAAAAAGTATCGGCGTTCGAAGCAAATGCAAAAGTCTCAAAGGTATGCCACTTCTGGCGGTTTATCATCAAAAATAAGCTTTCAAAATTGGTCTTATCTTGGCTATATTTTCTATATTTGGCGATAGGGATGGACGCGAGACGACTTTTTTGCGAGACGAGACAGGGATTTACAGCTTTTCTGCGAGACGAGACACACATTTTTAACATTACGATATAGGGATTTTTGCGAGACGAGACAAGCTTTTAGGCTATTTTGCGAGACGCGAGACGCATATTTTTCGTCTCGCGTCCATCCCTATTTGGCGAGAAATCGCCATCCCAACTATTTTACAATGGGACTTTAAAGATTCGAAATTTACGGTATAATTAACAGATTTATGTGCAACAAAATGCAATCTTTTATTATTTAATACGTAAAACATTAATTTTAGACAGAATTAAACCTTTGAAGTGCAGATATTCCTTCAGATATTTCAAAATCCTACCAGATTACAGTGGGAACGATTTTTCGTTATAGTGAAGTATAATTTGGAGTCTATTTTCTTTCAAAAAATACTTGTAGTTGTAACAATTAGTAATTGCTGTACATATAAAACTGATATGGTATTTCTATTTAAAAAGAATGTTTTATAAAAGTAATTCATTCTCTGGTGGGATTTCATAATAAAGCTTACGTCGAAAATAATTTGTATTAAAATTTGCTTTTGATGTTTCTCATAGCTATTTTTCTTGCAAAACTTTACTACCATTAAAAGGCACATTCTGTGTATGTTTTCATCTTCAAAAGCAATGCGTTTAGAAATATAAACTGTTTAACCTTCAATTTGATAAACTCAAAAATTCATCTTCAAAGATGTCCCTATACCCTGAGGCAATAATAATGTTATTAAATACAGTTAAACACCTTTTTTCATTACACTTTTGTTGATAATCCTGTAATAAGGAATAAAAATCTTTAATGAAATTTCAAATTGGATTGTTCTCATAGAGAATTACAGAAAAAAATGCAACTTCTTGAAATATGTATAGTTTATATTATTATGTGCATTTAACTCTGTTTCTTTTATTTTTACAGGTAAGTCAAATGTAATCCTGTACATTATTCGAAGAATTGTGCTAAAGTACTTCCTCAAAATTAAAAAGACGAAGAAGATAAATGAAGAAGCAATACTCGATAAAAAAACCTAGATCACAGGTATTGTTTAAGCAAATTGTTTTGAAAAATAGCGTAGAATTGCTTCATTGATTGAATATTGATTGATATTCTAATCGAAGTGTTTTGTTCTAAAAATTTATAGAAATGAATTTTTCTCCCAATAATTTTTGAGAGATCATTGATTTTGCTTGTTACATTCACGAAGGAATCCTGCATACGAATTTTTATTATTTATTTTATTTATTTTTTTTTATGAGTAGGAGGACAGAAACGGGAAAATACTTGTTGTTATAAATACATTTGGAAGATTATATAGTTTTCGGTTTAATATTATAAATATATAAAAAGGCCACAAGTTGCTATGTAATTCATCAAAATGCACCATAAATACTGAACCAGCTTAATGAAATTCTTCTCTTGTAAACATCAATCTAAAGCTATGTTTAAGATTTTATTTAAGTATAAAATATTTGAGTAATAATAAAAAATGCTAGGTTTAGGGGGAATAATTATAGTATTGAAAGTCATTGCTCCCTATCGTGGTAAATTATTTATTACTGATGTTTACGATAGTAAACCAACTATATTTTTTCTGCTGGGGATGTAAACAATTTTACTTTCGTAAAAGACTTGTCATTTTAAGCACTGGAATACCTTTAAAAAGTTTCTTATTCAGCCATTAATGATATTCCAACTCAAATAAAAAATGCACAATGCATAATCTAAACAATAAATCAAAATGTTTAATTATCTTAATTTAAGAAAATTGAACATTTTCATTTTCTTAATTAGGGCAGTCTAAAAACCCTTACTTAATAACGCTACCTGTTACATCAAATCTAATACATGTATATTTGTATCCCCCACATCTCAAAATTTTCGAATTGATCTCTTACATGTGAAATGATGTTCCAAGCTTTGAGAAATTGATATATGCCTCTTCTAAATTTCTTGGAAGTTTCGAGTAGAAACTTTTGAGTTGTATTTATAGGCAAATTATTGAATGTGACGAAATGCCAATATTTATTTCATTTGGAATGTTATTCGTCTGTAGGGAAAATTATTTTTAATTCTGTTTGACCCTAAGGTATAATTTGTTTTGAAAAAATTTTTACAGGTATACTTCACTCTAAGTAATAAGCTTTTTTTATTTAAGTATAATCAGTCTTTAAACACGTGTCCTAATTATTTAATTACAGATATAAAACGAAAGCATTTGTCATCTTCAAATGGGACATATTATATTTTGGCATTCGTCACTTAAAATATCACCGAATATAGAAATACATATCTTTATTGCACACTTTATAATGTCAAAGGCTACCTTTATATTTGTTGTGTGACGTACTAGATTTGAATATGACTGTTTTGAAGTAACCAGTGCCGCCAATATCATCTGGTAAGTTGCCCACTTTGAGAAATTGCTGAGAGTATGTACAAAGACTGCGCGGTATTTGAGAGCGACACTTGGAGTGAAAAATGTCTTCCTGAAGTGATTGTTCCTTTATCAGTTTCAAGAGAGCTGTTTACTGGCAACATCCTATTAACTTGTAGGGAGGAAACATAAATGCTTGATCTAAAAGTTTTGCAACCTAAAATACTTCCTGTTGAGAGACTATTAGGTTGTCGCTATTTTTTTCAGATTACATCTGGTTTCAGACATTATTTTTTCTGAGAGTTGATACATAAATTGTATATTCTTTCTACAAGGTCTACATATACAATCTATCGGCTGTATCTAAACAAAAGAAAATTACTTTGATAGGATTTTTTTTTCTTTTTGGTACATGCAAATACCTTAAACGTTCTTGGTTATGTAAGTTTTCAAATCTTACTTAATAAACTTTATTGAGAGAATTTATCGTTATATTTGCTTTATATTTGTCGTATATGTGCAATAAATTCAGCATTTATGATCACGTAAATGATGAGAAATAGCATAGGTACAGATATGTGTTTCCATAATATTAGAAAATGCAGGCATATGAGAATTAACATCCCTAAAGATAATGAAATAGTGTTTTTTTAAATAGTGTATAAGATATAAAAAAGGAATTTGACATGATATTCCAACTCAAATAAAAAAGGCACAATTTTTGCATATTTTGAATAAAGACAAATTTATTTTGTCTTATTTGTATGTTTACTTACAAATTACTGATATGTTTAAATTTTTAACGTCGCTCTAATTTGAACAGTCATTAATTCATTAGTGAGTCTTTAACAGAACAGCTGTACGGCAGGAAATGATGTTTGTTTTCTCATACTGCATTTTCTCTTGCTGCATCAATGTGCTTATAAATCATACCAGTAGCCTATAATCTATATTAGCTGTTTTTAGCCGAGAGGATATTGAGAGTACCTGGGAGGGGGGGGAGAATAAACTATTGTAAATGAAGAATGTTAGATTTCTTATAAACTTGGGGCTAATTTTTAAAATTTTGGAATTATTCCTTTATTTCAAAGTCATTTAAAATAAACAGAAAAAGAACATTTACTATGAATATTCTGCATTATGGTATGCCAAAAATATTTAAATTTCGATGTTATTTTACGCCGTAAAGGTTAAGGAAAACGTACATTCATATTTTTTATGATATGAATATTTAATAATTTTTCCACAGATGAATATCTAAAAACTATTTTAACTATTATTTTTTGTTATATTGAAAGTAAAATTATTTGTTTCGTGCAGTAATTTTCATAAAAGGAAAAATTTCTAAGGGGGGAAAAGTATCGAATTAAACATACAATTTCGTGTAAAATGATTTATATTCATTCCAAAACGTCCAATTTTTCTTTCCGCATACAAAAGCAAATTATTGAATTCATTTCTCTTTCTTTTATGGTGGAGACTACAAGGGTTTTCTTAAATCTTAAACATAAATACTAATAAGGTAAAGCGTTTTATGGGTAACAAAAATAGAAAATAGGATTTCCATTTTTGCTTTTTCTCTTTCTATCTCCCTTACGGCAAAAGTAAAGGAAAAATAAGAAATTTTCTTCTTTACCACAAATTTCCACTTTTGCAAAACAGCCCTCTAAGGTAGAATGTTCCATTTTTATTCAAAACCAACTTTTTTTTTTCCTTCAA
Organism: Cheiracanthium punctorium; assembly: GCA_038373885.1. Lineage (NCBI taxonomy): Eukaryota > Metazoa > Arthropoda > Arachnida > Araneae > Cheiracanthiidae > Cheiracanthium > Cheiracanthium punctorium. Next base: position 781,091 of record JAWZYV010014616.1, on the reverse strand, counting down.
ATTTTATTTTGTAGGCTGGAAGACGGGAAAAAAAGATATTTTGAAATTTTATTTGTAAGATTCACTTTGTTTTTTATGTATTAAATTTTGAAAGTTTCCCTATGAAAGAAAATATGAATTTTGCAAACCTTAATAAAATGAAGATACAGAACTGTGTGTGCTTTTTCATCTCTTGCTTCCTCCCATTCCACAAAAGGCGTATGAACTTCGAAACAGTATCGTTCTAAATACAAGAACTAATGAGACAGAGAATCTTGGAATTTCTTCATGTACAAAATTCCTTTTTAGTCAACAGAGACAAGACATGTAGGGACATATTTTGCGATAGATTTAGGGTTCTGTTTTTTTAGTCTCGTATGACGTTTTTTACTGATGCCATCATAAAGTAAAAGTAATATGTCAAAATAAAAACGCGATCTTGTTTTATTTTCTGTGAGGAGGATTTCTTTCGTATTATTTTGGATTTCTTTTATATTGATTTCCTCCCAAGTTCATGGATCCAGAATCAAACAAAGAAGTTTGAAAAAATATATACGAGATCTCTAAACTCGTATGACTAATAGTTGCAGAATTAAAAATATCACTTTCAAATATTTTTTTGATTTCCACATTTTATGTAACAAATGGAGAAGTGTCTTTTATGCTATTTCTATGAAAAATATCCGATACCAATAGGATGCGAAGAATTTATTTTTATATATATTTAGTTTGTAAAAATTGTTTCCTATAGGAGCATTGAATTAAAGAAACAATATGATACGCTTTTGACCTTACATTTTTCATCCACTAATATTTTTAAGTATAACATCTGAATACGTTTGTTTTCCAGTGCTATATTTAGGACTATTTCCAGTGTGCAAATTATTTGAAAATGCCGTTATTTCTTGTAAGAGGAAGTATTATACTTTAAGAAGACATTCCGAAATGTTTTAGGGGGGGTATGCAGTATTTTATGTACAGTGACACAAATTGACTTTAACAGAATAGCTTACAAAATTATTTTTATTTTCAGGTCATACATTCGTTTAAAATGTCTAATAAAATACTAGCAACTTGAAAATTACATTAGTAGTTATATTAGTATAATATGTCCTCTTACAAAAGTACTTAGGTGTTATAAATTGAAAATGGCATCGGAAGAGTCCATCAGAATTATGTGACATTAACATACATATGCTATTATATATGTGGAAATGAGCTACATGTATTTTTGTCCGCCTGAATTCATTAATTGGATATTTTTTAACTAGTAAGTTTTAAAAGAAGTATTTTATCAACTTAAAATCTTGAAAGACGTATTAGAGCTTATTTTCTTACAATAACAACATTTTGAATCGCAACTTTTTTGTTGACAATTAAAATAGCGAGATGTTATAGCACATTTAAAGTAGTAATATGATATTTCCCTTTTGTTTTTAAACGCTAAAACTATTCAAAACTCCTTTTTGGGAAATAGGAACAAAAATGCTCATTCAAATTATCTATGGCCTTTTACTAAATTCGATTGAATATTCCCAATTTTATTCTAGAGATCCTATCTGACAGCTATTGCTTCAATAGATTTTTCTCAGCAGTGCGCCGTAGGAGAGACGCCAGTGTTTGTAGTGGGTTTTCGAAATATGCGATTGACTCCATTGCAATGCAACACGTCCTCATAAAAGATATCACAGGGATAAACGCCAATACTATAATCTTATCACGACCCTGGTGAAGGGTGCAATCTCTCAGCTTTTATTGATTTCACCGCATTTCTAATATTCTTCCCAATTGCTATATGGACCCCTCGTTGATAGTGATTCTTTAACGATATTATTTATTTCCGGGAGTAGTGCGGATCTCTGGTAGAGCCTCCAGATTTCCCACATTGACTCGGGAACTCTGGGTAAATGCAATTTGAGGAAATTCTTTCAAAGGCAGATGACCTATGCGAAAATGAAGTTTCAAAAATCTTACACCCGGGCGCAAGTTTTTAATAATAATATTTTTAGCTTAAAGTTGTTTTTCAAGAAACCCTGGAAAATTTTTTTAAAGGAACCGGTGATACATACACACACATAAGAAGGGGAACATGTCTTAAGGTTGATCTTTTAAGAAATCGTGGAACTTTTAAACAGTTTAAAAAAAAATCCAACTGTGATAGACTCAAAAACACTAGTACAAACGGTGAACCTGTAACTGTAACGAATCATTTAGAAAAAAAATATTAAACATTGCCTTATAATAGGCTGTACGGTATTCTCTTAAGTGTTATACACATTATTTTTATGATGCATCCAAGAGTAAATTTTTAACTTTTTAGTAGGCATGCTATTTCATAAATGAATAATTCCTTAGCTAATAGTGCAATATGTTAAAACTTTTTTTATGGTTCCCTAATCTTTTCTAAATATGGTCCAATATTCCCGAGGTTTGCTGTCGTTTATCAGATAAGCAGCCAGTCTCCGGCTTAAAAAAATAAATCTATCGTCAAATGCATTATTTTGAAGCATTATTACACGTAATATACATATTCAGAAAGATACTTTTATACTTTACTACAGGCTTTAGATAATCTTTCTAATGTATAAATCTACATTAACTTTTCTTAAACATTGAAAATAATATTAAGTTTTTCAATCGGCAGATATATTTTTTTTAAATTTTCGTGCTATTTGAGAGAAAATATCCAAATATTTAAAATAATCTGATAAATATTTTAGACTATTTGCAGCATTTTATGATACAAGTTGGAATACTTTTTAATCTTTTTTCAATATCTGGAGAGACCCACCCTTGTTTGCGAAAGTTTTATCAATGTGTCCGGTAATGTGCTGATTTAAGTGCACCAAAATAATTGAAAAGCCTAATTATTTCTTTATTTTTTTTTAAAGAATCTTTCCTATCCAGTGTTGGGACACTTCTTATTCTTAGGGAATTTCAAAAATTATTTCTATGCACTTGCAACAGCATTTTTAAATTTCTTGTGGTTTTTTTTTCTGAATACTTGGCTTTTATAGAATGCTTAAATCCGCTTTACGGGCGCAGACAAGCACGCATAAATTTCACTAACGAAACATAAGATTTCCAATTATTTTATATCGGATAAATTATAGCAGTACGGAAATTGTAGCAAAAAAATAGAGTGGGTGCAGTTTTACTCTGATGGTGGTTTGAGAAAATACGGTTTAGTAACAGTTAAAGTTCCCACATACACCGACGAGCCATTAAATTATGACCACCTACTCAATAACGCGTTGAGACTCCTTTGGCCTTCGAAACAGATGAAACACTCCTGGGCATGGATGCTACCAGTTCTTGGTAGATAGCTGGAGACTGACTGTACCCAATATTTAAGCAGCGGTCACACAAAGTCAAGATATTGGAACATGGTGGCGTTTGAGCTCTGAGCTGCTGGGGAGAGGGGAGCAGCTGTTCAACTGGAAGACGGCGTACCCTGACAAAATCATCGACGTGTTGAAGGAGAAATTGGGATTCATTTGATGGTCAACTCTCTTCTACATACCCGGGGTCCGGTCTCTATGTTCCCGTGCCCACTGTAGACAATAACGCTTGGTAAGTAGAGGCGCGCGAGTGTTACGTCTGCTCCGCAGTCCCATATCCAACAGCATCCGTTGAATGGACATTTTGCATGGTTTCTGAGTTCGAGGCTAAAATTCGTCTGCTGGCGGTATTTACATCCGCCAGCTCCTACTGAAATGCATTGAGTATCCATTTTATAATTACTGTTTCTCATTATTAGCCACTCGTAATGAGTTATTGTCTTTTTAATGTTTAAATAGATGGTTTAGAAGACGATGATATCGCACTTTGCTTCAAAGCTTCGTTAATAAATTTAATATTAGCATTCTAAAATTATTACGTTGTTGCAAACACTGTATAAATAAAACATCATTGAGTTTATTTTGAGTTTTCTGAGTTTAAAATAGTACAAATATTCATTAAAAATCTCCCACACATTTTTAAAGTACGATCTTTTTAATTATTTTTAGTATTTAATTATTATTAGCATTTTAAATGAAATCTCACAATGAAGATAAAATTAATTTATAAAAAGCTATTATTTGTTAATTACTAGTATTCTAGCTTCTTTTGCAACAGCTATATTTCTAGAAAAAAGTGTTAAATAATCCCTTGGGTCCAAACAAGCTGAAACCGAAACTAATCATCACTATAAGATAGCGGACGTGGCGTATCAAATACCTCCTGCTGACGTCACGTGCAAAATGTCCATTGCGTGTTCCGAAACACTTGTACTTGGACCTGCATTGCATTTGGGCTGTTAGTGAGCCACTGTCAGCCGCCTGCTGTACCAGGCGGGACAGTCTCCTGCGTCCTCTTTTTTTGGATGATGCGTGGACGCCTAACATCTTGGCGTCTGTAGCTGGTTTCACCGTCGTTAATCCATATTTTATAAATACTAACAACGGCAGATCTTGAACAACCGACACGTCTTGCAGTCTCGGATATACTCGTTCCTAGTCTTCGGGCCTTTACAATCTGCCCTTTATCCAATTCGCTTAGATCAACAGCTTTCCCCATCACTCACAAATATAAATGCAAGAATGATTCCTTACCTTCTCCAGCAACACTTCAATACCATTCTTACCTAATAACTTGCTCTCCATGTCATCGAGACGAGTTCATTGAAAAATGTGGTGTTGGTCATAATGCAATGGCTCTTTGGTGTATATGCAAGAAACTTAAGCATTGAAAGTATTACGGAGTACAGCGAATGTATTGAACGTTTTTGTATCCTTCTTGATCAATGGTTCTTAGATTTTTTTTCTTCTAATTTTTAAATAGAACAATTTTTATGCATTTCTTATGAATTTCCGTCTACTACTGCATTTTGATTTGTGAGCTGAATCATTTCTTTGCTTTGTAAACAGCATTAACCCATTTATGCCTAGCGTCCCTTTTTTGGGATGGCATTTTCGCTATCAGTCGAAAACGTTATTTATTTTTCCTAGCCTTTATTCGCGAGTATTGAACCTCAATTCCACAGAATATTTTAATATGGCCAAGTAGGATGTCGACATTTCAATTTTTATACATAATGATTTTAAATGAAATCATCCCTTATTCGAAATGTTGACATCAGAAATTTATCAATTACTGCTGGTGTTAGCAACAATCGAAGAAAGTCGCAAAAATATCCAGGCACGAATGGGTTAAGATTTTTAAAAAAAGCTAAAAATAATTCGAAATGGGTACATGGGTCATTCTCCAAATTCGGGCACTTTAATGAAACTCAAGAATGTTAACTATTCTACTAACACAATATTCATGTCACGAATTGTGCTATACAGTGTTAGATGGATACTAATAATTTCCCCAAAGTTGGAAACTTGTTAATTATTTTTGTGAGATAAAATTTCAAACATGTGAGAAAAGTCAACTGCATGGACTGAAACTAGGCCATATTTACTTAAACAAATAGATATATTATTAAAACTGCATAAAATATTATTTCTTGTTTAAGTTAAATAAATATGTGAAAATAAACAGTCAAAAAACTGGTGTTATAAGATAAAATAAATAAGAACTTTGTGAAAAAAACACACATAAAAGGTTACTTCAAGGCTTAACGATCGTTTCGACCGAAAATTCGTTCGGTCTTCTTCAGACAAACCCTTCCGTCAAACAGAGAGGAGGGAACTCTGCTCTGAAGAAGACCGAACGAATTTTCGGTCGAAACGATCGTTGCGCCTTGAAGTAACCTTTTATGTGTGTTTTTTCCACAAAGTTTCTATTTACTTTAAATAAATATGTATTGAAAAATATTTCTACTTGTTGAAATCATAATAAAGCTGGTAAATTTAGTAAGCTTTGTTCAACTAAAGTTTACAACCAGGTTGAAGCATCACCTCCATGGACAGATCTATTTTTAAAAAGTTTCTTTGAAAGGGCAAAACTGATTATTTCTTTCGAGTGGTGTTTAAGAAAAGCAGTCATTTGCGTGCATCTCCATTGAGAACAGATGCGAATTAAGCTTTGTTTGTACACAATTAAAAAAGAAAGTTTCAATTCTAGGTGAGTTATGTTTATGGGTTGCCAACTCCACGGCTTCTGTAAAACCTATAAAATGTGAACTTTTGTCTGTTTTTTTTTTAATAATGCTTTGTGTAAATAAAGAAAATGCATCCAAAACTTTAGTTTTAACGGTATAAAATGGAATTAAAGTTAACGATAGTTAACTTTAGCTCGCACTAAAAATGTGATTTCGTCACCTCCATGGGGATCATCTCCATGGACACTCTGTGGAGGACGTTAAATTTCTTTTACAGTAACAAATATTTTATGACAAGTGTGTTTTTTTTCGCCCCGACTCCTTTGGTTTTACATATAAAGTTACATTGCAATTTTTTTGTCTGATAGTATTATATAACCATCATTATATGATATTTAAGCAAACAAGATAGATTTCTTTTTCATTGGTGTGATTCCACCGTAAATAAATTTAAAAAGAATGCTAGATGCTAAACATGAGCCATGCCTAAACTTGGTAACAATGAATGATGCTTAGTTTCATTTTTCAATCCTAAATTTCAACAATATTACGTTGTGTCAACTCCATGTTACAATATGTGAACTCCGTGGGCGATGGAAACATATATATTATTTTCTTGAAAAATATTAATCAGCAGGGGCGTAGCCAGAAATTTTTCATGGGGGGGGGGTTACGACTACTGCAACTCACATATATGCATATATGTGTGTGATGAGGGAGTGAATAATATACATTTTGTATGGCAAAAAATTCCGCATGGGGGGGGGGGTTATGACCCCCCTAACCCCCTCCTTGGCTACGCCTCTGATTAATCAGTAATCTCGACCATGGACTGGGATGTATTAGGTTGTAACGAAAGTTTCCCGCCACCGCAAACATCGTCAGCATCCAGTTCGCGTTGGCGTATTGGCTCCTATTTTGTCAAACGATTTTTGGCATTTGAAAGAAAGAGGCTTACTTTATAACACTGTGTTGTGAAATCTGTAAAAAATAGAGTTATCATTAAGCATAAGGTGTCCCAAATGGAACTATCACTCTAGAGGATTAGAACCATCCTTTACTTGCAGTTGTGTTGCAAAAAGTCAGCTACATAATATCAACGAATTATGAGTACAGCTTTAAGTACTATTGTTGTATCATGTGGGCTGTTTGCAAGTTTGGTACCGAAAGTTCAAAAACAGTTATCTAAGGAGTTAGAAGATATTTTTTCAGGCAGATATAGCGGAAAACTTTCGTTACAACCCGATATTAAGAATCGTGTGGGGATTATGTAAAATAATAATTATTATTATTATAATTTTTAAAAATTAAAAATTGACATCTGAAAGTACACCATTTCTGGAGAATGACTCACATATGCTTTTAAATTTAGCCACAACGGAATTTTGTTGAAAATCTTTGTAACGTAAAAATTTCTTCAGCTAGTGGTATTCGCAGTGAAATACCATCCCGTATCGCCGATATTTCTGTTTCCCTCAGAATAATGCACATGGTACTTAAATTTCTTCATACGTCCTCAAAAAACCATAACAGCATATTAAAGTCAGTAAACCGTAGATGCATAAAATGATTTACCAAGTTTTTTTTTTTTTTTGAAATAATGATTTAAAATTTCACTTAACAGTTGATAAGTTGTTAAAAGTACAATGAGAAAGGAAGAAGAATATAGTTTTTCAAAAATAACCTTTAAAATTTCAATATTCAGACACGCAAGATAACTGATTGATTTTGTTAGAAGTATGTTCCATAAATATTTTGAAGGGAGTTTATTAGATTGTTACTAATAAATAAAATATATTTTGAATGAAAAACCCAAAATTCATCTTTTAGTTTTAAAAGGTGTACTTTTGTACCGCTTTATTTTGTAAGGATTTCCTTTTTAAAGAGGTGAAAATAATTAAAACATTTCAAATTGTCAACTAAAAATAAATGTGGGTGATAATCTCTGAATCCAAAAAGTAACCGAAATCAATCAAAAGTGTACATGAAAGCGCGTTCTGTAGTCACGCAATTGACCAATTAGTAAAAGCATTTTTAATGCAAATCTATATGATTTTTTCTGTTCCTTATAATTTAAAGTTCTGTAATTGCTTCGTCACGGATAAAAGATAATTAAAGAAAATTTAAAACATTTTTCAGTTGAGATTAGTCAGACTTCCTGATTTAAAATAAGACCTTCAAAGATATGATTAAAATATTGCATTTATATAATTACTTCAATGGTCTTTTTAAGCTCTTTAATATTCTTAAGGCATTTCTTTAATATTTTCATTATATTTATTAACTATATACATATTTTTAGCTAGTAATCAATTATATTTAAAAGAAACTTTATGTTTATATAGCAATAAAGCTCAAAAATGGATTTCCTATTTTTTTCTATTATGATTACATATATGCACATAAGTGAAAATTAGGTATTTTCTAAATGTATATTATTATATAGAGAAATTTAAAACATTTTTTAATAAAACATTTGACATTTCTATTAACAGGTTTACAAAGATTTATAACTTAAAATAAAAATATTTAAACTAAGAATCTTTAGAAAAATATGAAATTTAAATTAATATTTTCTGCGCACGTGAAATCAATATATCACAGAAATCTTCAGATTAATATAAACGAAGAATGTGCCGACTGATTTTCTATGATAGCTTGTCAGTTTTTGATACGAATAATTGAAAATTCTGAGTTAAACACGAAACTATTTGAAATGTAAATGCAGCATCAATTAAATTCATCCACTAGCAAGCCTTTATAATAAGAAAACAATACTTTCATTCAAACGGTATGTTGTAAAGTCGTGTGCAAAAGTTTGAGACCACACATAGAAAAATCAGATATAATGGAATTTCGCAACAAAAACATCTGTTAACAAACAAATGAACAAAATAGACTTACAATGTCATTGAAGTATAGGCCGTATTTTGTCGGACCTCTTTTATTTTGTATCACTGCCGCAATCCTTTTAGGCTTGCTATGAACAAGAGACTGGCAGTAAGCTTGATAAATATCTGTACACCACACGACTTAATGCTTCAACAAGTTCTGTAGCACTGTATAGTAGCTTCTCTGCGACTTTATTTTTCAGAATACACCATAGATTCTCTAGGGGATTCAAATCTGGGCTGTTACCCCAGACAGCACATAAGCTTAAATCAAGCTTGACATTTCTTTGAATTTGTCGTATTAATACAAGCTTGACAGTTAAATTCAATTTGAGCTTGCTGAAAGCTTGCAGAAGTCATTTGAACTGTCAAGCGTGAATACAACTTTATGACTGCTTGATTTGGAAAGCCACATCCACATAACAAATAATTTACCATCATTCATAAATGTACTTGACCATAGAATTAAAAAAAGATTCTATATTTCCAAATATTGAAATTCTTCAAAATAAAATACAATTATACTTCGAAATTGATTTCAAAATCAGTCGTTTGTCTCGATTTTGTCCAATATTGCCCAACATGAGTGTCGCGATATTGACAGTTTTAAAACGTGTGCTGCTTTTAAGTTTATATTATGCTTATTTCCCTATTAGTAGAGTCTATAAATCACACATAGCATTATTTTAATTTTGATTCATCCCATGGAAAAATAAAAGAAACAGCTTCGGACACTGATCAATTTCGCCAGAAAACGGTGTGATAACCATAACAGTCACTTCAAACTTTAGTCATATCAGCGCGAATCAGGTTCGCTGAGTCGTTAGGACGCTGGCTTCCCAATAGTTATGGCCCTAGTTTGATCCCAGCCGCGGACGTTTGATGGAAACAGATTAAAATAACTTGAAATTTCAGCGTAGAGGGGGAAAGTGCGTGGAAAAATAAAATATGTGGGGCGAGTTCGCCGACCGGCGCCTCGTGTATTTAGGAATTATTATTATTATTTTTGTTTTTGGAAAAATTTTTAAGCTTGAAATTAAGCTTGCTACATATAGCTTAGCTCAGTTAAGCTTGATTCAAGCTTGCTATGTCAAGCTTAATGCAAGTTGGGCAAGTGTAAACTTGAATACTTGATTCAAGCTTGCACTAAGCTTACACGCTTGAAATTTTCAAGCTTAATTCAAGTTTATTGACTTGATAAATCAAGGTTACTGCAAGCTTGATGCAAATTTGCTGTGCTGTCTGGGACCTGGCCAATCAAAGCACTTAGATTTAAGTTGCCGTCAGATGTCCTTCACAATCCTTGCCCTTCGACAAGAAGTCCCATCATGCACGAAAATTGAACGTCTGTGAGCATCCATGTGAAGCTTGAACTTGTCACGTAACAAATTAAGGTACCGACTGCCGTTCATCGTGGTTTTAGGTGGCAAGAAATACAGAGCAGCAGTACCAGACGTACACATTCCACCCCATATCATCTGGCTTGGAGAGTGTTTCACTGTTGCAATCGTAATCGTATCTTTTATCCAAATGGGCGGCGAATACATTTAGCACGTGCAGAAAATTGCTGCACACTTGACTCAGAAAATATCACAATCATCAGAAAATAACACTGTACTCCACTGTTGTTCGGTCCAATTCTGATATTGTCTGTCGAAAGTCACTCGGTTCTTTTTCATACTTTGAGCAAGTGGAAGTTTCCTTGCAGGCTTATAGGATAATAAACCAAAATATTCAGTCAAACGTCTTTAACCCATTAGGCGCCAAAGCTCCCGTTACGGGAACATCAATTATATATATTTTTTCTTAAAATATTTTACTGCAATTTACGAAATACACATTTTATATAAACATTTACACTATATAACACACCCTATAGTGTAAATGTTTATATAAAATGTGTATTTCGTAAATTGCGTGAAAATATTTTAAGAAAAAAAATATATAATAGATGTTCCCGTAACGGGAGCTTTGGCGCTTAATGGGTTAAATAGCACTCTAACTGACGTCGGTATCCTTTGCAGCCAGAGCAGCTCCAATTTTATTGCAGGAGGTTGTTGGAGATCGAGTGACCATCTTTCTTATCACATGATCATCGCGTGTACGCTTCTCTTAAGATCCGTATATTTTCCCGAAATTTTGAATTTACTGATACATTGATGCACACCTGTCTTGCTGACATTTAACCTCGAACTTATTTCACGTTCAGTAAAGCCAACTTCATGCAGGGCCACTATTTTTGCCCCTTTTTCAACAGTAAGTGAAAGTTTTGTACCCATTACAATAATCGCACAACATCACTGTGTACGCAAAATCCAATAACGAACAACTGATAAACGAGACAGGCACGTTTGCTTACATCAGTAGAAAGCGTCTGATGCATTCAACGCATAACATGACGTTTTCCACATTTTCGTTTTTTCAACAGTAAGTGAAAGTTTTGTACCCATTACAATAATCACACAACATCACTGTGTACGCAAAATCCAATAACGAACAACTGATAAACGAGACAGGCACGTTTGCTTACATCAGTAGAAAGCGTCTGATGCATTCAACGCATGACATGACGTTTTCCACATTTTCGTAATTTTCAACAGTAAGTGAAAGTTTTGTACCCATTACAATAATCACACAACATCACTGTGTACGCAAAATCCAATAACGAACAACTGATAAACGAGACAGGCACGTTTGCTTACATCAGTAGAAAGCGTCTGATGCATTCAACGCATGACATGATGCGATCACGAGCGAAAATGGTGCAATCTGTTAAAATACAGGAAAATGGCTATTTTTCTTAAACTTTTGCACGTGACTGTAAAATGTTACACGTTGAGTAAATTTTGTTTAGAATGAATTTGGAAATTTAAAAGCATCTTTAAAGAAGATTCACTGTACATTTACCTTTTAGTCAAAATCATGAAACTAAAGATTGCTGAAAATAAAATGAAATAAAAAGAAATATAAAATGTAACGCATTTCAGCCCTGTACACATATGAACGTCTATGCACAAAGTATAACTAGATGAAGGTATCAGAAATCTCCCCACTCAAAACAAATCGATTTCTGTTGACAAAATTATCATCATAATAATAAAAACTGCGATAAATTCTAACTTTTTAGTAGTTCTTCTAAATTTTCTGGCTACCTGCCTGTCTTGCATTTGACGCTAGCTAGTATTACCCATTAAAAACTGTAAGGAACTATACCATTCATTTTGCCATTAATTTAGCTCTTTCAATACCAAATGTATGGGAGTTTTTTTCTATATTCTATATTGCATTTATGTATACTGCATAAACTGAATTATCTTTTTATGTGTTGTTTCTGGCAGGAAAGGCGGAACGTTTCAGCAAATGTTCTACATAGGCTCACATTATATTCGATTTTTCCTATAAAAGAGGCTGCAATTTTTGTACTAAACAGACCAAATGTTGCATTGAGAAATAAAATTAGAAAAGCTTTGCGCAAACATCTTCATGTAACAAAATAAACGATAATTACGCTCGAACTCAGACAAAACAAATACAACTGGAAGTGGATACGTGAAACTCAAACAATGCCGCTAAAAGCACCGTGAGAATGGAAGCAGGTGAGGATATTTAAATGGAAGCTTTGAAAATTCGTAATAAATTCATAATTATCGCCCATATGCGGATCTGTACTTTGAAACATCCTATTTTAAAAGCAAAAATCGATAACAATTAAAATATGTTTCGGACATATTCTAAATTCCGAAAGCACAAAAATCTGTATTATAAGATTGCAAATAAACATTACAGTATTAATGAAATAAAATCTTGTGAAATGTTTTCTGTGTTTAGAAAAAGAAAATATGTGCAATAAGTAATTATATTTTATAGATTTGTAGGTGGTGGTAATATAGGCGCAATGTTGTCTATTTAAGCCTGTAAACTCAGTAGTATAGGCGTTAAAAGTACTTCTTACTTATTCTTATCTGAAATCAATTATTTCTACTTTTGAGGTGCCATAATCAGTACATGAGAATACTAAGGGGTAAATATGGCCTAAATTTTAATTGTTTTAGTATTGCATCACAAAACAAGGAAGAGTATGTTATTCAGTGTATAGTACTATAGTAATCTCGCTCCTTTTTTTGCATCGTAATAAGTGTATCTAATGGATGCTTGCTTAAAACTGGATTAGTTTATCCGATTTTTACACAGTTTAGCTGTAACAAATGCTAAAATTCCCTTTCAGCTCTTTTCATATCACATTAGTGATTTGAAAATGCAGATTCAAACGTTTTATTGAAATAATCATATAGTAATTTCATTAGTAATCATATAGTAATCGTATAGTAATTTCATATAGTAATTTCAAACGTTTTATTGAAACAATCATATAGTAATTTCATTTTTCAGCTAGAACATTTGGAGTATCAAAATATCTTTGTTGCAATGTGGACACAGCACTTTGTATTCAAATTTATCACAAGCTAAAGTTGAGTATGTGAGATAATTAAGAATAACTCCGACATTCAGTTATGTTGTTCTCGCTACTTCTAAGATGGTATTTTTTCAGGAAGATTGTTAGGAAGTCACTAATCCTCTATCCAGTCATTTTGTATTACTCTTACGATCATTTTTGACAATTTTGATAAGTTTTTAATCTGCATAAAAATATCTCCCGCGTTGTGAGTACCTCATCTTATTACACTAACGAAGTTCAACAATTGAGCATGAACAATAAATTTTAAAAATAATAATAGATAGGAAAGAATAAATTTACATTTTACAAAAAAGCACGACTATCATTGGTTATGCGAAAGCTTGTTTTACAGGATGGGATCTTTTCTCAAAATTTCATAGTAATGCTATAGTTCATTGGACTGCCTAATTTCAATATAATCGGTCTTCGATGGTGACCTTTACATGAGTTTATTACTCAGCATATGATTGAAGCATTTGTAACGAGAACACACATGCAAATGGAGTAGTACTTACACGCGAAATCAAGCCAACATTTTTTTTTTCAATAAGAATGCATAATGCTGAAGGAGGAAAATTTTCCAGACGGAAAATGAAAAATAAAGTATTGCATTTGAGTATTGATGATAGAAGCTATATGCAATAGTTCATAGTGCCTGTATCCTAAGGATGCTTTTTTACTCAATTTAAACTTATTATAATACTATGAACTGTATGCCCCCAAAAACAATTTCTCCATTTATTTACCAGAAAATCTTGTACTTATAGTGCTTTTAAAGTGATTAGTTTTTGAATGGATTTTGTGGAGATCAATATATTCAGTTGTATATATGTGGGTAAGTAATATAACTGTGGATTATTATTATTTTTTAAAATGCCCACTTCTCATTGTTTATCCTGAAGCAGTTGGCTCGCTTAATGTAATAAATTTTCAATGTACGAAACCGTAGTAATTTGCTAGTGTGATTTAGGATAATGGAATACACTGCTTATTAGAAACATTTTCCTGGCAAATCAATTATTCCATTAAGCAGGTGCGACTGTATGTGTTATATATTTAAAATAAAAACTAAAACAGAATAGAACTTAAAGACTTCATATCACATTAATGATTTGACATTGCAGATATAAATACTTACATGTAAAACCAATAGCGATATAATTTTGCTGAGATCTGTAAGCCATTCTAATAGAGATTGAATGTTGGTGAGTTTAGACTGAATCAGTTTGTCAAAGCTGTGGACTTCTCGCTTGCCTCGAGTACTATACGTGATGGACTTTCAGAACTTTATCTTTTCCCATAGAAGATAGTTGCTTTGTATAAAAAAGAGCATATTTTAAAACTTTCATATCACATTAGTCATTTGAAAATGCAGATTCAAACGTTTTATTGAAATAATCATATAGTAACATGATTTAAAGATTTCACTTATGGTTAAGAAGAAAGTAATGACAGAAATAAGTGTCGGATTTGAAAAGCAATCGAGTGATATAAACAAAATAGACTAGTTTTAGTGAAAAGCACTGCAGTTTCATTTTTTAAAGCTAAATATGTAGAGTTGATCGTTATTATTGTATTATGGAAACCTCTTAAGACAGTTTTATATTTCGAATAAAGCATTGTTTGTTTTCCTATGTTTATGTGATTTATATATCATGTGTACCATACATAAAATAACTGTTGTATAAATGCATACTGATTCAAACTATATTCAAGTGCATTTTACAGTCATAAGCATTTGTACTCGCAAAATGCCAATCAAAATATGTTAGTAAACTAATGAATAAACCCCAATCATTTTCTTAATAATTTAATATCCTCTAAAGTGGAACGTTTTCAAGCTACTTCTAAAGAAAAAAGTATCTATATAAAATATGTAAGATTTACTTAGTTCAGACATGAAAATTGGACTAATATTAATTTCACAGAGGTAAGACAATATATACACTTTTGAAATTGGCCCGCTGTTGAAAAAATCTATTGATATTGTCAAATCTTTAGTCCAAACTAGATAATACTTTTCATTCACATACTCTCCTAGACTGAAAAAATGAACCTATGGGATAGTTTTAGAAAACCGAAACTACCATCGAACATTTAGAAATGATATTACTGAAAATAAATTACTCGAATACTTTCGCAATAAAATCATAAAATACGAAGTCTAGCTTATTAATCAATTTGTCCAATTTTCTTCTGTACTTTTATTCTGTGAGCATAGAAAATGGTAACTCTTCATATGATACATAACCGAAAGAATTTAACAAATTATTTGTTTATACAAGTAAAGCACAAGAAATGGATTAATTAAATACATCATTCAATAGAAAAACCTCGCAGTTGCACAGTAGAGTATAGCGTAAATATAAGAGCAGTGTGAGAAACTAAACACCTGCTAATATGTAACAGAAACACACAGTATCTGGATCATTTTATACCGCATTTATACAAGTCTTCCTCAGCTTTCAGAATGTCGCAAAGCACGATTGAATAAGCAGTTGGGTATTTTTGAAACCAGTGACTTGATGCAGATTTTTAAAACAAATTTTTATGTATTTCATTTAAGGATAAATTAACGCAAAAGAACAAATCTTGGTGATTGATCTGAATGGTTATCTTAAAAAAAATTGCTGTACTTAGAAGTTTCTTTAATAGAATCATTCAAATTAAATTACTACTTAGTGAGCTTGAGGCTTTTTGAAAGACGCCAGTTATTTTGTTTTGTTCCCAATTAAGCACCAGAGATTGTCTTCTAGGACCTTTCCCTTCTATAAGCTGAAGAATGTTTTATTTTCAGAAATCATTTTATGACGTTTGAATGAAGAAATGTTTTTATATCAGAACAATTAGTCGTTCACAGAACCATCTGAAGACATAGAAATCTGATATGATAGTGCTGTAAAACCTAGACGCACTGAAATAAACATATTCCCAAGTCACCTACAGCCGTTAAATAAACGGAAAAACGCCGTCTCTTTGCCCTGTCTTTTTGACGAACTCCGGACGAGAAATAAAATATTTTAGTTTGACTTAACCGTTACGGTTAGAAAAAAATCCCAAAACGCAGACTACCGTTAAAATAACGTCAAACTATTGAGCTTTCAATGTATTTTTTCGATAAAATTTCGTCTAATTAACGTTTCTGCGAAGATCATTTTAAACAAAGTATATCGTCAAATTAACGTTTCCCGAACAGCATTTTAAACGTTAAATTAGGGAGTTTGTTCATACTGGTTTCACTCACGGTAACGCTGACGTTAAATGCAAATGGACAATACAGCGCATGCGCACGTATAAAATCCGAAACGTGGTTGGTCAAAATACTTAGTATGGCGGATAGCGTTAGTGTTAACGCACGAAGAAACTGTATGCACAAACTCCCTACTATATTGACAAATTAACGTTTCTCCGGAGCGCATTTTAAACGTTTATTTTGCGTTAAATATGCGGATTTAAAGCGTTGCCAATTTCCGGTCTTAGTAGGGAAATCTAAACTTGTTTAAACGGAAAAAAAGACGCTTAGAATGACGCCTTTGTCTGGAGCGCCTTAAATTAACGTTATTTTAACGATCGATGTTGCCTGGGTTATGAAAGATGGATGCTAGAAGATTTTTTGCGAGACGAGACATATACTGACAGCTTTTTTGTGAGACGAGACATACATTTTTAGCATAACGATGTAGGTACTTTGCAAGACGAGACAAAGCTTTCAGGCTGTTTTGCAAGACACCTATTTTTCGCCTCGCGTCCATCCCTACATATTATACTGCTTCATTGTCTTCATTGAAATACACTTCGCTAACCAATAGATTAAAGGAGATTCACTACTTCTTAGATGGGGTTCAGTGCTGCAACCCACCGAACCAAAATGAACTGCTCCTGAGTTTCAACTAAACTGGTCGGCTAAGCTCACTGATTTAAAATTATCTTCAGGTCGAAATAACCAGGAATGATATGCTAATGGGCGATGTCAGTCGGATAGTCTGTTTTTCTGTATAGGAAAAATGTATAAATTCATATACATTCAAAATACAATTGCAAAAAAAACATACCGATTAATTTTAAATTATTTTCTTATTGACATTTATGATTAGAAGTTCCAGATTTCCGCCGAAATGAGAGACTAAGGTCTGCAGGCGTAACAATCGTAGTCCAGAGCAGCAGTGAGAGTATGAGTTAAAGTAGTGGTCCACTGGCCGCGGTCCAGCACCGGCCCGTGAATGAAATGATACCGGGCCGCCCAAGGAGCATTAAATTATTTCCATTTTATTGACTGTTGTATTTTCTCTCGGGTTTGTGTGGCTTTGTCTAGTTTGTGCTAATTTATACTTTTCTAATAGAAGAAACCTTGTAACTATTTCAGTTTATTGTTTATTAAACATTTCAAGATTATTAATTAAAATTGCAGTTATAAAATTCAGGGTTCCCATTGATTTAGCGTTCTAATAGGTTAAAATATTGAATCTCTTTATATTCATTTTTTGGTATAACTGTATTATATTTTGAAGGCATGTTTAAATACAATTAAATCAAACTTTTTAACCCCTTACCAGATTTGCCCGAGCTCAGCTCGGGCAGTAAGAGATTTTTTTATTTTTCACGTAATCTTTGCTGATTTTTATTTCTTTTTGCTTTCAAACCTTTTATTTACTTTTCTGCCCACTAGATCGTAGAACTGTACACGATTTAGGAAATCTCGTATGTGAATAGTGTTATTATGCTTAAAAATATGTATATATCAAAATATGCTGATATTTTTTGACCCTCCAACTCGAAAAAATTGAACCGGTAAGGGGTTAAACAAAGCAATCTAAATGAACAATCAAGCCCCACCCTCTCCATCATCGGGCCACTGTAAGATAATCGGGCTTTGGACAGTCCTTGGCTATAAAAAGGGAAGCACTACCTACTACAAAGGAATTTGGGAAGCACTACCTTAAACTACTTGAATAGAGAAAATATCGAGACCTTTCCTTTACACTTTTGCACGCGATTTTACGGTTCAAGGCTCTCGCACGTTTTGTTTGTGAAGTCCAACAATAAGTGTCGCGACGTTTGACAAAAAATAAATAAATAAAAAATGCGCAGATTAAAATGAAATATATTAGTGTAAATCGGACAAAGTTTAAGGTTTCAAGATGGTTATTTTAATATTAATCTCATAATCCCGCAGTAAGTCATAATGTATTTATACACATACACACGCCAAACTATTCCGGAAATCTCGTCGAATGGTCAGTGTTCAGTGTCTTTTTTTTTATTCCACCAGATTTTCAATTAAATATTATTCCTCAGAATGGGTCTTCATGCACAAAACATTTTTTTAGCCTAAATCAGTTTAATGAAGCAAATAATAATTAATTTGGGGAATTCATTAACAATTTTAAGCGGTTTGTTAATCGTGATTGTGTAGCTGTTACAGCTGATATAAAAACACTCATTAGTTGGCGATTTGCATTTGGATAGTACGATTTCCTTATTTGAATATGATAGACACTTTAAATCACAACAAAATTCTTGAAGATTCACACCTTAAAGAAATTACTCGTTTAAAGATTCACCTGTATCAAAATTACTTTCTTCAAACTTTATTTAGTTCCAACACCTTAAAAAAATTATTTGCACAAGTAATTCCCCTTTTTTAAAGCACTGCGATTACTTTTTATTAGCTACCTCATCACTATGAGCTCATATTGTTGGAAATGTGGGCAAATAATATTAATATGATGTTCATTGCTAAACATTTTTCAATATATTATTTAGTACTCAATGACTAAAAACAATGAATTCTTCTTCCAGTAGCAAAACTCACTAAAAAAATTGTCCGTATCTAGCGATAGCATAACGACAGATTAAATAGAGTTATAATAGTTACATTTTTTATTAATTATTTGTAGAAGTAAAGCGTTTGCAACATAAATTATTGTAAATAGAATTGTCTGCTTCTACACTGATTTTTCTGTGGAAGAAAAGTGAAACCGAACAATCAATCTGTCTTTTGTGCATCCACTTCGATATTTTTAGCACTGTTTCATTGAGCATTTGAAAAGATTTTCAAGCTGACTTCTCTTCCTTTTTGTTTCCCATGCAAACGAAAATTGCTTCCAGGGAAGAAATCTTATGAATTGCCTTTTCAGCAAGCGTAAACTAAAAATAGCCAGTGGCTACAAAATACAATATTTAAGAAATCGATTTCAATCTGTATAAAACATAATGTGCGTTACATTTCGAAATTTAATATGCTGTTGGGTAAATAACGAGTATTTATTTGTACATATATCCCCGAGCTTAAGAAATGCATATTGATGATTATTTGAGAATCCACTGAGGTAAAACATATTTTTACGGAAGTGATATCTTGGATTCTAACAATTGTTGTGGGACTATGTTTAAACTTGCATTTTTAATCGTTCCTTATTTTTCTCATCCAAAATTGAATTCATAGTGGGGACTAAACCAAGTGTTTTAAACTGCTTGATCAGGGTATCATTTTTTTAACGTATTAACATTCGCACTGTACTTCCAATTAGAAAAAAATTCCAAATGATATCCTGGTAACCTTTCTTTCCCAATAAATTTCATAAAGGGCTAAATATTTTTTAAAAAGTAAAATTAAGGTGGTCCTGTATACTTAAAAGTTCGATGGTAAATGTTAAGTCTAAACTGCAAAAAGCCGTTTATAAGAAGCCCCATTTTAAAAATATAATATTTAATAAGACACTGACAGGCTAGGCTACTCTACATACAAGCAGGGCAAGAGCGGATCCAGAAACTTTTTCGGAGGGGGCGCAAATCGTGAATACTCATTTTATCTAGCGTAAAGAACACTCAATATTGGTGAAAGCCCCATTTATCTAGTGTAAATATATTTTTTTCTTTGTTCAGTAAACAAACCTTAACTCAATAGCAGGTACCTTATTTTATTTTACACATTCACACAGCTGACAGTTATTTACATAATCGGATTTATATAAAATATTTACTTACCGCATTTACATAAATCTGGGGTTTTGTTGCAAATACAGTTAACAACAATAAAGCATTTACAAGCAGCTGCTTCAAAAAATAATATACATTTTTGGTTAAACTCGTCAGTTATGTGCTTAACGAATATTTATTATTTTTATCTACTGTATTGGCAACCTAATTGGTACAATAATTTTTTTGTTTGAGCACCAAGTTGTATCTTGCCTGTGAATAACGCGTTCTCAAAAGTAAAAGATTATCCGACAAAGAAAGCTTTATTCGTGATTTTAATTTGTGAATGTTTCTAACCAATGATTATGTTTACAAATTCAAAGTAACTCAGAATGTGTGAGATATAACATTTAAGACATTCTCAGATCACACGCAGGATGTTGTAAGATGAATGAAACTTCTGACAGAATCCTCAAGAAAAGATTCTGCAGATGAGTCTAGACATGGTTTCCTGTGAATAACTGTACTGTCTTCACATAAATACTTCGTTATATCAAAAAAAAAAATCTGTTTACAAAACGTACTAATTTTCTAAAATAACATTATTTTAAGCTTGTATTCAATAAAGGGAAAAAATGTGAGGTAGTATTTTTTCCCCTTAAATTGTAATCTACCGCTGTATGTAAAATTGTTACATTATATCATATAAAATTGTATCATAACTTTGTAGTCAATGCATGAACGGAAGATGTTTCTGGATTTAAGTAATGTTAAAATATTATTTTTTTTTACTCGAATACATAAGAATTCGTGTTATTAAGTTCAGAAGAAGGCTAATTTTAAAATGTTAAGAATTACCTTAATAACGCATTTTTTTCAAAATTTCGCCAAAGTTTAGGACAGATGAGGCACCGAAAGATGTAGACCAATTTTATTCATTGTTTGATATTTTTTTAGTCACCTAAATTCGCAACTTTTCCGTGGTATTAAGACTTGAAAAAAAAATTGGTTTTTTTCGGCCCACCCTAATATGTAGAGTGGTTATATAAAAAAAAAAGTCCCCTATAAACAGCATTTCGCGATTGCCACAAACTTTAGCATATGGACCGTGCACGAGTTGCGCTCAAAATACTTTTGTGGAAAGTGTAGCTCAAAAAAAGTCCTCCAGGTGGCACTTTATAATATAAAATCAGTTCAAACAATTACCTAAATTATTTAACAAATGCTCAGAAACTATTGAATAAAAGTTGAAATTGCTTGTGCATTTCGAATTAACCATTTCCCTTCATAAATTGGCTGTTTTTTGTGCAGAACGTCACCTAGTGAACGTTTTTTGAACTATTTTTTTTTTTTTAAATCTTTGATCACATCACATATGTAGTCTTTATGCCAAATCTGGTTTTAATTCGTTCATCCGTTAAACCTCTGGAGCCCTGTTTATAGGGCAAGTTTAATTATCACTCTGTATATATACACTACTGGCCAAATTGTGATTGCGTGTGATTACGGCAACGCTACACTAGGGCGATCTGCCAAGGGGGGGTGCCTTGGTTAGGAGGACTTTCTAAGGGGTCCTAACGCGTATTCGCGTTACATCTGGAGAAAACCTACCAAAACTCCAGACCGTTAGATCGACAGCCGCGCGATGGGACCCTCACACTTCGGCCATCTACCATTTTCAGTGGCCACTGCTGGCCAAAAGTATTGCAAGTTTCAGAAATCTAACTATCGTTTCAAGAATAAGCCCAGAAAAAAAATGGACAGGAAATTTGCCAGATATAAATATTTTTGAGAATTTATGTATAATTGCAAAGAATACATCTGAAAATCACCCAAAAACAAAATGAGAGCTTCAGGAACCAATAAATTAAGTTGGCACCATGTGTTGGCAAGTGTTGTAAAACATTCTGTATTCCATATCTAAAAGAGTGGCTGTTGTGATCCAAGTCAAAGTTGCTCAGCAACATAATGAATGATCTTTAGCTCAATTACATTTATTTATGATCCTCTTTTTTGCAGAATAACTTGAAATGAATTCTTTATTTAATTTTATTCCGGCAAGCCAAAATGGATTAGGATTTCTATAATAACCTATATATTTTTATGCTGTTTTTTCAATAAATTAAATAATTATTTTTGTCCTTTAACTTAATACTATCTTGTCTTTGAAGTCATTAATTTAACATGCTGACATTAAAAAATATCAATTATATTGATTTTTAATTTTGACGGGGGAGATAGGCTTAATCTTTAAAAGGTATAGATTTTTGAAACTTGCAATAGTGTATGTATATATATATATATATATATATATATATATATAATATGTCGTGCGTGAGTGGTTTAGGAGCAGCACAAACGGCAACGTCCATCTGGAATATTTTATTAAGGCATAAATAGACTATTTACAAGTTATGTACAGAGGAGTTTGGAAGTATCTCGAAGTCAGAAAGAGCTGCTCTGCGGTAAATGTCTCCTGGTTTTGTTAGTTAAGTTCACAGAGTGTCCGCTAGGCGGCAGCTCTGTCTTTCCATCATTTAGTTCGTCCACAAAACCGTAACAAAATCCTCATTTGTTAAATTAACAGACATGGGAGGCGCCTGCTGGTGAGACACCTTTATGATTGACAGGTTAGACCCTCCTAGGCAACAAGTATTGCACCATGTTTTGAAATTACAACTTATAATCCAGATGCCCCCCAAAGTGAAAGATGTTTTTATTTAAATCATCGCTTGTATGACATATTCCCCCCTTTTTAAGGTTGTATGACGTATCCCCCCACCTTTTTAAGCTTGTATGACATATATAATATTAATTAAGCTTTATAAATCTCTACTACAACCCATAACTTTGGATCAGCATTAATAATTTTTTCTGTATTGTTCGTCTCAAAATCAGTAAAATTCATTAAATAGTTATGTTTCGTCTTTTACTCATTGTTGGGAAAGGCACTAAAATCGATGCATGTGAACATCGTTCGTGTAATGAGCTAAATACAAGCTTTCATGAACTTCCTCAAAATTTTGGAGGAAGTCTGTAATGATGAGAACAATCAATAGGAAGCTCGGAGTAAAATCTAGTCTGTTCTTGACGCGAAGTAAGCGATTCTAGCAGAAGCAAGTCCCCACTAAGCAACACATGTTATACACCTCATTAAACAAATAGGAAAATATGGGTTTAAAACAATTTCACCCGATACAATCAGTGGGGGAGAGCATTCAATTATTCCGACTATTTCTTCGTCCACCAAATTGTTGTGCTCAGATTAAATCTGTATAAGATAAAGAAAAATTGAAAGTGACAGCTTTTTATTCGAATTACGAGGTTATTCCACCCCCTTTTGAAGTTTTAAACTTTACTGATGGATTACATGTGAGAAACAGCATTAAAGCTCTATTGTCTACCCAGAAGCTAATACAAATGAACTTTTCGTTTATTTCTACCATGCATTTTTTTTTGTCTATAACATATTTTTATTATAAAAAAAGTTACAGATGAATAACTTATTCCTTTTTACGTTTGTCGTTGTTGTTTCAATGAGTGTTTCCAAAACACATATTTTTGAATTAAGTAACACCTCCATACATTCATAATCTCCCGGGCACACATGCATGCGCAACGTTTACATAGAAAATATTAGGTTGTAACGAAAGTTTCCCGCCACCTCAAACATCGTCAGCACACAGTTCGCGTTGGCGTATTTGCTCATATTTTGTCAAACGGTTTTTGGCATTTGGAAGAAAGAGACTTACTTTATAACACTATGGTGTGAAATCTGTAAAAAATATAGTTATCATTAAGTACAAGGTGTCTCAAATGGAACTATCACTCTAGAGGATTAGAACCATCATTGACTTTCAGTTGTGTTGCAAAAAGTCAGCTACATAATATCAACGAATTATGAGTACAGCTTTAAGTACTAATGTTTTATCATGTGACACTGCAGGTTTGATACCGAAAGTTCATAAACAGTTATCTAAGGAGTTAGAAGTGAGTTTTTCAGGCAGATTTGGCGGAAAACTTTCGTTACAACCTGATATATTTGAGAAGTCCGTTAAATGTTAGGAGTTACAATTGTATTAAGTAGTACTGCATATGAGGTACGATGGTACATATATTTTAAATCATACTGATGAAATTAACTTTAGCTATGGTAACTGCTAAAACTTCCCATTGAGACATCATTTCGAAGTAAACGGGGGATAAAATATGGAAGATCCATCCATGTACCTATGTCATGAACTAATCTAGATCCACCTAACACTTGAAATAATCCCCCCCAAAAAAACAAGTCATAAGATGGAAACGGGAGTTAACATGTGTACAAAAATTGAAGAAACCCGGGAAACTATTGTTTGCATCCTTCCACTTTCTTGGATATCTCGACTCCCAATCAAGTGAGGGATATTGATATTTTGTAAAAGAACTTCCTTTGCTTGACTTGTCACGGAAAGGAAGTTCTGCCTAGGAAGATACCTCCTTGAATTGTGTTGAGAAAACGGAATCCATAGCGAAAGAAGCATCACGCTTGACTCTTGAAAAGGTTTATCTTGCTGATTCCCTGTCGCTAATATGCGATAGTATATGTATTCATTTTTTTACTCCATACAATGTTCCAATCATCAAGAGTTTTATGGACAATCCATATATCGTTACCTCCTTGCTATTTATTGGTTTCGCTTTTTGCACTCGAGCAATTTTGTATAAATATCCTATAAGGATGAGCCACTCACATCCTTGTTTAATTTCAGTTGAATGTGGCATTCGTGTAGTACTGCTCACGAATACAACGCTAACAATGTCTTGTGAGTCAACCTTACATTCTTATCTATGAATAATTGCAATAGATGTTAGGGGTCACCCGAATGTTTGCTATTTTTTCCGAAAAGCCCATTTGTTTAAAACCTTTTGATCAAGGCTTTGTCGAATGATTCATTGAGATTTTTTCCATTTTAAAACCCGCATTTTTTAGAACGAACCTAAAACTTGTATTCATTGACTTAGAAAGCTGTTATACAAAGCTTTTTATGCAATAACAGTATATGCTAGTTAGTTTAAGATGTATCTCTTGTGGATAAATTTCCCAAATGTGAAGCAGTCACAGCTCAATTTATATAAAACATCTATGAAATTCAATTATTTAACATCTGTGAAAGTTTTTTGAATAAAATTTTCGTGCCATCTAAACTTGAAGAACATCCGAAGCTAGGGTTTTTGCACAAGGAATTACTCATATTACGCGTGGTTATACACTCCAGCTGTTAAAAAATCTACTAGAAAGATCTAAAAGTCGCCAAGCTTGGAGACTTTTGGTGTACGTGTGTATGCATTTAGCAATCTCAAAAAGAATTAGTCGTAGAAGTTGAAATTTCATATATAAAATTGTTGTAACATCTAGTTGTGCATCTGGATTTTTGGTTCCAATCTACTGGAGAGTTTATTCACAGGACCATCCAAAAGAATTTCAATACATTAATGTCTATGGACATCTTTATTATATTACGTTTGTAGTCAGTCATTGTTTGATCCTTGCCCAAAATATCGCCATTTGTCATGGACCTTGGCGAGTTTTGCCAAAATATCGCTAAATTTGGAGATAGTCAGTCAACTGGTCCATGCCCAAAATATCACCATTTGTCTTCGTCCTTCGCGAGTTTTGGCGAAATATCGCCAAATTTGGTGATATTCAGTCATTGTTTGGTCCATGCTCAAAATCTCGCCATTTTTCGTCGAACTTGGCGAGTTTTGTTGAAATATCGCCAAATTTGATGCCAAAAATAATTTCCCATGATTCAAATTTTTAACCGTAGAATGGTGAAATTTTGTATTTAGAACTAATGTAACATCTAATTGTGCATTTCTTTTTTTTTTTCAATTCTTACTATTAGTTCACACTCTCCCTGTATATATATCTATATAACTTGTTCAAATTTTCAATCGTTAATAACATATTTTTTATTCATCAACTCAAGTTCAAATACATTTTTTTAACTTGTAGTGGATGACACTTGATGTTAATACAGTTTCTTCAAATATTAATTCATTCATTAAATTTAATTAATAAAAAGTAAATTTAATTAATAAAAAGTAACTAAAATAAAAAATTTCTTTGTTGGCCTAAGTAGGAATTGACTTAAATTTTCTTTATATTACTTGTTTATCTACTTCAATTGCGTTAAGACGGTAGAAAAGAACTTAAAACAAGCTGTAATTTTAGTGGATAGGAATGTGTACTTAAATAAAAGCAAAAAGAGCAATTTTTCAGATCATTCTAAACGTTTGTACAATGTACTTAATGATATTATGTTGCACGATCGCAAAAATAAATGGGTTAAATAAAAACATTTGCCTACTGATGGATTGGAAGGATATGAATTATTTGTAAAACATTATAATTCTTTGAATATTCTAAGCATGAGGCAACTTATGGTACCCAGAATGTCACCGTACTCATTCGGAGAGGACTCTATGTAATGCTTGTTATGCATTCAATTTATCGAACATGAAATCTCACGATTGCTGAATCAGATTGAATGAGGTTTTCAGTGGTTAATGCGAAAAAATGTGTACAAGATTGCGGAAAATTGGATGATAGTCAGAAAAAACTGCATGGCTGATTTGGTACGAGTGAATGGATGACGGCGGAAAATTTTATTTCAATTTTCATTTTGGCCCTCTCGATGGCTACAAACGATGTTGGAATTGCGTACTGGCTCCCTTCTGTGAAAATTAAGTTGTTTAAAACAATTTTTGTTCTCGCGTGTCTAATGTGTTCGTGTGTTTTGGGAATTATTCGCGTAAATCGGTGTTGTCGTGCCCATCCCATTCTGTAAAAAACTGTACTGTATTTCCGATGGTGTTTAAAAGTTTGTGAGAGATGTTATGTATTAAAAATATAAGTCTGATAATTTTTAGTAGGTATAGGATTAAGATAAAATTCTTAGTATGCATGATTTCTTTTAAAACATAAAAATTTAGTGTAATATTTTCTAGATAAAATTGTAGAAAAAAGAAACTAAAAGAATATTAAAGTATATTGTACGAGAAACCGAATTTTAAAATAAAACTGTTTAAATTATACTCTTCGTGCTCAGAGAGAAAGTATGCACTTAATCAGACTGTATACCTTTTTGAAAACCACTATTTTTTCTTTCCTTTCCCAGACTCGCATTCAAAGAAAACCTGCATTTGAATTTCTAATGCATATTAAATGCTTGAAACTATGGCATAACCGAGTGGTGTTTTATAAAAGCTAAAAATACTTTAGAATATCTGAGGATAAAAATAAAGTTTTATATGCAGATGAGAATATCATAATACAGCAATTTAATTTCTTTATACTTTAACCTTTCGGAAAAGGTTTTCGACAAACTCGGCTGAAAAACTTAAAATTGGAAGGTGGTGGTATTTTAGTTAAAACGAGTTTATATATTAAAAAATACCACTCTGAATTAATTTTTAAAAGGGATAAGACAAATTTTGTTGCGTCTGATGTGTTCAACATTCATTATTTTCATCTACTTTATTCTTGGTATTACGAAAAGAATTTTAAGTTACAGTAGTGAAAACTTTAATGTAAACTCATAAAGCTTATGTGAAATAATTAATTTGAAAATAATAATGTTAGGGCATCTTGGTAATGGTAAACTTTCAAATGCGAATTATTTGCTTCCGTCTAATTAAGTTATATTTTGTTCAAGATTTTAAAATATAAATTTCTAAACTCGCAGACTATCAGTGAGTTTTATAGTTTATAATCCGTTCAAAGGGTTGTAAAAAAAAAAAAAAAAACGTATGTCATGGTGGTATAAGTTAGTCGGCAATATATACCATTTCTGATTGGCACTTTCTAATGTTCTATTCTCGGGTTTTACTGACCCCCTAAAATCCACATGTTCTTGTAAAAGAAAATCTAGCTTTTCTAGACAGGACTATATGAAATATCTATAGAAGCATAAGGCTTAGGCCACTTTATTCGTCACCAAATAACGTTAATTTCGCGAACTTTTCGAATGAATCTGGCTTGTAATCAAGTTAGGTCTTAAGAATACAACAAGAACGTCATGCACTAAGCCTGGTCTAGTTGGATTCTTGTGGAGATTCTCTCCTCCTAATAGACTTCCTTTATATGCAGCAAACTGATTTTTTAAACGATAAAAGATAACTATTTTTAAATACCCTTACAATCCAAAACATCTCGTTAGTTTTCTGAACACAGAATCCCACTAGTTACACTGTTTTTGTATCAAAATCACGTATAACATTGCATACTTTTGCTCATTTTTAAATACACGGTATGGAAAATATAAAAGCAACGGTTTATAATAACGAATTTTAGAGTCAGAAGAAAATTTTAAAGAATAATATGTAATCTAACAGCGGTGGATTTAAAATGTGAATACGATTAAGTGTTTTATATTAGAAGGTTAAAACTTAAATCAACACATAGACAGACAATTTATTCTATTTTAAATAGATTTAGGATCTGATTTTCCATATTAAAAGAAATTTAAGCTTTTTTAAAAAAAATAGCACTACATCATTTTGAATGAAGTTGTGTACTTGTTATTAAATAAATACTAGTTATGTTGTTTATTGTTATAGTGTTGAACATATTATGTTTGAATATACAGTGGAATGATGCATAAATAGTTGTTATTCTGAACATGCCTCTTGAGTAGATTCAAGAAAATTAAGTAATCTGCAATAATGTTTTAGCTTGCTTTAACAGAAGAGAAGCTTTAAAGAGGTCGCCGTTTATTTCATAAAGTAAAAAATGTTTTATTATGGTTGCGATTAAAAGAAATTAAATTCGTAAAATTATTAGCAAGTTATAAACCATCTCACTTGTGTTCCAGTCATTTTCCAAAAAAAATATCTAGTAAAATATCTCAGTTTTAAATATCAAATGAATAACAATTATAAAACACAATTTTATTTTTGTGTAACATAAATCAGTCAATTTTTTTCAACATTTTAAAAAGAATATTTTAGTATCGATTATTCCGCACATTTAGTTTAGAGATATTTTAAATGCAATATTAATATAACAAGCATAGACTACAGCATTCTTTCTAATTTGTTGCCTAAAACCATGGGAGTAGGTAATTGAAATTGAAGGGAGATAGTTCCACTCCAATAATTGTGTTATCTTTAAGAGAAGAGAAACGTATTAAAGGACATTTCTACATTTGAAATATTTTCTTACATTGGCAATCAATTTAACCTTGCGTTCATAGCCAGCTAACTGCTATAAATACACTTTTAGTTCGAAATAATTTTGTTTATCGTACAATAGCAGAAAATTTGGTGGGTTTTAACTCTTAAAAGGCAGAATATTTTTAATCCTATTTCATTGTTTTTTTTTTTAAAAGGAGTCTTTAACATGTATAGATAAGTAAGTATAGGTAAAAATAAGTTTTTATGTCTGCATTTGAAAAACTCGCTTGTAGTCGTCTCTCGTAATATTACGCTTCAAATTATGCGGCTTCAATTTATGCGGTTTTTGTCAGACTTAAAAAACGGTAGAAAACTGTATATTCGACACGCATAGTTTTTTTTGTGAATAATTTTCAATTTGGATAATTTAAAATGTATTCTAGACAGGACTATTTCTTAGGCAGTCCCAAATATATTTTTCTATAAACCACTTTTATTAAATTTAGAAAAAAATTAAAAACCATACGTCTTTTACAATGTCTATGATTATTTTTTTCCTGGTGAAATAATTTGAATATTAACTACCTTCTCGATCCCGAGACATTCACACTTCGGCCGTCTACCTTTTTGAGTGCCTTATCCACTCGGATATGCCTTAACCATTCGGAGGCTGACTGTATTCATAAAAATATTGTACATTCATCTGAGCTTTCGAAAACAAATTGCAAAATGTTTTATTTGAATTAGTCAAAAAAAAAAGAATCTGTTTTAAATTTGGATTTTTGTTTAAAGACTACTTTTTTAAAACATAAAATATTAACATCAAACTTTTAGGTAGGGAAGAAGAATCTTCATTAATAGCCTTAATTTGTTATTCATTTTGTATTTTACATTGTAAAATCTCTCACTCAAATTTGTTTGCAAGCAAAGGCATTTATTTTAATTTTAGTTCCATCATATTTTAAATATACATAGGTGTCTACATCAAACATATCACTCAGTAGAAATGCAAGTATTGTTATTGCGTTTTAAAATTTTAAACCATACCGCTCATTCATTTATAAATATATGCATACTGGCTTTTCGGATGAATACATTTGAGTGAATATAGAAGTAAT
Source organism: Cheiracanthium punctorium (assembly GCA_038373885.1). Taxonomy (NCBI): domain Eukaryota; kingdom Metazoa; phylum Arthropoda; class Arachnida; order Araneae; family Cheiracanthiidae; genus Cheiracanthium; species Cheiracanthium punctorium. The sequence continues at coordinate 750,539 of JAWZYV010014616.1, read as the reverse complement.
ATGTGAAAACATTTATCGTTACTTTGGGAAAGACACTGCTTAGTTATTCGTTTTACTAAAATAGGTTGATTAGTAAAAATACCAGTCTGTACTTTTCCCAATTAAATATTTTGTCAATGAGAAGTTTCAAATACCATGATATTTGGTTTTTCGTTTACTAAGAAATTTAATAAACTGTAAATATTATCCAGAGAGATCAAGTTTTGAACTCTGCCTTTTCACTGATTAATCATAATTTTCATTTATTCAATACCGATATGTTTTCATTTAATGAGTAAAAGAACTCTATCAAACTTGGTTTACTTCCTGAAATTTTTTTAAGGTTAAATATTTTATAAAAACTTATGTTACAATGAAGTATCCAAACGTATCTTCACGTGATGAGTTTGATGGTATTTTTTTTTTCTGACTAACTGATTTTATAATACCTTGAAAAGCTGTAAAGTTCCGCGAATTCTCAAAATTTTCAGGGAAAGCCACTTCACTTATTTCTACGAATTTCGCGCATTATTAAAGTGGTTTAAGCACCTCTGTTTCTTCTTGTTTCATTGCTCTTCATATATCAAATGTGACCGTAGTCAGTACGTTTCCCACAAATTTGGTACTGAGATAATTATGTTTCTCCTCTTTATAATTAGACACACACCCTTTAGATAAGTAAAGTGCATGGCTCTGCTCAAAGTCATGTCTCTAATCTCACTGTGTTCGATATTTCTTTTTTCATACAACTTCAAGAACGCATCTGATTACAAGTTACAAGCATAGTTATTAGCAATCAAGAGTGTTCATTTTCGTAAATAAATGAATGAGATTAGGAGTTAATTAAGGAAAATCTTCAAGAGGTAGAAATGTATGTATACTGGAAAATTAAATGTCCTAGGTGAATCCAATGTTTTGATAGCTATACAGGTTGACTGAAAATAAACTCAACAGAAAAGCTGCAACAAGAAAAATGTTGTAAAGTACGTTTCTCTTGTTATATATTCTATTGCGGAACTGTTACTGATATCACCTTTTTGCAGACTTCCTGATAAGAGAATTCGTCAATCTGTGTCCCTCTCATGTTTTTTAAGCAATAGTTGTGTAATTTTATATTTGGATTGAAGTGCACGTGAAAGGACACGTTCAAGCCCGTCATAAATCCCCTCGAATTTGTTATTGCGCTAAATCCCTTTCTAGTTAATCATACTATATTGGAAATCAGAAATTAAATGAAATGTTTTTGCTACAAGCATATAAAACAAAAGTCAAAAATTAAAATAATAGTTCTAAAAAGTATTAAAAGGTATAGATGACATGTTTTACTGTTCCTTCAGAGTGATATACGCTTTCAAAGAGTGCATTTTTGAATTCTCACGCTTAATATAGATTGAGAAATGCTTCTCTTGATAAATATGATATATGATTAACCTGGAGGTCGCCACGAAGGTAGAGTAAAATATGCCTAGCTCTCATTTCTGACTCTTGGTTATTAAGAGAGCAGTACAGAGTTTTGTTGATCATAAATATTATTTTCGTAAAAGCGCTTTAACAGAATACCTTTTAAATTCAGTGTAAAAAAATCATAGGTAAACGTTATAATGTCTACTCTAAATTATTTTTTTTAATTACTTAAGTAATAGGTAAAATTTTTGAAGAACTTACGGGATTTTAAAAGTATCAAGTGTCACCCACCCATCAATAACCAAGAAATCTTTCTTCAGACTCCATGGGAGACTTTTGATGGGTACAACAAAATCGATATTTCTGAGCGATTGATTTTGACATGCTTTAAAATTTTGACACAACTGAAAAGAAAGTTTCGACTGAAATTTCCGATTTCAACAAATAAATACTTTATACTAAATCATTACGATGAATAAGGGAGAATAATCTGTATAAGAATAATTTACTATGAAATTTTCCGGTATGATCAATGGAATTTTTAACTCTGGAAAGTTAAAATTTATTATAATAAAACAAAATTCCAAACTTGTTGAGTGAAAATTGTGATGTATTTAACAAGCAAAATTATAAATGTTGAAATACTACTCAAAAGTAACTAAATTATTAAAATTTCGGGGGAAATTGTTTGTACTGAATATATATTTATAAATTTTTCAGAATAGTTTTATTTATTGTAAGAAAGCTACGGTCATTGGATTGTACTATGTCCATGATTTTGATGCAATAATTTTTATGAATGTAACCCAATCCTATTTATGAACATCTTTTCCTCTTTAATGAAAAGGTTTCTGAGTAATAATGGCCCACTTTTAAAAATGTTGTTTTATTTTGTAGAAGTAAAAGCAATTAAACAATGCGCAAATGCTGCTGAAAGAAAAACTGTTTGGAAAGCGCTTTTATTTGATTTGGCATTATGTGATACGTTTTCAATACATTACACAGCTAATTTAATTAGAACTAGAATTTTACTTATTAGAACTATAATTAGAACTTAATTACTTAAGAATAATTCTGCATAAAACAGTGAAAAGCTTTCGTGTTCCTATAAATAATCGCATTTCAACCCAAGGACGTTGTTCGAATGAATCTTTAGTATATGAATTACGTAAGGGTACTTGCACGTCACGCCAATTATTCGAATTGGTGTTTGATGTTCCAGGGACTCGCAAACTTTTGGATATTTTAATTTTCTGGAAAACCTGATTTTTCCTAAGAAAAATGTACATTAAAGTAATGTAAGTTCTTTGGGAAGAGATAGTTAAAAAAAACTTTTGACCTGAGAAAAATTAAGATCTTTTTGTGTGTGTTATGATGGGGTGGGGTGTTTGTTGTTTTGCCTACTTAAATTGTTTTGCCTATTTAATTTTTACAAGGTTTGGACTCACTTTTATCTTGGCTTAGTTCATTAATTAAAAATATACATATATCACCTTTGGAGCATTGAATTTATTTCTTTGATTCTGAATAGCTAATTAAGGATTTACCTGGTACATATTCTCACGGGGGTTAACTTTCGACCCCCTCTGTGATGTCTCTGTGTGTCTCCTGTTACATTTAACCCTTTGAGGCGCAACCCTTTTCCAATGCTGAAAAAAGGGCAGCCGTTGCCATCGCTCGACTTAAATACCAGTGAGATGGCGGACGATCGAAACGTTCATCGCGTGCCACAGATCTAGAGACCCTTTTTTGACGCAGCTGGCTGTTGCCCTTTTCTCAGAATTGGGCAATCTATCCAGCTGTTCTCGCAGTCTTCCATTTTTCAGCAGATGTCAGTGCTGTTAAAAAGAATCGTGACCATTTTTTGACGGGAAAGGACGTGCTAAACTGTAAAGGATTCTCGTGGAGCTAGGTCACCCACAACTATTTTTATAGAAATCAAATCTATTCTTCGTGACTGGCAACAGTCAAAACGTCAGAGTATGGTGTTCCCAGAGCGGGAACACTGCGGGTTAAAGGGTTAACTACTTGTATGTAACTGTTGTTCTATATTTCCCGTCGTGAAAGTTATATACCGCCCCACATCTAGACAGAGAGAGCCTTTCTTTCTTTGAAGTCTCATTAGACTGTTTGCTTTATTACGGACTTTATCAGCCAATTTCATTTACGAACAATGACTATGCACCGTTAATGAAAGCAGTTACCATATCACCATGAAATGGTGATAGGCTCCACCATGGCCGAGTGGATAAGACACCCAGGTCTGTGAAGGTCTAGCTTTCTGACATCGCGGGGCTCTCGATCTATAGGTCTGGAGTTTTGGTCGGTTTTCTCCAGAAGTAACGTAAAAACGCGTTAGACCCTTTCAAAAGTCATTCGAACAAGGCGCCCCCCCTATCCTTGGCAGATAGCCCTTGTGTCGCTTTGCTACAGTCAGTCAATTATGTAACCAAATGCTGGATCCCTTAATCAAAAATTCACTTTTTAGGACGTTTTAGAATCTAGATCCAGTTTGTAGATTTCAAATTACATTATATATAGATCATTTAATTTGACTTGATTCTCTAAATTATTTGTTTATTGACTTTATATTATTTACTTACGCAGTTTCAATTGATTTTACTTCATGATTTTTTCCCTTTTATTTCAAATTACATGATCTATATATAATGTATTTCCATTGTATGGAAAACGGTCTTTCGCAATGTTTTGAATCGATTCTCTAAATTATTTGTTTATTGACTTTATATTATTTACTTACGCGGTTTCAATTGATATTACTTCATGATTTTTCCCTTTTATTTCAAATTACATGATCTATATATAATGTAATTTGACATCTACAAACTGGATCTACATTCTAAAACGTCCCAACAAGAGCATTATTGATTAAGGGTTCCAGCATTTGGTTACATAATTGACAGACTGTTGTACACAATACAATAAAATGGTGATGAATGAGCAGCAACCTTTCTGTGGAGAAACGTCAAACCTTGATTTGGTACTTTTTAACTGATCAGTGGAACCAAATCCTAGAGAAACGTTTCTCCATAGAAAGGAAGCGGCTAATTTAGCTCCATTGTATGGCGAAATGTTGAACAACTTCTGTTAACAGCGTATTATTTATTCTATGAAGAGTTAACTACTTTTACTTCTTTAAACTGGCAATAGATGGCAGCACAAGCAATTTATCTGCTCTTCAACATGGAGAATTATGAATCTTGCTCAATGCTGTATCATATGTAGTTCGATTTTCAATTATTTTAAGGATTAAAACTCTAAAATATTTTAATTTTTCTGGTTAGATTTTATAAATAGTCCTCATTGACTATTAGCACGTCTTTAGTTCTTTTAAAATAAATTTATTCCTTTGTATTTTTGCATTTTTATAGTGCGTTTGCGCAGCGCAAACGGCGCCCGTCTGCAACATTAGATATTCCCTCCATCATATATTCTGCAAGTAGTCAGAAGCTGTGTTTTGTACTAATACTTTTCAAATTTTACGAATATAAGTATTCAGTATTAAGTATTCTTTCACATTTTAAGTGTATTTAAGTATAGTATGTTTGCTGAAAATTGTTTGATTGTTATTGTTATCATGCTATAAGCATGCGATATTAAAATTGTATTTCTTAAATTTTCTTAGATTGTATTCCATCCCAAAAGTTCCTGGGATACCTTCAAATACATTCTGACTCTTATTTTACAGCTACATTCAGGATATTTCTTCCCAAATAGTTTTACCAAGCCACAGCGATCAAGTATTTAATTATTTAGCTAAACTAGTAAAAACGGTCTTTTGCAATGTCTACATTGCCTGAGAAGTCATTGCCTGAGAAATTGCTTCAGAAAGTTTCTCAGGCAATGAGGTAAGTTCAATCATTTTAGATAATGTTCAGTGTATTCTTGTGATATATCGAATTGGATTTTTTTTTAAACATTAATATGAAAACTACTGAACTATACCTTTTAGTAAGAAACTTGCAAGTAATATATATTTTTAATTGAATTGCTTCAATAAGACTTTAAATTTCCGGCCATTGGATCTCGTCACGAACCAACTATTTTGGCCACTTCGATAATTTTCAATTCATAAAAATTCCCTAAACTAAATATACACTTAAAATAACTAAAGCACTTTGTGAAAAAAGACACATAAGATGTTACATGTAAGTTGATACGTACGTTTAGACCAAAAATTCTTTCGGTCTTCCTCAGTCAAAGCCCTTTGTCACACGAGTTCCCTCTGTTTCGTGTGATGAAGGGCTTGGACTGAGGAAGACCGGAAGATTTTTTGGTCGAAACGTACGTATCAACTTACATGTACCATCTTATGTATGTTTTTTCAAAGTTTTTTATTTATTTTATCGTTTAACACGAGTATTTTGAGCGTTTTTTCAGTTAAATGTATACTTATTTAGAGTATAAAAATAATGTTTTTCTTTTTAAAAATGTTTAGTAAATATATTTTTGTAAAGTTCTGTATGTAAGCTTATTTTCTGATGAATAAGTCATGTTTTCCACCTTACTATAAGCTTTTCATCGGTGTGCATCCCATATTACATTAAAATTTATATTTTATTTCTTAGGTAATGGCAAAACTGTTTTTGCGATTAAACTTTTATAATTAGTTTTCTCCTGTTTTAGAAAGGTTGAATGATTATAGTTTTAGAAACAAGAAACTCGTAATTTTCAGATTCCTCATGTGTTTAATTCAAGAATAAAACCAGTAGTGCAGCTGCCTTCTTGAAACGAAATGTGGATTCCTGATTACAAAATTATAATTAAACAATAAAATTCCCCTTCTTTGAGATAAAGTTTGCCTCTTTCACTTTTACACTACCCTCATTCCTTATTACACACTTTTTACTGATTACGTGCCTCACCTAAATTATATATTTATGTTTACTGCATTATTATGGGATTAAATGTAGAGGCAGGATTCACAGTCTAAGTAATTTCTAATGCTCATTTCGCCCTGTTTTTTTATGTCAGAAAGTGAAAACATTAGAATCGGAATTATATCCTGACTAAAAATAAATTCTGAGCGTGTAGCGTAAATAAACGGAAATTATTCTAGTCCTGCATAGATGAAATGATTAAAAAAATAATTTCATTACATTTAAATTCATCACTCGTTACTGCATCTGCTTTTAAAATTATATTAGTAGTTTTTATTTCTAAATTACGGTTGTTCAGCATGTCACTCACAAAATTTTTAATTTTTTTTTTAAATATTTTAATGAACAGATGATGGTAATATTTCTTAATGACATAGATTTTCACGGTAATTTCCTTTGCTTCATAATAATGAACCGTATGTTACTTTTAATACATGAATTATATGTCATTTATTTATTTATTATTTTTACTTAGTCTTTCTGAAATTTTCAAAATGCAAATTTTAGTTCGTCATCTAGGTTTCTTTGATTTGTTTTTCTTTCGATATTGGAAAAAAAAAAGCTGTATTACGTACACTTATTACGTACGCAATCCCTCAGGCGATGAACTCTGGAATTTCTTTTATTTCGTCATTTCGAATATACGTTGGACTGGGCATGCCAATTTTTTAAAAAAATTGCCACTTTTTTGATATTCCCCAGAAATCTGCATTCTTAACCGGATCTGTATCCAGAGATGAGTTGGCTGTCGAATGATACGGACACGTGAAAATAGGGATGCCAACATGTAAACCCTTCGAGGCGCAACCCTTTCCCAATATTGAAAAAAAGGGCACCCGTTGCCATCGCTCGACTTAACGACCAGCAAGACGGCGGCTATGCGGCACAGCCAGCTTCGTTAAAAAAGGGTCTCTCGATCTGTGGCACGCGACCAACGTTTCGATCGTCTGCCCTCTTGTTGGTAGTAAAGTCGAGCGATGGCAACGGCTGCCCTTTTTTCAGCATGGGGCCATCTATCCAGCTCTTCTCGCATGCTTCCATTTTTCAGCAGTGCTGTTAAAAATAATCGTGACCCTATTTTGACGGGAAAGGACGTGCTCAAAAGTAAATAGTGGAGGTCTGTCACCCGCCACTATTTTTATAGAAATCATATCCATTCTTCGTAACTGGCAACAGTCAAAACGTCCGAGTTTGGTGTTCCTAGAGCGGGAACACTGCGCGTTAAAAGGGTTAACTAAACGAAAGAGAGCAAAAGTAAATTTGTAAATAAAAATCAACATGTTCGTACTATACGTGTATGCGTTTCCCCCCCTGTTTATTGGATCCCCCTTCAAGCGTGTGTCTCAATTTGCATGTCCGAAAAAGTTGTTAGAAAACTGCTCGTCCTGGCTACTCGTATCCACTGGAGACGCCAATGAAGCACTTCTCCACTGGATCCCACAGTTTTCCGTCTGTTGCGGACTCCGGCGGAGTCTCTCCGACTACCCGGCCGCTCGGCAGTGGAGCCCTCCCGGTGCACGCATGCCCCGAAACACCCGGTCTCCCCCACCACTCCGCGTCGCCCCGAACTCTTCCTCCCCCTTCATTCGTGTCTTACCTTCCGTCGGCGAGACATTCTAGCTCGGAAAACGAGAGACGGGAGACCGCACGCTCTCTGCCGTATAGCCCTCACTTCACCGCGCGCGCGTGGTTTCTGGCTTTTCGCGTCAACACTCTCGGTTATGTAGAAAAAATCCGAGACACGTCTCGGAAATTCGGGAGTTCATAGCATTTTCCCCCCCCTTTCCTTTCCAACCAAAAAACCCCCCTTTCGTTCGGGGGGCAAATATTGAAATCCGTTCGTTTATTTATTTATTTTTCCCTCTCTTAAATTCGGGAATCTCTCTCTCTCTCTTCGAGTATACCTGCACACAACGCACGTGCGACTGGGACTCTTATGGACTGTGAGATGTAGAGGTGTTCCGTCGGCTCTCTTGTTGTCATTTCATCCTTCTTGCATTGCACCTGCAAGGAACTGTGGATTTGAGAGGAGAAAAAAGTCATCGCTTTTAGAGAGTTTCTCTCCTCGGAAACAAAGTCGCATCTCTCGTCTGACCGTATTTACTTTTTTACTTTTTTTTGCTTTACTTTCGGAAACGGTGACATTTCGGCGGCAACATTGAACTACTTTCTCCGGTGCACTGAGGAATGTAGAGGAAATATTAACGCGGCTGTAATACCTGGGGTAAGTAGATGCTGTTTTTTAGTGTGTACTCTTCGTAGCTTGCATCCATTTGTTGGTATGACGCGCGGTGAAAGAGCGGGACGAGCCAAATGCGTTTCCCTAAAATGTTACAAACGCGCAAAGTCTGAATTTCGTAAATCTCGGGTATTATTTTTTGCTGTGTTAACGAAAGTATATCCCGCGCGCTTGAATTCTACAGATCTCTCCTGTGAATTCCACATGCAAAGGAAAAAAGGAATCTGAGACATCTTTATTGTGAATGTAGTGTTTGCTTCCAAGTTTCTAAAATAACGTAGAAAATAAATTGAATGACATTGCGTCTAAAAAAATGTATTGAGTGTCATTTTTTTAAAGGTAAACATACGAAAAATGAAATATAATTCAAATAGCGTGTAGTTTTCAAATAGGACACTAAAATAAGCAATGAATGAAAAATTATTTCGTGATTTTCCACTCTTACAATTAACATAATTTTAGTCGGCCCTGTCTTTGTTTCATTCTTATGTTAAGATAACTCTTGTTACATAGAATGTAAACAATTACACGCATATACATAAGAAAAAGTCTTTGAATCTTGAATGAGGAATTAGATATAAGCGATTAAAATACGGGGAATTTGATTACAACTGATCTTTTCATTTAAATACCTAGGTAAAATGGAAGGTAATTTATAAGGGTATGGCCCATCCGAGAAAATGAACGCGTAACTTTAATTTCAGTTAATATTAGTCAAAGAAAGAATGATTGAATTGGTGTAAAATTTGCGACAATCGGGGAAGTTGAGAGTAAAAACTTTCGGGAGGTCTCAAAAGGAAGAAAACTTAGAATTCCTCACAAAAAAAGCTTGATTATTGATATTCAGTTAAAAGAAACCCAAATATGTTGGGGGGCAAGGGCATACCCCCGAGGCCCAGCCCCTGTCTACGTTACTGGTGACAACTGGTGAAAGGAAATTTAATATTGTATCATTTTTTTTTTCTGAGAATCTAAATTAATAAGGACGTGTGCAGTTTATTTATTTATTTATTTATTTATTACGTTTGAAATAGAAGGTATAAAAATATTTAACAGAAATTATTTTTTCTGGATGTATTATTTCAAAACTTCTCAATGAATTCGTTACTTAGTATAAAAACTGCATTTTTATTAGTAATACTTATTGAAAAGTTGTTTGTAAAAAATGATCAACTTTGGAGAATAAAATGACAGGCTGCAGGAACGCAAAATTTTTTACTGGCAAGTGATTCCATCAAATAAAATAAAGCTAACCAAAAAGGAGGGTAAATAAAGTTAAAATTAGTAGTTCTGGTTTTGCGTGATGTTGAACTTTTTTTTCGCTTCAGTGTGTCTTCGTAGAGATTAATTACGCGATTATTTCAATGGTTCTATTTTTATGATTATATGAATCAGAAGATTAATTCCGAACGTTGTCACCAAAAGTATGTTCTCGGGTACGAAAAACATTTCGGTACATTGATAAATTGGACTTGAGTGGTGTCATATTCGACGTTTCTGTTTCGTATCTTATTTTAAAAACCAGTTTGCTACATGATTTTATTTCTTTTTGTCATATATTAAGCATTTCGTTTGAAGTAATAGTGGCAAGATGATTTATTAATGTCTGCCTTTTCGAGCTTGCATTCGTTTTTATTTTTTTAAGATGCGAATAAGTCTATAAATGAAAGGGATATGTTGATATATAAATTTTGGCTGAATCAAATATGCATTTTTAAACAATCGAATCTATTTTAAGGAAAATTATAATACTGAATGTATCTTTTGTTGTAAAATATAATATTTCTTCGAAAGAAAACGGACTTTGTTAAGGTTAAAATTACTAAAACGATGCAGTAAGTAAAATTAAATTAAGTTTTCCTTCAAATCATTAAGGTAGGATATTTTATTTTTGCTTTTAGTTTGTATTCACAGTTCTAAAATTCTTTTCCGTATTGTCTCTGGTTAAGATTATTAGTCAAAATGACCAATATTTGAAGATATTTGAATTATTGGCTATTTTGAGCATCAACCTAATATTATGTTGTTTTACAGAACTTGGCAACATTTTATTAAACTGTGTGTAAAGATAAAAATTCTTAGTCCCTCTTTGTAATTATATTTCTTTGAAAATATTTCACTGAAAAGAAATATTACGTGTACGTATATACGAAAAATACGTATGTATAAACTATGCCTGTTTGAAAAATAATTTTTATAAAAAACAACATATTTTTTCTTAAATAATTCGGAGTGTGATATTTCTCTATGGAGGATTCTTTTATGTAAATTTGACAATATATATTACGAAACTAAATTCAAATATTTCAGTTAATTAACAGTGGAAATACTATAATTTAATCAATTATCAGATATGTATCTTAATATTTCGTGTATTTCCTATAATATTCAAATTTATCCATCTTTGGAATAATATTACCAAATTCACTAAAATAATTTTAATGGTTAAAAAAAAAACAAGAGATAAATATATATTGTATACTTCAGATAATGTTATTGGATATCGGTTCTCTTCTATTAATTGCTTTCTTTTGAAAGTATAATTTGTATTAAGGGATTAACAAAATCATGCACTTGTGAAATCGTTATTGCTTTGCACAAAGTCCGAACGAAAGTGCAATGTTTTACAAATTTTCATACATGATATGTATTAGAATCGAATTCAGTAAATATAATTAAATATAGATGCGTAAAGATTTAAAATTATATCTTTATTTATTAATACCTTATTTTAACTAATATCATTAAGCATGTTATAAAAGCAACAACTCTTACATGGCATTCCTTTTACATAAACATTCTTCGCCTATAGATGGCGTTTTACGATTAGCGGTAATTTTGAACTTTTCTTGTTAAAAACAAAAGTTAAAATGAATTTGAGAGTTTATATTTTTAGCCTTCAAAAGATTAAACTAACATTTATTGATTCTTCCAAATTGTTTTCATGTATTCTTTTTAAACTAATGTGTTATTATCTAGGTATAAGTAGAATAATAAATCTAAAACATGTATTTATTACCAATAAAAAGAAAATAATGTATAATTACTATTACTTTATTTGTATCTTGCTAAAATGTATTTTACAAGTAATTAAAAATAAGATTTAAAGTGTAGCCGGAAATTTTTCGGAGGTATATGAAATAATGTCAAAAAATAAGCAAAATTTCTACGCAAAATCTCATGTCAACTGTTTTCGACCAACAGTAAGATGAAGATAAACTGTACAGTAAACATTTTTTGTTATTTTGATGCGTAATACAGATTTTATTTTACGATTTTAGATGGTTAAATTACTATTGAAAGCTTCTTTGATAATTTACCCCCTTTCTGGTTGCTGTACGAGTGTCAAAATTTTATAATTTAGCGTTTTTGAGAAAACGCTAAATTATAAACTTTATCGCATTTATCTGATAAATGGCGCATTAAGAGTGCACGCGTAAATTATAAATATACATATAGAAATCTCAACTCTAATATTTTCTATAGTAGACAAGGCACTGAACAAGATAGACTGCTGAAGTGTGAAGGTCCCGCGTGGTTATAGATCTAACGGAGTTTTGGTCGTCTCAAAGTGTCGTCATTAATACGCGATTAAATCTCTTAAATGTCCTCCGACCAATCCCCCTCCCCTCACAGGAGGGAGATGCCCCTAATGTAGGCTTGCCACAACACTAAACTAAGAAATATTTGCTATAATTTTCATCTTATCATAGAAATCATTCAGCCTTATTTTCTGCAACGAATATATTAAGCCAAACATATTGTTTTAAAAGTACTCTCAAATCAAAGAAATACACGGTGAGTGAGCAATGACATGTTTTTCTAAGTTTCAAAAATATTTCGTGTGCAGCTAATCAGAGCAGCACCAGTTTGAAGGACTCCTTAATATGAAAAGGGTATAAAATGAAGCCTTTATACGTATATATTATAGTTTATTATAAAAATAAATTCTATTTGGATTATTCCAAACAGAAAACTGAACTTTTATATATTTAAAAAAAATAAAATTTTAAATACTATTCCGTAAAAAAAAAAGGAAAAAGAACTTCGGAAAAATTCATAATATCCTAAATTTTAATAGTTGAAAGGGTATGTTAAATGTGTAAAAATCCAGTACATTTAAATAATGAGTGCTTTCTACAAAATAATAGTACTTAAACTTTTCGTCTACAATATCATTTATAAACATGACTACGTAGCAATATATTCCATTTTAAAATGTATTTTCTACCCACAGCAATTTTCGTAAACTCTTTGTTCAAACATGTTCTACCTTAAATACATGAAAATATTTTATGCATTACTCTCTAAAACTGTGTATTGATTTTCAGACTTGAATATTTGAAAGCTGTTTCTCTCAAAGAAAAATAATGACATTAGGTACAATACAAGATGTGAGTTATGTATTCGAATAACTGCCAGTCTTAAAATTTTTACTTTCTCCAGAACCATTTATTTTAATACGTTTTCTTTAAATGGGATGATTAACTGACATAAGATGCATAATCCTGTGTCAACTCAGGTTCAGCATTATATTTCTACAATTATTTAATGAATGTATCGTTTGCAAAGCCTCAGTAGCTCAAGCGAACTGAAGCAAGTATTGTGATTGGTAGAGAGCTGTAATTCACAGGATGTCTGTCATTTTGCCTGCCTGACAGCAGTTTCATTGCTAGTACGATTGTTTGATGATAATGGAGTTAGCAAGTTGGAGTAATTAAGAATAAAAAGCAACGTACGAAATTGACACGACTTTTCAGTTCGAGTCGAGATGTTGGATGCGACTTATGTGACGTTTCAGTAACTTGGCAAATTTTCAGAATATCTGTTTCAGTAAATTGTCAAAATATCTGTTTCAGTAAATTGTCAAAATATCTGTTTCAGTAAATTGTCAAAATATCTGTTTCAGTAAATTGTCAAAATACCTGTTTCAGTAAATTGTCAAAATAACTGTTTCAGTAAATTGCCAAAATATCTGTTTCAGTAAATTGTCAAAATATCTGTTTCAGTAAATTGTCAAAATATCTGTTTCAGTAAATTGTCAAAATATCCGTTTCAGTAAATTGTCAAAATATCCGTTTCAGTAAATTGTCAAAATACCTGTTTCAGTAAATTGTCAAAATACCTGTTTCAGTAAATTGTCAAAATACCTGTTTCAGTAAATTGTCAAAATACCTGTTTCAGTAAATTGGCAAAATACCTGTTTGTGAAGCATGAAATGAGTCTACTCTTTTAACTTACCTTTTTTTTCCAGTTTTATACGTTATTCCACTGGGGAAAAAACATTTATATAAATTGGAAGTCTTTGAATTATCTTCTTAATGTTCAATTAATGATATTTCTATGAACTCCTGAACTGGTTTTCTATCGACTTATCCAAATGAAAGAAAACCATGCATCTATATTCAAAATCTCATTATTTGGAGGTCCTAAGCTCATAATGTGCCCTGGGAGATCCTAGTACGACGATGAATTTTAATGCACCTGTGTCGAACTATTACGCTTTAACCACGCTTGGGTCATAAATATTTTACGCGGATCGTAAACATTTTCGGTTTCGTGTGAGTTTTACACGTACGCGAGGCTTTTTATCTTCTTACTTCTCTAATATTTTCAGGTGCTATTCTTAGAACTCGTGTGGCTGGATATATGTTATGCACTGTTTGGGAAAATTGGCAAGGAGGTTTTATTTAAAATAATACTCCAGTAATTTTTACTATTACCGTCGAAGTTTACAAGTGGATGTGCGGCTTCATAATACTTTTGAAATAACTAATTTACGAGAGGTGATTAAAAATTATGTGATTTTGAATTATCAGGGGTATAGGGGAAACGTACGAAAATATGAAGCAAGTTTGAGGAGATTTGGTTTCAAATAAATAATAATATGAACTCTGCACGCATTGATGCTTTTAGGTTCAACACGACAGCGACCACATGGTATGAGAATTCTCATTTGTGACAGTGAACAAAATGCATGTGTTAATTATTAAATTGATTCGGATTGCAGATAGTAGATATGGGGTGTGAAGGACCACCAACTTTGAAAATAAATATCTCAAAAGCGGTGATTGATAGAAGCATGAAATCAGTAATATGTTGATTTTAAAAAAATTGCGATTTTGATATGCAAGGCACAAAATTTTAGTTATAAATTGCGCCGATAGAGGGCGCTGCAAGCGGCAACACGGAATTTAGAAAATCATAATTTGTCGCACACTTGAACGCTCCACACATTACCCCCCTTCATTGTCCAAAACTTAACGTCTAGGCTGCAATATCAGGCAAAAGCGTCACAGGTCATTTTTTTCCGAGAAACGATGGTGAGTTTCTCGGAAACATTTGTCGCCACTCAACAATTGTTGGATGATATACCGGATACAGCATGGTTTATGCAAGATAAGGCTCGCCTACACCGTGTCCAGGGCGTTGTGTATTATCTTGATGAATAATTCGATGATTGCGTTGTTCGAGCTATTGCGTTGAACTATTCGACAGTTATGGAAAAGTCATCAATTGACTTATGTATTCTCTCGCCCGCACCCCTATTCCCCAACCCCCTCAATTTTTTCCTCAATACTGACCTGGAATGTAGTGTGAAAGATGCGCATATTAAATCGATTTCATAGTTCTCGCTGTCTGAGCTCGCTTTCTGGTATCCATATTATTACCGCTTACTGCTCCATCTATCGGTTAAATTTGTAACTAAAATTTTGTGGCTTCAGTATCAAATTCTTATGGGTTTTTTTAATCAACATGCAACTTATTTCATACTTCTATCTACCACCATTTTTGAGTTATTCATTTTCAAAGTTAGGAGTTCTTCGTGAAACATCATGCAGCTAAATCTACGCATAGATCAGGAACATACATTTATCTGTCCAGAAAAAAATGCACATTTCATCTTCTAATCTCAAACTAAAGATAGCAATAACTCATAGTTAGATATAGATAATTACTTTTTTTAGTGTTCATATTAGTCTATAGAGATAACGATATATCTCTTTCTTGAAACTCGTAGCGATTGTATTTTTAAATTCTCCCTCTACAGCGTCTTGGGATTCCGTATTTCTTCACTTAACATATGATATGATACATGCCGTATGTTTTTGAGTAGTATTTTTTTTATTATTTACACATTGCTTTCATTCTAGTAGACAAGATATGAACTCTAATGTATTGTAATGAGCAGCTTAAAAAAGAATAACAAGTAGTTATAAGATTAAGAAAAAGTATGGGTAAGCATAAAAATTCTAATCTTCACTTCATTTCGAAAAAATATAAGGTGAAATGTAACTGATCTCTAGCAAAGGGATTTTAAATTGTCCTGCAAAATTAATTTCAATAACAATTTACAGTACAACTAGCAAAAAGTAAGGCCACTTAGGGTAGGAAAACGTATCTAGATTAAATGAAAAACTGGCACAAAAGGATTAGTAAAAGGTGTATGGGGGGGGGGAAGTAAATTCAAAATACAGTTTAAAGACAAACCTTTTTTTATGTATGTACTGTGCATTGCTATTTTCTAAAGATTACTTTTTTTTGTAATCCCGTGAGACTTAGAAAACCTTTTAAATGTCAACTGTTGCAATTGACTTTAAGCAAGTTTCTGAAACGTACTGATATATATTTTTTTATTGGAGTTGTTAAACAATGCATTCTCTAACATAATAAAGATAAAATTTTCAGATAAACCTATATCCCTCAACTGTAAGAGGCTTTCATACAGTGATATTCATAATTGAAAAACAAATCGTTTTGGTGGGAATATTTTAAAGGCGTTCTCTCAATAAATTTCATGAAAGTATTGTAAACAGTTAATCAGATTATGAAATAAAGTGTATTAAAAAAAACGAAAAAATCGATAGATTGTTTGAAATGCTTTTCCTTGCACAAATCAATTGCATACTTTATTTTTGTGTTAGATACTCAAGAACTGTAATGTGGGGATAATATTTTTCAGTTGAGACAAAAACGCTTCAAAGGGAATAAAGTTTAAATTTGTGCTCAGGAAATTGGTTACTATGTTTTGCGTACATCAGGATATTGACGGTTGCTCTAGATTATTTTCCTTTGAAGTACTATGATTTCTTATTGATTTTTTAGAATGAAAATTGCATTTCTGAAATTGAAGTTTTAAAAGATCTTTGCTACATAAAAGGATTATTTTGTCCATTGTTGTAGTGTACTTTATTAATTTAATATATCCCATGTATACATTTGTTTACGAAGAAAGTGTTCTAGAAAAATTTACGGACATTGTAATTCGAAGATATAAATATCTTATACCCTATTTTAACTGTATAGGATTTATATTTTCGCTTTTTTAAGTGGAGTTACAAGTTCTATAGCAAGTAGAAGTAGTTATTGGGTGGATTGTGTTAATTCTACTAAAATATTCTAAAAAATCAGTTCGAAAATCACAAAAATATAATGGGGTAGTACTTTTTTTAATGTAATACTTTTTGAAAATGGTACATGTGTTTTGTAGTAGTTGTGGGTGTGTAAATTAAGGAGACTAAAAGAAGAAAGTTATGAAGTTCCATTCCTTATTTAATTAAGCTTACGGTGAAGATTTTATTACTGAGGTAATTTTATCTTAAATCAACCATATTCAGGTACTGAATTATACATTAACAGTCTAATTTTGCATATTAACACGTTTCATATTTTGCGCGGATAAAGTGAAATTAGTTTACGGATGGAAACTACAAAGCATCAGAAGAACGCAGTTAAAATTATTTTGTTAAAGTATATTTACTTCTAGATAATAGATAAACTTCTTTTAACAATTGAGTTAGGCTTTATTCGTATTACCAGGACGACTTAAAAATAATCTCAATTAGATAAAAAAAAACAGTATAATTCAATAAATCTTAATTGTTAGAAGATGTAAATTAGGAACAGCTGGAATTTTATTTTTGTTTTATGACTCACTAATTTAGTGTGTGTGTGTATATATATATAATATATAAATTTGTTTTATAACTCACTAAATTGATATACAGTATGCCCCTCAAAATTTCGGAACGGCTGCTGCTGTATTTATAAACGTGGTTTCTAGGTATAGTAAATTGGATATGCGCTACCGAATGAGACCGCTCACAGCGCCACCTCATGGAAAACTGCGGAGTTAGCTTTCGTATCTCGAAAACGGTACGAGATAGGGGAATACGTGAATCACGAAGTTGTAAAACGTTATCGGTTTAATACGAAAAGGCACCTTATTGACATAGATGTGAGAAACAGAACGGTTAAAACGTGCATTTGTATTTTCGTGATTTTCTTCTCTGCGAATGTGAAAAAACGATTAAAGAAAGAAGAAAACAATTATGTATAACAATATACCGTTATGTAAGACGTTCGAACTTCGCACCGTCAGCAGCAATGCACATTTGGATTCTCGTTTGAATTTCACATTGCACGCGTTGGAACATTGAGGTGTGACACGTTGGCGCAACCGTCCGTAATGCGTCGTTTAAGGTCCTGCAATGTTTGTGAAGGGGTCGCATATACATGATGTTTTAGGCATCCTCACAGAAAAGAAGTCCAGTGGAGTCAGATCAGGCGAACGTGGAGGCTATTCTTCGAAACCGCCATATCCCATTATTTGATTCCCGATTTCCGTGCCGAGGTACTGCGTCACTGGAGATGTCTTGTGAGCGGGCGCTCCGTCATGTTGAAAACATACATTCGTAAGATTAAACACCGGCAGGTTCTCCACAAAATCAGGCATTACGTTCTGCAGCAGTTGTAAATACCGTGCGCCTGTAAAGGTACCATCTTAAAATATTGAACCGATCAACTTGTTACTGTAAATTGCACACCAAACGTTAATACCAAACCGCACTTGATGTCGAACATCGGTAAAACATCTAGGATTTTCCAGCTCCCAGTAATGGGTATATTGCCTATTGTACATGATATTCCGTGAAAAGCATGCCTCGTCCGTCCACCTTACATCTGCCAAGAATGTAGGCTGGACCTGTATCTGATGATTCATAATGAAGTTGCACTATGAATAGCGTCGCTCGGTATCCCCGTGCTGTAAAATCTGCTGAGGCGTTGGTCGGTATGGATAAGCGCCTGATTCTTGTAGGACTTCCCAAACCTGACTTTTTGAGAGGCCACAGTGTTCACTGATCTGTCTTGTACTGCATTTCGGATATGCGAGGGCGTATGCTAGTACCTCATCTGGTTGAACTTAACGTCCTACCTTAGCTGGTCTGCCAGATCGAGCTCGACTAGTCATGCAGCCTGTATCCCTTAAACGTTTTACAACAGATAGGAAGGTTTGATAAGAAGGATGCGAACCTGCCAGGGAAACATTCCCGGTACAACCTTGCTGCTGATCGTGCCTTGCGTCCACATCCACCGTACAGTAAAACCATCTCGCAATACCCAGCTTTGGAAAATCGCTCCATAGCCATGCCTTTAACATAGTATAAACCCAACTAGATGTCTCTTTGATGCTAGTGGTTACAAGTGAACAGGTGTGACGTTTCTTACGTATTTTCATACTGTAAAAATTTCGAACATCAAGTGCAAGTTGCGTTGAGTTGATGTTGAGATCAGTAAAAGGATGCAAATCTCGGGGCTTGAACCAGAGTCTTTTGAACTAAGAATCGCAAGCGATACCACTGTGCTACATTGAGGCGTCGTGTTGATCTCGAAAGATTACATTTTCTCCTTCTGTTCACATTTCGTGACGTCACAGTGTAGGAAATCACGAAAATACAGATGCACGTTTTAACCGTCCTGTTTTTCACATCCATGTCAACGAGGTGTCTTTTCGTACAAAATTGATAATGCTCTACAACTTTGTAACCCACTTTTTTCCCCCCATCTCGTACCGTTTTCGAGATACGAAAGCTAACTCCGCAGTTTTCCACCAGGTGGAGCTGTGAGCGGTTTCATTAGGTAGCGCATATCCAATTTACTATAACTAGACACCACGTTTATAAAACTAGCAGCAGCCGTTCCGAAATTAAGAGGGTGACAAGGGACTTCAGTGGGCATACTGTGTATGCCCACTATTTCAACATTAATCCGTTTCTATATTTATTTAAGCTTGTAATGTGTGCTGTTAGATTGGCTGTGTCACAAAACTATTCTTTCGCCACGAATTTATTTAGAAAATAGTGTAATTTGACTATTATATTTTGAGCATGATTTCGTCTCTGATAATTACATTATATATAAGTTATTTCAGTTAGTTTATATTATTGTACAATTTTATTCATTTGTAGAAATGGAAATACAATGCTGCAAACTTTTGAAAGTAGTGAAATGTTTTAAAAACACAACACACGAACTCAATAACCATTTCAAAACTATGCAGTTTTAACTCAAAAGGTTAAAGAATTGCCATATAAAGACGTAATTCCCGAAAAATTAAGGAACATCGCGCTTGTCACATAAATTCCATATCTATACTATGTGCAAGATTACTCTGTTAATCAACGGACAGATTTTAAAGTATGAACCTACCTCGAACTTTCTATTAAGTAAATTTTAATGGAAGATCCGTGTTTTTAATTAAAATGGTGTATAAAAACTAAAAATTATAATGCAGTTTTAAAGAGATTCGATGTAAATTTTGAAACATTGGCAAATTCAAGCGAGTTTTTTTTTTTATTTATTTTTGTATAAAATTGCATTTACGTCCCTGTAACTAATTTCAATAAATATTTTAAAATAATATTTAAACGGGGTACATGACTGACACATTTATGTTATCAACCAAAACATTTTCAAATGTTCTAATATAGACAAAAACATTTTCAAAGGTTCTGTTCAAAAGTTCCATTGAAAAATATTACACATTTTATATGAAAACTTAGTAATTTTTCTAAAAAAAAAAAAGCACTTTTTGGAGGGAAAAAAAATGGTCATAATATGAATAAAGAGAGAAATATTATATTCTGCTTCATAACACAGCTAATAATGATCAAAACATCCTGGCAAAACTTCAAGTAAATATCTTAAATCCATTATGAGGGATCGTATTTATCGTAAGGAAAATGTTACGGAAAACGAACTCTTTTGAGAAAACGCGTTTAAAAACTTAAACACTGTACAAAATACTATCCTTCCTGTTCTTCTTTAACAACTTAGTTTTTAGTTACCCTTGAAAAAAAAAAGTCGTACAACAATCGTTTTCTAATCCTATTCGTGTGACCTAATAAAATAAGCAAATAAAATAAATCCAAAGTTTTTCCCAAAACAAGGAATTTTTGGGCAGTTCCGTTCCTTAATGATAGTTAGGGCCCAACAAAAGGTTTGCATATTGCACAACAATGCAGGGGCGAAAACGCTGTGTTCATACACCTGTTAATAATCCTTTTAAAATGGTATGGAAATGTTAGTGAATTTTTCAAATGTTCTTAGCTAAAATATAATTATTTTTCATTGGGGAAAATACTGAACTAAAATCCATAATTATGAGCCCCACCAGTGGCCGAGCGTATAGCACTCCAAACTGGGAGATTTGTGCCTAGAAGGTGTCTGGTTCAAGCCCGCAGGTCGCGTCCGCCGACCTAACCTTTCGATGTTTTGATGTTTTACTCCGAAACTTAGTAACTGAGTAAATAAGAGTTAGGACCCCTTACAAAGACACCACGCCCCTCGATCTAGATCCCATGCGCAGATAAATGGAAATAATCCAACAACGGCAGCCATAATTACGAATCGTATTTCATTTTAGAGCAGTGTTTCCGAAATACCTTTATATCTGACGACCGGTAAAAATAGGGGAAAATATTTTGAGGACCAGACTAAGGTTAGAGCAATAAATTAACATGTATTTTCTTAATTCAAATGTTATACAAGTGTAATTTTTAGTTAAAACATTGTCCAATGATTATTTTTTTAATAAATACCATTTACGTGGGCCTACAATAACGTTCTTGATTCCACATAGCTACATATGTCACCTCTTAAAATTTCACGACCCAACAAAATAATACCTTGTACATTTGTAGAGGCTTCACTACAAAGTTTCTGTATTGAAATTCATTGTATAAAATCTCTGATAGGTCGTAATGCATAGCATAAAACGTAGCATAATCATTTATAGAAAAACTATTTTTAACTCATGGACCTGTCATTTTTGGCATGACTTCAAAAGCAGAAGAAAAATATTTTCAAAGTATTATTTGATCTTGAATCCTAAATTTGTCTATTTATGTAAAAGTGATGCAGTTTCATCCGACCGAATTTCCAATCTTCTACTGAGGTGTTAAAAGTAAGAACCCAGTCAGTTAGTGTCAATCTTCATTGTTGCTTCTCCGTTCTCTGCTTCATTTCAGTTCAATTTTGCTCGTGCTAAAAAATTTCCCTCCATTTTATTTCTGCTTGTTAACAGTTAACTTATGAGAAAGTTTTTCGCTCTTTTTACGTATTTGAATTTATTCTCTGCACTCTTGTCGTGTTTGAGCGAGTTGTGGTATACATGTGTGCTTTATTATTGAAATGTTTTCCTTAAATGCGTCCTATTCACAGGAACCTGCTTAACCCTTTCAGACCTGGCTTCCACAATTGCGGACTCAAAGTTTGAAAAAGATATTTTACCTAATTGCAATTACATATTAATAATTTTAAAGAAGAATAGATTTTTTGCTTTACGAAAATTGTAAATCAATAAATGTAAAAAATAGAGATTATTCAAATTTAATCACCATTATTACTTTAAAATATCTTTGAGAGAAATGATGGAATAGGGCTTTTGAACAGGTTAAATACAATATTTTAAATTCATAAAAACTGTTTCGTATAAGCAGAGGTGAAACATTGAAAAGAAAAAAACCCAGTATATTTATAAATTTTGTGCTGAGGTAAATATTTTATATTTTTTCACCTTTCACAGGCATTCAATGGTATAGAGGGTTCTGAATTTAAAAGGAAATGTTTTAAATGCGAGCAGTGGCTTGAGATTAAAAAAATAAAGATAAAATAATTTTTTATAAATTGCAATGAAAACTGACAGCTCTAATAAATTATTCATTACTTCAATCAAAAGTATTTATTTGTAACAATTTAAAATATTCACCCAGCTTATTTGTGTAGAAAATCTATAGGATTCATTTTCACATAAATTTACTTTTAATCTGATGTTAAAATCTCGCGTTGAACGCCCAAACCCTGTTATATCGCGAGTTTTGCTGTCGTTAGATATTTATTCTTCTACTTAACCTAATCTTATACCTACTTGGAGTTGACTAAGCTTGCAGAATATGTTTTAATCTGTTATGGCATTAAAGGATTTGTTGGGGCGAAGAAGTTGCGCTTCTGAAGGAAGAGCCTGTCATCCTATTTTGATTAGGATATTAAACCTAATGGTATATAGCGATGAGCTTTCAATCCGCCCACTGTGAATCATATTTCGGGGAGATTTGATACTAGTTAGTCGATATACAATTAATTCTTTATTAAAATTTATGAAATGTATTATTAGTTGTCATAGAATAAAATATACAGAGCTTTCCAAAAACATTGACCTCGGCTATCATTCCTTAAATACTGGTCAGAGACATGTACAATGAATTACAAAGTTATTTAAGAAAAGATACAGAATTTTATGGTATAGATTAAAATTTTCAGAAGATTAAATAAATGCCAAATTTATATTTTACTTTATTCCTTACACCAAATATGTTTTCAAAAGTAAGACTGTTCGATACGATTATAATCAGTTACACAGCAGTCAACTTTGGGGCATACTCATATTTTATACATACACAGATACAGGACCTCTTAACCCTTTAACGCGCAGTGTTCCCGCTCTGGGAACACCACACTCTGACGTTTTGACTGTTGCCAGTCACGAAGAATATATTTGATTTCTGTAAAAATTGTTGCGGGGGACATAGCTCCACGAGAATCCTTTACTTTTTAGCACGTCATTTTCCGTAAAAAAAAAGGTCACGATTCTTTTTAACAGCACTGACATCTGCTGAAAAATGGAAGTACTCGAGAACAGCTGGATAGATTGCCCCATGCTGGAAAAAGAGCAGCCGTTGCCATCGCTCGACTTAACTACCAGCAAGAGGGTGGACGATCGAAACGTTCATCGCGTGCCACAGATCGAGAGACCCTTTTTTGACGATAGCTTGCTGGTAGTTAAGTCGAGCGATGGCAACGGCTGCTCTTTTTTCAGCATTGGGAAAAGGTTGCGCCTGAAAGGGTTAACGAAAAAATTCTCAATTAGTAAAATGTGTTCCATACACATTACGAGTTGATGTATAAGGCTTGAGCCTTTTATCGTAAAGTGTGTCGAACGTATGAAAACAAAAATAAGTTGAATTAAATCATTTTTCAATGTCTTTCGAAAGAAAAGAAAATGGTGGTATAAACACGTGATACTTCTGCTATTTTTGGTTTTACATAGTCTCTCCACCAAATTTGTTTAAACATATCTTGAACATTTTTATGATGAAAGGCTGAAACTTTGTAAATCACCTATTTAATGGACACCTGGGGATTTTAAGGGACACATTTTACTTACTGGGAATTTTTTGTACGGGGGGCCGTATGAAAATTTAAATTTTGTATTTATTTAAGATTTAATCTCCTGAAAATTTTAATCGATGCCATGAAACTCTGAACCCTACTTTTTTTAAGAAAATTTTCCAATTTTTGTGTTGATGTCCATAATCCAAAATTTAAGAAATAAAGTCTAGGTCATGGTTAAAGTCTAGGACACTCCGTGTGTCGCTGCTAAGGATTTTTTCTTTTAACAAAAGTATTTCAAAAGTAAAAAAAAAAATGTATTTTTCAGTGTCTTAATTTAGAACTGTATTCATATAAAAATATTCAAAATACAATATTATTTCCAAAACTTTCGTCTAAGAGCTATTTTTTACACACGCTTTTGTGTTTTCATTTCTTTTTATGATTGATTGTTTCTTTAAATAGAGGAATTAACATACATGAAAAAGTTTTTCCACGAAAATACTCATCGTTTTAAAACATTTTATTCTATGAATACTTTACATGTTTTTTTAATATGTAGTTTTCATGAAATAAAAATACTAGCATTCAAATAAATATTCATCAGAATTTTCTATATTTTTACGTTTTTCCCAAAAACGTTAGATTGAAATGTCTAGACTTCAAAAGGTCTAATGCATTTTGAAGTCTAGAAAGAAGAGAAGAAAGAATTTTGAAGAAGAATTAATGCATATTAACAGATATTAATTTTATTTTAATATCTAGAAAAATAAATATTGTTGGTAAAAGAGCAACTACGTAGTAAGTAGTTTTGACACTTCGTGTTTTTGCGGAAGGTGTACAATAATATTGGTATTGTTCATAAGTAATATACTTTCACAGTAAATGGAACATTAAGCTACACACGCACACATACTTATATCTTTATTAAGTATTTTCTTATTTTAGATAAGTTTATCAATTAGGACAGTAGATAACTTTTAAAAATAGTATCAGCAAAAATTTAGCAGGAATTATCTATTACTTAAATGTCCGTATTTTAAAGGAAATTAAAATGTATTTTTAAAAAATAGTTTTAAAGTGACTTATTTTTTCCCATGAATATTTATTTTTTAGTTTTTGGTTGATCATTCATGAGCAAATTCAAATGTTTATTTAAACACTTTTTTTTATTCCCTATTTTCTCTGCATATAATGGTGTCAGTATTCTTTGTTATAGAATTAAACCTTAGGGCTTAAAAACCTTTGAATTTCATAGAGAGAAACAGAAAATCTTCTAGAGCATTTTTTAAAAGTAGAGCGCATAGTTTATACACTTGAAATTTTTATTTCTCATTTTTCGTAGCAAAACAAGATAACGCGAAAGTAATAACATCTTAGTGCAGGTTTCGTGCGGTATTTTTGATTTATGGTACAAGAACATACCAACACGTTGTTCTAGCATATAACGACCAGGTCGTTGAGAATGGAGCATCTTGTAGGGAATGGAGACAGTTTATGGTTGATTTTATAGTGCATGCCCTGGAATTTATATAGGATTAATTCCGCTTAGTGGCAAGTTAAGCGTCTGTGTATCATGAATGCTGTAATGTGAGGTAATGCAGATATCCAGAAATTCTCACGAACCTTGCAGTAAATAAACAGGAAGTATTTCCTTAGATTTAGGGTATTAATTTAGGGTAAAGCTTGCGGCAACTAAACGCTTAAATATTTTTGTTCGTTTTGGTAGGAATCATGTAAAAAGTATTTAAAAAAAACTCTTCTTTTCTGCAATGAAACACTCGCAAAATATATCACTGTTAAAACACTCATAATAGAATTGCATGCCTTGGAATTCAGATAGGATTAATTCGACTTAATGGTGAGTTAAGCGTTTATATATCCGGAGTAGTCTAATGGGAGGTCATGTAGATAGCTAGAAATTATCACGAACATTATTATAAGTATGCTGGAATTAAATTGTATTAGTTTTCGAAATGTATTCCCTCTGCATGGATTATAAACTCATAGTTAATTTTAAATGTTTACAATCCCCATATATTTCTACCCTAATCGGATAGTAAAAGTTTGAACGGACGAAACTTTATTTGTCTAAGACCGAAATAGAATTTGTAGTAAAGCGTGCGTTTCTAGATATATCAGAATGTAGCGTTTGATTGTTGCAGTAAAATTTAATTCCTTAGGTCTATTAAATTCAATTTAAAAATTAGATAAAGTTTAACAGCAAGAATTGTATGCAGAATTTATTAATAAGTTTGAATAGCATCGATAAATTTGAATTTGGTACTGTGGCAATGATATATATAAATAGAAAACATAATTGAAAACGATTTCTTTAACGTAAAGAATGTTTTGCATTCGTCACAGTTGAATGACTGTACAATGAAAGCATTCATATTTTCAGTGTTTTGTTTCTACCAGATAAACTCTAAAATCTTATTTCTATGAGGACACCTGATAATGCTATGACTGTAAAAAAAAATTCTATCTCATTTTAATATAAATGCTATTCAATAATGGAGTATCTAAAAGTATTTTAGCAGACTTATTTATTCTTTAAGTACCTCTACCTAATTCAAAAGGATAAAATGTACATTGGGGAAAGCGGGGTAAGAGGACGAAAACCCTGTTCTCCGATGCGTTTAAAAATAGCAATTCCTGTCAAGGCAATTTATAAGACTCTAATATAGGGTTATGAAGCCCAACACAAGCAATAAAATTTGTGAGTAGTGACCAGGGGTGAAATTGTTCCGGGCATATAATTAACCACTTTTTGTAAACAGTATATTTTTATGTAATTTTTTCAATAAAGCAACCAAAACATCCAAAATTTGAGTTTAACTCAGAAATTTCGTTATTTTCTAAGACAAATATTACTGTTTACAAAAAGTGGTTAATTATATGCCCGGAATTGTTTCACCTCTAAGTGGTGACTCATATGTAGTTTTTATTTTATTTTATTATTTTTTTTAATTAACTCTGTGCTTATAATTTTTGGACTTCACATCTCAAGGAAGGAGCCGATTATATTAATGCTTGTTTTCGCCTAAATTATTCTGACAATGAAAGTTGCGATTTTAAAGGTCATGGGATATAAATATTATTTACGATAAGCTTGGATATTGTTAAACAATTTTAAATCAAAAATGGCTATGTGGGGCAGGTTGACGAGGAATTAATCATCTTTTCTTCCACTTCCAAAGAACGAATCAGTTACAATCTTGGACCCGTTGTTAATCACCCAGTTGTGATCATAATGAAGGGAAAGTGACTTTTGTTTATGAACTTCATTATCAAGGTTTTTATTTATGTTTGTATCTAATTAAGAATATTTTTTTTTCCAAATGAAATTGTTACAACTATTTCGTTGAACACAAAGGTTCAAAGACGTCTTTCTGTAAATTTCGGATTTTTTAAACCACTTAACTGAATCCAGGAAAAATATTTGAAGCTTAAATTTACTATCTTACCCCACATTTCTCCTACATTTACATAATTATTTTGTCATCATTCCTGCTTTCTTTGGCGAATTCTAAACAATACACTTGTGAATATAGAAATAAATTATTTTTCATAGCACCATTTATCCACCTTTATTTGCTCTAGAAAAATACGAATCTGTTTTACCTTTCCCTTTTCTAAACAAATCTCTTTATTGTTTGATCTTCTCGGAGTGCTTAGGTCTGAGCAACTTTTATTCGGGATATTTAAACAGCACATTTGTTGAGTGATTAGTATTCCATCCTATCTTTCTCCAAATATCCTAACAAAGATCTTACACAATGGAAGTGTATAAAGTGATTCACCTTTTTTTACCGCTTCTGAAAATCTGTTTCTTGAGATAAAAGGCAATATATTTTCAGTACCTTAATAATTACTCGGATTATTTTATTAAACATGATTTGCAGAGGTTGTTGCTTGTTTCCAGTTTATTTTGAGACTGTAGCTACTAATTGAATCATCAGTTTTTATTTAAATTGTTTTTCTCCGTTGTTTCACATAACTGTGTATTTTTTTCCCCGAGAACTGAACTGAAAATAACTAGCACAGAAATAACAAATTCATATTTTTTAAAGATTTTTATTATTTTTAGATTCAATAAAAATATCAAGGCCACTTTATTAAAATGATCAGTTTGTTTTTGTTATATTGTCGCGAGAAAAGATTATTTTAATTTAGTGTTCACTTTCCTGACAAAAAGTAAATTTAGTGTTCACTTTCCTGACCTTTTACGTATAACTTGAACTCTTTCATGAACTTTTGCATAAAATAGTAAATCGGGTAATTTTACTATCGTTGGTTGTATGCGTAAAGTTTTTGAAGCGTAGGACTTAGTAGTATTCTCCGTACACATTTCTTTATCTGAGAATGGAGGTAAAAGTTCATTTAATGAATTAAATTTCAGTAACAATTCCGTCTGAAGGATTATGTTTATCAGTTTTCATAATCTACTCAATATCAATTAAACCATTTAAGGAATAATCGTGGAAAATGCTCTATATTTACTATTACAGTCTTTAGACAGTTCTGACAGTTCTGACAGTTAGACTAGTTCCCTAAAACGTGGGGATTTGAATTTCGATTAAGGTGCCCACAGATTCGAAAAATTCCGAGGAACCTGCCAAGCTGACTTAAATTTCAAAAATCGAATTATTTTAGAAGATATTAATAAAAAACTAAAAAAATAAACATAATGGTTGCCAGATTTGGCATAAAATCATTCATTCCTTTTCAGCAAAGCGTTTCCAAGTATCTAGAATCGCGTGAAACTTATAAACATGAGTTAGAATTACGCCTATTTTACGCCAAAATAAAAACTATATGAAATAAGTAACTCAAAATGTGTTGCACAAAGTTGACAATTTTCAAATAGTAAGTTCGCTTAGACAACAGGAGTTTAGAATGAGCGATTATTCGTTTTTCCAAAACAGAATAACTAATATCTTGAAAATGAAAAATAATTAAAATGCAGATTATTTTAAAGCCGGTTCGGTCCAGCTGGATTATTGGCTACTAGTAGAAATATTGGGCGGCGTTCACTATGCCATTATAGCAGTTATAGTACACTTTGGATATTTGCTAGCGCGACGAGATGGTATAATTCGTGGTGCTAAGTACGCCAATCTGCAAACGATTATGTAAAGGAAAATATGGATAACGGTTTTCCGGTAACCTTAAATGAACAGTAATTATAGGTTGTGAGCATGTGCAAATCGCCAAATAATGAAAAGTCGCCATTGGTGGCAAACTATCCTATCTGTTCCGTAGCTTTTATTAACTTTAAAAGTACGCAAGTCGCCAAATAATGAAAAATCGCCATGGGTGGCAAATTCTCAAGGTGTCCAATAGGTTTTACATTATTAAAAATACAGCTGAAAAAGATGTTCTGATTTTATTACGCTTTAGCTCCTAATTAATATAAATTTGAATGGCAACATTAAATATCATTGTGTTACTGAGGAGTGCAAATAATTTTTCCAGCGATTATAAGCGGAGTCCGTACTCCAGGTGGAGTATAGCTCAGGACCCGTACAACACGGATTCCCACAACAAAATATCTTATGAGGGGGAGGGGGTCTACTGTAGTGTGAAGTTTAAATTTTTATGTACCAATGAACACGCAAGAACCAAGCAATGTGTAGTTCAGTAACATTCTATCTGATCCAATCTTCGGTGTTTTTCTGTTGAAATTTTGTCATTTTTACGAATAAGCCTTATTGGGGGCCGAATGCCTCATACGAAAAGTGAGCGTAGCGAGTCTGTGGGCCTTGGCCCCTAGTGTAAGAAATAAATCATTTACATTATCGTCATACTTACAGGAAAAGATAATTAGCCTTAAAATCAATAAGTAAATATACAGTTGTTTAAGTTGTAATTCCCCATTAAAAAAATCAAAATTATTCACTAACTTTCATAGACTTTTTAAAAATTCGGTTCCGAAATACATTTGCTACTAGTTTAAGATTTTGCCGTGCTGTATGCTAAAGAATTGAGGCTGTATATTTTTTTACGAAATTTCTCAAGCATTCGAGAGCATGAAATCTACCATATTCTTTAAATGAATACAAAACTAATTTTTTCGGCACTTACGTATTATCCCGGCGGTCATTCCCGCCAAACTACTTTTTTGTGAAATGGCCTGGCAAACTGTTGCCAACCGTATACCGAAGCATCAATAACTTCATGTGTCCGTCAATTATCTTGGATAAACATCGCTCGTCTTGGCGGACCGCCGGGATAATACGCAAGTACCAATTTTTCCTCCAGTAGAATAAAACAACTTCACTTTCCTGTTTTTAGCGAGTTTAGATGAATGCGTCTCTGTTTTTCACTAAACTACATTAAAAAAAAACTATAAACGTTTTTGCAATTAACATCGCGTCATAAAATATATTTTTTTTACGAAAATGCCTATTGTCGTAATCGCAGGAGTACACCACTTCGTCTGTATCTGGTTTTAATTTTTAACTTTGTTCAAACCTTTTTTAAAGGAAAAAAAAAACGAAGCAATCTTCACTTTAACGTATCAATTAATTCCTGCTACTGGAATATAACATTTCCAGAAAACTTAGGAAATTCAGCATCGCTAAATATTTCTATTACACTTTCTTTCTTTCTGGAAAAGGAGGAAATGCTTGTCGTTTTTTCTCCCTTGTCATTATTGTATCTCATCTTTCATTTTTAACTGCTTTAAGTGGAACATAAAAATTCATAACAGATTCATTTTGTGCGCGTTTTTATTGCTCTGGAGCATTCGAATAATTTTATTGTCATATGTTCCTGAAATAAGTGTCTTTGTTTTTGGGGGGAATGAATGAAAGCTTAGTCTATTTTTCCTTTCTTTTCTTCGCGCAGTAATTGCCCTTTCCGTAAATCTGAAATGTGTGTGTTTGGGGTTTAACCGTATTTCAAATCAGGAGCATGAAAAAAGTAAAAGTATTTTTAGAACACATAAGAGTATTTTTATTTCTTTTAACCTTCGACCCAGTTGGGATCATTGAATCAATAATTGCAAAGACGAAACGGTGAGAATATTTTTCTCAGCACTGTTTAAGCATAGAGTCATTGACTGCTCCGCTGAAACCTTTTTTGGCGGTCTAGGAAGCAACGTTAGGCACTGATGGAAATATCTTTACCAGGATAGACAAAAAGGTCACACACGGTTATTCTAATGCTCCAAAAATTGAACGATCCTTTCACGTTACACAAACTAGTCATTCTGCTGTGATTGGCCAGAATACTACGGACTAGAAATTCGTTCAACCAGTTGTGCGTACCACCTATATGCATCATTCTACGATCTATTCTTCTAGTTTTAAGACACAAAAACAGCCATCTATTCGTTCTAGATGAGAACGGTATTTTTCTTTGTCCGTGTAATAATCGCACTTTTTATAACAGTAATAATAAGTAACAATAATAATAAACAACAGTAAATACAGGGTTGCTACAGACCTGGAAAGTCAGGGAAAGGAATTTTGGTCAAGGAAAGTCGGAGATTTGGGAAAAAAAGTCAGTGAAAGTAGCAGAAATTGAAGAAAGGTCAGGGAAATGCAAGAAAAATTGAATTTTGCGGTAAAATCAATAAATTATTTGCTGTTTGGACCTAAGTATAGAAATTGTTTTATTTAAATTTTCTCATTCAACCTTATAAATAATTTTAAAATGTGTTCTTTATGAGCCTATCTTGTACAGTTGAAATATGCTTAATTTTATACTAAATTATTATCAAACATGGTCTTTGTTAGAATCCAGTGATGTTAAATAAGATTCTTGTATATATTAATTTTATTATTATTTGTAAAAAAGGGGGCGATATATAAAAAATTATTAATTAAAGGATGTAATGGGAAAAATAGAAACAAAATTCGAGAAGTAAGGGAAGACCGTGATAGATATCAGGGAAAGTCAGGGAAGCAAAAGCTTTGAAATTTGTAGAAACTCTGATATACCTAATAATATCATGTTGTATTAATAGTAGTTTTTAATAACTTCGATGACGCATTTTGGCATCAGGAGCATAAAAATGGTACCAAAAAGAATCTAGCCGTATTCTTGCCTTTACCCCCCCAAAATAAGAAAGAATGCTCCTTGGTAAAATACCACACACACCTGTCAGTTTTGGATAAAAAAATATCTAAGAAAAAACAGATCTAAACCCTACATTTATAATTTACATATAAAAAAATATTTGATACGCAATACTACTGAAAGTTATAAGTACATTACAAGATAAATGGCGTGACCTCCAGAAGTAATAATAGGAATTTTAAGTGTATATTACAAACTAAATGGGCTTCTTTAGGTACGACTTAACTGTTTATTGGTCATTTTTCCTCGAGTGTTTTCAGTTTATTAGGATAGAACTAAATTTAGAATAAAAAAAGTGTTTTTAATCAAAATATACGTCTTAATTTAGTAGATATCTTAAAATGCTTTAAATGAACGTATATAGGTAGTTATATAAAAGGTTATAGGTATAGGAAAAGGAATATTTTAGAATGAAAGTTAATTTCATTACCAAAAAAACTGACCCTTTAGATAAGGGACGGGCAAAGTTGCTGCCCAAACTTTAGGATGTTAGCAAAATCGCTGTACGTATAAATGAGTTTTACACGAGATTTTAAATGGTTTACAGGGTGAATCTAAACTCTTGGACAA
The DNA here is from genome assembly GCA_038373885.1 of Cheiracanthium punctorium. Lineage (NCBI taxonomy): Eukaryota > Metazoa > Arthropoda > Arachnida > Araneae > Cheiracanthiidae > Cheiracanthium > Cheiracanthium punctorium. The sequence goes on along the minus strand of JAWZYV010014616.1, from coordinate 717,905 downwards.
AACTTTAAGAGGTGATGGGGGACATAATAAGGAATCAGAATCACATAGCAATGTGGGGTCGGCAACATCGTCTTCGTGTAGCTGTTAATAATCACTTTGGAAAAGGTGCTGAAACAACAGTGCACTTTCTGACCCTTGTTTGTCAGAAACTAATGTATTTTTCTCCGAAAACAGAAGACTAAGATTAATAGTTTAACAGTTCTATTTTATTTCACGGATGAAATTTTTGGAGACTAGCCTAATGTTTATAAAACTTAGGAATTAGACGAACGCTTAAGAAATTAGACGAACACTTCAATGCTTTTCACAAAGTGATTATTACCAGGTAAGTGATTTGTCGATATATTCTTTAAATTTTAAATTTCGTATTGTTATTATTTATTTCACTGTCTGTCTATTTTGATCAGAGAACATCCAGTGTACAGGTATGTTGATTAAAACAGGTCCTTCGATGAATTCCTTTTCATGTAAATGAACAAACATCCAAGGCCTGATGAGAGGTAAAAGGAAAACACCTGCTGTCACTGCTATGTCTTTAAAAACGCTGACACAGCAGGAAAATGAAACTGCATCTCCAAACAGGTGTGTACGAAATCTAAATGATCAGCGTATAAAATGGTATCGCTGAATATGTCCCTTCTTATATATACTCGCACAAAGAGAGTATGATTATTCAATGAAAAGTTCTGAATGGATGAAGTAATGAGTAATATATTATGTACAAACTGCATTGATTGAAACCATTCCATTGATTATTCTCCTTTATACCGATAGTTGGATTTTTATTGAAAAATTTATAATGATCAAAATTCTGCGTGAAAAAATTCGGTCTTTTCACCCTCCCCAGAAATTCCTCTCTGTCTACGTGCCTGACATAATAATGTGTGTATGCATAATTATTCCAGTCATGTTTAAAGTGTACTTTATCATGGAAATTTAAGTATGCGCTTACATACTTTTAATATATTCAATACTAAAATTCACTCATGCATACGTTACACAGTCCGCATTGCGAGAAAATAAATTCACGTTACCTTCGTCTGCTTGTGATAAAACGTCTCGTGAAAAAAGTTTAATATTTTAAAATATTAATTTAAAATGCCTACAGTAATTTATTCTGTAATTCGACAACACACTAGTACACTAGTATACTCGTACACGTCGACAAGTACACTCTGAAGATTTTAGAGTGTACTTAATTAATATTAGGTCATTGGACGGAGTCTATTCATATTTCTTAATATTATGTAGTAGATGCATCAAGTCTTTTATTATAGATATTTCTATTGTTTTGTCCACTCTACACTTCTAATTAAGTAGAAAATCATATCTTGCATGTACATTTTAACAACATGTCCATTTTCACTAAACCAGGGCGACTGCAAAGAATATTCTACTCGAAAAAGGATGATAAAGTTGAGATGGGTATTTTTTGAAGTTTTTTTTGGCTCGCTGTCTTTTTATATTGTTTACCATTTTTCCGAACCATTTACCATTACCAGTTCCGAATTTCAGAAACTATTCTTCCTGTTACTAGTTCAAGCGTAAAGAGAGCTTTAAATATGAAAGATTATTCCTATAGTCTGTTCGCAGAAACGAGAGAACGAAAGTAAATAAACGGGTTACCAAAGAATTACATTTTTTGGCACCCATCCCTAGTTAGGCGAATTAAAAATTTCTTGATTCCAAACAGCGTCAATGGAAGAAAGCAGAAATTCACACTGTGTTGGGCGCTTTGGCAAAATGCCAGGTGTTTACTCATCGCCAGTTTGCATGTGCAATTGTTTAGTTTCGTTCTCTCGACTCGGCGAACGCACTATAGACCTCCATTCGCACCTATTTGGATGAAACCGAATCAGACCTGACGCATGCGTGAATGGGAGGAAGGCTCTGAGTAGAAAGGCAGGAAAGGTAGAAAACGGGCTGTATATGTAATGATAATAAGTAAATGGTTGACGTTAAATTAGAAAATATTGATAAAATGGTTACAGTAGCAAAATGATTGACGGTAAACCGAATCGAAATAAACCGATTCTTCTTTCCGGATTTCGTTCCGAGCAAAAGAACGGATTTTTTTTTTTTTTTTTTTTCAGTTTTCCGTTCAGTTCCGATTAGAGTCCCTTGTTTTGGAAGGTTTATTCTTTTCCAAAAGGTTGTGTCAACAAAGGCAGATTCAAGAATGCGTGACAACGGTGCTTTTCAAGGGAAACGAAGCTTTTAATGACGATTTCCATCAGCTATACATCCGATGTCAAAAATGCGCTGTAGCTAATGATGGTTACTTTGGAGGCCAGTAAAGGTGTTTTGTTTGCTACTCTTGTTTTCTTCATTTTATGATACCATTCTACGAAATTTTCGGGGCCGCATCGTAAAAGGACAATTCAAACTGTCTGTTGTTTTCTAGCCAAAGAATTTTCAAGTATGGGCAATCTTTCTTACTCTATACTGAATAATTTTGCGTCGCTGTTTATTGCACTGACTTGAGAGTTAAATAATTATTAGCTCTGTAGATTTTCGGCGTAATCTATATTTTGATTATTACAGTTGACCATTTATTGATATTGCTCGTGGAATAACATACTGAGAGCTCCTCGGAACAAATTCAGGAAAAAACGTGGATTGACTCCACTTGACTTTCCGAACACTTACGATTAAGATCATTACCAATGATTTAAATAAACGCCAGCGCACCTTCAAGAATTTCTCCCCATGGGCCATAATGTAAAAGAAATCTTTGTCGTAACCCTGTAGAAGAACTATAAGTCCTATACACATCAAAATCAATACCGGTCTTAAGATGGTGGCTTATAACATATATGCCAAATTTGAGATCAATCGAGTGTCCCGTTTTAGGAGCTATCGTGTTCACTCACATACACAGAAACACACACACACATACATACATACATACAAATTTCGTAATTACATACAATATTTCGTAAAAATAGCATAAATGAGTTCAGAAGACCTCAAAACGTGTCAATACACCAAAATCTCGAAGTCGAATTTTTTTATGCTTACAATACTTTCCTTACATTGTGCATGTTCGGAAAGTAAAAAAGGAAAAGTTACAGATTTTAGCGATCGATTCACTGTTTTCAATCTAATCTAAAAATCTTGTAAAACACTTTTTTAAAATTAATTTACAGGTTCTACATACGTTTACGAACACTTGGACATTTTTCCCAAGTTATTAACTTGGTTAGTTTATTTCTCGTCTTGCTATATCACTTTTTTTTGAAAAGGGGCTCCCCCATAGCCGAGTGGATGAGACACTGAACATGGTAGATGGCTAAAATGTAAAAATCCGGAGTTCTGACCTACCGCGCGGCTGTTCATCTAACGGTCTGGTGTTTTGGGCGGTTTTCTCCCAAAGGATCATGAATACACTTAGGAATCCTTTAAAAAAGTCGCCCACCCAAGGCACCCGTTCCCCGTAGACAGACATTCTCGTGCAGATTTGCCTTAACACATACTACAACTCACAGGCCCAACTTAGGCCTTCCTAACTTAGGCAACCGACAGCAAACCGACTAGTATACGCTCCCCCGTGCTAACTCACGTTTAAAAAAATCCGTACCTAGTGGCCCGCATCTCCATTGCCCTCATATAATAAAATTGACGAATATTTTCCTTCTAGTATATGCACTCATTTCTCTAATATTACCATCATGAGAGTTAAAAACTGTTATGAAAACATTAAAAATTGTGGTTGCCGCATTTAATTATACATAACCAATCCTGATCATCTGAAATCGTAACTCTTTAAGAACTATTTCCGATAATAAATGGACTAGCTCCAATTATCAGCTACATGCTACAGTTTTGTTCTGGAATTAGGAGGCGAATCTCTTTGTTTCCGTAAATGAGTACGCAAAAGTACTCTAAATAAACATTTTTTATCCCTTCCTAACTTAGGCACATTATATGACTCATCTAAAGGCATGGTTTGCTTACCACTTACTTATAAGTAATAAGTATAAGGTAAGATTAAGATAGTGCGACCAAAAACTCAGTCGCAAAATCCTGCCGCCATCCACCTTAAGAGACAGGTTTTTCTCGTTAATCATTCGTCCAGCAAACTATGAGTGAGCTAGGGTCGGGAATACGCGCACGCTCAGACAGTGTCAAAAAGCTTCTTATGACGACTAATGTAAAACCGTAACGGAAGCCCACCCCTGGCATTAAAATAAAAAGAATGGAATTCGAAACCAGCTTCACACAGCTACAGCTAGTAAATTTGCACGTTAAATGCCATCGTATGTGTAAAGAAAGGCTTTATTAGAAGTACTCATGGCCCGGCGAGAGTACACGCATGCTCATACAGTATAAAAAATCTGGAGAGACTCCACTCGACTTTCCGAACACTTACGATTAAGATCATTACCAAGCATTTAAATAAATTTTAATCGATGAATCATTCAAACATATATACCAAATTGAAGCTCGATCGAATGTACCGTTTAAACGCTAGCGCACTTTCAAGAATTTCTCCCCATAGGCCATAATGTAAAAGAAATCTTTGTCGTAGCCCTGTAGAAAAACTATAAGTCCTATAAACATCAAAATCAATACCGGTCTTACAATGGTGGTTTATAACATGTATACCCAATTTGAGCTCAATCGAATGTACCGTTTAAACGCTAGCGCACTCTCCAAAATTTTCCTCCATAGGCTATAATGTAAAAGAAATCTTTGTCGTAGCCCTGTAGAAAAACTGTAAGTCCTATACACACCAAAATCAATACCGGTCTTGCGACGGTGGTTTATAACATATATACCCAATTTGACGTCAATCGCATTCCCTGTTCAAGAGCTATCGTGTTCACTCACATACACACATACATACATACATACATACATCTCGTAAAAATAGCATAAATGAATTCAGAAGACCTCAAAACGTGTCAATACACCAAAATCTCGAATTCGAATATTTTCATGATTACAATACTTTCCTTACATGGTACATGTTCGGAAAGTAAAAAAGCGTCTTAAAGAATATGTTTGAAGCTACGTATGTGTTTTGAGGTAGATAGATAACGGATTGACATTGCCAACGCATTTTTTCATATTTAAAATGAGTACAAGACGTAAACATGCACTTTAAGAACGTATTTCGTAATTCACAAAAAATAAAAATCTGAAACGTTTAAAAATATATTTTAAAATACGAAAAATGAATCTAAAAAAGGCACCCATTTTCCAGGCTTGAATAATTAGCACACTATAACCATCTATAAATGTTCATTTACTTCTACATGTCATATAAATAAGGAAATTTCATGAAATTGACATCATTAACTGTATTCAATGCAATAAATGACTTTTCAAATAATGTTTATCTCAAAGGTATGGATATATATATATATATATTGTATATCATTATCCTGCCAGTTTTATTACCTTTTTCTTTTACATTATCAGTTAAATTTGCCTCTTGTGTTTACTCTGTATGGGCTTAACTTGCCGTTAAAAAGCCAAGGTCGGTGTATGTATCCTGCAGTTTCTGGAGACTTTTTTAAAATAAAACTGCTTTTACGTGGGCGTCTTGGGATTAATTCTACTTCTTTATGGGTTCATATAGATTACAAAAACCAGAAAGACATATCAATCTGAATTGACTACCATGTACAGGAAAATTGTTGATAAATGCTTAAAATTCAAGTATATTACATGAAAAAGCCTCTATATTTATGCGTCAGACACGTAGCCAGGAAAATGTTTTAGGGAAGGTCCAAAAGGTGAAAAAGGTAGAATTTTTCTTCAAAAGTCTTGATTATTGACAACAAAAGTACAAATTTCAGAAGGGGTCCGGCCCCTGTAGTCTTTCTGATATGTATTTAATAAAATGTGTAAGTGGTACATATTCTCTTGTTGTTCATCTATTCGTGTGTTTTTTTTTTTGTTTGTTTTACACGATATTGATGAATGTTATAGTAATCACACCAACATTTAAGGTTTTAAAATTGTTTTTAGTCCTTTAGAACACACTGCCATAAAAGCTTGTTAAATTGTAACTCCATTAGCTTTATTATACTTAGCAATGATTTTCAACTCGTTTCTCTGATGATACATAAAAAAAAATGTATACTAATTCGACATTATTTCGCTTACAAACAGGTGGAGCGATGACGTTTTGTCCATTCCGTTCAAAAAGCTTAAAGGAGTTCATCCTTTAAAAACTGCTTCGAGATCGGGTTGCATTGAGATTGCATTGAGATCGGGTAACTGCCTCGGCCAGTCCAAAACTTGAATATTCCTAGCTGTAAATGAAATTTTCACCATTTTGGAGGTATGCATTTTGGAGGTTTTTCAAAGAATGTCAATTCATGACTCTGTTGAAACATCCATTCGCTTGGCATTTTTTTTACGAGTATATAAGGCAACATGGATACCTCTAGATTGTGTGCACGGGTCCGCTCAGAAAGACCTCTCAATCTGGGCACAGAATCGGAAGATCCGATCGAAATTGTTAAGGAGCATGAAATGTTACCAAAGATAGTAAAATTTTTGGAGCGATGAATCTCACTTCGATTTGTTTGGAAATGATAATCGATGTTATATTTTCTGTTTAAAAGGCAGCAGAATGCATTCGCGGAAAGTCCAACAGTAAAATAAATCATTGCTGAGTGGGAAGATTAGTGGTAACGATTAAGAAGTCTTAAGTACGAGGAACATACAAAGAGGAACTTGCCTACAAAGATAACGATTCTCTTCTTCAGATAAAGAATGTTTTTATTGTCTGCATAGACAATGTGAAAAAACGACAAACTAAATGAAGAATGGGTACAATGTAAAAAATTGGCCCATGTGAAGTGCACAAAATGTAAACACGAATATGAATTTGAAACGCCCTGTATATTTAATTGAAAAGAATAAATACAAGCATTATAAAGAACGCTTTTTCCTGTAACATAAAATGACTTAAACATAAATCGAGAAATAAAAACCTCGTAAATAGTTCCAATCTCTCGCGCTGTGATATATTTTTCCACGGCATTTAAAATTTTTGAAAGATATCTTCTTCCGCAGCGAATCAGAAATTTTCAACTTGATTTAGAAAGAAAAAAGTTTATTACATTGAAGAATATGACATTGAATGAAATTCCTGAAGGAACTCAATTCAATTCTGTGTTTAGATGACTTGCTGTATCCGATATTTATTCTACTAAGCATCTATTGCAGAGCGAATGCAATTTCACCGTGGATAATATCGCTCTAGGGACGCTAGAAAAATTTGAACTTCATTTTTTTATCCTTGATGTCTCTCTTAACATATGAACTTATCAAAATGCTTTGCAGCGATATTTAGAGGAGGTGTGTTCAGTAACCCTAACATCTTAAATGATTTCTTAAAAATATTTTAACGGATTCATTTCAGATTTTTGCTCTATTAAAATACACCTGATTAGCTTTGTTTTCGTAAAAGGAAAGCTACAAGACGGCTGTCTGTCTTGAAAGGGGGGGGTTGCTTTGGGCGTAGGAGTTTTTAAGGGGTTCTAAACCTCATTCACGTTATGTCTGCAGAAAACCGCCCAGAACTTCAGACAACCACGAAGGCTTCGTGATAGGCCAGAAATCTGTACCTTCACACTTCAGCCAGGTTAGTTAAGCTATGCTACCAGGTTAGTTTAAGCAGTGCGACCCTTGTAATATTCTTCGAATGTATGTGGGCTTAACAAACGGCAGTGCCATCGGTAACAAATTTCCAATATATTTTATTCAAAACACTCTTTTATTTATTATTAAGTCCGTATCTATGACTGCAATCGCAGTAGAATAACCAGCCTTATTTTCACTTGTAATAGTTTTTGGTTACTTTGTCGAATTTATTAACGCGCAATTAAAAATGCTTTTTGTTATCATTCCCAAAATGGATTTTAAACTCGCCCGTTTTAATTATCTGTCAAAAATATCACCTGAATACAATGATCAGGAATTTAAAGTAGTGGAAATAGAAATTGAATTTATTACAGTCGAATAAATTTTATCATCGCGTTTTCAAAATTCTAAAGTATATTTCTCAAACGCGAATCGGATAAATGACTCTTTCTATAAACTAAAACCTAGCGCGTCGGTGCAGTGTTTGGATTATAAAAGAACCTCATAAATAGGAATTCTAAAATATAAAACTCCACAAATAGAGAATATTACGCTCGAATAACCGTTTTCACAACATTTTAAAAATTTTCAAACTAACATTTTCCCGAAGCGAATCGAAACTTTCGACTCAATTAAAAACAAGCAAGGAAAAAAAAAATGAATATGCATGCAGGTACTAAACACGAAATGTCATGCGTGTGATATAAATGCATTTATACAAATTTGAAAATTTATGAAACCTTACTGGTAAAAATATAATTTATCACGCTCGCATGCCTTTCTCGACGCGTTTAAAATTTTTCAAATGGATGTTTCTTCGAAGCGAATAAGAAAATTTCTACTTGATTTAAAAAAAAAAAAAAGTGATACTGAAGAAAATGACTTTGAAAGGAATTCCTCGAGGAACCAAATTCAATTCTGTGTTTAGATGAGTTGCTCTATCCGATTTTTATTCTGCCAAGGATCTATTGCTTAACGAATGCAATTTCACCGTGGGTAATATCGCTTTTGAGACCCCCCCAGGAAATTTTAACGTCTTTATTTTTCTCCCAGTGGGTCCGCTTAACTTTCCAAACATATTAAAACAGTTCAATGCGCCCTTTACAGCGTCCATTTTAATTGAATTTCTTGAATTTGTTCCAGAATGTCTTCTCTCGCCGTTCTCGATTTTGGTCAAATGACGCAAGCGATGAGGTGTTACGGTGTCAGCACTTGACAGCACTTCAATCAGCCGAAGTCTTTCAAAATTTGGACCATAATATTCAATAAACGGGGTTGGATGTGGAACCCCTTTCGTACCTTGGTTACTCTTCAGATAGAGTGACGGAGGCGCTAGACTGTGGGTTATGTTATTGTAGCATGCGTGAGCATAAGCGTACGGTTTTCAAAATTATTGGGGGGGGGGACTGGGCCCCACAACCAAACATATTCACGTCAGTGGCATAGCCAAGGGGGGGGATAGGGGGTCACAACCACACCCATGAGGAATTTTTTGCACCACACAAAATGTATATTCTTCACTCCCTTATCCTACACCCGTATACATATATGTGAGTTGCAGAAGTCGTAACCCCCCCTCCGATGAAATATTTCTGCCTACGTCACTGATTCACGTACATATAACTTACTCATAGCTGCCAACTACTACGGAATAGAATGAACCCCTTTTTCTACACGATTTTTCGGCTTAAAATATAGCAAAATTTTTGTGCTGCGCGCGCGAGCTGGTTACTATTTTGAAAAAAAATAAGTAAAAAATATACTGTTAACAAAAAGTGGTTAATTATATTCCGTAGTAGTTGGCAGTTATGACTTACTATATATAAGTGTCATTTATTGGAGGCGCTCGATATCTGTCGGTCCATAGAATTCTGCACCTATGTAAGGTAAGTATCCATGTTAGTATCTTCCTACCATGTTGTAAGTTAAAAATAGTAGCAAAGTAAAAAATCCAAAGGAGGAAAAAACATTTTCGATCAGATAGTGCATTTTAGACACATCTGAACTTTTCTTCATTTCATACTTTACATTGCATAATCTGACTTTAATGAACCAGACCCTGGCGAGGGCTGCTTATAGTAACATCGTGTGTTACGTGGCGTCACAATGAATACTAAATCATGATTGAAATCAAAAGAAGAAAATTTTTTTAAAGTACAAGTAAAGGTTTTTTTTAAACGTTTGTAAATGGCGTGAATACTTTTTTTATGTTAGTATAGATTAGTTTTCTGTATTGATTGGTAAATTATTGGGTGGGCTCAGCCCCTATTCACAATTTATTGGGGGGGGGGCTCTAGCCCCACGGGCCCATATAACTCTACGCCTATGTGCGTGAGTTGGAAATATGCATTTGTGTAATAGAATGGTGGTGTTTGCGAAGTTGGGTTTGAATAATGAATGAATTTGTCTGGCGGTGGGCCTCGCTTATTAATATTTTGCTAATGTAGAGAAGAACGGTTTTTTCTAACTACTCTCGGGAGACGCGGTGTCTAATTGAAATGAATTGCGTTCATTTTTATACGTGGAGGACTTTCGGGGGAAAGAAAAATTGCAAAATCGTAAGTACGGTAATTGCAGCATTTTAAGAATATTCTTTCTGAAAAATGTGATACTTTAAAAAAAGTTGCGCTCATTCTGGAGATCTTTTGAAAGTTTGGGCACTGGAAAATTAAAGTTGAAAAAATCAAGTAGTTTTTGATTCAGAAATTAGAAGTAAAACTTCATGAAGAACTTTAGTGTTTTGAGCGATTTTGTGAGATGGCGAGGCTACACCAGGGGTGGGGGGGAGGTTGAGCGGAGGTCTTTGGAAGGGGTTCTAACGCATATTTATGTTACATCTGTAGAAAATCCGTTTGATCGACGGCCTTGCATTTTCACACTTCAGTTATCTACCATGTTCAGTGTGTTTTATACACAATCTTTTTTTTTCATACGTATGACGAACATCAACGAGACATACATTACTTACAATAGTAAGTAAACAGTCGCAATCAAAGGCGTTATTAATTCATTATCTATAGTAATTTCTGCCAAGCGTGAAAAACGTTTTCCTCTGCAATGCCAATACGAACTGTTGACTAAACATATGGTTGACTAAATATATAATGCGTATAAAATAAACATTCAACACTTGTTTATTCTTCCATTTGTCATGGAGCTTACAGTAACACATATTTAAAGCGGGTACATCACAATACCGAATTTCACAAATTATATAATAAATAAAATATTCTAATTTTGAAATCGCAATGTTTTCTAAAATTTTTAAATATCAAAACTAGTTTGGCTTCACTTCTCACAAAGTGTTATTTTTGCTGCACTACACTGGTTATCATTAATTGGGGAAAAATCACAAAAATGACGATTACTCAAAAAGTTACTTACAGAATTGAATGAAACTCCTCCACAGTGTATAACAGATAGTAAGCTATAAAATAACAAGAAAAGAAATTGCCAGACACTTGTGGTATTATAGAAATTAGCATATGTATAACATTTACAAATTCGACGTGTCAGTTTGGCATACGAAAAGTACCTTCGATATGGAATATGACCTCTCCTAGCAGCAATGTGTGATGCTGTCAATTTATGGTCCGAGTCCTGTTGGAAGGGAGAGTCATTGCTCTTGCAAGGCAGTTGCAAGCGTGGCAAGGATCACAGGAGGAGGATTGAGAGCAGCTGTCTGTTTTCCTAAAGCATCCCAGACGTGCTCGATAGGATTCAGGTCCGGTGATCGAGCTGGCCACTCCATGGGCTGAATTGTTTGCTGCTGAACATAATCATCCACGATGAGAGCCCTGTGCGGTCTAGCATTGTCGTCCTGAAGTAGAAATTATCGCCTATTGCCCCGGCGTAAGGGCGCACATAAGCATCAAGGATGTCATCTCTATAGGTCTGAACATTGACGGTTCCACGTGGAAAGGCATGAATGTCTGTGCGGCCACCCAAAGAAATCCCACCTTCAAAGATGTTTGATGGGTGATAATGAATTCTAGATTTTCTCCAAATCGAGCAACGGCTACTATCGCTTTGGAGGCTAAACCTGGACTCATCCGTGCACAGAAAGCCCTCCATTGATCAGCCGTCCAGTGGACAAGTTAATGTGCCTACCTCAAACGTTCCCTTCTGTGGCGTCGCGAGAGGGGGCACGCAAATGGCTGGTCACCTCGCTTACAGACCACCTCCGTGAAGCCTTCTACGCACGGTTGAAAAGGACACCAATCTTCCGGCGGCTACAGATAGGGAGGATCCGAGTTGCGGTTCTATTCCTTCGTGCACATAACGACAAATATCTGTCATCGGCGCTGGCTGTAACAGTTGGCCGTCCTTGGCTGAACCTCCTGGATGCCGAATCTGTCGTTAGAAATTGTTGCCGAAGTCTATGAAGCACAGACGGACTGGCATTTAGCTATCTGGCCACTTGTGTCTGACTTTGTCCTGCCTCTAGCCTCCCAAATAGGTCTCCATCGCAGTTCTTCTGGCAAATGATGCCTGGAGGTCATTGCTACAAATTGGCTATCCCGGATTTCTTACCTTACAGTCACAGCAAAAGTTGCAGGCTTGATCTCAAAGATGCAGTTTTATGCTTCGAGCGATTAATTTATTCTGGTTGCAACGCGAGTAATTTGCATATTGTAGTTTTACTCAGAAACATTTATTGGACTATATATTCAAATTTCATACGGATTGGCTTATTTATGAGCGAGTCGTGGCTATTTTTGTGATTTTCCCTTAATGTTTGGAAGCCAGTGTATGCAAGTATATTTATTGCGATTTATTAAGTGTTAAATGTGTGTATTGTTTTATTTATCAAAAAAGCTTTAAAAAATACGTTCCACACAATAGGTCATTTACTTTACCGCATACGTTTTTGGCACATCAGAGCTTTGTTAGAAAAGCAATTTCTTCGGGAAAAGTAAAGGGGGAAGAATACATTATGAAGTTGGATCCTTTTTACGTCCTCTACCCAAACCGTTTTTATTGATTTAATATTCAAACTTTAACTTTGAGGCGTTTCACTTGGCGTCTCTCTCTCTTCCCTGCAACATAATTAGAGTATAATCTCATTGATGTACATGAAAGTGGTTTTCGCACGGCGCGCTGGAAAACTCCCGCTTTGAAGAACCGCCTCGGAACCCTAAACTGAATTATTTTCTCGAAAACAATGAAGTATATTTTGGATAGCAATTACAGCGGGCCGAAGTTAATTTAAAATTGACAACGGTACCACGCGAACACTCCAGGACCGACCGCCGCGCTTACAGTGTTTTTAAAAGTTATGTCATTAATCCTTGTTCCTTATCTTGCCACTTCCTAGTACACATTTTCGAGAGCGTAGCTTATGTAATTAATTTCAAACCTGCTTTTGTCAAAAACGTCGTCTACAGGCGCCTATTAGAGCCTCTGATTGCGTTACAAGTAAAAGGTCTCCGCGTTTCTGGCTTTCGTCACTTCCTGCACTCACTAACTTTGGAGAGTTTTCGCATTTTTCTCTGTGCGAGGTTTTTTTCTCCACAGCTACGAGTTTTTCATTGTACAGGTTTTTATAAGTTACCACTAATGATATTTTCTCATTTCCTGCAAGGGTGGAAAATACTGAAATAATATAATTTTGTTACAAACTCCACTAATAGTTGGATTTAATAAGGAGCGGATAATTTTGCTCTACATTTCTCCCGATGTCAAAGTTTAGAGCTATATATTTTTTAACGTTCAAGTTACTTTAATAATTTATATATTATATTTATTTATATATTATATTTATATATTATATTATATTTATAATTTATATATTATATATAATAATTTATATATTAATAATAATTTATATATATTTATATATTATAATTTATATATAATTTAAGTTTTATCCTGCCCTTAACTATATGATCTATCTCAGGTTGGGATTGTACGGTATGCTATTTATCATAAGCTAAAATATGTCTATATATATTTTATATATAAAATATGAGATCTTTAATAATAATCTGATATTTAAATCTTAATTTGCTTTCTAAGAATTATATTAAATTTAACAACTCAAATCACACTAAGTCATCACAGTATGTTGAAAGTTTGCTACTTTTACTAATGATGATCAGTAAAAATTGCTCCTTGTGAGTAGCATAATGTTTAGAAAAATATACATGTTGTTAAGATATAAACTAAACCCATTGACGATGCAACCCTGTGAAAATTTTTGCTTGATGAAAGTATTCTGTATCTTGTCAAGTCATCACAGTTTAAAGAGTCATTTCGATTAAATGAGTCACATCGGACGAAGTAATAAAAGTGCGCAAATAGTAGATAGTCCTGAACATTTAAGTTTTCTTTTACAAAACTGTAGGTTTCCTAATTTAGGCATAGGGTTTAGATTTAAATTTAACCAAAATAATTGGATTTTGAAACTAAAAATACAAATCTTTATTACTATACACAATGGCGTCACTGCTCGAAAGGATTTAATTTGAAGTAATATAAATTTTCTTAGGTCTCTTTGTATTTCTTTTCACTTACTGATCTGTATTCGGTTATTGTGATAAGTTGCATTTTTGCAAATAATGCTATTCAACCTTTTCCTGCATTAACTAATCAAGACGAGGAAAATTCTCAAAAATCTTTGTCAAATTTACAAAATGCCAATAAGAAAATGTGCAAAAAATACTTCTATGATTTAAAATCACTGGAGTTTTTTCCTGCTAATGCGATTAAAAGTGGAATACGTGTAAGTAACGAAGCTTAAAAATATAGTTGTATAGAATTGAGTTATAGAGCATAAAATTCAGAAAGCCCTACTTCTGAAGAACTGGAAAGTTTCTGGTATTTTCATAAACTTTGTTGTTGCGCTAAATATAATGAAGATATTTTTTTTTGTCCTGTAACGATAATTGAATACAATAGACTATTACTGAAAGTAAACAAATATCATGTGATCTTTTCCGAAAAATTGCTGTAAAGTATATTTCAAAATCTGTTCGTTTACATTCTCTTGCACATTATACAACCAGAAGAATATTTTGCCTGTCAGCGTCTTTTCTTCGCATAAAGTAATGTTTATGAAAACTTTTGTTCGTTTCGCTTATAAAAACTAAAGCATGCTAACAAGAATTCGCTTTTACATATGTAAATTCTGCTCATAATGGGGAAAAGGCAAAATTTCTGTAGGTGGAGAGAACTGCATTCTACGTGAAATGACCTGTATAATGAAATTTGAATGCAACTCTATTATTAACATAGACCTCCGACAAAATGAACACCCTCTCTTAATCTAGGAACACAACCATGCAGGTTTCGGTGTTTTTATAAGCTTCATCAGTAAACAATGTTCTTAATCTTCCTGCATGCCTGTTCTTGTTTTCTAACGCGTGGCTTGTGTAATTAATTTCAGAGCTGCCTTTGTCCAAAATGTCGTCTACAGCCGCTTATTAGCAGTTCTGACGGTGTTACATGGAAAAAGTTTCCTCATTGTAGCCCTTATTTAATTACAAAAGTTTTTAATTTTGCATTTGTTTTTTTCATAATTTGTTATCACACCGAGATGAGTGCGAGATTTTTATTTTAAAAATTTCGGATTTGCTGCGAGAAATAGTGCTCTTGTTTTCGGAGACTTAAATGATTTTCCTTAGCTGGGGGATAAAAAATGTACCTGCCGTGACAGGAACATAATAAAGCCTCGTGAATGGATTTCACTAAGCACCTGCATTAAATTTTGGCTTACAGTGATGTCCAGACAAAATTTATTTACGTACGTCACTTGAAAATTAGAATATGATAAAGTGTCATTTTTTAAGTGTTCCGTTAAAAATGAAGAAGTTAGGTTTCAGAAAGCTGGTTTTTTATCCAACGAGTTTGTCATTATTGTCCTATATCGCGTAACGAAAATAGGATATTTTCGTGTAAAGGTTGTTAGAAAGAGATGCCTTTTGTTTAATAAAGCATAGTTACAGATAAAGTATAGAAATAGTGCAATCTTCACTCGGAGACATTATGTATGCTGCGTCTCTTTTCACCGCCTCTTTGTCTCTATTATTGATGCTCCCGTGAAACAGGCCATATTATTTTTTTTAAAGTCTCCAGCTGTACCAATACTACAAACTAAGCTGTACCAATAGGGATCTTTATTGAGGAACTATCAGTTTACATATAATAAACGGCACAACGTAACTGTAAAAAAATGATGTACTAATTATGTAACACAGAGAAGCAATAATATAATTGTTTCAACTACTTTAAAAGTTGAAAAACAAGCGATGACAATACGATGTTTTTGTTTAATTTTAAACTAATCAAGATTATTGAAATACATACAGAAAAAAATCTGGTAGATTTACAGTCGCTACAGGTTCACTACCTAGGCTTTCAAAATGAGCTTAATAAAGACACAATAACGCGCATTAAGACTCGATTAAAAATTTTAATACGAGCGAACTCCACTGGTAATGAATGCCACGAGCTGCTTACTTTGAAGTTAAGTTACTATAATTTCCACAAACGAAAGAATTCTATATCCTGTATTTATCATTCAACTTATATTATGTCAAAGACTGCCGCTCAAGAGACACAGACAATTCCAATATCCTATTTCATCTAAATTGACCGATCTATTTATAAGCCCCATTAATACACGTGAATGGACATAAATAATCAAAGGATATTATCCACTTCACAAGCCTTTGAATTAGCCTGGTATTTGAAATGACTTCCTACTCGAAAGCATCCTATTTTGACATTGCAGCTTCAACACACTTTTGAAGTATGGAATTAACCCTTTTTATCTGACTCCAAGCTAACGTCGTGCCTGAGCTGGAGGATTATTCAGTCCATGTGTCATTGATCTTATCATCTCAGTTTTCGCATGAGGCATCTCCCGTTTAATGTTATTAGAAATCTCAACAAGATAACACTTAGCGATGGTACATGACACCGCTATCTCGCATGTCACATCTATAAATAAAGACATGCATTTGTGCTCCACGAAGCACTTTCTGGAACCATTAAGAACATAAACAAGGTCTTACGTTTTTTATTCTCACACAAGCACAAGGATGTACTTAATTCAAAAGCTTTCCACGCATTCCATTTTTTTTTAAGCTTCGATGATTAAAAAAAAAGTTTATTTATTAGCGTATTAAATAACCTCGTTTTTATAAACGAACGTTACTTTTTGAATATTTTTAAACATGCTTTCAGCAAATGAATAAATGGCAGCAGATCAATGTTTGCTTTTTAACATATTCTAATTTTACAACTCGTACTAGTTGTAGATAGACATTAGCTTATTTAATATTACAATAAATTTTCTAAGTTATCAGTGCCAAATAGTTGCACCAAATGCAAAAACACGTTAAAATATTTCAACTACAAAGCTCGTTGTTTCAAAGAGAAGTAGGTAAGCCTTGAATAAACATTGAAAATACGAAAAATTTATTTTTCTTTCCTGGTAGGTATAAAGGTTTTTATGCCCTTATTTATCTTAGTTTTAACTGCGCCTTTATTTTAAGGATGTATTATAAAACAATTTAACTCTATTGTATTTATGTATTGAATAAAGCAGTAATTTTTGTTTGCCAATTTTTATTTAACTCTATAGATTAAGTTCCAATTAAGTTACGCGCATTTAAAATACACATTGTTACTAAAATAGGAAAAAAATAATGGAACAATCTCGTAAAAAGAAATATTTACTACATTTTCTTCTTCATTTTGCGCAGAGAATTTTAGTATGGATTAAATTTTAAGTGTATCTTAATTTTTTCAAGTACATTTTAAAATAAAACTAATGAAAGCAATGCAAAATATATTAACATTAAAATAAAATGCTTAGAGTTGTGGATTTCTTTGTAAAGTTGGCTGAAATATCTAAAATTTAAAAGCGATTTAAATATTATTACAATTAACACCACCATTTTCCTTAAAGTAATCTCATTAACCAATTTAAATCGTGAAACATTTTACTACTTTCACTGTACTAAAAACAACAATATTCAAGCAGTTTGGATTCACAGTTACTCGATTTATGACAGCGTAAACATGTAAATTTATAATTTATTTACATTATAAGAGAGCGAGACGGGAAACAACCTTTTATTTGGCAGTCACCTGTTTAGTTAAAACATTTCAAAATCGGCCATTTTCCCACATTTGCTGACGACGTAATTGAATAATGCGCATAGATTGACGAATGAATAATGCCAGACGAAGTGAGGAGCCTTACATGTTAAGAAAGGCACACTGTTTTTACTTTCATTTATGTTTATTTTATATAAAGTAGCGAATTATCACTAGTCTTTTTTTATTTATTTTTGACAATCCCGGTTATTTCTTGTTTGTTTTTTTCCAAACATTATGCTGCAAACTTCATCATAAAAGAAGAAAAAAATATGGGAAAGATAAAATTTAGGAGAAATAGCAATTCAAGAAATTTGAAAACATAAGAAAGAAGAGAATTAAAGATTTTAAGATTATCAAATTAACAGTAGCATAATAAATTTTTTTTTTCTTAAATTAGTACCTTTCGGATTACTTTTTGATCTCAGATTTCATTAGAAAACTGCATTTTCCCAAAAAAAAAGATCATTGTAGTTTCATAATAAAACAAAAAGAACAGTTTTAAACTTTTTAAGGAGAAAAAAAAACAAATACCTTGTACAAAAACGTTTAATTCGCTTTCAGGGATTTCTAGATTTCATTCCGGAGAAAGATTTTCAGGATAAGGGTATAGCACTTTACTTAATCGCTTCAAAGAAGAATTACACTAAGCCTTCTATATTATGAAATCGCTAAATCCCAAAGAAAACTTCCTTATATGGAAAACTCGTTAAATAGATTCACCTTTTAAAACCTTTCAAACTACATAAAGAAACTTTTAAACTGATAAACATTAATTTTATTTAAAAAAATAATTAATCATACTTTTTAAGAATAAAATAAAACTTCTAGAATTACAACGTATTTTCAGTTTGAACAAAATGATTTTACATTAAAATTAATAAACCTTAATGACATCGACAGATTTATTGTAACAAATAATTTTAAATGTACATTATCACATCCGTCTTTAAATGAAATTAGCTGAAATGTCGCAATCTTAAATGTATCAAAAATATGTAATATTATATTTTGTATTTTTATTGATTTTTTGTACATAAAAAAAACTGTCCAAATCAAAATTGTGGGTAGGGCAAAAATCTGTAGAGCCTAGCATAAAGAGACCGTTCAATCTTCCCCATTATTCCTTACCACCCTTACTATTATTAAAAGAAATAGTAAGGGTGAATTGTTCAAAAATATTTTCAGAAATGGGAGAAAAAAAAATACCTGTAGCATGTATCATAAACCCAGTAATTTTATTTGTAATAAATATTACGCTTGATCTGTGTTAATAAATTTTATACTGAAAAATTTTCCTATCGTTTAAATTTTGTTTGAAAAAAAGATTAAAAATAAATCTACATAAATTTTTATTAATCCCGACACGTGAAAGCGGGAATAGTAAAATAAAACAAATCTGCTATCTTTACATACAAAATATTTGTTAATACATATATGCAGTTTATTTTTCTCGTCCTAGCTTTAAACATAAAATTATTTAATTTAATTATACTTACGGTTGTCACAGTTTAAAATTATGCTGAAATCGTTACTGTCATTTCTGCATCGCTTTAAAATTAAACATAATTTTCAATAAAATATGTCGCGTAATATGAATGTATAATAACTATTATTTTGGACGATATATGCTGTAATTATTAAATACAGAAGTGCACATGACAATTTATTAAACATTTCTTGTTATGTCAGATGTCTTATTAGAATTTAATAAAAGAAAACACGACACTCTTTTTTACCATACTTCTGGAAATATATAATTCAAATTTAATGGATGAGTAATTACGCTAAAATTACTTGGTGTTTCAAAAATAGTTTAAAATACCGTTTTGTAATGAAAACCATAAGTTTTCTGATCAGAGTTCCAATAAGGTTAGAGAAAATTCGATGTAATCAGAACAAAAATCTTTGAGTATTGCGAAGAGAAGGTATTACAGAATCGAAAAGCTGAAGAAACTATTTAATGATCTCTTAAAAGCTTCCGTTTAGCAGTCTCCTTTTAGTATCCTAACATAAGATTGCAGGGAAGTTGGATTCATTCGAATCAAAACAGAAAAAACAGCGCGTTATTATTTTACAAAGGAAACTTTACCAGGAATGTTTTTCTCTCTTTCAGAACATAAATGGTATAAAAGAAATTAGTTATTTTATCTACCGTGTTCGTTTAGAAAAAAAAATATCATTGGACGAAGAGAATTTTATAAGAGGATTTATGTTCAAATCGCTGTAAAAGTATAAAGGAATGTATATCGCGAATTGGATTCCAGTGTCAGGAAGTTTAACAAACATAGTAAATTGCGATGTTACAGAAAATAAAAACTACACACATACTTCTTCCGTGCGCAGAATAAATTTGCATTCCTTTAAATGTTGGGTTTTGTTTAGTGTAATTTCGCAAGCATTTTTATGCTGTTTTAACTTTATGAAACAGACGCCGTTCCTGTATGGTTTAAATGCTTTTGGGATAGCTTTAAAATTATTTTATGTTCAATAATTGCGAGCCATGAAAAGTAACTCATGTCGTCATTTCTGAGTTTATTTTGAGGCATGGCCGCTTTTATTTTGATGCGGTTAAAATTGAAGTTTTAAATCAAATTCATTGTTGAAAACGCTTTAGAAAGTAATTGTCTTCCAGTAGACGAAGACGTGAATTTGGATACCCATTACCGAAATTTCACGGTTAGCGCTCATTTATACAAAACCTATACCTATAATCATATGAAGCGCTGTCCGTTCGAAAAGCAGTTGCATAAATAATGTAATATATACTTAATTTTTCTCGGATGCAGCTTCAAGATTGTTAATTTAGTACCTGCAAGACGAATATAAAGCCGGAAGAAAAAAAAAATGAAAATTTTAATGGGTACATAAAGCCTTGTCTGCAATGCATCCGTACTCTGAGAAGAAGAATTAAAATATTGTACGCAAATGAAGTCCATAAATTTTCCGTTCAGTGTTCCAATTAGGGTAGAGAAAAGCCCGAAGTAATCAGTGGGAAAAATCCAGAGCATTATCCACATTGCGAGAAAGTATTAGAGAATCGAAAGGCTGAAGAAACTGTTTAATGATCTCTCTTAAAAGCTCCTGCTTAACAGTCATCTCCTGTTTCGTGAAATGAGATTGGAGGAAAGCTAGACTCTTTTGAAGACACGGGAAAAGAAAAAGACACATGTTATTATTTTGCGAACAAAACTCCCGGACAATTTTTCATTCTCCCAGAGATCGTGTGGAATGAAATCAAGTGCGCGTTTTCTAATTCTTTTTTCCTGATATCCATTTCGTACACATGTGCCAGGCAGGCAAAGTCGATTTCGAGAATCGGAGCTGGGAATCGCCGGAATTAGTTTATTTTGAAAATGGACGGTGTGATGAAAGGAAAGTCCGCCATTCTCGATGGGTTCTGTTTGGACAGGAATAAAAATAGTAGAAATGAAGCTGTAAAGAGGGATATCAGCAGGTAAAGGGGATTCAGTTGGATTAAAATAAATGAATGAAATAATTATTCGGGACATATTTAAGCGATACAAATGTCGTACACGAAAATCAAAGAGCTCGCGAATTTTTGAAGCTGGGTAAGGTGTAAGAATTCTTGAAGTTATATTCTTTCTATTCCGGATTATAATTTAAGAGCTTTAAACCGCTTTGATTGAATAAGAAATAAAGCAGGGTTTCTACAGACCTGGAAAGTCGGGGAAATGAGTTTTGGTCAGGGAAAGTCAGGTATTTGGAGAAAAAAGTCAAATAACGGAAATTAGCAGAAATTGAAGAAAGGTCAGGGAAATGCAAGAAAAAATGAATTTTGTGGTAAAATCAAGAAAATATTTCCCGTTTGAACCTAAGTACAGAAATTGCTTAATTTTCATTTTTTCATTCAACCTTATAAATAATTTTAAAGTGTGTTCTTTATGAACCTATCTTGTACAGTTGAAATAGGCTTAATTTTATACTAAATTATTATCAAACATGGTTTTTGTTAGAATCCAGTGATGCCAAATAAGATTCTTGTATATATTAATTTTATTATTATTATTTCTAAAAAAAAAGGGTCAAAATATAAAAAAAATTATTAACTATAGGATGTAATGTTAAAAATAGAAACTCAAAATTCGGGAAAGCACGCTAGATAAAATCAGGGAAGAGCGTGATAGATGTCAGGGAAAGTCTGGGAAAAGTCAGGGAAGCAAAAGCTGTGAAATCTGTAGAAACCCTGTAAAGCTCTGTTGAACAAACTATTTTACAGCCTAGAGAAATGTGCGCAGTGAATAACAAGCTTCGTAAAACAACTGCTGCAAGCCGAGTTTGAAGCTTGTTAAGTTCGCATTTTGCACACGCATGACCCCTAAAATTACCCGATATGACATAGCGTGACCTTACTTTGTATAACTTAAGCCTCTAGTATAAAAAAAAAATCCTCTTTCATTTTCGATGTTCGAGCTTATGGACTACGTGTGTGACACCACTCAGCCGGGTATAAATTTTGCAGTTCACATTAAACACACCTACAACTGTGAAGTTCGGCTTTCAAAGCCTACCACTTCTTACATTTGTTTGTAGCTCTATGTAAAGCTGAAATTGTGTAATTGTGCCGAACAATGAAATGCTCTCATTAAAAATAATAAATACAAATATCATTCTGAATACCTCTACACCAATTGCGTTATTATGTCTAGAAAAGTCAGAGAATTTTTTTTTTCAAAAAGTTTGACGACTTTTCAATCATCGTGTTACGATTTACTTTAAATACACAGGTTTAAAATATAGGTAGTCCATAGGTGAGGGGATGATGGTATTCATAAACGTAAAGTCATAATTATTTCTGAAATTGTATTGCCACAAGTGTAAAGCAATGTGTAAAATTGAATCTTTTGAAATGCATTAATAAATATGTAATGCGCGGATGGTACGTGACTCTCCCATATATAAAAAAACAATAGCACATTTGAATTTGTCCGCTTTGCTGAAGCTCGTTCATTTTTACTTTCCGAACATGTACCCTGTAAGGAAAGTATTGTAATCATGAAAAATTCGACTTCGAGATTTGGGTGTATTAACACACGTTTTGAGGTCTTCTGAATTCATTTATACTATTTTTACGAGATGTATGTATGTATAGATATATGGGTGTGTGTTTATGTGTATGTGAGTGAACACGATAGCTCCTAAAAGGGGCTTTCCATTGAGCTCAAATTGGAATAATATCTTATAAACCACCATCGTAAGACCGGTATTGATGTGTATAGGACTTAGTTTTTCTACAGTGCTACGACAAAGACTTCTTTTACATTATGGTCTATGGGGAGAAATTCTTGAAAGTGCGCTAGCTTGAAACGGTGCATTTGATTGAGCTTTCATTTGGTATATATGTTTGAATGATTCATCGATTAAAATTTATTTAAATGCTTGGTAATGATCTTAATCGTTAGTGTTCGGAAAGTCGAGTGGAGTCACTCCAGATTATTTTTACGTGCTTTCTAAATAGAGCATGAGTTATAGACAAATTGAGAACTTTAACGACGCTTTTGCAAGAGTGTTTATTAGAATGGATAATTAATTGTGTTTAGTGAAATTTTAATTTAGTGGTCTGGTATTTGCTAATTACAATACAAGCAATTACAGGGAAAAATCGAAATCTCAGGAAATGCAAGATAACTTCATATATCAAGTTTTTAAGTCCTGGCACTTTCCTATCATACATTCGCTACTGCTACGGATCAAAACATTGACCATTTTATTATGCGGCCACGCCGTACGAAGGGGTTAACACCCGAGCCCGCGCTCGGAATTGAACCCAGACTCAAAACGTGATAAAATGGCTAGTTAGCCACTAAGCCACATCGGCGACGGTGCATTATATGCCTCAACTGATGACTATAAAGTGAAGTATAAAACATAATACATTGATAATAGATATCGAAGATGAAAAAAACTAATAAACCGGAAATAAAAAATGTTTTATTATTCAAGGAATTTGAGACAGACTTAGGAAACAGTTAATTGTTCATACTTTCTTACTGTAAAAGTAAAAGTATCCTTATACACACTAAACGAAATACAGGAAAGTAAATAAAATTCAATACTATTTGCGTTATATTAAAACAAAATATAAAAGTATATTATATTTTTACAGTATACATTGCTTTTAAAGCAAATCAATACATACACAACTAGGCAGAAGTATTTTTTTATGAAATCAACAGGAACTTAAATTGTCTTCTGACGTCTGCTATTTAGACTTCATTCGTTTAATAGAATTTAATGAAAATTCATTCCGACAAGTCTTAAGCTTGGCAGGATCGAATTAGGAAGCCTTAATGAAAGTGAAAGCAATGATGAATCTGAAAATTCCTTTGCAACAATCCAGTGTTTCGTGGTATCTCCAGGATCCTTTCTTGGTGTAAAATGAAAAGCCCTGATATTAACTATTTATTTTTTTCTGCTTAAGTAAAGAAGATGTAAGTAAATTAAAAATATTGGAATAAATCTGAAAATGGTGCGGCATCCATTTTATTTTTTAACTGAAAGTATCATCTCGCCTTTTTCTGTTAACCCTTTGAGGCGTAACCCTTTCCCAATGCTGAAAAAAGGGCAGCCGTTGCCATCACTCGACTTAACTACCAGCAAGATGGCGGACCAGCAAGATGTGGTCATCGCGTGATGTCACGTGATGTCGTGATCACGTGATGTCATCGCGTGCTACAGATCGAGAGACCCTTTTTTGAAGCAGCTGGCTGTGCCGCACAGCCAGCTGCGTCAAAAAAGGGTCTCTCGATCTGCGGCACGCGATGAACGTTTCGATCGTCCGCCATCTTGCTGGTAGTGAAGTCGAGCGATGGCAACGGCTGCCCTTTTTTCGGCATTGGGCAATCTATCCAGCTGTTCTCGCCTTCTTCCATTTTTCAGCAGATGTCAGTGCTGTTAAAAAGAATCGTGGCCATTTTTTACGGGAAAGGACGTACAAAAAGTAAAGGATTCTCGAGGAGCTATGTCAACCGCAACTATTTTTATAGAAATCAAATCTATTCTTCGTGACTGGCAACAGTCAAAACGTCAGAGTTTGGTGTTCCCAGAGCGGGAACACAGCGCGTTAAAGGGTTAAAATAAAACTTATGATATCCGAAAAAGAAATTGAATGTTTTTAAAATAATATATTATTTTGTCTTAAGGACAGACATTTACTCATCGAGCATTAGCCACCACCAATGTCCGAATTACTGACCATTTTATTATGGAATCACTCAATGGTGGCTTACTTTTACCCCTATGAAGGGACGGACAAGTCACACAAGACCAAGCCAGAAATCGAACCCGACCCAAGGTATGATAGAATGGTTCTTTAGCCACTACACACATTGGGTGGCAAATAAAATATAGAAGTAGTTGTTTCAAAAGCAAGAAATCTATCTTTATTCCAATTAGCAGTCCCATGAAATATTATATCAGATACCTCTGTTTCGGTGAACATTATCTTCTTTTTCTAATTTAAAATTTATACATTTAAAACAAAAGGAAGTACGGGGTGTACAAAAAGTCCCTGACATATTTCAAAATTAAATATAAAATCAACTGATTGGGTTACGAGATTGCGGTTTGTACTAAAATGCTTCCTATGATGAAAAGTTTTGTTTAGGCAAATAAAAAAATAGTTCCAAATTTCACCCATACAGGGCGCTGCTTCACCTTGTATTAGGTTGAAATGCGTATTGTATTTGAGACTTAACCCCTCTTGATTTTTTTCCTGTGGGGGTATGTGGAGGATAGAGTTTACTCCTCTCCTGTGGCTGATATCGAAGAGGCGAATCACACACGTAATTCAATCAAAACCACTAGCAATGCTACCAAATGTGTGGAGTGAAACTGAGTACCGTTTGGATGTGGTTAGAGCTACATCAGGTGCACATATTGAAGTATGGTATCTGGTTATACTTGTATCTGCTTCACAAAATAAAAATGCTGAATAATTAATGCTGAGTTTTCGTTTTACTGTTTCTACAGCGCCATCTATGGGGGAAATTTGGAACTATTTTTTTATTTGCATAAACAAAACTTTTCATCATAGGAAGCGTTTTGGTACAAACCGCTATCTCGTAACCCAATTAGTTGATTTTATATTTAATTTTGAAATGTGTCAGGGACTTTTTGTACACCCTGTAATATTTGAAGTGAATTTTTAGGATGTAGATCAATGATTTTCCCTACGGTAAATATTTTGAAAGACCAAATAACAAGACTGAGATTCCCTCAATATGTTCCTCAGTGCTAAAGTTGGCATTCCTTGTATAAAGCTTCCGGAATAAAAATTTTCTATATATGATACGTGCTAACACTTAAGGACAAATGAAAGATTAAGTCTAGTTAAGAGTTGTTAGAAAACAAAAATGATTTAACCTTCTACTCAGTTTATTCAGATTAAAATATCTGGGTAACTTATTTTTAACTTACTCGACCATTTACTTTATTTGAGGAATAGCATATCCTAAACGTTGTCCTAAACATACCTTAATGATTCAGGAACGAATCATTATTTGAAATCTAAAATAATACATTCTACACCTTAATTCCTAAAATACTGCAGTTTAATATGCTTTGATAAGACTGAAATCTGTGTTCCTTACTTGGTTCAAATGTTTAAAAATATCCAGCGGCTTGTGCATGCGTAATATCAATCTCCATTGTTTACGTCTGCTTGTCAAGGAAAGCTGCCATTTGTATATCACTCCATCTGCGCGTGAATAATCTGTGTTGATAATGAATATTTTTAATGGGTAAAAATGGAAACGTGAGTAAAACTTTTAAGGTAAAGGATAGCGTTGTAGCTGAGGGATTAATTTAATGCAATAAAATGTAACAACTTAATTTTACTTGAACTGTAATTTGTTTTGAAGATTGAGAAAGCTGGAATAATAAATTAACTGATAATTCTATGTCCTTACAGTGGCGTTTTCAGAAGACGGTATAATGCATAATTTTCAAAGTTAAGCATGTGTTTTTCTAATACATTTCTAGAAATAACAGAGGTTCATAAATCAAGGAGTCATTCATTTTCTCTGGTTGAACATGGAAAGTAGTTTCAGTACTTTGCACGCATTTATTAAAATTCAGTAATATACAGGGTGACCATAATTAAACTGCAAGTGTTCAAGGGGTGCTGGAGAGAAAACTACCAGGAATATTTCAGTGAAACTTGGTATCTACACGTTTCAGAACATGCGCAAGTCAAATATGCAATAAAAAAAATCGCCATTTTCACCCGATAGATGGCGCTATATCGTGTTTCAATGCTTATGGACGTCATATATGCAAATTTTAAGCCCATCGAACAGTGTAAAAACAAAGACGACTTTGAGTAATGGTCAATCATGACTCTGAATAAGAAGGAACGTGCATTGTTAGTGAAGATATTCTATCAGAATGGTAGCCATTATTCAGCTACTCTGAAAGAATACCGGCGTATGAAACGATTAAGAAGAGGTCCAATGAGTGTCAATGAGAATAAATAATGGTTTAATTGTTTTCCAAAGCGTCTTTATGAATTGTTTAATTTGTGATCTTAATTAACGTTAATTTTTGATTACATGTTACTGTAAAAATTTAATTACTGAAGTGAATTGTATGGAATTTTGATAAACTGTAAATGATGTTTTATATTGTTTATAGGCCTCTTAGAATGTCACTATACTCTGTCTATCGGTTTTGGAAGTTGTATATGCCACCGGTGAGCTTTGAAATACGGTACAGCGCCATCTAT
Source organism: Cheiracanthium punctorium (assembly GCA_038373885.1). Lineage (NCBI taxonomy): Eukaryota > Metazoa > Arthropoda > Arachnida > Araneae > Cheiracanthiidae > Cheiracanthium > Cheiracanthium punctorium. The sequence continues at coordinate 690,448 of JAWZYV010014616.1, read as the reverse complement.
CGGGCGAAAGGGACTATTTTCTTTTCATATTTGACTTGCTCATGATCTGAAATGTGTAGATACCAAATTTCACTGGAATATTCTCGGCAGTTTTCTCTCCAGCACCGCTTGAGCACTTGCAGTTTAATTATGGCCACTCTGTATTTAATGAATAAATTCAATTTAATTACTGCACTGTTTAGCGATTGTCATCGATGGTTAAGTACATTCAACATTTTTTACCACTAGTATTTGAACAAGATATATCCCAGTTTGACAAAGTGTTGTGGTAATTCAGTATGCTTTCTTCAAGCTTTTGATTGGGCGTCTCAGTATGTCGTTTAAATTTGAAAAAAAAATATTTTGAGATTTGACTCTAGCTTTTATGGGTACCTCAGTCAACATCCCAATTGGTCTGCTGGTTAGAAATCTTCACTGTCATTCAGGTGGCTCAGGTTCTGATATCCTTGTGGGAAATTAAGTTTTGCTTCCAATATATGTTGAAAATGTATGATTTCAATATTTACTATGCAAAGTGACATTCTTCCACTGTTACAATCTCAGAAATAGAAATTCTTTATAGAATTCCGATTCCAGAATGATACATGGAACTTGTTACACAGAGTGTAACATCCTTCATGTATTAGTTCGTGGTCGTGTGGTTAAAACGATTGACTAGAAATCCGACGAAACCACATAGGTTCCAATCCTACAGACTACGAATAAAATGCGTGCAGTCCGTATTTTAAGTACGTCTCCGTGGAAAATTAACTTTGCCTTAGATGTTTACTCAAATTTTTGGTCACGTTCTGACCTGAAATTGATTTTTTCTAGTAATTAAGTTACAAAAGAATTCATTATGAAATGAAGTAAAGAATTATCAGAATTTTTCAATATCGCGTTTTCAGTTTTTCTAGTATGCAGGCAGTATGTACAATGTAAGCACTAGTTCTATTGATCCCATTTTAAATGCGAACTTTGATACTAAGTGTACTACGGGATTCAGCGTTACATATCAAAATGGGTATTATAGGCAAATTAATTTTCGGATTAAAAAGAATTTAAACAATTGCGACTTACAAAGTGATTTTTTTAATCAATTCTTTTATTCAAAACAGGACTAAAAGATATAAAATAGTTTTGAGAGAATTTTCAGGATCAAACACTTCTTGAAACACAAATCCATCCTAGCTTATCTAGCATCAACACATATTATCAAACTCGCTAATGATAGCTGTTTTTAATGTAAAATAACATAGTATAATTTATAAAACAACTTGAAATGTGTGTGTTAATACTATTTTTTTTATCTCAAGTATTAATAAGTATTCAAGCGTCTCAAGCTTTTAAGATAAAAATGAGTTTATATTTAAAAGAATGATGATGAACTGATGATGAACTAGAATAGATTTGCATGTTGCAATGTGTTTTGAGTATGAAACGTATCTCTCAAGCGCTGTTTTATAGTTTTTATCCAATCTCTAAATAAAACACTGATAAACTTTTAAAATTTTATATTATTCTGGTATAAATATTTCTAATATATTGAGATGAACGATTTCCCCTTTCTTCAATTTATATTTAGTTAGTCTTCTCACACTTACACCATAAAATTGAAACGATATTCTATATTTTTAATATTAAATGGGGCATATTAAGATTTTGTTGATTTTAAAAAATTTCAAACCTTTTGATGTCGGACCAACCTTTATTCGTAATGCTTTAGAGGGGCTGTAAATAAATTAAACTTTCACTTACACACATACCGGTATAAGTTTGTCTAGGTTTCCGATAATTAAATAACATTAATAAAAGATAGATAAAGGTATTTCATTGTTTATTACTTTCCGTTTTAGGAATTTATTTTTATGTAGTCATATTATATATATCTCGATGTCAATAATATAATTGGATTGTGTATACTTATGGTAAGGTCATATTTATGCTATCAAACACATTTTAAAAATTTTTTCCTACGCATCTACGACAGAAGTTTTATTAATAGAATTTTAATCCTCGTTAAGACTAGGTGCCAAATACATATGTATGAGAAGACGAAAATCTTATTTTTCATTTTGTTGAAAGACATATATACACAAACACGTGTACACTAACCAAACAGTGCTATTTACGATAGAAGTTCTAAATTCACTCTGTTTGAATCTCTTATTTACCCCCAGATTCCTATTACGTTACGCTACGTGACTTACTGTGGGGAAACAAAAGAAACGACCCACCTATTTGCAATCCATGGCGATGTTCTAACGAGCCATGTACTCCGGCCAACGTGAGCTTATGGAAGTTCCAAAAATTTTTCGCTTAGACGCTCACCGTATGGGGCTCATCATCGAAGCTATTTCATTTTCAGAATGATTTTTATAGGGTGTTCTGTGACCGGGAGATGTGTTGCACTGGATTTAGTACGCGTGCTTTCATAGTGGTGAAATGGTACTAAGGATTTTATGTGCAATCATTTCCAAGTGTATTTATAGGGATTCATTTTTAGAAGCGGCCTGTAAACTAAGTGCATTTGTGCAGAATTCACACTGTTTATAATGAGGTAATCTTTGGATTGAAAGAAATTTTCAACAAGGAGTTAACAGAGATAATGAAATGACATTTAATATTTATAGTACAGGGTGGCCATAATTAAACTGCAAGTGTTCAAGGGGTGCTGGAGAGAAAACTACCAGGAATATTTAAGTAAAACTTGGTATCTACACGTTTCAGAACATGCACAAGTCAAATATGCAATAAAAATCGCCATTTTCACCCGATAGATGGTGCTATATCGTGTTTCAATGCTTATGGACGTCCTATATGCAAATTTTAAGCCCATCGAACAGTGTAAAAACAAGACCACTTTGAGTAATGGTCAGTCATGACTCTGAATAAGAAGGAACGGGCATTGTTAGTGAAGATATTCTATCAGAATGGTAGTAATTATTCAGCTACTCTGAAAGAATACCGGCGTATGAAACGATTAAGAAGAGGTCCAATGAGTGTCAATGAGAATAAATAATGGTTTAATTGTTTTCCAAAGCGTCTTTATGAATTGTTTAATTTGTGATCTTAATTTACGTTAATTTTTGATTACATGTTACTGTAAAAAATTTATTACAGAAGCGAATTGTATGGAATTTTGCCTCTTAGAATGTCACTATGCTCTGTCTATCGGTTTTGGAAGTTATATATGCCACCGGTGAGCTTTGAAATTCGTTGCAGCGCCATCTATCGGGTAAAACTAACGATTTTTTTGCATATTTGACTTGCGCATGTTCTGAAACGTGTAGATACCAAATTTCACTGGAATATTCTCGGTAGTTTTCTCTCCAGCACCACTTGAACACTTGCAGTTTAATTATGGCCACCCTGTACTTTGGCAATGAACCAAAGAAGCTAAATTTTCGTATAAGAATTTCGCTGTTATTTTAACGTATTCAAATTTTCACGACTGCATGTCATTTATATTTAGATTAAACGTCAGAAACCAGTCTAATAAGTACCCACGAAATAATAAGTATTGAGTCTGCCATTAATGAAATTTGTTGAATGTCTGCACAGGTATGGGGAAATCGGGAAGGTCTCACATTTCTGCTACAGATTTGGAAGACTACAGACTTTTGCAATGTCAAGGGCCTCTTACAGTGAAAATTCGACTATTGATTACGAACAGTTTGCTGACACTGGACCACTATCTATTTTGCTGATATAATAAGGCTGAGTTTAGCTCTAAATTCTAGTTATCATTTAATCTCCGCCGGAGCCTGATTTCGAGTTAAGGTTTTTTTAAACGTCAAATAAAGGTTCTGTTTTTCATCCCATGGGTGTGATCAACAATTTAAAGAATAGGGTGCCGCAATACATGCACTGCTGAAATGGTGACCGAAATTTTATTAAATGTTTCTGAACGGAATTTTGACCCATGCAGCACAAAAAAGTTCTCTAAACGTCTATTAACGTTCTTTTTTTGTTGTTGTTCTTTTTTTTTTATTTTGTCATTTATTAGGTATGTGTCTGAATAATATTTAAGGTATAAAATCAGAGGTGAGTGTTTGGGGGACTCCCTGTATATATATGAATGTGTGTGTGTGTGTATTTAGACACACAGTATTTTGATAAATGAGATCTTTATATTTTCATGTTTTTTTTCTATTCTTGTTATTTTACATTTTTTTCCATGGCTTCCTTTTTTCTCTTTGGTTAACTATTTATTACTTCTCTGAGTGCATTATTTTTGGTTTATAGTCAATATTATATACATATATATTACTCGAATAGCTGAATGCAAAGTAAATTTACATGGACAAAAGAGACAAAATGTCTGAATGTTGGTTCGATTAAATGAAAACTCAAAGTAATGAGTGCAACATAATTCATAGGTACTAGAATTAACAAAATTACTTTAGCAAAATGGGGTAGAAATAATTTCAAGTGTTTAGAAATAACGATAAGGTGAATTCCAATTAATTATATATATTTAATTGAGGCGAAGACTATGACACTCTCGTAATATGGAAAGCAAAATCACTTGAAAAAAAATCAGAAATTTCACGCCAATTCTTTTGATTTTTCGAAGCATCTCTGACAGTAACAATTCTTACTAAACACACAATGTATCATCTTTTAATACTCGATTTTATTCTTTAAAAATGTTTTACGTAATGATATTTTGTCATTAAATAAAATTTCTGAACTTATTTTCAGAGACGACACATAAAGTTCGACACACTTCCAACAATTTCTTTTACTTTAGCTATGGTATTCAAAAATACTTAGGGCAGTTCAAGATGACAATTCATGCGGAAATTTCTATTTTTCTAACGTTCCAGTTCGGTATAAAATATTACATTCGTATTTTAATACTTGCAGAAGTATTCGAATTTATAAAGTTCCATTGTTTGAGAGTGAAAGAGCACTTGTGAGTAAATCTAGTTGAGTTTCATACAGTGTTAAAAGCTAGTTTTTCGGAAAGATTAACTTTATGCTTTGAAAAGGTTAATAGGTTTATTTATTAACGTTTTCAGTTTTTTGTTAAATAACGTATATTTGTGTGGTCAAGATCTTATTATACACATTTTATAAATGAAAGCCATAAAGCTCTATTTTACAGAGTTACAATCTTAAAAAAATCCGAAACGAAAATGTGGAGAATAAAATGTATTCTACGGTACTGTCGATAAGACACTGAACATGGTAGACGTCTGACGGTCTCGCGTTCCGGCTTATCGAGCGTCCGTGGATCTAACGGTCTGGAGTTTTCTCCAGATGTCACATGAATACGCGTTAGACCTCCGACCAAGGCAACCCCCGTATACAGATGTCCTTATGTAGGCTTGAAAAAACACTAAACATTATTTAATGGTCCTAGATTGTAGAATACATGAAAGAACTTATATCAGATACCAGTTTTGCTACACTAAACTGCATTTCAAGAAATTTTCAGGAAATATCAAGTAAAGTAAGAATTGAAAATAGTATGTTAGATTGCATTGTTTTATTTAAATAGCTTATAAGCAGTTTTGTGAAGAAACAAAATGATAAATTAAACACATCACTGATTATGGATGATAATGTCTGTACCTTAAAATATCGTACTTACACACTTAGTAATACTTGTGTTCGAATATTCAGGATATATTTAAACTGAAATGCATTCACTGTATTGATATTATATTTATGTACGCATAAAATATATAGATGGCACAGGATCCTTAATATTTTTATCAATATTTTTTATAATGTATTCTTAGTGTGTTGCGTGTTGTTGTTGGCTTAAAAAACCTTAAAATTTCTAAATAAACAAACCATAGCGAGAAAAAAAAATGAAAAAATAGTCTTAAATTTATACCAAATATAAGCATTTTGTATAACCTTCATTGGGCATTCTGTACCTCGTTTTAATACTACAATTACGCAAATGAGAATCTTTCTATTAGTTGAATACGTTTCTTCATAAGTTTAGAAAAATAGTAACATGTTTGGAGGGCTTAAATATCTCTATTTGCTTCCAAAATGTCTGACAAATCATCATGTGCAAAGTTATCTTTATGTGCAGTTTACCTAGGGTAAATGCCACAAGGGAGGAGGTATTAGCCGCTTATGTTAAGTGTCTGTGACAGGGCTATCCCGTCCCGAGGGAAAAGAAACACTAATCTAACAAAGTTGGAATACTTTCTCAAATTATTTTCCCTCGCGAGAGGAATAATCTTGTAATCTTCGATAGTTAAAAAAACACGATCTTCCATATAATTAAGCATTACAACGTGCTTATTGAAAATGTCTCCTGTTAAAAAATTGGAACAGTGAATTAATGCAATTAAAGTATCATCTAAAAAATGCAATGTTGTCGAACTACCAGACTGGAGTTTTATTTATAGATACGTGGATTTTTATTTATTTTTTAATAGCGTCAGACTCCTTTTTAATTTTAAAACCTTAATCATGCGTATATAAATGTGTAAGCATGAATTTTTCAAAATAAATTACTTTAGGTTTCTTTGATAAAGTAGCTCACATCTATCAATCAAACACTCTTCAAGTCTCATTTTTTCAGGAATTGATAAATATGTTCGCTAATTTCGTAGATTTCTAGAGTTTCGTTTGACTTCATTATAGGAATTAGACTTCCAAATATGTAAGATATTCATTTTATGAACATCGATGAAAAAAATTTTAAAAACTGTGTTTGACTGTGTTTAAAAAAATGTCATGTTTTCTGAAATAATACAGGGTAATTCGCTACCAGACTGACAAACTTGCAGGGAATGTATGGGGTACAGAGGCTGTTCAGAAACACATAGAAATTCGGGGTCAGAAACATAGTCTTCGTGTACCTGTTAATAATCCCTTTAGAAGAAATTTAAGTGATATTAAACTTTCCGACTATGGTTTATAAAAAAACTAATCTCTCTTTCACAGATTGCCCTTGATAAAAATTGTTATTTCAGAACTGTCTATTTCATTTTATTTATGAAATTGTCTGAGGAAAGCCCATTGTTTATGAAACTTGGTTAAGAATTTCGATGCACACTTCAACACTTCTTCCAAAGTGATTATTAACAGGTACATAAAGACGTCGTTTCCGACCCTGTATTGCTATGTGATTCTGAACAGTCTCTGTACCCCGTACACTCCCTGCAAGTTTGTCAGTCTGGTAGGGAATAACCCTGTATATTTAATTTAAAATATAACTATTTTGAATATTTGCAAGCTATTTAAGTACAGGTACGAGCCACTTTAGCGACACACTCCGTCTTAGTAAAGAAGTTTTACTGTGTCTGTTAAGTGCATGTCTACAAAATAAATAATTTAAATTTCTGTTAAGACTTCGGTCAATGACCATTTTCATCTCCCTGAACAACCGAAAAGGGGGGAAAAAAAACCCTAGCAAATAAATTTTCTCTTCTATTTTCAGTAGAATAATTGCGATTTTAAGATCCAGTCTAATCTAGATATCAAAAATTCCAGAATATTAGTGACGAGCTTTTTAAAAAAATTCCTCCGCTTAAATCTGTATAAGTACGCTCTGTCCAGATATTTTACCTTCTCCAGAGTTAGAAAACTCTTTCCCCTTAACGAAAGTTTTTATCTTTATTTGAGCAAGCAATATATTGAAGATTACCAGATTTAGGCTTCTCTTGGGATGAAATTATTTTGAATGCATTTCTTCTTGATCTAGATTATTATCTTTCTTTCCCTCGAGATGGGATCATTCTGTGTTATTAGTGCTTTATAGTCTGTATACATTAGTGCTTCAAATAATTTTTCTAGATTGAAAAGGGCAAAACATGCTTTTAGAATATGAAAGAAGTTTATTCTCAAGAAGTCTATGAAATTATTTAAAGTGATACGAATTTTATTTCAAAAATACTTGCAAGTTATTTCTCTTAAAAATAAAATGGATATCTGGGACTTTTAGTACCTTCCATGCAACTTTAAGCTGAAGTATATTTTGCTGATTTTTTGTTAAATGGCAACGAACATCTCATATTAAATAGCTTGAAAATAAATTGTTTACGTTTTACACTATTTTATAGGATTAATTCAAATTATAGCTCAGTAAATTCTTGCTTTTGCTAGCTTTACACACATGGTGCTTACTGAAGCAACTTACTTTTCAGAAAATTAAGCTTTCATAAATATTGTATAAAGCTCTTATTTTACTAAAACTGAGCTATTTATTTGTTAGTCTAAGAATGATAAAGAAGCTATAATATAATAAGAAAATATAAGTCCTTGATTGCATCAATTTCTCTATACTTGGTTTAAAACCGTTATGAACTGTTTGATATAAAAGTAAAATAAACTGTAGGAATTTTCTAAAAACGCAGCAATATCTTTGACCAATATAGTGAATATGGTCATTTCATATCGTGGCTTTATTTTAATATTCAAAATACAATCTGCTGCCATGCATAGGTAGTTAAAATAATTATCTGTGTTTATAACATATATATATATATATATATATGTATATATATTTGTGTGTGTCTGTATTACATTAATTAGTTTATAGGCCAACGGTATCATCTATGCTGTATGAAGCCATCCTAACACGTAGTACACGTTAAAAATGTCCTTGATTTACATAAAAATATGAATATCAGCACAGCATGCTTTGGCAATTTTTTTCATCATAGTCATGCAAGTTAAGTGCATCTAAGTACTTGTACTTAAAGAAATAGCTAAAAATTATAAAGTTGACTGAGTCTGTTAAAATAAATGTATAAATCATATGGCAGGTTGTAGGGGAGACCGGGGCTAATGGGACATTTTTTTTTAAATTTAAGCTGTATTTCAGTGAAATAAGCAGGCATTAAAATATACTAAATTAAAGCGTGCACTTGTGATTACCAAAAATTGCTTAATGTGTTTTTAAAGACCTATTAATAAAAATAAAAAATCCATTTCTGAAATTATATCATTGTCCCATTAGCCTCCATGTATGGGATCTAATAGGACATGATGCAGGTCTAATGGGACAAATATACAAAAAAGTTTAATAATAAATAAATTAATTAATTAAAACTAAGTTAAGTATATGAAACTATATAATTACAAAATATTAATACCAATGATCTTTCGTATTTTTTTATTAATGAATAATTATAAAACTCAAAACTGTAAACATTATATTAATTATAAACTCAAAACTGTAGATGTTTGCATTGTTCGTCTGTCAATTTTAGGTAGTGGCAATTTCGACACTATTTCAGATATGCAAGTCCAATGCTTATCTTATTTTTCTGGATATATGAATTTAAAACAGTCAGTTTTTTTTCCGTGGGTAGTTCAGAAGCATTTCATCATTGCTAATCTCACTAATGATACCGATGTAATGGAACCCTTTTCACTTTCCTGCAAATTTAACTAGAACAAAGTCACTTATATTTAATTTTTTTGAACTTATCTTGGATATTTCACCATTAAACTTGGTTGATGAGTTCTGTAAAGACATGCTACTGTCTACAGAACTGTCTGAAATTTTATACAGTTCATATTGTTAGTTTAGTTAATTTTTATTAAGTCTAAATTAATCTAATAATAAGCCTAATTTTTTAACAACTGTTATTCATTATTTACATCTAAAACAGGATTTTTTATAAAATAATAACTGGTTTACTGTCTCTTCAGCTGTCCCATGAGTCCCCCCCCCCACAGTGAAAGAATTCAAAATTTCAAGAATAGAAAACCATATGTTCTATCACACAATGTTTGATTTATATTATCCTTATCTATATGATATCTGCTATCTTAAAGAATCTTTCCATTAATTAAAAGTTATTTTAAATGATTAAAAATGCCTATAATATAAAAATTAAAATTTACTTTGATGTGATTGAAACAATAATGGTGTTCTCATGCTTAATACTTAACTGCAATGGCTGCTGATGTTGTTCTGTGGTATACAAACTTTCATAGAAATATTTTATTTTGCACCCAATCTGTTTTGTCCCATATCCTTGCGTTCCGTTAGCCCCCAGTCATGATGAAAACGTAATACTGTAACAAGTCGATATAGTATTACGTTTTCATCCAAAATATAATATAGAATTTTAAGAATATTTTTCTAATCGTTGGCATGAAACCAGTTAAGAGTCGCAAAATAAAAAAGAAATACAAACCTTTGTTTCATTCGGATATAGTTTTTTGAATGGAAATTTTCCATAAAAATTAAATAAGTTATTTCTCTTACCTTCCATTATTTTAGTCTGGTTCGTAAATATTTCTGAGTTAAATTATGTACTGGGCTCAGAATGGATCTGTTTCATGCCTGTTGGTTTTATTTTTAAATATTTTATTACTTGGAGAATATTTTTAGAAAATTATATTTAGCCTAGTATACATACTTTACATTTATATTAGCTGAGAGGATCTTTGCCATTGTAAATTATTTACAATATATTTCATAGGATGAAGAAATTGGGAACATAAAATAAGCATCTTTTAGACATTAACAGTTTTGTAGCTGGATTTTATAACTTTCTATAAAACATAAATGCACTCAGTGTAGATCATAATGTTAAGCAGATTTTCTTCTTATATGTAATAGAATAGACTACTGTTTCAATATTTTTAACCCATCTGTTTTAAATTATTACTATAAGCTTGTACTTCACCACAAATAAAAGTGAATACTTCAATATTTCATATCTTAATTCTGTAAATTATATTATATTTCCAAGCCACATACACTTTATTTAGTACTGTAGAAAGAAATATAATTTTCTAAAATATAATCTTATGAACGTTTTAAAAAATATATTAAAATTACCTTTTAGTGCTAAATCCGATTGGTTATATTTTATTTTAAAAAATCTCTCGTAGTTATTTTTATGAAAGTAATTTTAATGATTGCTGGAATAGAAAATAACAATGTAAACAATTTTATTGACAAACAAATGTGTCATAATGTTAAAAATAGAAATCGAAAACTCTTATTAAAAACGTCCTTCATTTCAAAATATCAAATTTTTACTTGTATAAATGTTCGCTTTTTTTAACTATATATATACAGGTAGAATTTTCATAAATTAATATATACCTGCATTACACGTTTTTGTTAATAAGGTGTTTCTTCAAGTGATATATTGATAGTTCATTGATTACGTACTGAGGTAGGGGAAACGTTTCTTCACCTGGGGGAAAAAATGTTTTTCGACAAAGGGCTGACCTGGCTATTAATAATACCATTAAATTGGACCGTTCAATCACCCAATTAGAAAAACGCATTAAGCTTTGACAAAGTTGATCACTGAACGACTAATATGTAAAAATGAATCGCCTTATAATGCATTATCTTGGTCTAGACTCTAAAACCATCCGTTATTCCAAGCGTCTCTTTAAGATTCAGGCACTTTTATGCGTCATCTGTAGCTAATGGCTATTAATACATCAGAGAAATGCCATTATATCATTTTACATGCAATTAAAAATTCATTCCTGTGTTATTCTAACCACGCCTTCGGACGATGGTTCATTTTAAGTTGAATGCATTACATTTTGTGCAAAAGTGTTGTACGAGCGTTTTGCATTGCACGCTTAAGTGTTTTGGAAGTTAAATGCTCTTTGCATATCCATACATTAAAGTTGTACATTTCGTGTTTTTCTCTCATTTGTTTTGCCATATTTATTGATAACGAGTTATTTGAATGACTTTCAAAATGAGCGTTTCTTTTCTAACAGTAAAATATATTATTTGCGTGTTTGCAGTAAAGTATAAAGACAATAGTTTAGAAATGAAAAGCTTTAGTTTTATGTTTTTACTACATGCAAATTTCTTTTGTTTCAAAATTGCATTTTCTTTCCAAACAATGTTTTCGTAATTCTAATAAAATACTGAAACGTATTTCTAATGAAGTCGAATATAATTTTATATTCTATTATCTAAAGGGAAGAGGCTTTTGTTTCTAACGATGAATTTTCCGTACAATAGTTATATAAATGTAAAATACACTCCGGAATTTAAATTTTGATAATTAAGTACTGTAAGCAACAAACAGACAATTTGAACAGTACCTTTATAAAACAGACAGGTTTGTAAATAGAACATAGTTTATACTTCCTTTGTAAAAAGTATTCAGTAGTATTTTTTCTCTACACAGAGATGTATGCAGTATGCGTAGTAGCATGCACTCTACGGAAAATCTCATCTTTTAATGTATTTGCGTGTGGTATATATATATATATATATATATATATATATATATATATATATATATATATATATGAGACGTCAGATATTTCAAGTAAAGTTTCAGAGTTAAGGCAGGTAATATGGTTTATTGAACATTACATTTAAGTTACAATTTAGAATGAGAAGAGGGGAGGGGAGACGGGTACAAGAATCAGCGTGGACTCATTAAGCAGTTCCAGTGGCAGAATTATCTAGATTTTCGATGTGCGGGAGTATTTACGCTTACCACACCACGTGGTTTGCGAAGACATAACTCCGCCTATCGAAAATCGAGAGACTTCTGCCACTGGAACTGCTTAATGAGTCCACGCTGATTCTTGTACCCGTCTCCCCTCCCCTCTTCTCATTCTAAATTGTAACTTAAATGTAATGTTCAATAAACCATATTACCTGCCTTAACTCTGAAACTTTACTTGAAATATCTGACGTCTCAAATAGTCGACAGGATAGCAAAACTTACAGTGAAAGTACCCGCTTGAACAATACCCAAACTAGTAAAACCCAAATTACCTTTTTATACATTACATATATATATATATATATATATATGTATATATATATATATGTAACCTTTGTGTGTATGTGATTAATTAAAATGTGTAGTTCAGCCAATTACGATTTTTATGTGTCATAAGGTCTCCAAACAACCGCTTAAAATTAACCATGAAAAAAAGCATATGTGTGTATATATATATATATATATATATATGTATGCTTTTAATAATATATAAATGTAAACTAAATACCCTCTCAAAATTCAAAATTTCTATTAGTGTCCTTCAAAATTCTTAGGGGGCGCAGCTACTTTGGTTTTCAAACAAAAGATTGGATGGAGATCTAAATTGAATAAAAACGCAAGTAATATATCTCCCCTCTTTCTCTCAGTCTTCTGGCACCATCCCTCAGAAGAATTTCTTAGGGCTGGGGTACCCGGGTATTTTAATAACCAATGAATGCACCTTCTTTTTTTTTTTTTTTTTAAAGCACGATTGCTGTATAGACCATGTGACCTGCAAGTATATTATCAGTAGCACGGTTCTCGGAGGAGCTGTTTCGCCACTTCAGTTGTCATGTAAACTCATGTGAAAAGCTATATATATGATATAATTATACAAAATACACCCCTAAAAATGTCTGTGAAAAAATGAGATTATAAAATGCTAATATTATAGAGAGATTATTAAATGACGAGATTATAATGATTAATGAGATAGTAAAATGCAACAATTTATAACTTCGCATAAAATAACCGTATCGCGAAAGCCAAAATAAATTTAATAATATACTATTTGAGCTTATATATTTAAACATTAGAACATGATACAGAAAATGAATATACTAGTATTTTGCAATGAACGCTAAAATCTGGGGAAATTGTTACAATGGCCCTGATTTCGGGATTAGTTTGGTTGCTTTGCACATTTTTGCTATGTGACCGCTCCTTATACATCAGGGGAAAATATAATAGGTTTGATATGTAGATTTAAATTTAAGAATAAAAAGCAGTAGCTTAAAATACTCGAACAATTTCGGCTTTCTGTGAAAAATTGCGTTAAAGGTACTTAGGCAAAGCGCATTTGTACCAAGAATCTTAATATTTATTTAATATAAGCTGTCATTGCTGTCCGTGACTTGCTCATTCTGCGCTTGCTTTTTTTACACTATGATATATCTTTACAATGAAATTTGAAGAGAAAAAATTAGCAAGATCGCGTTTCAGGGGCTGTACACAAATTGTGAAGGAAAAGAATAATTGCATAAATACATAGTACTTTTTTCATTGTAGGTTTCGTATTGCCTTTCTCCAACTTTGTGTTTCTACGTACCTGAGCCTTTTTAATCCTTTGAGGCGCAACCCTTTCCCAATGCTGAAAAAAGGGCACACGTTGCCATCGCTCGACTTAACTACCAGCAAGAGGGCGGACGATCGAAACGTTCATCGCGTGCCACAGATCGAGAGACCCTTTTTGGACGCAGCTGGCTGTGCCGCACAGCCAGCTGCGTCAAAGTTTCTAGATCTGTGGCACGCGATGAACTTTTCGATCGTCCGCCCTCTTGCTGGTAGTTAAGGCGAACGATGGCAACGGCTGCGCTTTTTCCAGCATGGGGCACTCTGTCTAGCTGTTCTCGCATTCTTCCATTTTTCAGCAGATGTCAGTGCTGTTAAAAAGAATCGTGACCCTTTTTTAACGGGAAAAGACATGCTAAAAAGTAAAGGATTCTCGTGGAGCTAGGTCACCCGCAACTATTTTTATAGAAATCCAATCTATTCTTCGTGACTGGCAACAGTCAAAACGTCAGAGTTGGGTGTTCCCAGAGCTGGAACACTGCGCGTTAAAGGGTTAAGACGTCCTGTATCTGTGTGTATGTATAAAATATGAGTATGCCCCAAAGTTGACTGCTGTGTAACTGATTATAATCGTACCGAACAGTCTTACTTTTGAAAACATATTTGGTGTAAGGAATGAAGTAAAATATTATACCCAAAAAATGTGAAAGTATCTTAGTTTCGTATGTCACGATTCCTCGTTCTACTCGTAATTAGATCTCGCAAGTAAAAGCTCGCTTTATTCAGGACCACAAAGTCACGTAATGTTCATACCTTTGTGATTTACCGTTATTTGTTTTCCCTGGCGATCTTTGATCCTAACGAAGTGTCTTTTACTTCTGCAAAATGAAAAATACCCCCGCTTTCTCTGTCTGCTGCTCTTTTTCGATCCTTAAATGTTTCGAGAACTCTCTACGGGGAACACCGTAATTCAATGCTCATTAAACGGAGGTATTACTGGGAAGGAAGCCTAATCTATTAGTTTTCATTTATCTTCCTGGATTTGCTTTTGAATGCGGCCAGCTACACTCGTACGCTTCTGTTAAAATGGAACTGTTTTAAAATGTTTTTAAGAGGCCTACCTTTTTTTTAAAATTTCAATTGAAAGCTGCTGATATTTTATTTTTAGAATAAGCGCAGCGCGAGCAATTTATTTACAATATAATAATTGGAGGAGGTTTAGCGGATGAAATTATTCGGAGGAAAAATAATTCGGCCTTTGAACACCTCCATCGCTTTTTAACCACTTAAGCCTCGCTCCCGTCAAACCATGGGCTAAGCTTTCTCCTTCTATTTCTCGTGCCTGTAATATTTCCGGGAAATATCTCATTTTACAAAACAAATGACAATACCAGACTATTTTTAACTTGAATGAGATAGTTTTTTTAAATAGAAGGTAGCAGTACTCAAACACGTATATTTGTGATAGGCATTGTTCCATCTTAGCTCACTTTTTTTTGCTTAGGTTCAAAGAAAACTTTACAAATATTTATTAATTTTTCGAAGTCAGTTTAATAAAATTCTCCTTTAGTGTTTAGAACTTATATTTTAACGATTTCCCGCTTACTAGAATAACACACATTCAGTCACAATAACCCTAAATGTTACCTTTTACTAGAACTTTAAAATTTTTCTTTCGCATAAAAAGAATGTCCAAAACCTTAAAATAAATTCAATTTTTGCACGCACTTATTTTTATACAATTATTTGGAATAAAAATATAGGCACTTTTCTGACCGTTTTCTTGAACACGACCGTTAATGGGTTAAACTAAATTTCCAAACAGATGTTAAGCGCGATGTAATCATCTTTAATAATATCATGCTAAGTAAAAGATCCGATAATTTATTGAAAAATGGTGAATCTGTTTTTATTCCCTGCTTACCTTTTGTTGGAAGAAGCTCATATTAGTTGGATTTTCATTACTCAATCACTCCATTGTCGCCGAAAATGGGCGAAAGCGCAGACTATTATAGAGTAAAAGTTCGCGATGAATCAATTCTCCCTTATATATTTCCCTGATCCCTTCCCTAATTTGATCTGGAGAACCCTACTTGGGTTTGTCAGATGACCCCGGTCTCCATATGTTCATCGATGAAAGGTTCCATTTGCTGCTGGGGGTTGAGTCACGATCAGCAATTTCCAATACATATAGAAAACTATGAAAATGCAATAGTTCCTCCCTTTTGTCAAGAGGATTCATACTGCATTTTCAAATAAGTAGCTTTTTATATAGAAGACAATTATTTTGTTCTCATGATATGAAAAATTTTTCGAAGATTATTTTACATCTTAACATGGGAAGTAAATGTTTTCTCTTTCGAAGATTATTTTGCATTTTAACATGAAGTAAATGCTTTCTCTGGTTTAAATTTAATAGTACATTAATATACAATAGTATATTAATTCGAAATAATTAAACAGTTATTAATATACATTCAATAGTTATTAATATACAATAGTGTATTAATTCGAAAATTAAAAAAAAAAAACCTTGGTTGGTGCTATTATATCCAAATTATGTCGTTAAACTAAGGCGACCCTATTTCTAAACAGTAACTTGGGGACAAACCAAACCAAGCATTGTCCTCGAATCTAAACAAAACTTGGGGACACTAGAAAATATTTTCGAGGACTTATTCGAGGACAACGTATTACCATGTACACCCTCCAAAAAAAGTATTCGAGTAAGAGATAAATTTCTTATTTTCGATTTGCGAATAATAATTGAGTTTTTGAAAAACGTAAAAAGTGACAGAAATATGGAAAGCCATATTTATACATAGCCTAATTCATATTCTATGATAAATAAATTTTAATATACGAAACGAACGTAAGAAATTTTTACTCGAATACTTTTTTTGGAGGTTGTATACCAGTATACCCATACTTAAATCTTGACTGACTTTGATACTTAAAAATGAACTGTAATAGCTATTTATATCAATTGTGTACTCTTGTTTCTAATAAATTAATCGAAGTATTCCATTCATTTATAAATATTTATTTAAACCAGAAGTATGAAAGAAACACCATGCTGAAATATTGCAACTTAATGAAAATTTAACTCTTAGAATAGTATTTGTATTTTTCAGAAGACATTGCTTTTTTCATTGCACCATTTTGTGATAATTTTTCATGAAACTTTGTACACCCTCTAAAAAAAGTATTCGAGTGCAAGAAAATTTTCGTACGTCAATTTCAAGCATGGTTTTTCATGAAAAGTGATTAATCATTAACAAAACTGAAATGGGAAATTTGGCTCATAGTCGGATACTTTATTGGATGTCTGTATACGCTACACACACAATGACAAGAAACGTTTTCAGAGATCGAATTTCATTGTTTCTCTGAGTAGATGGCGCTTTTAGTTGGTTTATTTTTCTTATTTCTTCAGTTTTTTCTGAAAAAAATAAACTAAACGGAAACTTTCAGGGAAAAAAGGTACAAATCTTTAAATTTGGGGACATTTGGGGACAAAGTATTTTTGGGGACAAAATGAAAAAAAGATCTATATTTGGGGACTGTCCTCGAATTTGGAGGACGTATAGTCACCTTACGTTAAACCAATAATTTCTTGATCAATAAATTATTTCGCTTCATCGACAAGAATTTCTCGGAAATTATGTCACGAACGAACAAGAATTTTCTTGCATTCATAAATTATTTCGTATAATCAGCAAATTTTTTTGGGGGTCAACAAACTATTTCGTTGAATCAATGAGTTTTGTTTTTTGGATAAGCAAATTATTTCCCGGAATCCACAAGTTTATTAGATCAACAAATTATTTCCCTGAATAAAAAAGAATTTTCTTGGATTATCAAATGATTTCCTTGAATGAACGAAAATTTTACCGATCCGACAAAATTGCTTGCTTAAAATTGCACCAAACATTTTTTTTTTTTTTTTCGAAATGAAAAAACTTTTTTTTGTGATTGAATGTAAGAAAGACATTTGCTTATTGTGTCTACCAAAAATTCGAATCTTCTGGAAAAGTTTTGTATCTTTTGTTATTGTATATGTATGCATTTAAAGTTTCAATATAGCTTTGTTTTCCTTTCAATAGTTGATTAAAAGAAAGTTTTCAACCCAAATAAAAAATTCCGAAATAATTTTTTAATAAGGAGGCTCGATGTTCCATATGCCTAAATATGTTTTAAAGACAGGGACTGGTATTTGCTTTTAAATGATAGGGTAGTAAATTAAATATTTTGCTGATATATTTCTATTCTTTTTCTTTTGATAGATATTATTTCACAATATTACACTGTTTTAAAGATACTTTCTTTTCTTCGATTTTTTCCTTATATTGCTTGTATTATAATCTGTTCTACAGAATTATCAGAATTTTAATTTTTATTTAAAGAAATTAATTTTAAAAAGGCTATTGAAAATAATATGTATATTCATACAAATTTTTGAGCGAGAAATTTTATGAAATGCTACAAATCAAAGATTGTACCAACAAGTTAGCGTTATTAGTGTATAACAAAAAAAAAGAATCTGAGTGTTATGTGTGCATAATCAAATACTTCTTTTTATTCTAATTTAAGGACAAACTTTGACTAAATTTTACTATAAGTTACCTACTATTTACTATAAGTAAGAGATCAATGGATGTTTTAATATAGTAACATAGGAATTTAAAGTTTCGTACACCATTTCATTTCAACTGGAATAAAAGTATGCCTTAAAATATCATGTTTTGAATTAAACAGTTTCCACGGTAGGCCCATTCCTTAAATAAGTGAAAGGGATTATAAAATATTTCTCGGTTGTTGAAGAGTTTGATTTTCAAATAATTAATGCTGACATTATATAATACCTTAGAATATACCTATCTCTAAGTTCTACAACGTTCGCCTATATCCGGAATTATTGTTAAATGCAGCTGTCGAATTTCAGGAGATCAGGTTCTTTAACACTTAAAGTAATTAATGTTCCTACTCAGTTAAATTAATGCCGTTGAAATTTGAGCTGACTCCAGCTATTAGCTAGCAATAAAAAAGATAAATACCTAATTTTAGAGTACCTTAAGTATTGTCAATTGAAAGCAAAATATATTATTCTAGCATAATTTAGTTTGATGGATTATAAAATTGCGCCAATGCAGGTTATCTTGGATATTTATTATTTATGTGTAAGAGCCGCCCTCTGCAGATTTATTTAAGAAGTTGTATGCAAATTATGTTAAGTATTTAAGATTTAATGCCACTCAAGCGAAAGTTAATGATTTTTTAGATAATATCAGTTTCGAAAACAAAGTTTAAGGGACTTAATTTTAAGTATATTTACAGTATTCAGTCCTTCACCCAAAATTTAAATATCACTGAATAACTCTCAGAATATTTAAAAATTTTTGTTACTCATTTGAAAACAGCACTTTTCTGTTTGCAATGAGGAGTTGGCAATATTTTTTCGATGAGGAAAGGATTGTTAAAAAAGCTTTAGGAAACATCATTATTTATGCTTTTACGGATCCACTTACGAATAAAAAGCGTTTTTATTAAGAAGTATTGCAATTTCATAAATTTACAATGAAAGCAACATTTATCCAATCAGTTTATTCAAGAGAAAATACCACATTATTTTATAAAGAGCTGTTATGACAGAAATATATGTACCAGAGTTCTTAAGTTATCCCAAGGTTTTTGAACAGGAATAACTACGAAAATCGGCAAAATTCCTATTATGTACAGTAGTTCAATACAAGCATATGAATACAAGCATAAAAAATATGCATACCTAAATGCATTATCATGCTGACTATTGAAAAATTTCGTTTACGTAAATAAGTAGATAATAGCCTCCGTCAAAACTTAAACTAGAAGCAAGTAGCTGGAGATTAAAATCCTTAGTAAGTTTTAGAATCTACGGTACTGTAAATGTGTTTCATTTTGTCCGTTCAATTCAGATGAAATACTTACAAATTTAGCAAAGCAACAGAATGATCTCCGAAATTCATAACTATAATAAATAAAATAAACATTTTATTCTGAAGTGCGTTATTACCAATCAACCAGCTCACGATATATTTGGAAAAGCCTTCCCGAGCTCTGCAAAGAGTTTTTAATTCGCTTGTACAGGAAAAATATATACATGCAAGGTACTGGATATTACCACACAATTGCCTTGATAATAGAATTAAATTTGTAATAAAAAGTAAAATAAAAATCCTGCTTAGTAAATTTTCTATAATGACTACTTGAATCAATGAGTTTTGTTTTTTGGATCAGCAAATTATTTCCTTGAATCCACAAGTTTATTAGATCAACAAATCATTTCCCTGAATAAAAAAGAATTTTCTTGGATCATCAAATGATTTCCTTGAATTAAAGAAAATTGTACCGATCCAACAAAATTGCTTGCTTAAAATTGCACCAAACATTTTTCTTGTCCTCAACCGTGTACGCAGGGTCTAAAAGGGTTTCAAAAAAAAAAAAAAATCTTTGACATCACTCGAATCGGAATGAAAGAGCGCAAAATTGAGTGAAACAGCAAAACAATGAATCAGTCCAGCAGCTCCCATCTTCTCCTGATCCTTTATCTAATTCGATCTAAAAGAGCCCATTCCAGGCTGGTGATGTCTCCCCCATAGCTGGCGATCATTGACAAAAGCTTTTTCCGTTTCGTTTGCCATGTCACGTCTCCGGGCCCTGCCACTAGCTGACGTGCTCAGCGCGTTATTGTTTTTCACACGACGAACTGTGAGCCGAATGTTAACACCTTCTTTCCCTTTCTATGTTACTGTGGATACTACTACTTGCTATCAAACTCCCTTTTTCCCTGCATTTCGACTGCCCCTTTTCCCTGCATTTCGACTGCCTCATTTTTGGACGGTACTGGCTTTTCATTCCGCGAATAGGATGGTTGGCATTTAGGAGAGTTGATAAATTCCGGGATTATTCTTTTTTTTTTCCCTTACTGACGCTTATAGGCGGCAGTTTCGGTTCTGTGTATGATGGAATGGAATTTTTCGTCAATACGTTTGGGGGGAAGCGTGCATTTTTTTTTTCTTTCCACGCTGTGGGCGCACCAAAAATGGAAAGTTTGACTGTTTGAAAAAAGTATCATTTTTATATAACGGTATGAAAGAGTTTCTGACGCAATATTCAGAAAATTTCAATATATAATATAAGTACTGGGAAGGTTTGTGTTGGAAGTGATAACTAAATGCCTCAATTCTTGTCAAAGTTGTGGAAAACAATATTGTGCAGATATTGAGGAAACATAAGATTGATATTTCCATAACAAGTTTATGCTCTATAACAGCCCAGTCCTGATAGGTTATTTTCCTAATTACTAAACATTTATTCATTTATTTAGTAACCACTTCATACAATTTTAAATTTTCTTATAAGTAACTCTTTAACATAAGCAGTTTAGATTTTTGAATAGAAAGCTTCTTACAATGCAAATTAAAATCCAATAAGGCATAAAGTGAACGAAACTGGTTTTTATATCACTCTTTTCAATATTTATTTTCTCTGCAACATAAAAAATATTTCAATTCAATTTTTTTTTTATGTTTCAGAGAGGTAACGTGTATTTATTTAGTCTTAAATCGTTTAACTTTTTAAAAAAGAGGTTAAGGGTCACATTCAGTCAAAATAATTTTAAATGGTGAATATTTAAAGTGTTTTGATAAATTTGTATAGAGAGGGCATGCTTGAATTATTATATTTATTTATACGTGTGAAAGCCCAGTCTATAAGTCTCACTTTCTCTTCTGTAGGTAAAATTTACTGCAGAAATTTACTAACTTGACTTTCCGCTAAGTGCAAAATTTCGTAGAATGATATCCAGTTTTTTACTCTGATACATTCTTATTAAAGGAAAACGTTGGTATTATGCGCTATCTTTAAACTCGTTGTATTTTGAACATATTTTTCCTCATTCGGGAATCTTTTATCAAAACATTTGATTCTTGTTTTGTAGTGTTTGAGTTGTCTAAATTGAGTAGCATTTAGGGAAAGAATATCTATTTACAAGGTCAATCATTTATTGTATTTTTAATCTTGATAGCTCCTTTAACCTTTTCATCCTTAACCCATTTATGCCTAGTGTCCCTTTTTTGGGACGGCATTTTCGCTATTAGTCGAAAACGTTATTTATTTTTCCTAGCCTTTATTCATGAGTATTGAGCCTCAACTCTACAAAATATTTTAACATGACCAAGTAGGATGTTGATATATCGATTTTTATGCATAATGATTTTAAAAGAAATCGTCCCTTGTTCAAGAATTTGACATCAGTAAAAGTTGAAGAAAGTCGCAAAAATATCCAGGCACAAATGGGTTAAGAAGACACAAAAGCGAAGATTCCTCTTCCGTGCTTATTGCCTCTTTTCAGAAAAGAGAAAGGAAGTCTACGCAAAGACACCATGCCAGCGAAAGGATAATTCCACAGCTAAGTGCTCTTGCAGTGAAAATCCATTTAATTTAACAAACATAATGTACAATGTATGAAACATTTACAAATTTCAAATTCTCTTTTATTGAAAAATAATGATTTTTTAAACTAACTCTTTTAAAATATTAAACTTCCAACAATGAAATTTTATGGGAAAATATAATCCAAGTTTTATTAGATCTACATTCTTTTAGACAGGCGCTTTCTCTGTTTTATAAGATAATTTTGTTAATTTAGACTTTCTTACAAAGAAACTTCGAAATTCCCAGCTGAAAACTTAAGAGTTCGCCAAAAAATATTATGTATTTAAAATAAAAAGGAAAACACCGAATTTGCATATAAATTAACATGCTACTTTTTACTATCTTCACCGTTTCATACATATAATTAAGTAGTTGTAGCGAACAAACTGAAAACAAATAATTTTAATAAAACAAAAAAGTAGCATCTCGAAAAGTATTCCATCTTGCATACCTGATTGTTTAAACTAAGACACGCATTGCCTTTAATGGTATTTTATTTTTATTGGTAGTGTTTTTTACTAGAATTTAAATAGATTCTGAAAGTATAACATCACGAGTTTGCCAATATTAATGATTTTTAATGATTTTATTAATTAATTAATATTTTGGCATCATCAAAGATAATATAGAAACGAACTCATTCGCAATAGATTTATGATTAAAATCACACATTTGTTGGACGAAGAAATATTTAATGTGCTCATGTAGCAGACATATCTGACGTATTTTCAATATACGTTATCAATACATTGTAAAATTGGATCAGATATCTAATAAATTTTCAATTATTTATGTCATTGAGCTTGTAACCAAGTAAAGTGCGACGAAAAATTAAATGCTCTTTAATCAAAATCGTAACTTTATCTTACTATTAATTAAAATAATTTTTTCAGATAATTTTTTAAGAAAAATAAAAATCGATTTCTCGAAAACGAAAAAGAAATGAAAAAAAAAGGAAAAATTGCTCATGTGTATTGTTGTTTAAATTTCTTGATCATTTTTGCTGTTTCCTAAACAATGTACTTCTTTAATGCGTTTTGTATTTATATTATTAAAAACAGTTTTATGACGTTGGTGAAAAGCGACATTTAACTATTCAGTACTTTGAAAAGAAGTACGTGCTTGCGAAAATTCTTGTACGTGATTATGCCAGGTTTTTTCCGATGATTAAAATCTAAAACGTTGCATTTCCCAAACGTACAAAGAATAAAGGTGTAGTTAAAAATCAGGCACCCATTTCATATGTTTTAATTTCATATGTTTTTTCATATGTTACCCTTGATTCAAAATCGATGTTTTGAGAATTAAAATTACAACATAACAAAAATGAAAATATATACGTATTTCACAGGATAGACAAGATTTATAAAAAAATTATTTTTGCGAGATTGATGGCTATTGCAATGTAATTTGAAGGTAATAAAAAAAATAGCCGCATTCGAATTTTTAAATAATTAAAACTATGACAGCTCACAGATTTTTTAAGCGAACACATTTAAAATAAATAAAATATACTGACAGATATTTTCATGCAAAATCCACTGAAAAAGTTCATACATGTTGTTTTCAAACGTGAATTCAAAAACTGAAAGTATTAAAGTTCATGAGATCACTGAATTTTTGAGAGTATATGTGGGCTATAGTAAAAAAAAAAAAAAAATATTTTACCATCTCATTTTATCAATGTGTGTTTTAATTTATTTTCTTTTTTCCACGTATTTTACAAATTATCAGATATAAAAAAGTTCTTTCAATAAAATATATCAAAATCTCGACTTCATACAGTTCTATCGCTGTAAGTAATCTTTTTTTGCTTAATAGAGGGAAATAGTCCAGTCTGGTACCAGACATTAAGTTGAAAAGAAATGATGGTTAAAACAATCATTCTAGTCATTATGCAGATAATGTGGCAGTTAACAAGTATGAATGTCCCTTAATATTTAAATAAATACTTTTCTTCGAGCTAACTTTAAATAATTTACGAATACTAATGTTTTATAGAAGTTACAGTTGATTCTGATATTTGGTTGGAATTCTTTAATTCTATCCATGTCAGTCTAAAAATAAAGAAAATAAGGTATTCAGCATTTATAAATTTTAAGCTACTACACGAAGCTTATTTTATATTATCTCTAAATAAATTTAAAAAACAATGTGCATGACGTAATTATCAATTCAATATAAAGAAATTTTTATTACAAACCATTTTAAAAATATATAGGAAAAATAAAAAATGCGAATCTTCAAACATTAAAAATATTTTAATGATAAAATGTTATACGCGATACTTGTTCTAATACAATATACAATTACACAATTTTTAAGCACAAAAATGGTGCCATTTATTTTATACAACTCAATAAAAAGGCATTTTGCACGCTATAGTTTAGACGAGAACCGAAAAAATACATAGTTTTACGTTGACGAAGATATATTTCGCTGCATATCTTCTGTAGCGTTATTTCATTGGTAATACATCTATTCACGTCGGTGAAGTATCAAAATAAAATTTAAGACGAATATTTTATCCCCTGAAGAATCTAAATCATTTAACTATGTGAAACGAGTAACTATGTACAACTTTTTCTTAGAAACATGAGAAAAAGCATTCTTATTTTAAGAGTAAAATATAAATTGTGTCTAAAAGCCAAATATTTTTTAATATTTTTTTTCAGATTTTTTGTTCTCGTAATTGAGGTAAATACATTTCTCGCATCTATTTAGAATGCATTCTACTTCACCAGTACTGTTTATATGAAATGCATTTAAAGATATGTATGTTTAGCATAATGAAGGAATTTTCCATAATGCACATCATATCGTAGAGTATCACTTTAAACTTCATTAGATTTCATTCATTGCATACAGAAAAGTAGTATCATCAAATATTTACTAATTAGCGATATTTACTACGTTTGGTTGTGTGTTATAGCAAGCTTGCATGAGGGGATTCTGCGTGGTGGGTGTCTTGGGCGGAGGGCTTTTTAAGGGGTTCTAGCGCTTATTCGCATTACATCTGGAGAAAAAAAAATATGACCCATAGCTCTAGACTGTTAGATCGACTTTCGCACAAAAGGCCCGAGCCTGGGACCTTCACGTCATCAGCTATCTACCATGTTCATCGTCTTATCTAATCGGCTATGGTGGGCCAGAGATGTGTTACACTTTCGTCTTTTTATACATACTCCTCAAATAAAATACAAATTAAAACTTTTTATTCAACAAACATTTCGTACATACTAAATATTGATTTAATATATGACAGTACTGTATTTAGATTACGCTTTTGTAGAAGTACTCTTCATAGTAAGTTTTGAGACTTTCATAGGGTAGGTGGGAACAAAGGTCCGCAGTTTTGAATTGTAACTCATTTCTGAAAAAGTGCAACAAGTTATGAGCATGAACTTTTTATTAGAATATATCTTAAACCTTTACCTATCATCATAAATCCTCACTTTTATCTAAAATGCAATAAATAAAATCTAGGAGTGACTTTTACAGATTTTGGTATTTTCGGATCTTTGCCCCATGTAAAGATCCGCGATGGTGGAGTTGAAACAAAACTCAGAATAAAAGCCACTTGCAAAGTTGTCTTTGCTGCATAATTATTATTCGTCAGGTTTGCGGTTGACTGCTACTAGTTTTTGTTATGAACTGCTTGGAAAATTTGGATTCAATATGACAACAATCTGTAAAGTATGTATAGTAAAGTTAGTTTAACAAAAAACAGACAAACGCAAGAAAAATATCACTGTCGGTTAAATTTAATTAGAGAAACTTACAAAATAGGGTGAAGACTGCTGTTACAGAACTAAAAGGTACTCAAATTTTTAAGGGACGTAGAAAAGCTTATCATATTGCTAAAACGAACCGATATGAACGTAAACGTCGTAATCACAAACCGAATCAGTGGCAAAAAAATAAAATGCATGCCTGGCTGAAAATTTTTCATGCCCGGGAATGTCGGGGAATAGATTTTTCTGGCCCTGATGGACAACATCATTAGAAGGCCCAGGAGTTAGCCCAATAGGATGGTTATTGGAAGGCTCGGGACTTGACACAGCATGCAATATCAAACAAACAAAACCATGAAATCCGCGAAACGTTAGGGCAAAGATCTGCATTCGGATCTTTACCCCATTGTACATACGGATTCTTGCCCCATTTGGTAATAATGGGAAAATTGCTTTCACGTGGTTTTGGTCAAAAGTCGTACCACTTGAAACACAAAGGAATGAGATCATCATAAGGTTAGCTTCACTTACAAAAAACCCTTAAAATATAAATCCGTAAAATTGAGAGCAAAAAAATAAGTTCGAAAATTTTTAAAAACTACACCAAAATACGGATAAAAGTAATTTTTCTAGTATTATGAAAACTGACAATCGCACATCCGTGATTCTTTGTTAGCAAAACTAGTGTTATCTAGGAAACATGTGAAAAAAATCAGCGTGGTTAATTTAGACATCTAAATGATAAAAAAACCTATTCGGATCTTTGCCCCGTACGGATCTTTACCCCCGACTACCCTATATACTGTCACTCTTAATAATTCCTTAGTTCTCCTATCACACCTTAAAATTATGGCATTTCCTTATAAGAGATTGCGATATGATCTTAATTTTTATGACTTTTATGAAACGAAACACAAACATTTGTTATTTGGCTTTAACTTATAGAGGGTGTTTCTCGAAGGACCCCTAATTTTGAAAATTAATAACTCGGAAACGGTGATAAATAGAAACATTAAACCAGTGGTGTGTTTATTAAGACAACCATGAAAAAACACAAGTGTCAAACGGAGAATAAAAGAATCAGTGGCGCTCTGTAGTGTGTCACCGGAAATCGACACACAACCCTGACCAATAGCCTTCTCCAGCTCGTCGAGTGTTGAAGGATTTGTGCTGTAAACACTCTCCTTCTGTGTGCCCCACCAAAAGTAATCTCAGGGCGTGAGGTCGGGTGCATACGGAGGCCAGTCCATGCCTTTTCCCTTAACGGTCGAATAGTCCAAAGCAATAACTCTATCACTGAAGTATTTGTCTAGAAAGTCAAACACGTCTTGTGTACGGTGTGGACGACCCAACTCTACCTTGCATGAAACACGCCGTGTCTGGTCGATCGCCCAATGCTTGTTGAGTGGCGACGAATCGTTTCCAAAGCGCAATATACCGGTTAGTTGTCATCATTTCGTACAGGAAAAAAGGCCCAATGATGTCTTTCGAGGAGAGTACAGCCCAAACGGTGACTTGTGGGTTTTGCAGTGGTCGTGCCTGAGACTAGTGTCGGTTTTCTGTACCCCAAAATCGCCTGTCGTGTCTTTTAACGACACCATCCAAGTGAAAATGGGCCCCGCCTGTAAACCGCATTCGGCCGTCATCGAAACCAGAACCCATCAATCGTGTCGAGCATATCGTTAGTGAAATCCTCACTTTGTCGTTCGGCTCGAACTGACATGGCGTGCCGGCATTGAATCTTGTGCGGAAACATGCGTAACGTCATCCGCAGGATTCTGTACGTGCTGGTTGGTGCGATTCCGTATTCAGCTGATATATGCAGTCGGATGACGCTCAAGAACTGCAGCAAGTGACGTTGCATTTTCAGCTGTTACGACGGAGTGGGTGAGTCCCACATTTCCGACTAGCGCCATCCGCCACGTTGCTTGTCTGATTTATTTTTTCGAACAGGTCACGCATTGTTTTCCCATCTGGGCCTTTTCTCACTTTAAATCGCCTTTGAAAACTTCTCCTTGTGGCAGTAAGGCTGTGATTTAATCAGTGGTACTCCAAGACAATAAAAACACGTTCCTCCACGGAATACATAGCTTCCAGAATATCTTTCATATACGGTATTATCGGTCACATTCCAGCGGCGAAATATTCGACGACTGATCGTTCTGGCCGTCTGAGCTCTCTTTATAAGGAACCCATCATGTCGACTGCAGCGCCATCTTTCGGCACGACTTGTAACTAAAATTTTGAGGTTTCTGTTTCAGAATTTCCAGGGTGTCTCAAGAAACATACCACTGGTTTTATGCTTCCATTTATCCCGTTTTCGAGTTATTAATTTTCAAAATTAGGGGTCGTTTGTGAAACACCCTGTATATTTATACAAAAAAAATCATCACAACTTTATAAATAAGATGCAACATAATATTTAATCTTATGTTCAAATAATGCAAATAAGTTTTATACAAATTTTACAGTGGAGTTCATTATATTACGCCTTTCCTGTTTTAAATAAGTGAAAATAATTTGAAAATTTGTTACTAGAAAGCGTATGCAAGCACTTTCAATTATATCCTTTTTGAATTTTTGCTTTTTAAAATGATTCAACGAAAATTACCACTCAGTTTTGCTGAGACAATAACTGGAAATGAAACTAAACTGCAAACTCTCATAATTTGCATTTTTTTTTTTTACTTTTAAAATACTTTTAGGAATTTTGCAACACTGCATTAAAAGTTTCATTTAACTCCTATAGAGTGTATTCTCGAAAATTTCCTTTGAAGCACGTGACTAAAGTATTTCTGGATGTGTCATGGTGTAATAAATTATGTCACTCTTTTCTCGCCTTCACTAAATTAGAGCTTATTTAATTTTTCTCAAGTGTCCCGCTCTTATTTCATAAAGAGCAAAAAAAAAAATTCTTTATCATTGACGTTTCGGCGAAAGATAATATTAGCTCAACTCATTTGTGTGTCAGTGTCAAATTTTTAAGAGAGGAAGCTCTTTTAATAAACAGATACTTTTAGCTTCATTTTCTTTATTTTGACAATTTTCTTCCGCATGCTTTAGTAATTTAGTCATTTTTATTGTGTCATGTGAAATACAGAATTTAATAATTGATTTAATAAAAGGGTCTACAAAATAATTTGCGTAAGTCAAAAAATCTTTTTTTCTACAATTTTATAAATCGTATATTTCACTGGGTAAATAAGTTATCACAAATAATTTCCATTTTGCCTTAAGGTTGTTCAAAATTTATTGTAACAAGCACAGTTTTGAAACTCATTTGCATGTAACTTTTTTTTTTAATTTTCTCAATATCAAATTGTCTAAAAATATAGTTGGAGGTGTCAAGGCATGATAAATTTTGGTCCAACTTTTTTATCTTTATTTAATTTAACTAAGGAGTTATCGTATTTCTGTAGTGAAAAAATATCCCACATACCATTGACGTTGAAAATATACATACATTACGGCCTATGGCAGTTTAGCGACACTAATCCATTTCAAGTACGATACAATTTGTACGATTATATAACAGCTTAGTGCTTTAACTCTATCTATTACATATAAGTGGGGAATGCAAACTGAAAAAACTGTTCAAAATAAGGTACGTAGGAACATACTGTTAGGAAAAAAATCCTCTCGTTAACTCGAAAAAAGAACAACACTTTTTTAAATTTATAAGCAATTCCCGTAAATAAAAATTCCCAATTAGTAAATCGTGCCTCAAGCACTAATGTGCTGATGTACAAATTTTCCGTCTTTCATCATAAAATGCTTGAAAGAAATCTTTAAATAAAGATAATGAGGGACTATACATGAATTGTGACCATTTAAAGCTAGAGTGTAAAAAAAAAAAAAAAAATATTACCTTTCGCAATTTCTACACGTCTCCGGAAACGCGATCATCGGATGCGATTCCTTCCCCTCGAGAGCCATTGAAAAGTGGTTTAAGTCACCACATATTTATCTTCATATCCCTGACATCTCTTAGAATGCAGTTCTCAAATTCTGTACATCATCATCTCAATAGTGGTGGGGAGCACATTTTACTAACTGGGTCAATTCCGTAGGAGGGGGGGGGTCGTATATAAATTTAAAAAGTGTCACTTTTTGAAAATAACGGTAGAATTTCTCTTCTCTTAACGTAGTCTTTTTTCCCGACCTTATTTTTAAAATTTTCCGATGTATAATGCCCACCTATATCAAATAGACAAAGCATTAAAGCATGTTACCACCTTTTTGGGACACCCTCTATGTACATATGTATTGTACTGGGTGATCAGAAAATGAGTATACATTTGAAAAATTAGTGTTTTCCAGAATAACGTAGATAAAGAGGTAAAAATTGGCACCCAAGCTTGGAATTACTTGGGGTTTTATTACAATCTCAAAAAAGATAAAGTTCCAAAAATGGCCAACAGATGGCGCTGGACAGCGAAATGCTGCATGAGAATCGTGCATAAAAGGAGCTGTGATAACAGAAGGAATCAGATGCTTCAGCAATCTCAGCGTGTTGACGTTACCAAAAAAGCAGCGTTGAAGCTGTACTGTCAAAATGAGGAATCTGAGTATGACAGGCTCAGTTGTGAAAAAACTGATTTCGATGTTCAAAGACACGGACTGTTTGATGACGGGTCCTGTAGCCGCCGACTAAGCAAAAGTTCTCATGCTGCTCAGACAGTTCGGGAATATATGCAGATTGCTGTATAATGCTGTTCACAACATTGCCCCTCGACTGCAGCTATTGTTGAGGAATGACGGTTGATATCTCGAACATTTGTTCTGAAGAACATCGTCTTTGCTCATAATTTTGTATGCCGATTACAACTTTTCTTATCCATAAAGCGCCATCTATCGGTGATCTTTTGAACTTCTTTTGTAGTTGCAATAAAACCCTATGTCATTCCAAGCATGTGTGTCCGTTTATATCTATGTACATACCGTTTATACCTCTTTACATTATTCTGTGAATTATTAATTTTTTTAAATGTATACTCGTTTTCTGATCACCCTGCATAAAATACACTTCTGTTCATAAAGTTATACTCATTTTTCTGATCACCCTGCCATAAAATACACTCCTTTTCCTGTTCATTAGTGTAGTTCGCTGCCGCTGCAATAAAGATACGAGGCAAAATTCAGAAACACTTTGCGAAAGTAATTTTTGATACATCTTGTTTTTACAAGCTTCTTTTCTTTTTTCTGCTAAAATACACTCCTTTTCCTGTTCATTAAGGTGTAAGTTCCTGCCGCTGCAATAAAGATACGAGGCAAATTCTGAAACACTTTGCGAAAGTAAATTTTGATACATCTTGTTTTCTACAAGCTTCTTTTCTTTTTTCCTGCTATTGGAGGAGAATAAATCTGGCCAACATTGAAGGAAACCTCGGGCACTTTGTTGTGGAATGCAATCGCCGTGCCATTATTGTCTCTAATAGACTGCTGAATTGATAATTTTTCAAATGTATACTCATTTTCTGATCACCCTGCATAAAATACACTCATTTTCCTGTTCATTAAGGTGTAAGTTCCTGCCGCTGCAATAAAGATACGAGGCAAATTCTGAAACACTTTGCGAAAGTAAATTTTGATACGTCTTGTTTTCTACAAGCTTCTTTTCTTTTTTCCTGCTATTGGAGGAGAATAAATCTGGCCAACATTAAAGGAAACCTCGGACACTTTGTTGTGGAATGCAATCGCCGCGCCATTATTGTCTCTAATAGACTGCTGAATTATTAATTTTTCAAATGTATACTCATTTTCTGATCACCCTGCATAAAATACACTCATTTTCCTGTTCATTAAGGTGTAAGTTCCTGCCGCTGCAATAAAGATATGAGGCAAATTCTGAAACACTTTGCGAAAGTAAATTTTGATACATCTTGTTTTCTACAAGCTTCTTTTCTTTTTTCCTGCTATTGGAGGAGAATAAATCTGGCCAACATTGAAGGAAACCTCGGACACTTTGTTGTGGAATGCAATCGCCGCGCCATTATTGTCTCAGATAGACTGCTCAAAGCAGAACGCCGATCCTGTAAGTGCGCTTTCCCTCCCAACCTTCATCTTGGAAATTCTTCGGTAACTGCTTAATCTACCGTGTTGGTGTAAACTCGCGTGTGATATAGGCAACACTGCATGCCGTTCCAAGTGTAAACTGTTGAAATCGGAGGAAGTAGGTGGGACCTCCCAAAATATAATTTTGAACGGGGGAAACGAAGAAAATGAGGAACGAATGAAGTAGCGAGCGTGTCAAAGCGTACGCTCTTGTCATAAAAATCTAATGTCTTGCACGTAAGCGTCATACGTAATAATTGTGGACTTAATGCGGGGAAAATGTCTCGAGAAGTTGCGCCATAAATAATGTATAAAAATGATCGCTTTCTGCTCGTAATATATACTTAACGCGTCATTTGTCAGACATAATAAGTTGCTCAACTTTGCACATCAAAAATAAAGTTTGAAAAATTACGATAATTCCGATGCCTCATGATCGTTACTTTTTTAGCAACTTCGGGGGGATGTGAAATAGGGTGATGGGGAAACTTCCAGGATTCTAATGAATCCGTTTTCGAAAAGCAAAGAGATGTAAAATCTCTCGAAATTTTATCAATGCAATGCTCAGATAGGAAAATTCAATACAATTCTTTTTGTTTATACAGTGAAAAATATTAGTACATTCATTTATAGCCATGTGGTGTGAGACTATCAAAGTATAATAAATTTCTGAGTACAATTTATGAGCAATCCTATTCAGAAGCGGATGGAACACGGTACATAGCTGAAGTGTTAAGTTCCACGATTCTGGCCAACCGTGTGGTTATAAATCTAACGGTTTGGAGTTTTGGAGGATTTTCTCCAGATGAAATGTGCATACGCGTTAGAACCTATAACAAGTAATCATCTCAAGGTACCCCTCCTCACCTAGGCATATATCTCTCGCGCAGCTTTACATTTAACACAAATCATACAGTCCTATTGAGAAAAAACGATGCTCTTAAATTCAGAAAGTTACTCATCTTATGTAACATCTTAACACTTATCAGATAACATTAAATTGTTTTTAATAATAAAAAAAGTTTTTCGATTCGTGCTAGCAAAAAAATAGTAGATTTCAAAAGAATTGAACTTAGAATAGAAAATTGAAAATATACACTTAACGAAAATTTAAAAAAAAAAGGTACCTACTTATGCAAAACTTTTAAAGATGTATAAATTTTGTATTACTTCTATATAAATAAAACATTTCGCTAATTTAATAAAATAAGTCTTTTCAATGTAGTAATACAATTTTGTACTTTCTTGTGTCAACCTTTTTGTTGGTAAATAACGTATAAAAGAGAGAGCTGTAATCCAAGATTTAAAAAATACTTTTTAATATTATAAAACATTCACTTGTTTCGCCTATCAATTTCGTAATAACACCATCCCAAATAGAATTCCGTGATATATTCTTATCCATTGTGTTCCTATATCTAAATGCAACATTTTTTATTGTCTGTCTTTTCCTTTTCCAAACAATTGACAATTGTAAATTAGGACACAGTCAGTAGCAACGATAAAATTGCATTTTATGTAGATGCGTCTTATTGAAACGGCGAGGTAAAATTACGTTTAAGATTTAATTTGTTTCAGGTCTATTTACCAAGATTAAATTTTAGAAAATTAGCATGCCGTCAATTGTGGGATGTGTATTTCTGTAGAATCTTTCAAACTGTTCGAGAGAGTCGCTAATGAATAAAAATTAAACCCAAGCTTGATAGCCTTCGTGAAAATAAGAAGTATTTTACTCTTGAAGTTGTTATAAATTTATTAAGATATAACCAAATGTTATTTAAGTAATTTTACATAATGTCATTTGTTCATTTCTAAATATTTCATTAAATAAGTATTCCCTTCGGAAAAATAAATTACTTTATCTACTATTTTTAAAGTAATGTACATCAATTTTGCAAATAGAATAGTACTTTTCAATGTATCTATTATCATACATTTAAATGAGTTTTATACGGGTAAACTGTGGTATTTATTGCACTTTATCAAAACAATTAAATAACACAGTGAGTAACTTATATTTATAGAATGATGTATTGAATTTAGAAAAAAAAAATTTGGTTTTTCAAGAAGTTCAACTTTACTGGATCTAGGATGTTGATAAGATGTACGTAGTGTGTAAAATATACTTATAGTGTGCTACGCTTTTAAGTACAAAATTAATGAAATAACTAACCAGGTGATATTGAGTTTCTGTTGCATTTCGTTTCCAATTCATCTCTAATTAACTATTCAACAAAAGTAATCAGTAAGACTATCAGTAGACTAAGACTCAATTCAGGAAATTAAGTAGAATTAAAATGACGATTTTTTTATTTTATTTACTGTGTATTTTCTTGTGAAAACACATGTTAACATTCGCAGACCAATCATCAAAGATTGATAATAAGGTTTATTATTTTAAAAGTACAATTTCAGATCTCTGAATATTAAAAAAATATTTACCCTTTTGGATTATAGTATCTGTGTATTATTTTTACATTATAAACACCTATTTATTTGCGGCAGTATCAAAATTAGATCCATAGTTAATTACAGTATGGTTTCTAACACTATAAAACTTTTCCTCTAAATGTAACTTTAAGAAACATTATTTTTAATTTAGCTTAAATTTAATTCCATGATAAATGAATAGTTTCAAATCACTGTGTTCATTTTTGAGATCTTTCTGTAGAAAATGCATAAGCAGTACAACACAGATAAGTCTTCAGTTTATTATCGTGTATAATATTTCTTTAAATAATGTGCATATATTAAGCAGAAATGGTAAATGTTTCTCCAAAGCATTAAAGCAGTATATTTTACACGGGGTTTCTTTAACCTACACAGTAGACTGCATATATTATGATTAAACAAGGAGAAAATAACTTTCAGTCGACATTTTAATAAGGTGTAAAGGCACCGAAATGAGATAAGAATCTGACAACACGTAACGAAATTTCACTCAAGAACAAAGTGAAGATAATGAATAAGGAATTATTCATCATCTGGCTGCGATACAGCCAACAAAAAGGTTATTTTATTAGCTATCGTGCTTCCGTTTATGAAAAATGAACAATTATTCAAAATGAACGTCGTTAAATGGAACACTGAACTGCCGAGTTCAGCCCTCAGTTAGTTGATAATTGCATTAGGACCGCCACAACAGCAAATACTTTACAAGAAAGCAACAACGCGTTCATCAATGCCTTGATCCATGGAAGGTTATTTAGCATGTTTCAGAAGTTAAAATATGCATTTTAGAGGGCTTGTGCGAGCCAGTAAAAACATTTCCACCCTCTACTCGTAATTAATTTTTGCACGAAGCTTGGTTTTTAAGTATATAATTCATTAGATTCGTTCATAAGCTTCATGATACATGGTGTTAAATTGGTTTTTAAAGTCATCTTACAGAGGAGATAAATTGAATTATTATTTTTTTTTTTTTTTGCATCGGAAGTTGCCTTCAAACTTTAATGATAGCAGTTTGTTTTTTTAATTATATACGTTTTATTTAATCAAAAATTTTTATGTAAACTGTGTGATATTTATATAAAGACGTTGCATAGTCTATGGTAAACCAATTTTTTAAAGTAAGGCTTGAATTTTGACGTTAGGTACTCCAATTATGAAATATAATGATCTTGTTAAAAATTTTTACATTAGCTTTGTTTAATGAATAACGAAATTAAAAAAAATATATATTTAAATGAAATACAATGCAAATATAAGCTGTCATTTTATAATAAATAAATAAACGATTGTAATCGAAAATGTTCCTCTTTCACAACTTTGACAATTTCATGGCAAAATTCATGATGACTTATTATTTGGCATATTTAATTGGCGTAATATTTTGCTCCAGAAAAACATTCTTGCGGTCTTACCATGAAAAATGTAAAATCATTAATAATTTAAATACGTTTTAACTTGTTTCTTTTTTGTATTAACAGAAATGATTTATATAGTAGCTGAAGCACATGTCCTTGGCGTGTGAAAGTTAATGTGTGCACACTTTTGAGAAGTGTGAAGTTCGTTTGCATTGTTGAAGTATAAAGAATAGAATTAGCGTACTGGTAATGGTACAGGAAACAAATCAACAAATACTCTATACCTTTAAAGTATTTCATGTTAAAATGTAAGAAAACAAATTGCTGATTCAGATGGTCAAGAGAACACATTTTACTTTTAAAATTAGCGTTTCCTTTTATTGAAATGAGCTTTTGACATCAAGAGATCATTTGATGTTACAGAAGAGGATGCTACTAATGAATATTTAACGCAAAAGAAAATGCATCGGATTTTTTTTAAATATACAGCAGTCTATTACTGCAACAATGGATTTGATGTATTTAGAAGAATTTACTTAATGTACACATACAAAAAAGAAATTTTCACACTTTACGCCATACGATAAAGCTTTCAAATTTGTAGAAAATTCTAGGCCTGTTGTTCTAAGTCTGTATAACCACCTGCTATGCATCAGAATTTCACTTCTTTTGCTTTAGGTGTTTTCAAGTAATGCACAGAAAACATTTTATCAAAATCTTCCTTTTTTTATTCATAAAACCCCCAAAATTATAATTGAACCTTACCGATCTCTTCACCTGTAATTAATTTTATGGGATAAAGTTATATATATTTTAAATACAAATTTTTAAAAATGAATCAATAATTATTGTTTAATAGTTGAATAGTTGAACTATTATATTACTTAATTAACAAACAAAGAAGCAAGGTTGGTAAATTCCAATGAGTATCAATGCTGCAGATCGGTTGCGATAAGTATGACGTTGTTTTCTTCTATGTTAATTATTTTGCACAAAATTTCGAATTTTGTTATCATATTGTCTAGTGTTATGCCAAAAATAAATAATTTTTGTAAACTTTTAAAATTATTCAAATTTTTGAAAGCATTCGTGCCTCTCGTTCAATTAGTTATACATCTAATGTTACCAAGTTTCAATTTTTTTTTAGTCTGTTTTGAGGGAGACGCTTGCAAAAACTTACACAGTTATCTAATTTCTATGAAAAATTTTTAAAAATTGACTTTATTTTAAATTAATTGGCCATCTATCTTAAAACATTTTTTAAACTCCACTGAGCCATTTTTAAATGATGCGCGAACACATATTTAAACAATTTTTACACGTTTCGAAAAAAAATTCGCAAACTCTCTAATTCCGTAGGAAATTTCGAAAAAAGCCAATGGCAATTATATAAATTTAGTGACCTCATATCAGGTTACCGAATTGTATTTTATTTGACTATGTCATTTTTAAATGTGCCGAGCTGTTGGCTTTCGATCCCCGACTGGGTGTTGCTGTTCCTCCATAGGGGGGCGACGTTGGTCCACCTACTACCTACGGTTATCATCATACCCTTTCGGTTATGATGATAACCGTATCAACCGGACCAAAGAAAAAAGTATCAACTTGACTCTAACGGATTCACTACGCTAACCCTAAAACAACGGCAAAACAACAAAGAACATTGCGAATTTTGCTAGCAGAAATCTTCCCACCTTTTCAATGAACACGGTGATCTTGACTTATACTGTAGAAGGACTTAAATAGCAAGTGCGAGAATTCAAAGAACAGCCTAAAAATTTAATTAAGGTCACAAAAAAGCAATTTTTATGAATAAATCAGAATCGGCGAACAACAGATTCTTCTGCACACGTTCTACGAATGAAACCCAAATGAAAGTTTTCTTCGCGCGTCTTCATCTTCTACTGCACATGCGCTTAGAAAAAATAATAACAGGTACTGTATCAACTTGATCCAGTATCGCCTAGACCCGGTCTCCCCTACTTATTTTTGCCGGTCTTTTTGGGTGCCCAAGTGCTTGAACCTGATTGAAATCGCAAATATTCTTTATTTCAAGTAATACACAGGCAAAATCTTATTTTTTTGTTTACATAAAGACATTTAGCTAGATTATTTGATGGTTAAATTTTTCGTTCGTGTACTTTCGTGTGTATAATTTAACTATTTGTATCAGTTGCAAGTCACTCTTATAGAAATAAATGTATATCATGTTTTGTGATAATTTATTAAGATTTTCGTATGCTGCGCATATTGATAAAGTGTTTAAAACATGCTCTTCCTAAATTATAAATTTTAAATGTACATTTATTTCATTGAATATTAAATATATAATAATTTCAAAGATATATATATATATATATATATATAAAACTTCAAGACTTAAAACTAAATATTCTCCTCAAAAAAGAAATTCAATTAGCATTAATATCAAACGTGATATTAAAGATAGTTTGTTACGTTACTTCAACTGCAAAAATGAAGTAAATAACGTTTAGAGACAAAGCTCCAGTGATATAATGAAGAATGCAACCCTCTGGTATTGGACGCTAAAGGATTTTCAACCCAAAGGCATTTAATTGAAAACACTGGGTTTCATTAAATGAATTTTATGCCTGTTCTGTACAGGTTAATTTTCCTAAGATGTTGGTTGCGGAGAAAAAAATCTCACTTTCTTTTTAAAGCATCCTTTAAAACTTTTTATACCAAATAAAGATATTGAGAGATGTTCTGCTATAGCCAGAAGCAGATTTTAAAAAAAAGTTTTTCTAATGTTTCGAAATGAAGTTTATTGCTAAAACTCTTTAAGGGAAATTATTTTCTAGATTTTTCTAAGCTCCGGCTATTGTATTAATGAAGTTTTGAGAGAGTTCTTTTCACGTCTTCAACATCGGTTTGTAAATGTCGTTGAAAAAACTTTAGTGCGTTTTTTATCGCATGTTTTGCAGGAAAGTTTCGCGATTGAAGGATTACAAATAATTTGAAGACCTTTTTTAATTGCTTTTGAACGTCATGAAAAAACTGAATGGTTAAATGCTCTTGTGCTTTAAGCTGAGAGACTCTAAATGAAATGAATTTTTAAAGAATTTCCAGTTTTTTTCAGAATTTCGTATTTTAATGGTACGTTAACGTATTGTTTGTTTCATAAATTATAAAATAACACTATGTAACAAGTACGAAATAATTTTTCTTAAAATACGGTTAATTCTTCATCACACTGACTTTAATATAACTTATACAGTACACTCTCGATTGACCGGGATGGGATTATCCGTGATATTCGCTTATCGGGGACGAGAATTTCCCAACCCTCCCAGTCAATCGAGAGCCTACTTTATTAAGGATTTCATCCTTTTAGACGTGATAAAATATGTTTTCTCGAACAGATATGTGCATACATTTTTCTGATAAGAGACTGAATGTTTAATTAAATAAATAAAATTAAATATCCTTATTATTAACTTTTGATGGAATGTACACAACCGTTTTCAAATTAAATGATTAGTATTTACTTTGTAATAGTCTTTGAAAACTTGTGTCCTGAATTATGGACACCCGGTCTGAAAGGATTAAAGATATTAGATAGATAGATTAGAAAGGATTAGCTCATACAACAGTAATTGTAGTTTAAAAGCATTATTTTGAATAATACGTTTGTAAAATAAATCATTAAGTTTTTCACTGAACATAATTTTTCAATAAAATGGAATGCCATGAATATGAAACATGGCGCTGTCACTAAAATTCTTACATCCCCTAAACAAACGAAATTTTACAGAAATAAAATCCCTTAAAAATATTGATAAATTGGCTCGCAGGTTTCAAGCTTTTTTGGGATTGTTTTATTATACCTCAACCATAAGTGAAATATTACATAGTCATTAATGAATTATTTTTTTTTCAGATTTTCTGGCACTGAATATTGTGTCTTATGTCAAAGAATGCATACATAATGTACAAAATATTTTTAAAAACCCACTCTGCGAGTTCACAGCTGTACAAATTGTATTTCTATAAGATTACTAAAATTAATGTTGACTAATTGGAAATTATTTTATAAATTTCTGTATTTTAGTGAAAGTGCTACTTAATATTTTACATGTATATCATGGGAGACCATAGCGCGGCTCTCGTAGGTGAGATAAGCTGCTGATATTCAAATAAAATACGATGTACTAAAACATACATTGTTAAAAAATAAATGATTTTTTTAATGTCTAGCAATGTTATTCAGAAACATTTTATAAAGATGACACTGATTCTATCAAACAAAATTTCGAAACTAAATCTTAACAATTAATTTGCTTGTGGATGCTTTATGAATGTTGCCCGTCTTAGCTGGTAGTTAACATAAGTTTAGTTAAGGACATAGAGTAGTTCGCAGAAACCTCAGTTAAATTCTTGTCAGTCAAAATAGACGGATTTCCGAGGATTATTTTTGATAACCTTAGTTGTCCAATACAAAAACTCACAACAACACGGCACATCAAAAACTGAAGTTAGTCACCGGTGCAACATTTTTAAATTGTAGGCTATTTTGTTACATATCCAATTATAAAAATTCGATATACCAATCATTTTGTTTTAATCTGTTTATGTATTTTTAAATAACATTTGACTTTGGTATAATATTAAAAATAATTTAAGAATAAAATCATTTTTGTTCAGACCATGTATATATTTTTTACCCTATTTTTAATAAAAATAATGTAAAAATACATTTCCCCCCTCCCTTCTATCTTTTAATTAAGAACAAATTCAGTTTATGTGACTCTAGAATATCTAAAATCCATCATTTCGACTTTTCTAGGCTTAGCAATTTCATACCCTTGGGTAGTTTTATTGAAACTTATTGAAAATTTCATTTTGCAATTATGCATTAAAACTTTCCTGGTACATTGACAAACATGTACACTACAACAGGAGGAATAAGATACGGAAAATACTACGACTCTGTTTATTAGAAATTGACTGCAAGACCAGAAGAAAAGTTAAATCTGAAACATCTAAAATATTTATCATCCCAGTGGCTAAAGCTCATCTTTGTTCATGAGTCTACGGTATCGATTTTTGTTGAAGATTTTCTAGACAATCGAAGCCGGACATCAGCTGGAAGCGGCTATTCGCCTTGAGTATAAATGACAACGAAACTAGATGAAAAGAAATAAGCCTACAGTGGTTTGGGATTGCGGGTAATATGCTAGCCTCAATGTGTCTACTGGGTCCACTAGCTGGACCATTCGCAAGGCAAATTCCTCAGTGGGTTGCACCGCGGACGCTATATTTCTTTTCTTTGCTTGCGTTGAACTGCACTGTAGACAAGACTTTAGTTCAGATCTCATAAATCTAAGCTTCATTCAGTAGAAGTACTGAATTCTCATTTTTTCTTGAATATATAAAATTCTATGAAGGACGTGTTTGATTTTGCTTCTGTGTTTGATTTTGTTTGTGAAGATTTGTATAGCAAGTAATTATGTTATTGTAAACATAGTTACTTTAAAGTATGTATATAACATTTTTTTTTCTGAAAATTGAAATTGCTATTGAGTGAACAAGAAGAGATCGTAAAGCATACTGTGCTAATAATGAATAACAACATTTTGTCGAAATTGTTCTTAAATAATACGAGAATCGTCCAGAAAGTAAGTTTCACAAGGCCAATAAAAAGGAACGAAGCATTATTACCTTGAAAATTTATTGCAAAAGATACAGCAATATTTCGGCTACTTGTCGACCAGTATCATAGATGTCTGCCACTTGAGAGAAAAGGGCCAGAGTGTCAAAGTTGTTTGCAGGCTTCGTCAATGGAAAACTGATGCCCGGACAGGAATTTCTTTACGTGCAAGTCACTGGAAGCGAGATCGGTACTATGGATAGATCTACCCTATTCCAGCCAGGGCATCACTTTTCCACTAATGAAGACCACAAGCAACTGTGGTTTAAGTAGCATATATTTATTCAAAGTGGTTGTAGTATCATACATTTATCTTCATATCTGAGCTTCTTTTATGAAATTCTGAAATTTTGTCCATCCCCTAATTAATGCATGGAGCACATTTTACTAAATGGGTTTATTTTTGTGCGGAGGCCGCATAGAAATTAAAATTTTGCATTTATTTAAATTTAATCTACGGGAAAACTTAATCGATATCACAAAATTCTGTGTCTTTTTAACGTAACTTTGTAATTTGCTGCATATGTTTATGATTAATATTTGAGGAACAAAAGCCAAGGCCAGTGTTTTAGACACCCTATGTATAAGTATAACTGCGATTAACCATTTTCGTACTCACTCTTATAAAAAGACAAATTTGCATTAACAGTGTACACCATCGTCTGAAACATGCCTTAAGGGTATGCGTTATTAAAACATAAATATTAACATTACTTGCAATAAATATAAATAATTCTATGTAAAATGGCTGTAGAGAAATGAAAGGAATAATCGATCAAAACACAAGTATTAACCACTTAGGTTGAGTATAAGGAATAAAATCTTTCCTATTTCTCCCGTCAAACGTCTATTGTTATTATAACCTTCGTAGATCGATCAACAGCGTCCATTTTTTATAGCAGACTTTAACTTCACTTTTCTTCGCTGTTTAAGAAAATGGTTTATTTATATTTCATGTATGGGCTTTTGCCCATCAGACATTCGCCACCACTATGGCCCGAAGTTCTGGCTAGTTCATTATAGGGACACCCAGTAGGCGGTCACTGTCCCCCCCCCCATGAATGGCTGTTAAGTCAACACGCCAACCCCAAGCCGTGAATCAGACTCGGACCCAAGGTGTTGTAGAATGGTTCGTTAGCCACTACACCACTTGGGCTGCAGAAAATGTTTTATTTTTAGGCGTGAAAGCCTGAAATTCTATATCATTAATGTTTAAAAAATTGCGGTTTGTATTCTGCTTTATTTCTAATTATGCATTTATTTACCTTATTTAACAGATGTTTAATATATTCAGTAAACAGATTTGTGTTTTGCAGATGTAGTTGGACGACAAAACTGTCTTATGTTATTGGGATTAAGTATTTTTTTTTCTTCTCCTGATGGAGATTTTCACGATAGGAACTCTAATTTAGAATAATAAGTGTGGGGATATAGTTCACATAACAACTTTAAACAAACATAACATAACTAAGTCTTTTATAGGATTTCTTTTTATCGTCCCAGGACAACCAACAGAATCTGGTATCGAGTCGAATTTCATTTTATTAACAATGCGATATCTAGTCATATTCCATTTTATTAGTAAATGTGCCCGAAGATATTGTCTTATCAAAAGGATTTAAACTAATTCGTGACCTATGCAAATTGAACTTACTGTGTAATGATTATTCGTATAAATAGCATAATTAAAATTAAACAATTTTTTTAAACGGACAGTTGATATAAAGGAGAATCGTTAGTCAAATAACTAAAATCTTCGAGCTGCTAATTCTGTAAATTAAAGAACATATAATCAAAAGAAAGTGCGGTTATCACTGGAGGAGATGGGATTTTCCCCCATCTGCGTCAATGATGAAATTTCACCAGTAAGAACCGTTAAGTACAAATGCATTAACCCTTTAACGCGCAGTGTTCCCGCTCTGGGAACACCAAACTCTGACGTTTTGACTGTTGCCAGTCACGAAG
Organism: Cheiracanthium punctorium; assembly: GCA_038373885.1. Taxonomy (NCBI): domain Eukaryota; kingdom Metazoa; phylum Arthropoda; class Arachnida; order Araneae; family Cheiracanthiidae; genus Cheiracanthium; species Cheiracanthium punctorium. The sequence goes on along the minus strand of JAWZYV010014616.1, from coordinate 646,776 downwards.
AATAGATTGGATTTCTATAAAAATAGTGGCGGGTGACCTAGCTTCACGAGAATCCTTTACCTTTTAGCACGTCCTTTCCCGTAAAAAAATATCCACGATTATTTTTAACAGCAGTGACATCTGCTGGAAAATGGAAGAATGCGAGAACAGCTGGATGGATTGCTCCATGCTGAAAAAAGGGCAGCCGTTGCCATCGCTCGACTGAACGACCAGCAAGAGGGCGGAAGATCGAAACGTTCATCACGTGCCACAGAGCTAGAGACCCTTTTCTGACGCACAGCCAGCTGTCGTCAAAAAAAGTCTCTCGATCTGTCGCACGCGATGAACGTTTCGATCGTCCGCCCTCTTGCTGGTCGTTCAGTCGAGCGATGGCAACGGCAGCCCTTTTTTCAGCATTGGGAAAGGGTTGCGCCTCAAAGGGTTAACAGAAAGTATGCAAATGCTGATTCTAAAAGAACTACAACTCTGGATTCCTCAAACGATTGATTGGGTGTTTTGATCGAGCTAAATTTCAAATTCTTCACTGTTTACGAAGGCAGCTTTGCTATGAAAGCTTGAATTCTGTTTAGAATACGATATTGGCGTTTTTCGGAACACTCCGTGTCAGAAAACAAACATGGCTGTAAGTTGTTGAGATGCAGCTGTCAGTCCACTTCGCCTTCTTTCCTTCTTTCTTCTCCTGTCGTTACAATAAAATAATTATAAAATGGATAAGGAACTGTTTTCTTACTATCGCGAAGCAAACAAAAGGCAAGATTCGTTTCTCTTTCAGAAGGAAGAAGCGATGCATTGAGTAACTTGAACAGAGTTGAGGAACAAATACTGGGTTGTGTTAAAACCAGATCGAAAGAAGGAATACGTTTATGCATGAACTCTATAATTGAATGGATCCTTACATAAGTACATTTTAAAATTATTAATTCATTAACTAATTAATTTCCTAGAGTTATCTGAAGCAATAAGCAGTTAGTTATAAGCTGACTCACCGGAACTTTTAAACTAATATGAGACTTACAACTGCAATGACTTTGAATATTAAGTTTTTCATTAATAATGAAGCGAATTAACAGATTATTCAGATCTTAAAAAAAAGGGGGGGGGCGTGTTTAAATCTATACTTCAAGATTTTTTTTTCCCGGAAATGGGGATTAATCACAGTTTGTATGTATCCTTTGGTGTTCATTGGTGAGGGAGATGATAATAAAATAATATCAATTTTTTAAATTAAGTTTTATTGAGAATATCACTTCAAGCACACTGCCAGACTTATAATAACTGTAAATTTTTGGAAAGTGCGACGTTTTACTCAACACATTCACAAATTATGTACAATTTTAAAGAATAAGATTTTGGGAGTCTATTTAATAGAGTAAATTAAAAAAAAATTCGACTAACAATTGAAAGATGTATGCAGTGATTGCTAATAATCCAGGAAAAACTAAATTTTATGCAATCTGATATTTTATACAAACTTGGTTATAACTTCTATTGCGACACTTAAGCCCTCTTAGGTATTTTTATCTATTTTTTTTTTTATTTCTTCGCGTAGAATTAATTCTTTAGTATTGAATCGGATATTATTTTAATTATCTTTGCTGTTAATCATCATCTACGAAAGCATTATTATAGTGTTATTGTTAAAAAAGCTCGTAGAATACTGAAAATACGGAGAAAAGCTCCTACAAACATGATATTTATTTTATTTCGGTAAACGTATTTTATTCCTGTACGATAAAACAGCAACCGACTAAAACAAGAATATTGAACCAAAATGGAAGAAAATCCAATATTTTCATAAGTACTTTGATTTAGCAAACATTTAACCGGTATCATTCCGTTTTTGGGTTTGTATATATATGTATATATTCATAGTGCTTCCTGGATTAGATTATTTAATTTCTATATTTAAACGTATGGCGCTGGTGATTTGTGGGTGTGGTGTAAAATGTCGTTAGCCTCCTTCTAGAAAGTCGGTATAAATACTTACTGTAGCATGGCTCTTGAAATCTCGTAGTATGTACGAAGTATATTATTTAATAAGCGAATTTCTTTTAAATGATTGCGTTGAGACACTACTGTGTTTGTTAAATTTTTAGGCGTGTTTTAATGAGTCATTCTGATAAATTATATTTATATGTACATTCGCACATACTCAAAAATGTTTTCTTTACTAAAACACCCTATTTCAGGATTTTGCATTGATTCAGAAAAAAATGGGAAATAAATGACTCGCAGATTCCAATATAACTGTTAACTTCACTTTTCGCAAACATTCATTATAAAGCACTAGCCAGTAATTTTGTTGTGACAGTTGTAAAACTAAACAAATTTACAACCCTTCGAGAGACATTTAATGAAAAATAACATTAAAAGTTTTCAAATTTATAAATATTGTGTGAATGTTGTAGCCAAGGTAGTTTTTAATAGCTCGAGTCCCACACCGAATGGGTGCATTATTTGAAAAATTCGTGGATTTGTGTTTTCAAGACGACACAGATTTCATGAACAGAATATTGAATAAAACAGAAACTGGACCCCAAACAAAGTCTGAACCCCAGTTTTCAGTCAAATGATGGTGGTAGGACAATCGTATTGTACACTAGGGAATCTTGGTTATTATATCTTTAGAGCGTTGGATAATTGATTTTGGTTGAAGTAAAGCTAAACGAGGGCTAGCTGCCTAGGTGAGAGACGATGCTTTGGACGGAAGACTTTGTGAGGGTTTCTAACGCATATTTTCGCCACATTTGCAGGAAACCACCCGAAATTCCAAAACCATTAAATCGACAGCCGCGTGATAAGCCAGAATCCTGGACCTTCTTACTTCACCAAATTTCACTGTCTTACCAACTCTGCCAATGGTTGGACTTTGAGCGTTGCGAGTGAACAGCTTAACGCTATCGTCACTACTGCAGCACATTGACGGCATCCACGAAACGTTCTCTGGGTACTACCGCCGCCAATTGGCGGCATCAACGAAACGTTCTCCGAGTACTACCACTCCACTTGAAATCTGCATTCACGGGAAGGAATGTGGGTATGATTACATTTGCTGCCAACAACTCCGGAATATTACTAACCACTTTTTGTAAATAGTATTTTTTGCGTTAGAATACAACAAACTTTTTATTTCTCGATGGATGCCGCAAAACAAGTGTTCGCGGCAACCACTCTCATAGGAAAACTTCCTCGAACCACAAAAATATAACCGCAGCAAGCTCCACCGTACCAAAAGGGTTAAACCTAGGTTCTGTGGAGTGTTAAGCTTCATATCAGCATTTCCTTCTCGCATACAGAACTTTCTAAACGCGGCTAGAGGAAAAACAACCTTATATTTTTGTTCCCTCCAGGACTCTTAGAAAGTTAATTGTTAAGTTTCTCGTTTATTGCAATTATTTCATAAATGCTCCATTCGCAAGCCATCAGACCCAAGTAATATATTTCCTACAGCTAACTCTACCCTGTGTCTCGGCTATCCTAAATGTGAAAAGTAGGATTTGTGTGAGTCGATAAATTCAGATTCCGTATTTTAGGAAGATATAATTGCAAGGTACCTAATCGATAAGAGCATTTTCACCTTTGGTTCAGAACATGCGTGCAGTGCCCCTGTGCATTTAACTTATTACAAAATGTGCTCTTGAATTATATCCGATAATCGTTTGGATCAATACATGTCATCAAATTTTGATGAAGGAAACATTTGTATTGTTTTAAGTATACTTTCTTCCCTAATGCTTCATTTAAAAACGGGGTAAAACTATACAAACTGGGAAAAAAATGATGACAGAAAGTGCTTTTTTGCGAGAGAGGGTTTCAGTAGTGTGTTGTGAATTGAGAGAAAGCAATATATCGAACCACAAGACCATTCGCATTTGTTGGAAAAGGTGGCGATTAACGCTAACTTTGGGAAAATTGTTTGAACTTTGTCCATAAACATAATTTTGTATGTCAAATAGCTAAGAGTATGCAAAATAATCTCAGTAATATGTTCTTATATCGCGCTACATATAATTGATTTATAACGTATAATTGAATCCTTTAATGCCAGACATATCGGCGGATATTCAAATTATGTGATTGTTTACACGCATGTGTTTGACTTAAATAACTCTGGAATGTTTTAAATCAGACTATTTCTAACGATGTAAAAATGTACCTTTTTTGTTTACATTGTAATTAATTTTATTTAAAAAAAATGACACTGAAAGTATTGCATTACTTTTACCCTCATGGTTTGTTGTATTTGCAGGTAACTGCAGCACAAAGTAATGCAAATTAAGGTCCAGCAGATTTTTTTCACTGTCAGCAAAAGGACAAAATCTGTAAATATGTTAGTGAAAGCAGCAGTGCAAGGCACTGTGAAATTTCCACGTGAAGTTTAAGGTAAAAAATGTACTGTACGTATTCGTTTTAGTTTGAGCTTAACTCAAATGGTTACTCAAAACTAATAAAATTCAGTTTGTTGAAGAGAGATTCTGCGTGTAAATTTCTATTTCTATCGTATTTATTTAATCAAAATTTTTAACTCTGATCACAACAATTGCGAGAAGTGTAACAATATATATAGATTCCAAGAATCTATTGTATGAATACGCATTTCCTAAGCATTCCTAGTTGTATAGAAGATGAATAACGCATTCCTGTACAACAATCGAAATCTACTCAAAGATAAATCAATGTTTTATCCTCCCATTTGTTCACTTTCAGAAGTCAACATAAAGGAAAGGAAACAATGTCTCCAGTTTCTATGTGCCGTTTGCTTATTAAACAGGTATATAAAATTTCGCGTAATTGAATTATGTATGTCTAATTACTTTCAAGTGAATAGATAGTCATTTTAATGGAAAGTGCTTCGTTCTGCATTGTACGATTTTCTCAAAAATGTATTTCGTATGCAGCTATTATTAAGCTAAACTTCCAGGTAGCTGTGCTTTAATTTGCATTCTCAGCTACAGTTGGTGTAAACGGACAATATCCCTCTAAGCCGGGGTGAACTATTGAGTAATTAATTAAACTGCTAGAGACTGCATTGAATCAACGTGCTGGCGGCAACATTTACATAGCAATAAACTTGAAGATCTTCCTGTTTAATAAGATTTTCAAATATTATGTTTGCTCTGAAAACAAACTGAGGCATTTTGAAGCTTTGGAGCATAGTCTCATCGTGCCCGATAGCCGGAGCATTTAATAATTTTTATTAAAATGCGGTTATTCACTTTACGAATTTCTAGAGTAAAATTTGTCTAGGAAACTTCGACTTTGGTGACATTTTTGAGTTTCCTGTGAAGTGGCTTTGTCTGAAGTTATTGTATCCGAAAGATTACTAAATTAAGTTGAAATACCGACAAAATTCGGTTTAGTTAAGACTGTTATGGAGAATACCTTCTGTACAAAGCATCTATATATCGCTAATATATTTCAGTCGGTATACAATGCTTATTCTGCACCAAATGATGTATTATGATACTAAAAGATTTGTAATTTTAGATAGAAATGGTAGCACTCTGCACCAAATGATGTATTATGATACTAAAAGATTTGTAATTTTAGATAGAAATGGTAGCACTCTGCACCAAATGATGCATTATGATACTGAAAGATATGTAATTTTATATAGAAATGGTAGCACTTTTAAGGGAAAATGTGTTCAACGCTTTTAAAAAAATTAAACAAAATTCGATAAACTAACTTCAGAAGCTTATATAGTAGAACAGAAAATGTGTAATTTTGAACATTTAAACGTAAATTCAAACATTATCTCAACAAAATTTTCTAGTAAGGGTTTAGAATAATGTTATTTATCAGACAGTCATACTGGATTATTGGCCAAATCATTTCAGTGCAATTCTATTACATAAGCCCTTCTTTTTACAGAAGTATATTTGGTCAAGTTATGAAAGTGATACGTTTTTAGTACAGAAAATTTAATTTTTGGAAATGTGAAAAATTCCTAGTATGAAGGATTAAGGAGTTATGAAGAAGTTTTATGCACGATAATATTATTTACCCTAATTATTTAAAATCATCATCGTTGCAATATTAATTAATTTTGATAAACCTGTTAAAGATCGTATTAAATCCGTTTTCATCTTGCTGCTCCCTTTAAACTCACGGTTAAACAATTATAAAGTATAATGAAGCTTTAAAATTCTATTATTTATTAAAGTTCCCCTTCCCAAAAAAAAGTTCGGATACACAATTTTTGAATGCAGCATTTTAAATAAATCCGTTGACCAATGAAAAGCAATATGTGACAACTCTTGCAGTTAGACAACTAAAAATTTAGTAAAATGATTTTTATTACAGAAAAATAAACAGTTGTAATAATCAGTTATTTGGATGGTAACATCAAATGCTTTGTATAAAAGTACTTTATGGTATATACTTTTTTTTATACGAAATAGCTTTGAAAACTTGTATATAACCTTTTCATTAATTTTATTGTTTTAAAAGTATTTTATAACATGTACAATATAATAGAACACTATTTTATATCGTTCTATAAAAGTAAGGTACATTTTAAAAGAATAAATGTTAATTTGTTATTTTTGCGTGAACTTTCTGGTCCTTTATGAAATATCATCCATAATTCTACATTGGATAATTCTCAGTCGATTTCCGTAATATAAATTTTATACGTATATATGAGTAAGGAGAAAAATTACTGTAGAACGAGTAATAATTCCGTGGGTATTTCAACGCCTCAAAAATGAGATCCTATAAATTTTGAATCATGGTGCACTCTTCAAAGCTTGGATGATGAAATTCTAAACCGTGTCTATGTATGCCACAAGAGTTCTCTCTAGCTCAATAATCGTATGAGCATTTACATTTGCCTCCAACAAAACGGAGTATAAACGGTGTCAGTAAGTACTGAAGAACCCCATTAAACAGTTCACGCCCGACTTCTTTCCCGTAATCCCTGCATCAACAGGTTTGAGCAAGGTTATAGCCCTTACTGTCGCTTACCCCCACAGTGATCCCTAGTATTATCCCAGACGGTCGATACTGTGCCAAAGACTCTCTTCCTCTAGTGTTCATGCATTTAAATGAAGCATTGAGTTAAGCGATGTCTTTCTGTATGTTCTTTTACGTCTTTCTGAGACTGAGTTATTTTTATACGCTTCTGGGCATTTGAATATAAATAAGGTGGTAACTACTAAAGAGCTCTTCAAAGAAATGGAAATCTAAGAAATAGTTTTTGTGATAGCATCAAGCAGTAGGAATAGCTATTTTTGTGTTCTCGTGTATTTTTTCGCTGTTCTTACGCCCCTTCGTATGTAAACATAAAGATAAAATGCTGATGCTGTTGTTGGGCTTGATTTTTACGTTCCATTCTGAAATTGTATGTTGATTTGCTTCATTATTCGTGTAAACACTTACGTATTTCTTACTAAAAATTACAACATTGAGATACGGGTATTTTGAGAAGTATAAACACATAATCTGATTTTATAAGTATGCGTTAGGTTTTTTTCAATTTTTATTTTTAAATGAAGGAACCCCCGCTGTATTTTCAAGCAGATGCAGCTCAAAAATATTTTTTAATATAATAATAAATTGAAACCAAAACAGCTATTTATAATGAGTAATGTTAAAGACAAGGTTTATACTAGCTGGATTAAAAATATCCTAAAAACTATCGGTTATATTGGGATGTTCACAAGTTTGCTGATGTTGGCTGATAATCTGCAAGCAACTTCTGTGCCTGCTATGTCTATAATTTCAGTTAACTTCATGGTGTATCACTTCAAATTTTTTGCAATAATGATGAATAATAGTGTGTATTGCATTTGAGAGTAATAAAACAATACTCATTGTAAATGCATTTCATGGTACCAGTATGAGCAAAATAGGGTTATTCCATTTAACGTAAGATAAGCGGTATTTTTTATTATAAATTAAAAAGGGATACTCCATCTTAAGTGGAAAACTGCACATTTGGTGAGTTTTCCACTTAATAATGATTGATGACTGATTTCCACTTGATAACTGAGAATAGATCAGCAAAGCGTTTATGGACACAGAGAATGTAGAATTGTGGTGCCATCTAAAATGTAATATACGGTTCCTGTAACTTTCATACCTCGTTTTATTGTAAATTTAAAAAAAAAATAGTAATTTTCTTAGATTCTCAATCCTGACGAATATCATCAACAAAGTTTCTGACGGATATTACTATTACTCCAATTTTTTAAATATATTTCACTATTGTGTGATAAAGAGGAAATAAAAAATACTGTGGTAAATCACTTCTGAATATTCTGCAAGCGAATTTTTGAGTATGCGTACTATAAGATATAGTTCGAAAAAAGTCACTCGAAAATCCATCCTTAGGTGAATTAAATAATTTTGTATCAGCATTCATTCAGATGAAACGGTATTCAATTATATATTTAATTGCATACATGAGGATTTTAATTCATACATTTAATTAACAATAATTTTGTTAAATTAATATTAAACAAAGACATCTTTTAAGAAAATTAAAATTGAGCAACAACAACTTATTTGAGTTAACATTTTAATTCCCACCTATTTTTGTGTTTTGCACATTATTTTTATTTCAGATAGAAAACAATTGCAATTACTCTTCATACTTCTTTTAATCTGTAAAACTTATTTGGGGTTACGTGATCCTTTTGATTGCTATTACTTTAAATTTATTTTATCTATAGGAGGTTTTCAGCAGCAATTTTTAAAATGCCTAGCATTATGATGAAACACAATACATTTATTCTAAGCGATTGCTTAATACTTTCATCAATAACCCTTAAGGCATAACAACCTAGAAAGATGATTCATTGCAATGTATCCTCAAGTAATTCCTAATGAAGAGCATTTAGATAAATGTTTCCCCTAATTGCAGCTTTTAGAGAATACTAGATATTTTGATATTTTGTCTTCCTATAATTATTGTTTCCTATTTTCGTGTGCTTGGGAACTTCATCTTTGTTATAGAAACGTGTGATACAACGACATAAACGTATTATAAACATGTAAAATTGAATTAACTATACTTGTCCTGGATATAAAATGCAATCTTTTTTGAAGTAAGGACAATTATGATAAAACTAATTCCTTTATGTTACTGAGCCGTGACTAATGCCATAAAACTTAGAAATTTAACTACATGCGTTACTTGATATGATTTATAAACTAATACTGAGTATAGCTAGCTACATTTACTAAATGCTTTACACAATATGCAAAAAAAAAACCAACTTTGTAAGCACGGTGGATAGTCAGGTTTGTCTCCATGTTGAATTAAAACTTCAAAACAATGACTCTTGAAAAAGGAATGACTGAATAGTAGTTGCTTTACTTCCTTTTCTCCTGCACTTTATAAAACCTATTTCTCACAAAAGAATTGTGTCTATAAACAACATGTGACGTTTCTGGATAAAGCAACGTCTTCAAAATAAATATTCCATTTTCACATAGGTTTCGCATATTTGTGTTTACTCTATTAACCCGGGATTACTCGCAAGAAAAAGAAAAGAAAGGAATTACTCGCGTAGGGTATCTCATACCCAAGGGTGTTTTTCAATGTTTTGTACTGTAAAATCTATACACGAGAGGTAAAAAAATAAATAAATATTACGATACAGTTATAAATAGTTCCCGAAAAATTATATAAAATTGTTTATACCGAACTAGATTTTCTCTCTGAGTAATAGCAGAAATACTCCACGCAGGGTGTGACATAAACGGCGTGGCAATATTCAAAAACCTATTTGAAGAATTCCACCAAAGTTCTTACCGTTGAAGGTTATGCCCTTAAAATTAGCTGCACCAGGCGTCATCAATTAAAAAAAAGTTTGTAAGATACATTAAAAAAAATTTGTAGCTCATAACAATAGCATAACTACTCGCGAAGGGTATGACACACCCGTCGTGGCACTATCCGAAAATCTATTTGAAGAATTTCAAAACAAATTTTCCCTTCAAGGTTATGACCTTAGAGCTCACCTACACGAGGTTTCATTCATAAAAAAAAAAGTAGGAAGGCACATCGAAAACAAAAGCGGTTCGTTATAACCTGAGCAAGTACTGCCGGGTCAATGAATTTGCATCGAATGATTAACAAAAGAAAAAATAAATTAATAATTATCAAGAAACATTGACCCGATTAAAATAGCATACAAACTGTGACAAACAATGCAGTCAAATTATTTGAAAAACAACTCCCCTCAGAGTATCCGAAAAAGTGAAATTATCCATTTATTTTTAAAATACGGTTAGTTTTCTCAGCGAAATTTATCTTAAAATATTTCCACTTTCGAAAATTTGAGATTTCCCGTTGCTAATATCAATTCTGCTTAAATCCTTTTAACTGGATCTAAAAATGCAAAATAAAATATAATTTCAAGCAATTACTCAAAAATTTATTCTTCTATTACAAAAGAAAAAGAACAGCAATATAAAGCGAATTTTGAAAAAGAATGAATGGAAATTGCATGTTATGCAACTAAAACTTTAGAATGGATGAATTAAAAAAATATTTGGTGCACAGCATTTAAGTTTTCTCTTTCCAAAACACAAGTTAAAGAAAAGTTCGGATTTTTTTTTTTTCCTATGCAATCAAATAACGTGTGCTTTTAAGCGTGGTGTAATCGTGTTTGCCATTATATGTTCGTTTCTATGATTTCTTGAATTTTCAAGTACCATTGTTGTCGCCAGAGAAGGTGAGTAAAACGAAAAGAGAAAAGTAATGGAAAAACTTTTCAATAGAACAATTATTTAATTTTTTTAAAGAGAAGGCATAGCTGTGAGATTGCCTTTGATTTTTTTTTTCCTGACAGAGCAAAAGAGCAGAAACTAATTTCTGTCCTTAACAAAATAAGGGACACTCACACGAATATGCAGTCTGTGTGTGTGTGTGTATGGTGGGGCTGGATTGCAGAAAATTTAACGAAAACGATAAATCTTTCTACAATAGCTTTAATAAGGGAATGACATCATTATTATCTGCAAAACTTTGATGGGTATCACATGGTCGTATACAATAAACGTCCAAATTACATGATAATATGTGAAAGAGAAGAACACCCTAAAATATAATGTATGGCTAGACAAATGTGTCACAAAATTAAAACAATTAACTCATTAGTTAATATTACGGACATCGGTATAATGGCAAGGCTTTGACGAGAATAGACTACTTCTAACCAAAGAATTGCAGGTGACACTAAAGAGTGGGGATTGCATAATTTGCATAATCAAGGGCAGAAGTTCTCAGACACAAAAAGAAATTAAATATTTTAATTTAAAGAAAAAAAAATTAAGGATTTATGTCGCATATCAAAGCAGTAGCTATTTTGTATCTTGGTATTAGTAAAGGGGAAAGGCGAAAACTGTTTTAAATATGTCTTAGGAATTCCATTTATACAGAGAGACATTATTTTTTAACATAGCTTTCCAGTTTTTCATTTATGTTCCTAATAACTTTAATTTACAATCAAATAATGAGCATCTCCATAAAATATTCGGTAAATATCGGGCAGTTCCTTATAAAGAGATGAAAATTTCTTTTCCAAAAAGAGTAAACCGATGCATATGAACGGCAGTCATCTTAAAAAAAATGAACCATTTTAAAGATTTCTGTTGTCATTTTCGCGAAACACTTAAGCGAGTCTATAAGTTAATAATGTTTATTGTGCACTGATATTTTACAATTTGCCTTGGTCTTACAGACGAAAAAAAAATGTCCTTACCAGCAGTAATGAGACATTGTTAAGTTGTTGTTCCATGAATAATGCGTTGGTCGATGCGTAGGTTTAAAAATGACGTGAAATAAGCTACTTTTAAGCCTCAGTGAAAAGCTTCCTTTTTCTGCAGTATTTCTATGGAAAGGAAATAGTCCTTATGGAAGGAAAATCGAGAATGATGTTGACGTGCATGCTTACATGCATTCTAAAGTGAAATGATTACATGAGACACTTTATGCATAGAATGTTTCTTCGATTTTCAATCTCTATGGCTGATAAATATTTTGAAAATGCTTTCCATGAAGTTTTGTCACTTTCAATATCTAAAAATATACGCGCTTTGAAGAGACACCTGAATATTTCATAGATGTATGTATGTATGTACATAATATAGACAGGGTGTCTACTGTTTTCGTGAGAGAAAAATTATAGTATTTCACTGTAGATGTACATACGTCTAACTTAAAAATATTGATATTTAGATAAGCATTTTTTATGCGAGTTAAACGGATTGTAATTAAAAGTCTAAAATTTTTATGCCTACAAGGTAGTAAAAGTTATATTTCAGAAACTAAGGTTTCTGATACTAAGCTGTAAATAAAAATCTTAAGGAAGTGCAATTGACTTATGAATTCTACACTAGTCGGAATCGAAATAGTACAGCTTAAAACAAGCAGTTTAGGGCTGTAAATAAATGTGTGTTATGTGGTTTTGTTTAGATTTTGCTGTTGTTGCTTCTAGTGTCCTCTGGCGCGGTCCCAGGTCCTCATTTTGGACGGCGATGGACAAAAGATTGCTGCTTCTATTTTAGTGAGCCCCTGTCTGAGGAAGACAGTCATAGCTCCTAAATTTGAACATTTTCCTTCTCCTAATGAGATACCACCCTGGAATGCCCATCACGCCGCTATTTTGCAGCCTTTTAAAAGATATAAGAAAAAAAATACAGACGCTCATATTTACCAACGGCTCTTCCATCATCATAGGGACACTTACCAAAATTATGAAGACGTATATACAGACGGCTCCACGTCTGCAGATCATGTTGGCTTTGCATATACTAATCGTACCCAAACCAGCAGTTATACTCTTCCCAAGTTTGCTCCGTTTTCACAGCTGAACTGCTCGCCATTTACGAGGACCTTTCTTATATCAGCAAGAAGAAACAAAAAGCGCTTCATTATATATTCAGATTCATTTAGCGTTCTAGAAGGCCTTAAATCTGGTACAATGACCCATGGCTATCTTTTCAAGATTCTGCAGTTGCATGCACAGCTGACGAGTCGGGGTTTTAAGGTCCTTTTCTGCTGGATTCCAGACCACGTTGAGATCGCTGTCAATGAGGAGGCTGACCTTTTGGCCAGAGGTGCTACACTCCCTTACCCTGATAAAATTCCCATTAGTGACACAAAATCTGGTGTCCTGTATAATAAAACACAGCTGGACGAAAGATTGGAACAGCCAAACAGACAAATATTAATATTCACCCATCTATCTCTCATTGGTCCATTTTACCCTATCGCAAACAGGATGTTATATTGACCGGATTGGTCATACACCAGATTGACTCATAAACACTTACTCTTTGGTGAACCTGCTCCAGAGTGCTCCCACGTCATACTTGCCTCACTGTTCGTCATCTTTTAACCTCATGCACTGCTTTTAATAATTTTTACCAAATACTTTTTAACTGTTCTCATCCCAAACTTGAAGATATATTGGGTGAAATCCAGCACTGTAATGTGTTTGCATTTCTTCGACGTATCAATTTGTTTTACTCAGTGTGAAGCATACATTTTTCTCTGACTGGTATCTGGATGGGAGTCCCCATCCAGATGTCCTTGACTTATCTTTATCTACTTTTTACCTTTCTACAGTTTGCTTTTATCGTTTTTAGACCTCATGGATTTTAGCTTTACATGTTCTATACAACACCTTTTACGTGAAAACTTTATTATACTCTATATACACATAGTCTGGCGCAGTCTGTCCTTCCTGGACATTGTGCCATTAAACAACACCTAACCAGTCAACTAACCAACCAACCTAAATTTGAATGAGTTCCAGATGAGATGCCTAGTACCTGAAATCAGCATCGTTTGAACATAGGACATTCGTCACCATTAGATTAAGACTGCTTCAAAACGTTCGGTAAGGAAGATTGAAGATTTGCATACTTTGCAAATATTCTTTGATCGTGAATTTTATATAATGGTGAGAATTCTATGGATCTCTCTTTTTCTTTGAGATCCCGCGGGATATGCTAGAAGAGCGTTTGGGCCCCTTACCCTTCACCGGTTACGAATTTTAGAAACTACTGTCTAATGTAGAACCGAGTGTTAAAAAACTCACGAATACACCAAATTTGTATTACTGACTTCAGCAAGTTTAGCTAGGCCAAATATTGACTTACAAAATAACGACGCTACTTACTCTCCCCTTAAACGTATCAGCTGTGTATCTCTACAATTTGTGAGTTAGAAACCAATCGACTTCAGAGTTTTATCTTGAACCCGGGTGGTTTTTCAGTAACTTTTCTTCTAATTTCTCACACACGACTAGAAAACTCACAAATACGTTAAAGAAAATACAACTGATAAATACTGTCTCTACAGGATCCACTTTCGCTTGATTTATAGTTTTGCGTAATAAAGTGTTTCTTTGTAAGTTACTGCGAATTTTAATTGCGCAAAAAGTAATCTATGCTTGCGTAAAATAAAATTAGAATTAAATTATCTCGCGTTATTTGCATTCCATTAAAAACTTTTATTATATTAATTAGTTAATTGAAAATAAAGTCTCTAATATTTTTCTATTATGCAAGTATTTAATAAAACTTGTTTACCTTAGTAAACTAAAGGAAATTAATACTCAATATAGGATGAAGTTTTCTTTTTTTTTTTTTTTTGAGTAAGCTAAATTAATTGGCAATAACAGTTTAGAAATGACCGTACTCTAAAAACTGTTTATTATGGTAACGGAAGCTTTTCTTTATTAATTAAGGTTTTAAATTTTCCTTAAGCTTGAAAAAAAAGCCACTTAATTTTCTTTTTATTTTATGTAATAACTGCAAAATAATTGAATTTGGTATAGATTAAATGATTTTCCCAACTAATATCATCCTAATTAAAATTATTGGACTGTCGTATTAATTTATATTGAATTTTTTTTAATAGAAACCTGTCCTAAATTTCTTAGTGTCTTAAAAGTGTATTCATTTTTTTTCTTGATTTTTGAAGTGCGACTGGTTTCTTATTATTTTAACGATTATGAATTATATCAGGAATTTATCTAGGAGATTTTTTTAGTGTACTTAAGCATATTATGTTTATATTTCATAATTCGCTTTAAAAAGCTATTTTTTATCTAAGTAATTCCTAATAAATTAAAAAAAAGTTTTTTAACTGTCTGATAAAATCAAGGGTGTTAAAAGGGTTTTTTTTAATTAAAATGGACCAAAAAATCTACCCCGACCGTAATTATTATAAAAATGAGGTTTTTTGGAGGGGGGTGGATAATAAAATTTTTGATACTTCATTTAAAAGTTACGCACATAAATATACAGACTTAAACCCTACTTGGGAATGGTTAAACACTTAACTAGGGGTTAACTCAGGGGAAAGTTCTCTGCCTCCACATAAATAACTTAATTTGCTTCTAAGCACTTTCAGCTTATGGTATTTAATAAGTAATCATGATATTAGAAAATTATAAATTAGCAAGAATGAGTGTGAAATACTAACATTTAAACATTTCGAACTATATTAAAAAAATAAGCCCAGGATTAAAATTGCGCATGTAGAAGTGCTGTAACTTTTAAACATTTGAAGACTTGTAAGCAAAAGTTATTTTAATATATTTTTAAATAAAACCAACAGAATGTAATTAAGATCTATAATTTTATTAATAACCAACATAATCTAAAAATTAAAAAAAAAATTTAGGGGTGTGTAAAAAAAAAATAAAAATAAAAAATTAGGTGTTTCTACAAAACAAGTTGATAATCATATATTCCTTTTTCAGTGCAGTAAATAAAGGTTTCATCTTAAAAAATGGGGGAACTACCCGGGCCTCAAATGCAACAACCCTGGATAATTTTATTTGTAATTTTATTGCATTGTGTAAAAATTTAGACTTATTTGATGCTGTATCATGAATAACAACATTTGTATTTTTATCGATACATGTGAAATATCTTCAGAACTCGATCTTTTGAATTTAAACAAAATTTGATAGTTTATCCTGTATTTTACTACTTCAAAATTATTGAAAGAAGTCTAAAAACTGTACATAACTGAATTGTACATAAGATTTGTAAACTTTACATAAAAGGTGGGTGCATAATAATATGATACTAAAATGTTCATTCGAATAAAATGTTCTAGGTATTTTTAGATATTTCTATCGCAGAACATTGAATCGTTTTAGAATTTGCTTATAGCCAATTTGTTTTTCAAAAATTAACTCAACATTACAACATGAAACATTTTAATGTCATAATTATGATTACATTTAAAGTTTTATTTTGACGTTATTACTAATGAAATGTCACTATATTAAAATAATACGAACAAAACTTCAAATAATCTTGGTTTTCCTTTAATAAAAATTAAAGTATTCCTTATTAAAATTCTAATGATACCCATATCTTTTCAAGATGAAGAATGGGTGAATATTGGGAGGACCTTTTTCTTCCCCAGTTGTAGATTAAAAGTGCGTTTCTTTAGTGCTAAATATAAATCAAATACCTGAACCATTTCTTTCAAGCAATACCACCACTTAATAGCAATCTTTAATATTGAATTTTTCCTAGGTTTAAATGGCTAGTAAATGCAAAGTCAATTAAATAGCTGCATTCTTGTCAGATATATCTTTATTTTGTGTTTCTACCAAAATAACTACATTATGTAAGAAATTGTCAAATTTAACTGTGGACATTTCTCATAAAAATGACTCATCATCGAGATAAGGCAATAAACGCTATTAGAGCAACTTTCATATTAAAGGCATTTGGAAGCGTTCATACGATTTGCCTTAATTGTCATTTTGAGGTACTTTATTGACATTTTCTGTATTACTTTCTCTAACTTTTTGTAGCTGAACCGATTAGAGTCTGAAAATAGAAAGTGAGAGTAACATTGTGCGATTAAGAAATGCCCGTTATTTAATTTAATTTAGCTATTTCAGTTACGATTTTAAAAAAGCTATCTCGTAATTTTACAGTTTTAAAGGCATTAATCATAATGGAAAAATTCTTTTGTAAATTTTATTCAGATTCGATTCAATAAAAACTTGAGTTTTATTCCCCAGAGTGTCCATGTTTAATTATACAGTTATAGTTACTTTAATATTTGTTCACGTTATTGAATGCTAACAATTTTAAATTTTTCATATTTCTATTAATGAAAATAGCTGAAAACTCCGTAACATTTAAAAATGCTTCGACGTTCGAAAGCATATTGCTAAAGAGTATATATTTTTTTTAATTTGAGATTTTATAGAATACTAGCTCTTTTCAATATTATATTTTTGATGTTACTGAGCAAGTAAAATTATGAATGGCATAGAAATTCTCTTTTTTTGTGAAATAATAAATGTCATGTTCTATGGAGAAATAATTATAAATATTTAGAGAAGAATGTACTTTTTGTGTTTCTGCAATACCTTTTTTCAAGACACATTTAGATTGCACGCATCCGAATACCTATAAATGAATTGAAAAACTAAACATCTTTTTTTATATAATTTTATTAGGACAATCAACAGAAAACGTAGAATTAGTTCCGACTCCATGAGGTATTTCGTCTTTTAAAAGCGAATAAATTTCAAATCATTTCTAAAATAATCACTATTGGGACTCTGTTCGAATGTAGAATTTTTAACGTTTATTTGCAAGATTTTCTATGATATCTTATCCTTTCTATATGTGCATAAATTTGCATACATTTTCTTTAAATAAAACAAGCGACAAATCGCTTATGTTTCAAAAATTTCCAGTAGTACTTTTACCTTTTTATATTTTTTTCAACAATTTGAATTCGCTCTATTTCAGCGACATTTAGCGATTACTTTGCCGTTTTAGTTTTCTATTAGCTAAGATGTATTTACATTTCTTTGGGTTTCAGATAGGGAATTTTAAATTTTCACACTTATTCTTTTTTTCCATTCGAGCTTTTTTCTTTGGTTTTCGAAGCATTTTTCAAAAGTATTATTTTAACGCGAAGTATTCAAAATCATTTAATTGACCTCTGATTTTCCCCCCTTAAACATTGACTGTACACGTGCAGTAAATTAAAATAATACGTAAGAAAAAGATGCAGAATTTTTGAAAATCGATTACACTCTTGAGTATATGTAACATTTGAATTTTTATACGGCTCCTGTACAAAAAAAAAAAAGTTCTAATGAGTAGAATGTGTCCCATACATTTATTAGATGATGAACAAAATTTCTGCTTTTCATCATATGACATCTCGGGGCAACTTTAAACAAAGCTAGTTTTCGAACTGTGAACAAAGCTAGTTGGGGGCTAGACATTTACAGACAGAGTGCAAATAACTCTTTTCTTTTTTTCTGTCTGACCCTGAAACGCGATCATTTGGCAGAATTTTTTTTTGCCTTGGAGGGCTTATGAAAAGTGGTTTTACTAAGGCATATATCTTAATATATTATCTCTGACACTTTGTAGAGCAAAATACTCAAATTTTGTGCATCACCTCATTACGTAGTACAGTTTTGTAAGTGGGCATTTTTTTGGATGAGGGACCTATAAAATTTTAATTTTTGTATTTACACAATTTTAATCCACTGAAAATTGAATAGATTCCATAAAAGTGTGTACCCTTTTTACTTAACACTGCAATACTTATATTAAGTCATAAAAAACGAGAGCAATGTTTTGGGGCACGCTATATACATTCTTACAAAAAAAAGTATATCTGAAAACAGTTAACAATAAGGCACCAAATCTTAAATTTAGACTTAGAATGAAATTTCAATTAAAATAAGAGTCAGTTCAGAAGCATCTTATATGGCTAAAATAAATCTTAGTAGACCTAGGAATGAACAGATAAGTCATTCTTTTTTGAATTCCAGATAGCGAGAATAGTAATAAAATAGAATTGTAATTAATGACTGAGTGGCAATGGGAATTGCATTTTATATAAACTCCTTATATTATATCAAATATAAAATAAACTACTGACTAAAACATTCCATCGCATCTGAATGAAACAGCAAAACAGTGGGCCGGTCACAAGTGTGAAAAAATAAGCACAAGAAACAAGATTTATTAATGTATATAAGTTAGTCTCCACAGAATCTACTAGTGCAGTTTACTATAGGCTCATCTATGTGTTTATGGATTTTTGGTGTATAGATTCAGATACTTTAATACGCTATATCCTTAAATATTTCATTCTCTGTCAACTCGGAGAAATTCTTGAATTAAAATATAGGTTTGGTGGGTACTTGCTAGAAAACATATTACACTGTATATGGATACTCCGAATGTGTGTTACGATATATCTTACCTCATTACATGGGTAGATACCACGAGTACGTACTACTGTATGCATGGCGGTATGAGTAGATAGTATAGTTAATATTAATTTCTATCAACATTCTCATGTGACGTCTCATAATTTTCCAGTAGTTGATTGAAAGCGTATCTCATAATGTTCTTTATTAATGCTATTTAACCTCCTTTTTACTTTAACTCGATAACAAGTTTTCCTTACTTTTAAGATCATCCATTGAAGTCACACTGTGACTTCAATACGACGTTACAGCGCCGTCACATTCACAGCACTGTGACTTAAATGTTCCACTGATTTTAAACTGTAAAAACCTTTTTTGAGAAATTCACACTGTGACTTCAATGCGACGTTACAGCGCCGTCACATTCACAGTACTGTGACTTAAATGTTCCACTGATTTAAAACTGTAAAAACCTTTTTTGAGAAATTCACAAAATTACTTAAAATTCACAAAATCATAAAAAAGAAGTACCACGAAAGTAGCAATATCGCAAAGTCATAAAATTGAGTCGCATGGTGCTTTCAAAAGTAGCAAAAATTGCGAAAAGTCACAAGATCTGGCAAGACGTCACAAACGATCCGTCACGTTGACGTCACAAAGAAGTCACAAGCTATTGTCACTGGCAAGTCACACTGTGACTTCCAGTTGATGTCACTTATGGTCACCAGTGTGACTGCGACCTATTTGACTCACAGGGACGTCACGGTGACCTCATTGTGACGTTCCGTCCTATCAGGGAACAGCTACACCGTTTATACGATCCGCTTGAAATTTTTCATAATTATGTATAAATTATAAAAAATAATCGGCGCTACTTTAAATATCTGAAAATCCAACGATTCCCTAATTTTTAAGCGATTTTTTACTATTTTCAGCTCCATTTTATTTCCGAGAGTCAAAAAAGTGAATCATTGTCGTGACAAAATGAGCTGTTTCAATCGATGTGCCGTCCTATTCATCACGGTCATCAGGATTTGAAAGGAAAGTGTGATTCCAATTCCTTTAAAATATTTTTTCCGAGATGACATATTTTAAATTTTTTTCACAAATACATCGTCTGCATGGATATAAGACTGGCTGTGTACACAAAATGAAATCTATCGAATGCCAAAAGTTTCCGCGCGTTCCCAGAAGAGCGTGAAATTCGATTTGGGTAAATAATGAAAATTGAATACGAATTTATTTTAGGTGGACGGAGATGAACTCTATTGAGGGCAGATATATTTTCGTTCGTTGTTTCTTCTAGCGCTCGTTGTAATTGCCTCCACAACGGGATTTAACTTTATGTATCGAGTAAATTCTTTCTAACTAGAATTCCAAGCTCTTTAAAGTCTAAATGAATGCAAATTTTAGTGTTTTAATTTAGAAATTAATACAAATATTTTTTATTACACAAAAATGCTCTGAGATTTATTTAAAATGCAACCCAGTGTGTACTTCGTTATACAAGCTGAGAAATATGTTTATTTCGAAAACTAAAATACCGACAGTTTATAATAGTAATTATAAGTGAAAAATTAATTTTAGATCAATTGTAGATAATGAATAAAATGAATGTAGAACGCTAGGTATTTGTCTTTCCGTTTTTTAAAAGTATTACTCCATGATCTTTCTCCTTTGGATTTCGTGACCATTAATCTTTTATCTCTTCTCTGCGATTTTTCGATTGGAAACATCTATTTTGTTTCTTAGATTCATATTATTCTTGTTTTGTGTTGTCTGTGTTTGGATTTTGCATTGGTGAAGCTATATTTCGTTCTTGGAGGGGAAAAAAAATCTTGTTTTAAGAGTTAGTTTTGAGTCTTTTCTGTATTGTCGATGAGAAACCTTCTGGAAACATTTCTTTAATTTATCTTTGGTGGACTTACTTATTTTTTAAAAATATATTAAGGAATGTATTGTATATTCACAAAAATATTCCTGTTATTTCCTTAGTTTATTTTTCAAGTTAGAGTTAAGGTGAAATAAGAAAGCCCAAAAGCTTTATTTCTTACAGGGCCATATTATTAACTATACGTCTGTAAACTATTGTAATAACAAAAGTTCAGTAAGCAAATTTTGATTATTAGAACAGGATTGTTGAAAAAAAATATGTTCTATCAGTTTAGGTAGTAATTAGTTGTTTGTCAGAATACCTCCTTACGAAAAATTTCAGTAACAAGCAATTGATTATTTGCCTTTATTTTATCTTCGATGTTAATAAGTTGCCATTTCAATAGTTTATGCTCAGTGATCTAAGCCATACAGTTTTTTAAATTATTTTTTCACCAAAATGACTACAAAGAGGAGATTTTTATTATTGCATTTTAAAATCATAATTACCTATCCAGATTACGCATGTGTTTATTTCTTTGATGCAATACGTTGTATATAGTAGTTTTTATCCTTTCTTTTGAAAAAGCGAACATTCAGATCCTCGAGGTGTACCAATAATTTTCGGAAATGCTGTAGTAGACATTTGAAGCCATTTCACAGATTATTACTGAGCAAATGAAATAGTTCTTTGGGTTATAACAGTAATTTAAAATTTCATAATTATTATGAATTCATATATTTTTGTTCGAAACATTAAGGATGGGAAGATTAAGTTTTGAGCCACTAGTAGCGGAGCAGTAATTATAACCGCAATCATAGTTTAATATTTCTTTATTCCAGTAAAAATTAAATGCTCTCACTATGTTTTACACACTTATTTTAAAGGCTATGCCCGTAAATTCCGTATTAATCACCTAAACTTGCGTTCTCTCTCGTAAAATAGTCTTTGTTAATTTCGATAATTTCAACTGTTTGTGTTTTTGTTCTAAGGCACTAGCCTAGAGAGAGGGATTCGCCAGTACTAAGCCTGAAGTCTAGGTGCCCATAATCCTTGACAGTTGTGCGTTCACCACCATTCAATTAGAGAGGCACAATCACTGTAGTGAAAGGGCAAGTTTTTGTCGAGAGTACGAGCCAACTGAAAAATTTGAATTTTTTATGCTCTCGGAAAGATTTTTACGCTCTACGATAAAATGTGATTTAGAGAGCCCATCCCGCCGTAAAGGTCTTAAGAAGAAAAGCGTTTAACCCTTTAACGCGCAGTGTTCCCGCTCTGGGAACACCCAACTCTGATGTTTTGACTGTTGCCAGTCACGAAGAATAGATTGGATTTCTATAAAAATAGTTGCGGGTCACATAGCTCCATAAGAACCCTTTACTTTTGAGCACGTAATTTCCCGTAAAAAAAGTGTGACGATTATTTTTAAAAGCACTGACATCTGTTGAAAAATGGAAGAATGCGAAAACAGCTGGATAGATTGCCCAAAGCTGAAAAAAGGGCAGCCGTTGCCATTGCTCGACTGAACGACCAGCAAGATGGAGGATGATCGAAACGTTCATCGCGTGCCACAGATCTAGAGACCACACAGCCAGCTGTGTCAAAAAGGGCGATGGCAACGGCTGCCCTTTTTAGAGCATTGGAAAAGGGTTGCGCATCAAAGGGTTAAGGTAATTTTCTACTCGAAACTTTTCAGATCCGATTAAATTATTTCTCTAGACTATCACATAAACACTGAAAGAAATGTTTTGTTGATTGAACAAAATTTTGGTTCGCTCTATTTCAAGGAATTATTTTTATTGAATCAACACAATTTTTGTTGATTCAACGAATTATTTGTTAGTTTAACAAACAATTTGGCATAAACAACAAAATTATTCGGTTGAAATACTGCCAACCAAGTTTTTGTTGAATCAACAAAATTTTGTTCAATTCAACAAAACAATTTTTTTCGTTTATATACATATATTTATTACAACATAGATTAATTTTGTAATAAACTAAATAATATACAAAAATCCTGATTCTTCAGTTTCCGTAAATACTGCCAACCGTAAATATTGTTGATTCAACGAATTATTTGTTAGTTTAACAAAAAATTCGCATAAACAACAAAATTATTCGGTTGAAATACTGCCAACCAAGTTTTTGTTGAATCAACAAAATTTTGTTCAATTCAACAAAACAATTTTTTTCCGTGTATATTTATTACAACACAAATTAAATTTATTTAACATTAAAACACATTAAATATATTTATTACAACACACATTAAATTTGTAACAAACTAATTAAAATACAAAAAGCCCGATTCTTCAGTTACCGTAAAATGTACACAACCTTTTTCAATTTAAAATTATCGTAATATTCTTTAAAACTGTGTGTCCTCAATTCTAGATTCCTGGTTGTTGTTGTTTCATTGAAATTCTCAATTGCCTCATACGCCAACAATACATATGAAAAGCTAACGATAAAAATATTCCTGTTCCGCTAAAGATACTTAACTGTATCGCTTTCTTTTTGAATTTTTAATCTTCAGAATCTGATCCTTTGGAATGGAAATATTTTTCCTTTCCTCGATTTTTACGTATTCTATGTCCATCTTTATACCGGGTATTTGAAGGAAAAACATAGGAACGGAGCCGAGTGTTTTCTATTTCCATGTATATGAATTGTTTCAACTGATCAAACATATGCTACATTTCTTATGATCATTCTATTCTGGAAGGCTTTCCGCAGAAGGAAAAGAAATCCCCTTAGCTATTAGGGATTTAGCGTAAATCGACATTGACGGGGGTCCACCTCGAATTTCAATCCTTCAAGATAGAATCGTAGAAGAAAAAAAATCTATAAATGGTTTAAAAATCTATCCACTTATCTGAAATATTTCACAAACTGCACGCATGGTACAAAGTTTTCAGATTGTACGATAATACTTGAATTTTCCTTCTCAAAATATATGAACAAGTGTGTCCGGATATAATATATTTGTATGTATGTGTGGGTAATATTGTTGTTCTAATCTTATTTCACAGTTAATCGTTTCATGTTGTGCCAATATGCTTCTCTTTTAACCCTTTAGCGCGCAGTGATCCCGCTCTGGGAACACCAAACTCTGACGTTTTGACTGCTGCCAGTCACGAAGAATAGATTTCATTTCTATGAAAATAGTTGCGGGTGACATAGCTCCACGAGAATCCTTTACTTTTTAGAACGTCCTTTCCCGTTAAAAAAATATTCACGATTATTTTTAACAGCACTGACATCTGCTGAAAAATGGAAGAATGCGAGAATAGCAAGATAGATTGCCCAATGCTGAAAAAAGGACAGCCGTTGCCATCGCTCGACTTAACTACCAGCAAGAGGGCGGACGATCGAAACGTTCATCGCGTGCCACAGATCTAGAGACCCTTTTTGACGACAGCTGGCTGTGCCGGCACAGCCAGAACTATTTATGCTATATGCATGAAAGGTATCCTATAATACTCAGGAGTATAATACTCAGCTTTGTATTAGTGAAAAAAGTTTTAGAATCGGTTCAGTAGTTATAGAGATACCCGAAGATCTTAATGTAATTCTTATGAGAATCCCTATAAAAGAACTATTTACGAAATATGCATAAAAGGTAGCCTATAATACTCAAGTATAGTGTAACTCTCTCCTTTTTTGACGACAGCTGGCTGTGCACTTAACTACCAGCAAGATGGCAGACGCACAGCCAGCTGTCGTCAAAAAAGGGTCTCTAGATCTGTGTCACGCGATGAACGTTTCGATCGTTCGCCATCTTGCTGGTCGTTAAGTCGAGCGATGGCAACGGCTGCCCTTTTTTCAGCATTGGGAAAGGGTTGCGCCTCAAAGGGTTAATATTCTTTTGAAGTTATAAAGAAAGAGAAATGCTTTGGAGAAAACTTTCTCACTTTGAATAACGCTAAGCGCGCTATAAGATGTATATTTCCAAACCGATGTAGTTTTTGCAACGCACTCCAGAAATATGACAAAAATTGGCTGTTTCGATGTAATTTACCCTCCAAGCGGCAGTGGCGTAAAATCCCGTCCTCTTCATTCCAGTTATTATTTCAATGCCTCTATAACTTTGAAATATTCTAACACTCAGTTATCATAAAATATGTTTTGGTATTAGTTTGTAGGTAGTTTAAAAACTTACTTCTTAATAATCTCCCCTATCATTTTTTTTTTCTTTTTTGTATAATTTTAAATCTGCGCGAAACTGTTACCGTAAAAACAGCTTTACATTATTTGCCCATTTCTAAGACTCTCAGAAATGTATAGGTAGAGGACGCTACATGTTTTGTAGCGTCCTCTACCTATACAGAGTGCGCTACAAACATATAGCGTCACCGTATTCATGTGACGCTACACGTTTATAGGTGTGACGTGACGTTTGCAGGTCACCTACAAACGTCATGCAGGTTTGTTGGTGAAATGTAGGTACAAATCTAGGTTTGTAAGTGAATGTGACGTTTGTAGGTAATTTAAAATCTTACTTCTTAATAATTACAAATAACCCCTATCATTTTTTTTTCTCTTTTGTATAATTTTAAATCTGCGCGAAACTGTTACCGTAAAAACAGCTTTACATTATTTGCCCATTTCTAAGACTCTCAGAAATGTATAGGTAGAGGACGCTACATGTTTTGTAGCGTCCTCTACCTATACAGAGAGCGCTACAAACATATAGCGTCACTGTATTCATGTGACGCTACACGTTTGTAGGTGTGACGTGACGTTTGCAGGTCACCTACAAACGTCATGCGGGTTTGTAGGTGAAATGTAGGTACAAATGTAGGTTTGTAAGTGCAATGTGACGTTTGTAGGTAATTTAAAATGTTACTTCTTAATAATTACAAATAACCCCTATCATTTTTTTTTCTCTTTTGTATAATTTTAAATCTGCGCGAAACTGTTACCGTAAAAACAGCTTTACATTATTTGCCCATTTCTAAGACTCTCAGAAATGTATAGGTAGAGGACGCTACATGTTTTGTAGCGTCCTCTACCTATACAGAGAGCGCTACAAACATATAGCGTCACTGTATTCATGTGACGCTACACGTTTGTAGGTGTGACGTGACGTTTGCAGGTCACCTACAAACGTCATGCGGGTTTGTAGGTGAAATGTAGGTACAAATGTAGGTTTGTAAGTGCAATGTGACGTTTGTAGGTAATTTAAAATGTTACTTCTTAATAATTACAAATAACCCCTATCATTTTTTTTTTCTTTTTTGTATAATTTTAAATCTGCGCGAAACTGTTACCGTAAAAACAGCTTTACATTATTTGTCCATTTCTAAGACTCTCATAAATGTATAGGTAGAGGACGCTACATGTTTTGTAGCGTCCTCTACCTATACAGAGTGCGCTACAAACATATAGCGTCACTGTATTCATGTGACGCTACACGTTTATAGGTGTGACGTGACGTTTGCAGGTCACCTACAAACGTCATGCAGGTTTGTTGGTGAAATGTAGGTACAAATCTAGGTTTGTAAGTGAATGTGACGTTTGTAGGTAATTTAAAATCTTACTTCTTAATAATTACAAATAACCCCTATCATTTTTTTTTCTCTTTTGTATAATTTTAAATCTGCGCGAAACTGTTACCGTAAAAACAGCTTTACATTATTTGCCCATTTCTAAGACTCTCAGAAATGTATAGGTAGAGGACGCTACATGTTTTGTAGCGTCCTCTACCTATACAGAGAGCGCTACAAACATATAGCGTCACTGTATTCATGTGACGCTACACGTTTGTAGGTGTGACGTGACGTTTGCAGGTCACCTACAAACGTCATGCGGGTTTGTAGGTGAAATGTAGGTACAAATGTAGGTTTGTAAGTGCAATGTGACGTTTGTAGGTAATTTAAAAACTTACTTCTTAATAATTACAAATAACCCCTATCATTTTTTTTTTCTCTTTTGTATAATTTTAAATCTGCGCGAAACTGTTACCGTAAAAACAGCTTTACATTATTTGCCCATTTCTAAGACTCTCAGATATGTATAGGTAGAGGACGCTACATGTTTTGTAGCGTCCTCTACCTATACAGAGTGCGCTACAAACATATAGCATCACTGTATTCATGTGACGCTACCCGTTTTGTAGCGTCCTCTATCTATACAGAGTGCGCTACAAACATATAGCGTCACTGTATTCATGTGACGCTACACGTTTGTAGGTGTGACGTGACGTTTGCAGGTCACCTACAAACGTCATGCAGGTTTGTAGGTGAAATGTAGGTACAAATGTAGGTTTGTAAGTGCAATGTGACGTTTGTAGGTAATTTAAAATCTTACTTCTTAATAATTACAAATAACCCCTATCATTTTTTTTCCTTTTTGTATAATTTTAAATCAGCGCGAAAATGTTACCGTAAAAACAGCTTTACATTATTTGCCCATTTCTAAGACTCTCAGAAATGTATAGGTAGAGGACGCTACATGTTTTGTAGCGTCCTCTACCTATACAGAGTGCGCTACAAACATATAGCGTCACTGTATTCATGTTACGCTACACGTTTGCAGGTCACCTACAAACGTCATGCAGGTTTGTAGGTGAAATGTAGGTACAAATGTAGGTTTGTAAGTGCAATGTGACGTTTGTAGGTAATTTAAAATCTTACTTCTTAATAATTACAAATAACCCTATCATTTTTTTCCTTTTTGTATAATTTTAAATCAGCGCGAAAATGTTACCGTAAAAACAGCTTTACATTATTTGCCCATTTCTAAGACTCTCAGAAACCTATAGGTAGAGGGCGCTACATGTTTATTATGAATGGATTCATTTTCTTTGAAACACATTTGAATTATAACAGTATCGTTGCAAGAAAATGTGTAAGCGTTCAATATATGCTCAGCTGAAATATTTTAACCCTTTATCGCGCAGTGTTCCCGCTCTGGGGACACCCAACTCTGACGTTTTGACTGTTGCCAGTCACAAAGAAAGATTTGATTTCTATAAAAATAGTTGTGGGTGACAGAGCTCCACGAGAATCCGTTACTTTTTAGCACGTCCTTTCCCGTCAAAAAAGGGTCACGATTCTTTTGAACAGCACTGACATCTGCCGAAAAATGTAAGAATGCGAGAACAGCTGGATAGAGGCCCAATGCTCAAAAAAGGGCAGCCGTTGCCATCGCTCGGCTTAACGACCCGCAAGCGGGCGGACGATCGACACGTTCATCGCGTGCCACAGATCCGGAGACCCTTTTTTGACGCAGCTGGCTGTGCCGGCACAGCCAGCTGCGTCAAAAAAGGGTCTCCAGATCTGTGGCACGCGATGAACGTGTCGATCGTCCGCCCTCTTGCTGGTCGTTCAGTCGAGCGATGGCAACGGCTGCCCTTTTCTCAGCATTGGGAAAGGGTTGCACCTCAAAGGGTTAAACCTTTACTATTGAATGAACCAGCTAAGTAGTGAGAATAACGCTTGCACGATTAAATGTGGAAGTTATATTGCATGCCTTAAATTCTCATTAACACTCGGCTACTTCAATCGGATAACATTCAAGATTTCGAACAGCTCTAGGCTTCTCGTTTAAGAACGCATTAACATTAATCAAATACGAATCCGAAAATAGTTTAAAACTCATTCCTAATGAACAGGCGAATGATTTTTATTTTTCCTTTAACGGGCGGGTCGCCGAAAACAAACATAACGCAATCCCTGCTTTTACCATTCTTCCTTTCCTGACTGTTTGTACACCCCCCCCCCCTTGCTGAGTGAGCGCCTACTTTCAAACGTATTCAACGACCTAAGTGTCTCGACCCACCAATGGTTAAACAATATGCAAATGCTTTTGTTTTGGCACGAAAAAAACTGCACTGTTAGAAAATTGAGCTGAATGCGGTATTATTTGACACATTTGCCGCTGAACCACAGGGGACAGAAAGAATTTCCAATGACTCGACTATTTCTTTAGCAGCTTTCGATTTAATTCAACACGGAGCTTAGTTTATTTTGTTTAACCCCGCCGATTCTAAAGGGCGTAATCAGTTTGTAGTAATACATTTCATTTGTGTGGAGCGGGTAATTTCTTCGTGAAATGCTAATAAAAGTGCTGCATCGTGGCAACAGGAAACACTATTCACAACAAAATAAGGCATGGGAAGAGAATAATACTTTAGTTGTTAAGAATCATGGATATCGAGTCAATTTTAAGTGCAATATGTGGGGTGAATTTTAACTGCATCCTTTAAAAACGCGCAAATTTGGTTCGCAATATAGAGCTCATTGGTTTGGCCGTAATTTAGTTCTTCGTTAATATTTTTTCTATACGTACTTCGTTAGACATTCTACCGTATAATTTTATTATTGCATAAATTTTTCAAAGATAAAATTCAATTTTAGTATAATATGCAGATCCAGTCACATTTTACTACAGTATCAAATAAATTAGTTTACTATAAAAATCAAGCAAAATGGTGATTCATGTAATATAAACAATTACGATTTCAATGCGTGCATTGTTTATAGCTGAAAACAAATAACCCAATGGAAAAATACATGACTAAACATTACTTAACTGGAAGTTCTAATAATTTTAATTAAAAAAATTATAACTTAAGATTTTTTCCGCTTAAAGAGACTGCTGTTTACAAATAGCAGTTAAATAGCAGTTCAGCAATGCAAAGACATCCGTTTAACAGAGCAGAAAATCTTTTTTTCCTTTTCTTTTCAATAGCTAATTCACAAAAAATAAAAAGTCCATTTTTCAGTTGCATATTCTGAAACATTGTTTGTTTATATATTTGATGTAAAAATGGATTAGAAAATGACATGCTGTATATTTGAACTATAACACAGATAAATGCCAAATCAAATTATAGGAATATACTTAATTTTGAAATTTCTCATGGCAAAGTATATAACGCTTGCAAGAACATTTACTTCTAAAATGACTCGTATGATTTATTTCTAAACACAGCCATGCGAACTTTGATCAGTAGTCGAATGTGAATCAAAGAGCTCGTTCATAGGTTAGTGAAAAATGCGCTGATTAAATACACACATGGCGACTTCCGCACTGCACTCAGTAGTCAAATTTGATTTCACGGATACTGGAAATATTTTCACAGAATTAAAGCGAATGAATATATAAAGGCAAATTCGTAAATTTAAAATCTTTATATCTATTTCAGAAATATCGATGATTGTATAACCACTATAGAGTTATGATAAATAATTTAAATGTCATATAAGTATGAAATGTGAATTGAGTTCTACATATTCAACTAAGGCAACTTTTGACAGAATACTAACTAAAGTAAGTCATATTCTCAATAGTAGTTTAAAATATTCCAGCTTATTCTATTTTTATTCAATGTAGCATTCATTTAATCTTCACTTTTAATAATTATTCTTGTAGAAATGGGATAGGAATTGCAATTTTGTTTTCCATTTTATTCTATAAGTCTTTTGAATACTTTTTATTAAATGTACCTAACTGAAAAAATTTTTGTGGTATAGTATTCTTTCAGTTTCACCAACAGAAAATTCTTGAAAGAACTGTTTAAGGAAGGAGCATTTAAGCGTATCTATAAAGTAAAAACTATATTTAAAATAAATAACTTTAATATTTAAATATATTTATAGAATAATCTTTGTAATACGGTGTTATGTAGAAAGAATTAAATTATATTGAATATTTAACTTTCTTTTCGTTATAATAAAGAAATTTTTCAGTTGATTTATTTTCTCTTAACATATCTCTTTCACATATAGCTCAAAAAAGTACTGCTGGAATTTCGTTAGTGTTGCAGTGATATTTGATCTCTAAGGGCTATTACAAACGTGATTATATGCATGGGGGTGGGGTGTAATATGGGATTCTTTTTAAGAGTATTTTTATTCGTTTTAAACAAATGCACAAAACACGAAAAGACAGCTTGGTAAATTTAGAATCACAAATTTTGCTACCGCAGTTTCAAAAGCGGGTTGAAAAAGAAAAATTAATAGAAGTATTCATTACAAAAGTATAAATATTAATGATTTCATAATTTTAAAGTCTAGGTAATATTAAACAAATATCTATCATAAAATATTAAATATATTTTGGAATTTTTAATTAAAATATTAGATTTTTAACATTTAAATTATGTTTCATTACGGTGTAATTGTTAGATAAATTCTAGTAAATGCTTTATCAGAACTTCATCAAATTAGTGTTTTTATATATGTCTCAGTGTAAATATTTTTACAGTGAAAAATAAATAGTGAAAGTAGTCAAATTTTTTCTTCTCCAATACTATTTGTTCAATGATATTATCTACATAATCCATTTACCTTATCAAATAGAGCGGATTTACCATAAAACCATCTATTTTAAATTTTAATCATTTACGCCCTTATTTTTTTTATTTTTCCTTATGTATTTATTTATTATTTTGGGTGGGGGGATTTCTAACCGAAGTATAGGTTTAACCGCAAAAAACGGACCCAAAATATGCCATTAGGCTGCCTGACTTTAGATTTCTTCACTTTAGAACTTTTTAAGTTATTTATATAATGTGTGCCAGAAAGACTTGTAATAGTTCTTTTTATTCATTTGCTCTCAATTGTGAAAATAACAATTAATAAATTGTGAAATAATTTTAAAAATATGTGCAGTTTCTGCAAAATGGAACCTATGCATAATTATTTCTGCATGAAATTATTTTTTAACTTCCTCATTGGTAATACACCTAAAGTATCCATTTTAATTGTACTCAATTGTTTCCCCATGAAGTATCCCCTCCGTCTAATATTTAATAAACCAGAAGTAAAATGCAATTAATGATTTCTCCAATGGTTAAAAAACACTGTAAAACATTCTTACGAAACCGATTCTTCTTCTTTTTCTGAATTAAAGAAAAGAGCTTTTAAGTATAGAATTCAGAGTATCAGTACTTTTACCTCTAAGAAAATATGTTAGAAAAACATGATTTGGGCATTAAGGTACCGCTCGATACGTTTTATCGATTCACTCCTTAACAAAAATAGGCCATCAGTGACAGGTGTATTTTTCATAGCATTGTAAAAGAAACAAAAAAAAATCCCAGTATCTCTTCGCATCATTCAAAATGTTTCCAGTAATTTTCAGGCCTCACGTCCATATGCTATTCTTTTAGTCGTTAATACGTGTTCATTTCGTGACTTCCAGTATCACAGTGACATGTGCCTGCCTCTAGCTGAAACGTGATTGGCAGTGATTTTTATAATTTTGGGGGTAAGCAATTCTGGATTATGAATATTGATGAATCAGTATTGGAGGTCATGTGTACTGAATGATGTGTGTTTTCAAAATTTCAACACTATTATACAAAAAAAAAAAATATTACGTCTAATGCTTTATAGCACGAATGAAAAAGTCGTAATTTTGAGTCTTATTTCATATTATTTGTATTGGAGCTTTATTTCCTATTTTATTGTATAATTAATTATCAATGTCTGCAAAATAAATATTTTATTCTAGTCTCGTAGTGTGGTTTGTTAAAGATTTTATTATTATTGTATTTTTAGAATTCTGAAAACAGATAAACATGCGGCTAGAAACATGAAAAGCAGCTTAGAATATTGAATATTTTTCATATATTATTATTAAAGAGTCTCTAAAGTATTGGATATTGAATATTTATTTCAATTTAAAGGTTGACTTGCTTGTTGAATTGAAGATCTAGTATTATTCATTCTCATTTTTATTTTCCTCCAGTGCAAGCTTGATTATGTTAAGATTTTAGCCTCTTCCACAAAAGTGAAACAACAGCTTAAAATTAAAATCTACATCTTAAGAGAGAAACCTGGTTAACGAGAGTCGTGTTAAACTAAAACCATTTAAAAATTTCTTTTTTAATTTTGATTTTTAACAAATATAATTAAAAGTCAAATATCCAAAATGGTCAACCTGTGGCAGTATAGTCCAGTAGCACATTAATCATGCTTGCTCACATTTGTCAGAAGCGTTAAAAAATTTCGCTTATAAATAAATAATTCATTTAATATATGTAGATCGAGTGGCATTAGACTAAAACTGTTTACGTTTATCCAACGTTAATCAAATCGTTCTCGTTGTTGCCAAAGTAATATTTTTCTTTGTGGAATGATTTTATAATATTAAATTATTCCCTTGGAAAATTTTTAAAACATATCACCGTAGCATAAATTTGATTCATTATTTCTGTTAAATTGCTGTGAAAGCAAGTCACGTGCTATAACTACTAAAGCAATTATTTCTACATATATATAATCACATGCTCATTGAATGAACTCTGCGAAAATCTCCAACTTTTCAATAAATATTATTAATAAGGTAGAAATAATTGTTTTGTTTCTGACTTGCTAATATTCCCTTGGTTTTACTTATAAAACAATTTCAACACTTTTGGAAAGATTTTTGATTCATGGCTGTTGCGTGAGTTTTAGATTTGAGCGAAATGTAGCGTGTGTGGTTAACGGCAATTCATATGCATGTTTAACAAAGTCTCATGAGTACTGTTTGATGAATAATGTGCTCGTAGAAAACCTGGAATATCTGAAATTGTTAATAACTGAAAATCATTTACATAATTTGGCAGCAAATTCCTTGATTTATAAGACAATTTACAGATGATGTCAGAAGATTTTGACACCTTTCAGAAAGTAAGAAAGTTTTCATGTTAAAAAGTAATTGCTGAAATAAAATTATCTTCATTATAGATAATCGGTACAAGTGGAAAATGTTTTCGTTGTGTTAATATTTTAATCACTGTGGTTAGTGTTTTGGTATGAAGTAGTTTCATATAAAAGACAAGGTCAACGAGGTAAATATTTTGGCTCATTATTAAAATATTTTTATGCTTTTTTATGCGTAATTTAATTTTTTGGTAAGTAAAAATCAATGTATTTTGATTTTATTTGGAATCATAAATTGTTTACTTTCATTTTTAAATTAAAAAAATTTTTTATTATTTTCACTTTTTGATAATGACATTTTGACAATGAGTTGTTGTTTTCTCTATTCTGATAATATTTATTCAACCCTATTTGTAGTTTTGGAATTTAATCCATTAACCCATAGTGATAAAAAAATCGTACACCATTTTCTCCATAGTAACTCCGTTAAGCACACAATGTATTACCCATTCGCGGATCGAGATTTTTTTTTGGGGGGGGGAGGGAGTGGCTGTACAAAGTTTGAATGAGAATGCACGATTGCCTGAATTACCAGAAAACCCATTTTATCTGGTGCATATATATTTCTTTCGCGAGCACCCCTTGCACTCTCCCCCAAGATTCACCCTTTGTAACACCACATGAAGAACAAATTAGCATTGATACATTGCAGTTCTGTTTAATGATCTCAGTCAACACAAGCTAACATTTTGGCCGCTCTTATATGACGTAGTAATTTTGCGACTGAAATTTTACAAAATGCGTTACTTTTACAGACTTCATTTAACAATACCTCCAAACCATCCTTTAATATATTATAGTTATTGCGTTAAATGAGAAATCTAAGAATGCATTCAATGATGACCTATAAAATGGGTCGTCTATTTTAAAGAGCAACATCGTAATTCACATTTGTTTTTTGTTCTAATATTATGTTCCAAAGTATTTGTTTACGTTAACTGCAATATCTGTTCTTTTAACAATAATTAACCCGAAATGCTCATTTCCAAAACATTCATTTTGAAATTCGGTTTGTTGTTCATCTTAGATTCATATATTAATGCAGAATCCTCAGTGGTAATATTTTATACGAGACTGCTTAATAAAACTACGCTTCAGTATGGCAGTTCTCCTTTTTAACAGGCTTCTAATAAACTATGATATGCAACATACTTATTTGTGAGCAATAAATTTTTATTTCATCCCTCTGTTCATCTTCAAGTATTCATTTTTATTCCGAATTTAAAGCTTAAATTATGCATAAAATAAACTGTCTTTAATAAATCATATTACTAGTCTGAGAATGATTCTATATGCAAATGTTCATATTTAAACAATAAATGCATTTATATTGCTATGTTATATGTTGAAATATGTCATAGACACTATTTATGCCATAAAGTATGTACATGTGTTAAGTGGATTATTTACAGATTAGGGATGGACTCGAGATGAAAAATAGGCTGTCTCGTCTCGCAAAATTGCTGAAAAGCTTTGTCTCGTCTCGCAAAAATCCTTGTATCACAATGGAAAATGTGCCTGTCTCGTCTCGCAAAATAACTGCAAATCTCAGTCTTGTCTCGCAAATTTCTGTCTCACAGTCCATCCCTATTACAGATGTAGACTTTATATAAGATGAAACTCTCTAACCCAATGCTCACTATATAAAAAAATACGTTTCCGAATAAATTTTGAATTGTTTAACGCTAAGATTTGCAATGCTCAGTATTTTTAATGCTATTGCAGATGAAGATGACATGCAGTACATTAGACAGATATCAGATAGCAGATAGACATTTTACAGTTCGCCTCATACTACCTGAAATGCTTCAACATTTAAATATTTACCTCTCAATACCGAAGTAATTTGTGAGACTTCTAATAAAAAGATTCAAATTAATTTGAGTTCCAAGGGTAGATACTTGCGATTGAGGCATTGGCAGCTACTAAAGCCAGAAGTTTTTGAATCGTTTTATCGCGAAAACACCTTGTAGGAGGACAACGTTATCCGCTCTGAATAGACGCCGAGATTTTAATATCCAAGCCTAATACGGGAATCGAACCAGTCATATGATTGTAGAGAGTGGTGCACTAACCACCATACAATCTCTTACTAATTTGGGATCTATTTGAGAAATAAAAAATCGCATTTTTTTCTGTGAAGAAAAAGTGTATACCTAAGGTAACAGAGGGAACATTAATTTATTAGTAATCCGTTTGAACAATCGTATTTATATAAATATCGCAGGACATTTGTGATACTTTTTACTTGAAAATATGTATAAATGCTAAAATGTGATTTTAATTTCAATTTTTTTTCCTTTTTTATTTAAAGTCTGGCCACATAGTAAACATTTATCATCTTTTTTAAGCGAAAAAATCAATGTTGCCCTTAACAATATGTAAGGTTTATTGGTTTTGTTAAATGTTCCTAAATTAAGTAAAGCCTCAGTACAGCGAATTTCAAGGTACCGTAAATCTGAAATATTTGTTAGTGAAATTTCATTATTGTTAGTGAAATTTCATCACTGAATTTGTTAGTGAAATTTCATCACTGAATTTATACTGCATGAAATTAGTTGACAACAACATTTTTATTCGTTAATCTGAAATATTCTTGAAAGTGAAGTTTGTTATAACGGAGTTTTTCTAGTTTTCTAGATAATGAAATGATAGTTTAAGTTTCTAGAAAAATAAAATATTTTGCACATGTTAAAGTGAAAATAAAAACACTTTTCTGTTTTTAATCCCGAGTATGATATTTTTCCGTATGTGATTATCACGTTTGCAGTTCTGCTAATTCAGATTATACCTAACTCTGTACAATATTTAAACTTTATATCATACAGTATCGTTAACCCTTTGCCACACCAGGTTGACTTTCTCATTAAATACACTCAAAACTAGTAAACTCTAGTGATTTAGATGAGCAATAGAATGATGACGTACACATGTTCGTCATGATTTTGGATCACGAGACTTCGGTGTTGTGCTCAAGGGGTTAAAAATTCAAAAGATAATGTGGAAGACTTGCCCAGTTCTATCCAGTGAAACCATTATCTCAAACTCTTGTTTAATTGTACGTAAATACCTGGAAAGCTAAGAAACTTCACGTATTTACTTTTCGTTACAATTTACTAGCTCTCATTCTATAAACACACGCTTTGAAGATAGTAAAACAAATGCTTACACATTCCATAGTAGAATGAATCCGACAGACCTGATATATTTATAATTGTTTATGCCTAATATGCTTTCACTTAATTCGAAAATTGAGATAAAAACTCGTAAATATCTCGCACCCTTTTTATTTCTGTCGTGATTTCTCTGCATTGAAATTGTCTGCATACAGCAGAATGCTCGTAAGTATCCCACTTCTGTTACGTTTGCATAGCATTTAAGCTCCCTTGCCCAATTTAATGCCTCCATTTCTACTTAATAGTGGTATTTGTTGATCCTCTGCATTCAGATTTCATAGCGTGATACGGATCCGCGCTATTACTTGGCCACGTGGCTTGCATACTGAATATCGCATCTTAATACAACACATAAAAGTCGAAGATAAGTTCTTTCGAAGGCATGGGCGAGTTCCAGCGTAAGCGACTTAATTATACCGCCCTGACGAAATGTCACCACAACAGGATATTGTCTTCGCCGAGCTTTGTCGGCATTAACATCTTTGTTTCGAATAACGGACGGCTTCTTTTTGACAGCTTATTATAACATATTTATGATGTTAATTATTGTAGCACGGTGAAATCCTGGAGGCGCAGTTATTTGATGTGAATAATTAATTGCGTGACTTCGGTGAGCCGGTTTTATTTTCTGAATTCAATACGTGCTATACTAAGCGTCAGGTTAGTGTCAGTTTTTAAAATAAGTAACGTCTATTTTTATTTATTTATTTGTTTTATTTTATTTATTTATTTATTTCTTTTCGCTTAAGTGACACATCTGATTTTCATGTTTTAAGAACTTGTAATTTTAGATTAAAATACACAGTAATACTTCGACTTACGAGAACTCGGAACTGCGCAACTTTAAAGTCTGGGATTCGATATTTGCTTACTTTCACATTACCTTTAGTTTACGCTTTTAATAAAATAATTTGCTATATATATATGTTATCTAAACTTCTATTATAATTTTTTTTCTAAATTATTGTTTTCAATTGTTTCCATTTCTCTAAATTACTGTTTTCATTAGTTTCCATTTCTCTAAATTACTGTTTTCATTAGTTTCCATTTTTCTAAATTATTGTTTTCATTAGTTTAGTATTGTTTCCATTAAAAGTAATTTGCATGTCTATATTTATATGCGAAATTATACCCCGACTTACGAGAATTCGAGTTACGCGATGATAGCTTGGTCCCACCTTTCGCGTAAGTTCGGGATACTGCATTTACGGAATGTTTTTATTAGAATAATACATTTTAACTTTAAAGAAGAGTAATCTAGTGAATTGAATCGTTCCACTGTCCACTAAAGCCTTCTTTTTCCTTAGAGCTAAACGACGATCATTTTTTGTTTAGTCATTTGTT
Organism: Cheiracanthium punctorium; assembly: GCA_038373885.1. NCBI lineage: Eukaryota > Metazoa > Arthropoda > Arachnida > Araneae > Cheiracanthiidae > Cheiracanthium > Cheiracanthium punctorium. The sequence goes on along the minus strand of JAWZYV010014616.1, from coordinate 608,531 downwards.
TACGTCGTAAAAGATAATTGAAATGTAAGCGACTTCTCTGGTGTTGCGGATGATTGTTTTCTCTTTTGTTGTAGAGTTTTTTTATTTCTTTTTCAGCGGAACTGTGACGAGATGAATTCCGTAATTCGTATTTTATGAGTAGAGAGTATTGTTTCGTTTCTATGCAATTCTTTTGTTCAAACAACGTAGTCGTTATGTCAGGTGTAGAATTCCTAATCCTCTTTTTTTATTTTCAAACCTAGTTACAATTAATGCAAACTGTTGTCTTTTCGCTGAGAGTAATGGATTATAATTTAATATGAAAATATAACCTAACAAGAAATGTGCAACATGCTTATGTAATGATAATGGTAAGCCCAGTTTTTAAAAACATTTGATTAAACACTAGAATACTCGTTGGAGATATATTTCGATACCTTTATTCAGTCACTTGCACACTTCCTCTCCCGTCCATACGAGTGTATTGATGTTAAAAGCGTATGAAACACTTATACTGCATGAACTAATCCATGTAAGATGACTTTTTTATGTATTTTTATTCTTTAAACCAGGTATGGGCAAATTTTGGAAAGTTGCGAGCCAAACTATAGGATGTTAGCGATGTCGCGGGCCGTATAATTGAGATTTCTATTGTATTTTGAGTAGCTTAAATGGGTTTTTTTATGTTTTTTTATTCTTTAAACTAGGTATGGGCAAATTTTGGAAAGTTGCGAGCCAAACTTTAGGATGTTAGCGATGTCGCGGGCCGTATAGAGATTTCTATGGTATTTTGAGTAGCTTAAATGGGTTTTTTTTTATGTATTTTTATTCTTTAAACTAGGTATGGGCAAATTTTGGAAAGTTGCGAGCCAAACTTTAGGATGTTAGCGATGTCGCGGGCCGTATAGAGATTTCTATGTATTTTGAGTAGCTTAAATGGGGTTTTTTTATGTATTTTTATTCTTTAAACTATGGGCGAATTTTGGAAAGTTGCGAGCCAAACTTTAGGATGTTAGCGATGTCGCGGGCCGTATAATTGAGATTTCTATGGTATTTTGAGTACCTTAAATGGGTTTTGTATGAGGTTTTCATATGTTCCACGGGTCAGATCAAAAATCGGAGGAGTCATTTCCTTTAGTTTTGTCACGAGTTATGTAGAAATTTGAAAATAACCTATACTGCATATAGAAATGGGGTATTCTTTATTCAACTATTTTACAGCATGGCATATTTGAATTATTAAGACAGTGCTGATCAGATACTGTACTTTGAGTCCGCATCACATTTTTACATTTTTTGAACTTAATTCCATTGAACTTAAACTGTAGTTTTCTCTGAAATTATTTTTAAAGTTTTATTCCTTTCTGAATGACCTTTTTATCGATTTCATACCTACAGTGGCCTGCGAAAATTAAGGACGAAGTGGAATTTTTAGTGCAGCGTAGCGCAACAGAGTATAAAATCGCCAGCAATCGTTCCGCATCTTTCTCGGCATGTGAGTATAAAATCGCCAGCAATCGCGCACTTCCGCAGGATAAAATCGCCAGCAATCGTTCCGCATCTTTCTCGGCATGTAAGAACACGGGGAAAATGAACAAAAAATGCAATGCAAATGATTGAGCAAAAATGAACAAAGCATAAAAAGAAATCTATTTGCTAAGTTTTCCACTTCGCGCTTGATTTTTCCACACTAGTGTAACGTGAGTATTATTAGAAAGTTAAGAAAAGACTGTTCGATACGAAAACATAATCGCGATTGTTACACGCACATCTTGTAGTGTGCGTAGGAAGATTTCCTGGGTGATAATGTGATGTGGTTAAAATCAGAGCAGATAAGAGAGGACTGAATAGTAACTACAGTTCATTACAGATGGATCTAATTTATGAAAGAAAGTTATCGAATGAGTCTGAGTAATCGGTCTCTGAGACCCAAACAAATACATGATGAATAGTAAAAGATATATGTCCTGTGTTTTACTATTCCACTTTATGCTACATCAACTGTATGAACACTGTACGTATTTTCCTAGAGACTGTAAATGAAAAAAAGACTATATTTGACTTTGTAAATACTAGCATTTTGTAGAAACAATTTAGCCAATTAGCGCCCAACTTTTCTCTGTACATTCTCCAATTTATGTTGATGCCAGAAGTGATAAATGAATTTCCAACATTTGAAGAGTATGGAGAATGTATTTCTTTTTCTAAAAGTTTTAATAAAACAATGAAAGATTCAGATTTTACTTTGGTATATATCGCTGAGTATTTTGCAGAAATCGGATTTATTATTCGCGAAATTAAAATGGGGAAGTAAATCAATGCTTGAAAATTTTTGCTTCTTACACATTTTGAAACCCTCTAAAAATAGATCGCTAAGCGTTAATGGGTTAACTATTCACAATATTAAAATGAGAAAATAGAATAACACTTACATATCGAGACCGACTACAAAAATCGCAAAAATTAAACGTTCCTGAGACATGATTAAAAAAATTAAATGTTATAGGTTTTATAAATAGATTTTTTATTAATAGCTTTTTTTTAGAAAATTACTGTTTTACTGGTATATTTTTTAAATGAAACATTATTGAAAATTTAACTTTTTTGTATTGCAAACTTTAAGTAATTGTTTTAAATTTTTAACAGAAATTCAAGCAACTAATCAAGCATATCAACATTTGCGTGTTTCAATTAATTAGAAGCCAAATTCCAATACTCTCGCTATTTTATCATGATTTATAATTATGAATTTCGGGAGACTTCTAGAGAAAGTTAAGACAAATCGTCTTCGAAGTAACTTCCGGAAAATTATTTTCTCGAAAAGACTGACAGAGGATTTTGAATCATTTCTCTGCTGGAAGTAGGTCTTTCTGTGAGCTTTCGCAAATTAATTTAGCCATTTCAAGGACGCTTGCACATGAAGTCAATTGCAAAAATATATAACTTTTAGAATAAATTAGAGCATTCGTTCGATAATTAATTTTCATTGAAATTGAAAAAGATTTTAAAACCCAGGAATTTTAGCACAGAAAAAAAAACTGATTATTCAAAAATATTGTCTGATCGACCCTGTTATGTGTAGAATCAAAATGGTAAAGCATTAATTTTTCAGTGGTACGTTCAGTTCGCGAAGAGTATTGTTTTGCTAAAACCTTGTATTAATTATGCCGCATAAAATGTAAGAGATACCATAATAACAATAAGAGAAAGGTTAGGCAGCAATTATACATTTAGAACACTAATAACATTTTAAATGTTTGAAAAACAATCGTTTTCATTGTGTTTTACAAATTTTATAGATTCCTTTTAATGAAATTTTACGGCATTCCTTTTCTTAAGAACTCGCCAATTTCGAATTAAATAGCCAAAAAAATTATTTTTCCAGGTTTTTAGTATTTAATAAAATGTTGAATATGTTAATCGTTGAAACTAACATAAGAAAATCGACTACTGCTTAACTACTTTTGCGATCAACAATGAACATTCTAAAATTAAGTGTGGATACTAGACTGGCTGGTTCGTGGAACTTTTAAAAAAAGGTAATGGGTGGTAGATGGAACCTAAACGGAGATCCCCATCATAGCAAATGGGGTTGGAAACGTTCTCTTCATGTTTTACGTTTAACATGAAGAGAACGTTTCCAACCTAATATTTCAAGAGTCTGATAATAATCACTTTAGAAGATGTGTTGAAATAGTAATTAACTTTCAATTCACACTTTATCAAAAACTAATGCACCTTTGAAAGAAAACAATTGACTAAAATTGGTAGTTTATAAATTCTGTTTCATTCCAGATAAGCCCACTGTTTATGAAACTCAAGTAAGACAGTAGGCGAACATTTCAACAATCTCAAAGTGCTTATTAATGGGTACATACCCAGCAGACACACACAGGTTCTCTGAACGTCTATTAACTTTCAGAAAACGTCTTCTGAAAGTTAATAGACGTTCAGAGAAACTGTGTGTGATTGCTGGGTAAAAATGAATTTCGGTTTCCACAATACTAAGTGGTTCAAATTCGTATAGGTTCCCTCTACTGCAGCAAAAACAATTTTCCAACAGTTGCGAATCACCCGGTATGTCCCACTGCGTTTAAAAAGTTAACCTTTTCTTTAAAGGTCAGTATTAAATTTTCTTAAAAAAATATGATGTAAAATATTGTCTTCGAGCGAGAGGCACGAAAATTTTTCTACGTTTTTCTACGTCTAGTGTTTTTGATCGTTCCTTGTTATTGTCTCTACATTTTGCTTTAGGCTACAAAACCTATAAATATCTTGTATCATTTCGAACAGTTTTTAAACAATTTTAATTTTCAAAAATTGACAAAAGTGGATACATCCAGGTTGAAACCATTCATTTTGAAACCGTGAATTATGCAAATATTTTCTGTATTGCTATGGCCACAAGGACATGTTTCTTTTTAACTTTATGATGAAATTCACACTATTTCTGCTACCTTTAATTTACTATTCATAATCAATCTTTTTAGAAACAAAGTGTTTTGAAATAAGGTACCGTTCATTAATTGTTGTAGGGAATTTTACTATATTATTTGGTTTTTGATTTTTAATTTAATGTATAGATAAAATATTGGTTGTATAAACAGGAAATATTTAACATTTAGCTGCCTTCTAAAAAATCTGCGAAATGACACACTTTAATTTTGAAGTGAAAAAAAATGATTCTTTTTAATAAGCACTTTAAATTCTTTGAATAACATATTTTTAAGACCGAAATTTTGTTCTATTTAATACTGTCGTTTCTAACTCAATATCTGATACATTACGATTTTTTGTAGTCGATGTTAATTTATTCCACACTATCATGCAGCCATTTTAAATAATGGATTTACTCGTGAATACTTTTGAATGTGCAAATTAGATTAATGATTACTTTTCACCGATGCTTTTTTTTATTCCAATATGGTTATCGTTAGTTAATTCTTCTCACACTCGTCATTTCTTACACTTAAATAACTTTATTTTCATAAAAGCATTCTGCTCTTAAGAGATAAATTAAACGCATCGCAAATGCATCCAGTATCCTTAAACCATCATTAAAATTCTAACACAAAAGGTTTTTGTATCTTTAAAAAATATCCATATCTAAGATTCATCACCGAGCTTTTAGGATGACATGCAGATAAAGCTTTACAAAATGCGCACAATTTCTTAATTCTCATAATATTTCACGCAATTCATTCTCTTTCTGGGCGAGTTGCACTAGCACTTTGTGTAATTTACGGTAAGTATTGTATACGAAGGAGGCCATTATTTACGGTGCTACGTGCTCGACTTTTTTAGTGCTGCAGTTCCTTTGCAATAAACGATGACATTAAGCCTCTGTGGCTACAGTTCGAGATAAATTTTAATTTATTAAAATTATTTTTCACCAATGTATTGAAAAATGTGTAAGGAAGCGTTTTTCTTTTTCTTCATCTACATTTATGCTGAAATATTTTGAACAGCATAGATCGACGTAAGTATAGAATTTTACTATTAGAAGTTTTAGTAGGAAATGCGAAACACTGTTTGAATGCATTTAGAGATTGTTTTGGCTATAAATATGTGCTATGAACAAGTAATGTAGCAAGTTTCAAAACTGTAGCAATAAATTAATGTAGCAATTAAATGGGCAATTAAATTAATGTAGCAATTAAATAATGTAGCTACATTTAATCAGCATCAAATGTAATTAAATAATTAAATAAAATAATATTAAATAATTATTTCATCAAAGCAATTATATAATGTAGCTACATTTAATTGCTAATTAATGTAGCAATTAAATGTAGCAAGATTCAGAACAGAATTACAATTATTTCATGAAATGGTACGCTATATGCTGCGGCATACGTACATCTATGATAATGTTTTTGTGGCCCTCACACAAAGACAGTGTTTGATTATTTTTAGCCCATTCCAAAATCCACAGCAACACAATAAAGACTCATAACGTTTATATCATTATTGGTTTCTTTGCGTATGAAACCAGACATTCTTGTGCATATGTTATGAACACGGCTTCAGAAATGTTTTCAATTAAAATCTATTCAAAATAAGTAAAATTTAGAAAGACGAGTGAAAATCGCACGTGCTAGAGAAAGTGTCCCTTCCCCTACTGCAAATGTTGCATCGTTAAATTTTAACCAACGAATCACCAACCCCTCCCCCCCCCCGTTTCCTCTTACCCTCATTCCATAATAGGGTGATCCTCCGTGGGGGGAACATTTTTGAAAACCCTCTACACATCAATCTTTTTGGGTCTATAATTTAAAATTCGTCAATTATGATTTATTGTTCGCGTTTTCTCCCCTCGGTTAAATTTTTCGCTCATTGTCTGAATTTACAAAAAAGTTTGCACTCATTTGGTGAAATTGCATCTTAAAATGAGGAATACTCGATATCTATGGTATTCGCTATGTTATGATTTCTCATTTAACGATTTGGTTTATTACGTTTAACTGCCCTCCTTATGCAAAAACCTATCTCGGCTTTAGAAATCGTAGGCTATAAATAATTTACATATTAGTAAATTAAGCATAACTGTCGTATTGTTTCCATTAATTTGCGAGTTAAGTGGCTTATGCTCTGTCACTTACGTTATTGACATTTTGTTTATTAAAAATCCTTTATTTTTGCTATCTATTTTTCTTTTCTAAAACAGGAACTACTAGATTTCACAAAAAGGATTTAAAGTAGTGTAACTGTGAGTATTTTTTGTAAGTATGTGTATATTTTTTTATGTAAAGCCTGCTCTGTCATAGATCACAATTTCAGGCGTCTAATTTGTGGAAGGCAGGCTTAAGTATAAGGGTAAATTATTTATTACGTTGTAACGAAAGTTTCCCGCCACCGCAAACATCGTCAGCACACTGTTCTCGTTGGCGTATTTGCCCATATTTTGTCGAACGATTTTTGGCATTTGAAAGAAAGAGGTTTACTTTATAACACTGTGTTGTGAAATCTGTAAAAAATAGAGTTATCATTAAGTATAAGGTGTCTCAAATAGAACTATCACTCTAGAGGATTAGAACCATCATTTACTTCCAGTTGTGTTGCAAAAAGTCCGCTACATAATATCAACGAATTATGAGTACAGCTTTAAGTACTATTGTTGTATCATGTGACACTGTGCAGGTTTGGTGCCGAAAGTTCGAAAACAGTTATCTAAGGAGTTATAAGTTGGTTTTTCAGGCAGATAGGGCGGAAAACTTTCGTTACAACCTGATAATATTGCGTGTACATGTAATGTTTTCTTGCACACACTGTCTGATAAATTTAGTTTATTTCGCATCCCTTGTGAGTGCCTCCTGTACTTCTCTCTTGAGTTTATATTTTGCACAAATAATTTCTGTAATTTACGTCTAAGTATTGTGTTGAAATGAACGTTATTTGCTTTCGTATACGTGCATGCCTTTTTATGGTAGCAATTTTCCGTGCTATAAACGATGACATTAAGCCGCGGAGGCAGCATTCTCCGACGAAAGTTTTAAGCTATTAAATTTCTTTTTCCATAGAATAAAAACTGAGGAAAGCCATTTAAACTTCCTGAACCTTGAAAATTTTAGCATCCCGCCCTCCGGTTTTACCTTCCTCACTCTGGACACTGTAATATTAGCATACTTAAAGTAACATGAGACAGTAAAAATCGAATTCCGAAAATTAAGGTTTTAATTAGTATTGGGGCTTCAAGTTACGGGATTGAGTTGATTTGTAGGTTTCGATGAGCAACCTCATATTTTCGTGTGCGCAGTATACGATGAAAGTTACTCACTTCTATTGTAACCACATTTACATGCGGATATATACAGGGTGTCCAGCCTTAATGTGACCCAATAGCTAATTCCCGAACCGTTCGGTTTAGATATACACTTCCAATTTGCAAAATGTTTTTAAAAACGTGAAGAATGTTTTTACGTGCTTTTCGAACCAAAAAAACCCATTTAGTAAAAAATTACAAAAACTAAATTTTTATACTGTCCCCAGGTCCTATCACTTATATTTAGGAAAAGATGCAGTACACAAAAAAAAGTAAACACAAAAATTTTCATTTTATTGCGATACAAACTGACCGAGTTATGGAACTTGGAAAATCATACGTTTCATCCATTTTCTCGGCCATTTTCAAGAAGCTTGTAAGCGACCGTCTTGAAAATGGTGGCATACCAGGTGTCCCAGAACGTCGTGTATAATATTCGCATATTAATTATTCTAATCATTGATTGATTAGATTAATAATTAACCTGTTTGTTAGTGTAGTCAGTTTGGATCGTCGTTAAGCCCCAACCTTATATTTTTAGGGGGGGGGGGATTTTTTTTGTCTAGTGACAACTTCCCAAAAAAATCAGTGTTGATTTTTGGCCGGTCAAAAAAATCAGAACAAAATACCAAACAGGCCAGAACCTCAGGACGAATATTTGAAACCAGAACAATCCCGATTAAACTGGGTATGTTGACTTGTTATGGTAAGCGTAGTCAACCGCATGGATCGATCTGTATTAAGCACACTGCCGAATTTAGATGTGTGGAAGCCCTGGGGCAACAAGAGTGGAAACCCCTAATTATTTTCAAACAAGTTAACCCATTTGTGCCTGGATATTTTTGCGACTTTCTTCGATTTTTACTGATAACAGAAATAATAGATTAATTTCTGATGTCAACTTCTTGAACAAGGGATGATTTCTTTTAAAATAATTATACATAAAAACTGAAATATCAACATACTACTTGGTCATGTTAAAATATTTTGTAGAGTTGAGGCTCAATACTCATGAATAAAGGCTAGGAAAAATAAATAACGTTTTCGACTAATAGCGAAAATGTCGTCCCAAAAAAGGGACGCTAGGCATAAATGGGTTAAGCAATTATTTTCGATGGCCTGTGTGATGAAGTCAGTGTGATCCAGCCTTAACTCTTTAGAGCATACTGGTATGAAAAACATATCAAATATTCAAGCTTTTTCTAAGCGCTACTATAATTTGACTACCAATTGTTATTTAATCACTTTACCACTGTATCGGTAAGTACAATATATATATTTGTGACATCAGATATTCCAGTAAAGTTCCAGAGTTAAGGCAGGTAAAACGGTTTATTAAACATCATCTTTCAGTTACAATATAGAGTGAGAAGAGGAGAGGGGAGACGGGTACGAAAGTCTCCATGGACTAGTTAGGCAGTTCTTGTGGCAGAAGTCTCTCGATTTTCAAGGTGCTTGTGTATTTACGCTCATCATACCACGTGGGTTGGTAAGACATAACTCCGCCTCTCTCTTATCTCTAATCGAACCACACACATTTACCAACATGACCCGCATCCAGGGCTACAAAGGCGTGGGGACACGTGTACACTAAAAGAACACAGAATCAAGGATCTGGTATCTGGCAATTAACTAAAAAAATAAAACATAGCTCCAGAGCGCGCGTGGCAAGTAAGACAGGAAAGTAAAACTTACAGTGAAAGTACCCGCTTGAACAATACCCAAACTAGTAAAACCCAAACTACCTTTTTTATACATTACATATATATATTCCTCTCATCATGAATGACATTCTTTGTTTTGTAAATAAAAGTAATTTTGTGTTGTTGATAAAATATTCTTCTGTACCTCAAAGAGGTAACTCAAACCTAGCGGCACCATGCTCGATTTCCGGTGGAGATAGGCGAAATTTTTTCTGTAAATAAAAATCTATTTCTTTTGAAAATGCGCGGATTCTATATAAAGAAATTACAAAAGAAAGCATCTCTCTCTATAATTGCTAGAAGTTTTTTAAAGTACAATAATTTAAAATATTTTTTAATACGTGCAAAAGTTTCGAAAACTTGCAAAAATTAAGATTTATAAAGTCTTAATGTCTGTTTAATAACTACTGAAAATTCTAATATTTTAAAACTATTTTGTGATCGAATTAAACAATTACTTAAAGAGTTTTATTCTTTTAAGGCTAGAATTATTACTGATCATTAACCCTCATTCGTGTAATTAATCTATTTTCCTGCGTAATCTTACAGCTAAAGAATTCGAACGAGCTATAAACTCATAAAATATGTTGTACAAAAAGCTCTTAACACTCGAATAATTTTTTTTGCATCAATGCCTTTTACATTATTAAAAAACAAAACACTAAAATAATCTGAAGGAAAGCAAATAATTATCAATTTTTTGGATGTCTTTATAAATAATGCTCCAAACTGTTGAAAAACAGTCCCATAAATGGGGCATTCTTCTATTACGGTCTTCGCTTAAATAAATGAAAAAAAAAGATCCGCTAATTCCCCATTATTAACCAATTTCAAAACATAAAGGTAATTTTGCAGCCCCGATTTTACATAAAAGAAACTCCATTTTTCACACCTTTCTTTTATGCAAATCTGTAGAATAAGGGCATAAAAAAACTAGAAAAATTCATGGTTTGATAGTTCTCAAAAAGCCTGATGCTCAATTATCGGAGAGTTAAAAAAAACACACTGCCTAATTTAGAAAATGCACCTGCTTTGTACTGCCGTATAGATAAAAACGCAATAAATTTAATATCCTCCTAAGCAAAACAGAAGCTCGACGTAACTTGGTGCTTCATTGCTAAAAAAGCTGTACATTTTTTTTTTTCCCTCTTTGCAACATTCTACGTTTTAAGTTCAGTAAATTTTGAAAAATTGCAAGCCGCAGTTATTTTTCACTGCTTAAGAAAATGTTTCTTAAAAGTTATTTAGGAAAGGCCCTGATTAAAAATACCATTGGACTAAAGATGATTAATTAAACGGCCAAGCTAAAACGCGGCTTCAAAAGACATATTATTGATCTCTTGAAAACGTCGTTAAAAATACGCTTTTTTTGCGGATTTCATTAGACTTTTTGAAAAAGATAATTCTTTATTATAGACTTGAATATTACCTGTAGACAGTGGATTGTCTATACCGCTATAAAAATTGCTAAATATTGGCTTTATCGCTTGCGCAGCGATGAAAAATAAGTTACTAGACTACGGCCATGTGTTTAATATCACATTGAGGTACTCAGTAATTGCTTTTTTTAAGCTGCATATCCCCGTAATGTGTTGTCACAAAATTTCCGATTCTTTAGATAAACATAAGTCATTTTTGTTCTGGATTTTTTTTTTTCTCATCTTCTATCTGCTGTTAGAAAGAACATTTTATTTTGTTATAGAAAAGTCGTGTCTAAGTTTAACATGAAACTCTATTAATAATTTAGGTATCGGGGAAATTGTGAACTGCTAAATAGTTTTGCCCGAGGAAGCTCAGTAGAAAAAATAAAAGTTTCTGATTGTGGTTTGGGATAAATTATAAGAGTTCTATGAAGTAAATACAAAGTTACTTTCTGTTGTATCATAGCTGTTGCGTAAGTAATGCTAGTTGAATGACTAAAACTGCCTGATATTTATTTACATATTTATTCTATAAAAGCTTGACATTAAAACTGCGAAGTATTTTTATGTGAATGGATTTTATGTAGTAAATAAGTATTGCTAAATTATCTCTTATGGCAGAGGCTAAGTGGAAATATTTGAAGAGTGACGTATAATTGATATTTTGTTGATTTGTTGCTGTGAATGCGTTAACAGCTAGAGTTAGTAAAACCAATAAAATTTTTGTATGCTAGTTTAGCACAGAACATCCGGCTTATTAAATACTTTTCCAATTATCTTGAATGAATTAAATTAAGCCAGCTGTTTTTTCAGGTTTAATGTCCGATTTAGTAGAAATTTTTATTATAAATATCCGAATTTCTCCAATGTAAAGGAAAAAAGTGTGTTTTTTATATATTTTTCGTCCAATGAATAACGATGTCTTTAAAAAAATTCACCAGTTTATAATAGCTTAAAAAAAATGACTGTACTTTAATATTTTGAAAAGATTGCTTGATAAGTCTTTTGTGGAGGACAAATTTGCAATTGTTATATTTTAATACATTTAAAAAGTAACTGCCGTTAAAACGAAAAGAACGTTTCATTTACTATATATTTACTAACCAAATTCTAAAATATAAATACGCCGAAATTGCAGGTTTTTCATTTCCTATCTTTTAAATAAGTGCAATGAAAATTTTGAAAAGGCACCCAGAAACATATTCCGTCCATTCTCATTGCAAATCTAACGATCGGTCGTTGGTGTAAATCCTAAATTAAATAAGCGAGATCAATACGAACAGAAATTGAAGATCGTTTAACAGTTTGCCGAGCTACTACTCTGTGAGGAAATTGTATTTCTGCTCAATGCAATATACAAGAGCGCGTGAGCTTTCATCAATACCTAAGGGGGAGTTGTTGGATAAGAGGGGGAATCTGAAAATGGAAGGGTGGAAAATAACGCAAGGGGAGGAGAATCGAGGGGTAAAAAGGTCCAATTGATGAAATATTCAGTGGACCAGACAACTAAGTACAGGTTGTGAGTGTCAGTCTAGACGAAGAAGCAAGTACTGATTAAAAAAAAGCCTTCCTGAAGCTTTACACAGAATCTGGTATATACCTAGACAAAGGAATAAAAAATTCAGACATATGTGGAGTTGTTCGGGTTGTTTGCTCGCAGATTACGGTAATCTCAGTCGAATTTTAGCTTCTTTACAGCGTTGAGATTTTTTAGCTGCTTAGAGAGGTAAAAGGAATGAGCGTGAGCCAAGTATTTAAATTACGGTGTTGTACATGTTTCTTCCTTATTAAATACTTGGGATGCGAAAAAGAAGTTTCTGCAAGAATGTTTTAATGAAGCGAGTGTGAACGTTTCGTCGTATATTAACTTAATGCACGCACGAATGTAGAGTTTAATTTCTTTACACAGAATGACACTCGCACATGGCCCCATATAGTATTTGAATCATATTTGTGATTTTTTGAATCATATTTGTGAACACGATTTTTGGGTCTGACTTCTACATGTTAAATTTTAGTTTCTCCTACGCCAAAACTAAAGAAAATAATTTTTTTTATGAAAGTTTGCTTTTGTAGAAATTAAAGCAATTTTTCAATTTTTTGGCAAAAACCACTGATTAATATATATATATTTTTTTATAATTCCACTCTAAATTAGGATCAGAAAAGTTTTTGCTGGATACAAAAGTATTTAAGATTTATGATAAACAATAACATATAAATGTAAAATAATAAGAAATGTCTAATAGTGAATATTTTTCGTATTTCTTTTATGTTCTTATGAGCAAATAATAATACAAACAAATAATAATATTACAAATAATACTACAAATAATACTACTGAGTTACAAATAATACAGTTTACTTTCGGGTTAATCAAGGTGCTGCCATCTTTCGTTTCTGAAATAAATTAAAATATACTTATCGACGTCAATCAGATAAAAACAAACTTTAAGAACTAAAAATGAAAATTTAAGTGTTTTTCAATGTCTAGAATCAGAATTTGAGCATGAGAACAACCCCCCCCCCATTTTTTTGTTGTTGTTGTTGACCGGTGTTATACCTAAAAGTTTCTTTTTACGAAATTACACACATATGCATTATTTCGTGCTACTAATATAGGTAAATTACATGACTTACGGACACATGGAACACCTCGACGAGTAAAAAAGGCAGTTCTTGAAAGATTTTACATTATGTATTTTATTTGAATATAGATATATGAAATTTTTCGTCCACTGTATATACACGCATTATAGTCCATATATAAATTATAAAAAATGAATTTGATTCATAATTTAGATTTTAAGAAGTAATTAACTTTTTACATATCTCTACGAAATTTTTTGAACAGTATGTCAGTTTGGTACACTGTTTAAAAAAACTATAAATTTTATCACCTTAAAATTCGGTATGGTATCAGAAAACATACCATCCGAGACAACAGAAGAAAGAGATCGTTTAATAAGACGGGATGCAAATTTTGGCTAAAAGGAAATAAAATTAAAAATATTTTGATAAAAAACTAAAAAATCCTAAAAATTAAAGAAAAAAAATAACTTTTTTTCATTTAGATCTCTAGATTGGGTATTTTTAAAAAAACAAGACAGTTAAATAATTCTTGGAAGTTTCAACTGTTTACCTGAAAGAGATTTTTAGAAAAGTGTACGAAAGCAGCAAAAAACACATTTTTAGAAAAAACCAAACAACTAAAGTCAGCCAAATAAAGTATGTTTACATTCTTAAAAGCTATATTTTGAGTGTCTAAATATTCTAAACTAACACAAATTACATATGTACGAAACAGTCGCAATATGTTCAATGTTTTTGGCCGATAATTGATGTTTCGAAAATTTGAGTCAATTTATGTTCAATGTATCTTTAAGATGTCTGCCCTGTCTTAAACTATTCTATAGTTATTTTAATAAAAATGCATTTACGTTTAAAAAAAATTGACTCATATTGCCTAATTAAATATGCTTTCTCAGAAAATAAAAATCAATCCACACTTTACAAAGTATCAACTGCACGCTCTGGCTAAGCTAAGGTATAATGCATGGATGATGCCTCCAACAGCCAGGTTATGAGCCACTAGGGTGCCATTTACTTGTTATAGATGTAGGTAGAGGGGTAATTGATATAAAACCCCAATGAAAGGTTCTCGGTGTTATTTCTCACTGTAAATATATTAACAACAAGCCAGTTTTGAAATATTTATATATGTGGCGTTCCCTAAGAAAATGAAAACTAATTTTCAAGTCATAAAATTGAGTTTATCAAACTTACGTTATTCTACCAGATACCCCTGAAGACCACTTAATATTTATTGAAGAAAGGAAAGATGAAAGATAGTAATAGCGATGCGTTAGAAAACATTCCGGTAAAAGGTGATTGTAGCATTACTCTATTGAATGTTGGTCACTTTTAATATCACGTATCATTTAAACTAAATTAAATGAACGATAGTAAATAAATTTATAGTAATAGTTGAAATATGTTAGGAATGTGAGAGACCATATGTATGTGTTCATTTTGTCCTGTTCTTGTTTTCATTTTGGGCTTAGTGCTTTATGTGCTATTGCAGACCTTGCGACAATCAATGTGATGTATGTTGATAAACTTTGATTCTGAATTTTTTTTAAATATTGTGTAGTGTATATCTTTAACGTCCTCAAAAATGTGCTAAATAATTCCGACAACAAACGCTTAAAAGTACATATATTTTCAGCCTATGCTTAGCAATTGAGTCTGCGATGTATAAAATTATTTTTATAAAGCATCTCAAATTCAGGACATATCAGCAGACCAATATTCTATAAACAACCTTAACAAACAATAAAGGCGGATTCATTTGGTATAGAAAGCATTTAGATGCATAACAAAAATGATCTAAATTGCGTTCTATACAAATATACAGGGTTTCTCATAAAGGCGATAAAACGGTTTAATTCTTTATCTATTAGAGATAAGTGGACAATGTAAATTGGGAAATTGTTCAAAATAAAGTAGGAAAAAGTCTGTTTAGAAAAAAAATCCCCCAATTAATTTTCAAGAAGGTACAATTTTTAAATTTGTATATGACCTCCGTTGTGCTTCATAGACTAAAATCGTGATATACAAAATGTGAGAATTATGTCTTAAAAAGTTCCATAAATAAGATACTGTCTCAAAAAGATAAATATATGCTGACTTAATCCACATTTTGATGGCTCTCGAAGGGAAAAATTAGCGTAAATACGGGTTAGGACCCCTTAAAAGGACCCCTCACGGAGGGCACCCCACCCATAGGCCTAGATACCTCGTGCAGATAATTGGCCTTAATCCCACAACACAACTCAAAGGGGGAAAAAATCAGGTCTATGATCGAGTTTCAGGGGTTGTACAAAAAATATGAAAGAGAACAATGCTTAGCAGTCTTGCAATAGATGTTTAGACTCGAAATTGTGTATAGTCCCTGACATTTGTTGAAAGACATTTCTGAAATGTTTAATGATAAATGGCTGAAAAATTGTACACCACCTGAATAGTGTATAAGGACACATTATACTAATTGGAATTATTTTTCTACGGCGGTCGTATACAAATTGAAAACTTGTAATTTTTTGAAGATGGACGATAGAAATTTCTTCTTCTCGTATTCATTTTTCCTGTCTTATTTTAAACATTTTTTTCAATTTGCATTGGACATTTATTTCTATTAGATAAAGAATTAAAGCGTGATGCTACCTTTTTTGGGACACCCTGTGTGTAGTCATGATTACTGATGGATACGACACACGGGATACTACCCTGGGTAGTATCCTGTGTGTAGTATCCATCCTGGATGGATACTACCCTGTGTGTAGTCAGCACATACTGATGGATAGATACATAAGAAAGTTTTGTCTCATGTAATTTGTCATCTCGGTCGGTTACAGCCTCCTAGATAAATAAATAATTAAAAAAAAATAGACACTACCGATGCGATTTCCTTGAACATTTTATTAAGGTCAGTGCAGGATTTAGTTTGTACTTAAAAACTTCTTGAAACTGCAAAATTATTGTTGCACGAAGACGACTGGCACTGATTTCGGATATTTTGAGTTTTGTAATTTGAATCCTATTCTTGTTTAGAGGATTCAAATTACAAACTCAAAATACCCGAAATTGTGCCAGTCTTTTTCGTGCAGCAATAATTGAAAAGTATTCTTGAATAATAAACGTAATTTAATATGACTATAACTTACCTGGAAATACATTTTGATGGCATTCACCTATAAAAACAAGGGGAAAAAAGATTCTCTAGAAATAAATATTGAAGAAATGTGTGATTGGTTTTACAATTTATACATAAGTAAACGTAATATTTACATACGATCATTATACAATTCGAGATTTCGTCATACTTAATTTTTGTTCGCATTCTATTGGCTTACGTTTGTCTCGCGAATTCATTGTTTATGGATGATGTTTTAGGATGAGCCATTTCTCTATGGATGCCCATTATGTTAGTACTTTTTAAACTGATGGCGCTCTGGACAACACATTGTAAGAGTGAACGCATACCCAATGATGTTTGTACCAAAAATCTATCTGTATATATTGCGACTTGTAGACGATGGAAATGTGCCATATAGTCGCCAGGTCTTGTAAACAGAAAATTATCCATTACACTGGACCTTGCACATAATAATAATGAACACATATCCAATGGTGTTCGAAACAGAACTGTATCTGCAGATATTATCACATGTAAACGATGTCAATGTGCCTTATTGTCGCCAGGTCGTATAGACACAAAATTGTCATCCCTATAACTGAAACAAGAAAAAATCAAGTATGAAGAAATATCCACACTATTGGCCAAAAGTGCAAGTTTCAGAAATCTGATCCTTTTCAAGATTATGCCCCCTTTCCCCCCATCAAAATTAAAAAGCAATATAATTGATATTTTTTACTGTCAACATGTTAAATGAATTACTTCAAAGACAAGACAGCATTAAGTTACAGAACAAAATAAATTATTTAATTGATTAAAAAAAAGCATCAAAAATATATAGGTTATTATAGAAATCATAATCCATGTTGGCTCGCCGGAATAAAATGAAATAAAGAATTAATTTCAAATTATTCCACAAAAAGAGGATAATAAATAAATGCAGTTGAACTCATGATCATTTATTATGTTGCTGAGCAGCTTTGACTTGGATCACAACAGTCACTCTTTTAGATATGGAATCCATAATGTTTTACAACACTTCCATCGGTGTTTCATGGTGCCAACTTAAATTATGGGTTCCTGAAGCTCTCACTTTTTGTGATTTTTAGATGTATTCTTTCCAATTATACTACATAAATTCGCAAAAATATTAAATCTGGCCAATTTCATGTCTATTTTGTCTGGGTTTATTCTTGAAACGATGGTTAGATTTCTCAAACTTGCAATACTTTTGGCCAGTTGTGTGTATAACCTTGTGTGTGCGTGTTTATAAGTCACCTAACTGCCATTAAAACACAGTAGAGTATTTTGCAAGTTATTTTGTAATGTCTTACGAATTCGTAAAAATACACTGCTGGCCACCCAAATTGCAACACCAAGAAAAACAAGAGATATCACAACAAAATTTATTGTGTAGATAACATGTTGACCAAGTAACAAATGATTAAATTTACAGCATTCTATGAAGCGTGGTTCCTGCCAAAATCAGTACCCAGAGTAGCCGCCGTTGTTGGAGATCACAGCTGCCACACGCCTCGGCATTGATTCAAAGAGACTTTGAATGTGTTCTTGGGGTACAGCAGACCAAGCAGCTTCCACACGTTGCCAAAGTTGATCTGGTGTGACAGCTGGGGATGAACTCTGGGTCAGTCGTTGAGCAACCATGGACCACATGTTTTCTATCGGCGAAAGATCCGGAGAGCGCGCCGGCCAGGGAAGCAATTCAATCTGGTGATTGACGAAGAACCCTTGGACAATGCGTGCCACGTGTGGCCGTGCATTATCCTGCTGAAATATGGCTGTTGGCAAGCCCTGAAGGTAAGAAAGGACAACTGGCTCCAACACCTCGGAGATGTAGCGCTGGCTGGTTAAAGTACCGGCAATGCGTACTAGAGGAGTGCGAGAGAGATATCCGATACCGCCCCATACCATAATACCCGGTGCAGGACCAGTGTGACGGTGCATAATGCAGCTGTTCAGCATCCTCTCTCCACGGTGTCTCCAGACTCGAATCCGACCGTCGTGGTGTTGCATACAGAAGCGTGACTCGTCAGTAAAGAGAATTTCATTCCATTCTGTCGTCCACATCCTTCTTTCATCGCACCATTGGCGGCGGAGACGTCTGTGGTTCCGCGTCAGAGGTAGACAAAGCAACGGACGTCTTGCGGACAGACCATTCTGCTGTAAACGACGTCGAATGGTACGCGCAGACACTGGATGATGCGTTACAGACTGAATCTGCTGTGATATGGTTCGTGATGTGACTGAGCGGTCCGTCACTGCTATGCGTACAATCTGCCTGTCATCACGTGACGTGGTGCACTGAGGTCGATGCGGTCGATCACGTCTGTCCGTCGTACCCTCCTGCACCCAACGATCACATATCCGCATCACAGTTGTTTGGTTTCGTCCAATACGACGACCGATTTCCCTGAAAGATAACCCACAATCTCGGTATGCCACTATCCTTCCTCTGTCAAACTCGGATACTTGATCAAAAGATGATCGTTGTTTCCTACGAGGCATAATTTATCGTTTTTTTGAAAAAAAAAGCAAGAAAAGCACAATTGCTGTACTTGAAACCGTCGAAATCTCCAAGCCTTAAATAGCGCTTTGAGGTGGCGCCACAGGCGCGCTTGATGTGCGTCTGCGCTGAAATTCTAATCATTTGCATATCTCACCTCAGCTAATGCATGTTGTAAATTTCATATTATTTGCATGCTTCCTTCAGGGTGTTGCATTTACGATGGCCAGCAGTGTATAACTCCATGCAAGCAACATGATTTTTTTTTAACAAGCTACAGTACTAGAAGTTAAGTCCATCGTTTGTTGCTCCTAAAAATTTAAATATCCTGAAGCTTGATTATCCGATACTTTATTATTCTACTGCATATTCCCGTTTCAAATCATGCAGCAACATCCTTCATATTTTGACATGAAGAATTTCCCAAGCAATAAAAATGTTTTCAATCAATTCCTTCGTGTCACGTTTGTCCCGGCGCATTCTATAAGCAAAGTTTATCCTGGATTCCTGTTTCACGAGTTCTTTGGAACATTTCAAGATCGCCTTGTTCGCAAAATTGTGACGCGTGCATATGAACATCCGGAAACTATTCGCATTACAACCTGTAGCGAAGTGTCACGAGCATATCTCTTTGTACATATTGTAAAAAGAAAAATACTTTAAATTTGACTACCGATATGAAAACAAACTTTAGGAACGGATGAAAAATCCTTTCTTTTCCGAACGTGTATTGTCGTCGAGTGTCTCTCCGGCCGATTTGTTTCGACTTAATGTTTGTTTTCGATAGTACATAACCCAGTGCTACAACTCTAAATGCTTAGACCAGTTTCGTTCTCATTCGATGGAAATGTCATTTAAAAGAAAAAGGGAAGCTCAAAAGGGGGGGGGGGAATGGGCTCTGTTCAACAGGCATTCCATTTCGTCTGTTATTTTCCAGTAGTACCTTATTGTCGGAGAGTTTCCAAAGGTTCATTAAAGCAGCGAATTTTTAGAAACAGTAGTACGTAGAAGCATTATTGAGAGAAAGGAGAATGTAAATAGAAGCTGAAAAATTTAACTGTTGAAATTCCGAAATTTGCATTCCAGATGGGAATTCTGTTGAGATCGACGTAAAAAAAAGGGATGTTTGCTTATGTATACATTCTAGATCATATCACTTAAAGAGATTTCGAAGGATGTAAATTCTATTCTTGAGTCTTGCATATTTCTTTCTAGAAGTGAATTTTAACTTTTAGCTATTGTAAATAGAGTTGTTGAGATACACGTGTATAATTATTACGATGATTTGAATATTCCTAAAGATATTTAAATATGGTAAATTGTTTCCTAATGGTAATGAAAATGT
The DNA here is from genome assembly GCA_038373885.1 of Cheiracanthium punctorium. NCBI lineage: Eukaryota > Metazoa > Arthropoda > Arachnida > Araneae > Cheiracanthiidae > Cheiracanthium > Cheiracanthium punctorium. Next base: position 588,099 of record JAWZYV010014616.1, on the reverse strand, counting down.
CTTCCCAAGGATACGTGTTAAGCTTGAAATATAAAGCATACTTTTCATATTTTATAAATTACAATTCCACATATTACTAAGAAATTTCTGTTTAGTTAATAGTGCCGAAATAAAAGACATTTATTACATATTATAACCTGTATTGTGTATTGTTAAATGTATTTTAATTGAATACTTCTTTAACCAATTATATTACTAAAATAATGTATAAAAATTTATTTTCATGAATAATTTTCAATATCAATTCACCAATATTTAGCTATTGATATACTTAATTCCTCAAGAACAAAAGAATTCCGGAAATTATGAATTTATTTCAAGAAAATCTCTAATTAAAAATAGTTTCAATTTTCAAAATAGAGAAAAAATATAAATCTTTTAAAAACACTGATTTTGAAACGTAATTTTTTCACAAACTGAATTACCAAGTTACTTTAAAAATTGAAAAAAGAGGCTCATAAGCATAGATGCCCTTACAGTGACTGGATTTCAATGGCCATCTGTCGCATTAAAATTATGGACCTGGACTATGAGTTTACCAAAAATTCTTTGGTTTGCTTTATAATTTGTAAACCTCAATCTCACATTATTTGTACCGCCTTAACAGTAAGTAAAGGTTCCTTATAAAAAAATAAACATTTCATTTTCAGAGTTTTTATTTCAGCTCGCTATTTAACGTAACTATTAAAAATAAGACAACGAGAAAATAGCGTGAATTTTTCACTTAGTATAATTAAAGAGATCCTAGAATAAGCTAATCAGAACGATTTCTTTTAATTGGCGGACATTTCTATAAATATGATTACGTGGTTTATTTGCAAAAAATACATATTCTTAAGAAACATTTCAAATTTTCTACTTGGAAAAAACATACAGAGAAATTAAGCACTAGAACGTGCAATCAAATAAATTCGCTAATTTTTGCATTAGTCAAAAATGATTCCTAATTCAAAAATAATATGAATCTGGACAAAATTTGTCGAACGTATAACAAAACATGCAGTAAAGATTCTCTATATCTTATGTATTACATTACTGCATGTTTAGTTATACGTTCGACAAATTACAGGATTTTACGTATTTTTATCGTCTGTAACACGTATTTTAAGATGGCTATAGAAACTGTGACAAAATTTGTCGAACGTATAACAAAACATGCAGTAAAGATTCTCTATATCTTATGTATTACATTACTGCATGTTTAGTTATAACAGGATTTTACGCATTTTTATCGTCTGTAACACGTATTTTAAGATGGCTATAGAAACTGTGACAAAATTTGTCGAACGTATAACAAAACATGCAGTAAAGATTCTCTATATCTTAATCCTGTAATCCGAAATCCTGTAATCCGAGTAATCCGAATGTAAATCCGAAATCCTGTAATGTAAAATCCTGTAATCCGAAGAGAATATAAGTAATCTCATTACTTATATTCTCTTCCATATTTTCCCAACAAAATCCGTACTGCTGTAGCAAATATTACGTTGTAAGAATTAAGAGACATACTGAGAAAAAAATTTAGTTAGGTCCAAAAAGATGAAAAAGGTTAGAGTTTCTCAAAAAAAATCTCTTGAAGACTCTTAAATTTATGTTTAAATGACTGAATTGTAAATATTTTCTCGTTTCCAAATTTTCCTTTTTGCGAATCCATACTTTTAAAAAAGCTGTAAACTACACATTTTATGACGTGAACAATGTTATCTTTAGTATTTAAAATGACGACTCATTTCAACGTTCCAAAGAATGTTAAATAGAGCTGTTTTCAGTATAAATATATGAACTAATCATTTTATCAGTTTCTGAAATCCAAATTTATTCCAGTAGCGAAATATAAGTAATATGAAGATAATGCCTGTACAGTTTCCCAGAAAGTAATTCATAAAAACAATTTTTTCCCAGAAATGAAATATTTTTGACGATTAAATTTAAAATTTCTGGTGCTTTGTAATCACGTATCAATTTTATTCACTTTAAATGTACGCTACTAGTGTTCGAGCCGTAAAGGAATATTCAATTAATACCCTGACTTACAATCTCTTGTACGGCAAAGATGGTATAGACATTATTAAACACACAATAACACTAATTTGCCCGAATTTACAGGGTTTTTTTAATTAAATAAAAGTATAGAATTCACCATTTGAACATCCAAATTTCAGCAGTGTTTTGGAATTTTCGTCCTTCTGCTTATACAAATTTCGACGCTTAGTTGTCTGATAATATAAATAATGGGGGAGTAAAGCGCTAAAAGTGTTCAGGAGAAAATAGTACAACATTTTCTTTCTGAAATACTTTTTATTCTCAGAGTTCAGCTACACGATTTAAGAAGAAAAGAGAATAACTTACATGAGTACAATAAAGATCTTCCCGATATTTAAATTTTCTGAAAGCAGCGCCCTCTTTTGAGGATTTATGGCACTTTTATGGATCAGTGTTTTACCGGGCGCATACCCTACTGTATATTTCTTTTAAAGTGCGTTGATGTTAGGATCAACGAATAGTCGAAGTGAAATATTTCTTTGTCTGTGTTAAAGGAAACGGCAAGTAAGAGTGCGATTTCGAATAAGCTGTGTATTACTGTGACGGGAAAAAAGAAGTTTGGCAATAATAATATTGACAGTTAAATTGCGTGCAAAAAAAAAATAATAATAATAATAAAAAAAAAAATTAAAAATGCATGTTTTGGTGGAAATGCGAGTGTGGATATGAATCATGTGATTAGTCTGGAATACTGAAAGTTGGTTTTTTTTTTTTTTTTTTGGAATGTTTAGCATCCAGAGGTGAAGAAAAACTTTTGAAAAACTGAAGTAGTAAGGGAAATTTACCTTAACCCTTTAACGCGCAGTGTTCCCGCTTTAGGAACACCAAACTCTGACGTTTTGACTGTTGCCAGTCACGAAGTATAGATTGGATTTCTATAAAAATGGTTGCGGGGGACAAAGCTCCACGAGAATCCTTTACTTTTTAGCACGTCATTTCCCGTTAAAAAATTGTCACGATTATTTTTAACAGCACTGACATCTGCTGAAAAATGGAAGAATGCGAGAACAGCTGGATAGATTGCCCAAAGCTGAAAAAAGGGCAGCCGTTGCCATCGCTCGACATAACTACCAGCAAGAGAGCGGACGACCTAAACGTTCATCGCGTGACACACATCTAGAGACTATTTTTGACGACAGCTGTGCGGCACAGCCAGCTGGCGTCAAAAATAGTCTCTAGATGTGTGTCACGCGATGAACGTTTCGGTCGTCCGCCCTCTTGCTTAAGTGGAGCGATGGAAACGGCTGCCCTTTTTCAGCTTTGGGAAAGGGTTGCGCCTCGAAGGGTTATCAGAAAAAGTCGGGGAAAATTGCCAATTTAGGCTAAAAACCTGGACAAATTTCAAGCGCCTCGTGAAAAATTATCTGAAGTCTGGATTTGTAAATAACTTGACAGGTTCGCAAAAGTGGTGGATATGGTAGTTTTTAGGAGGAGGGCCTAGTTTAAAGAAAAAAAGAAGGAAAAGTTTACTCAACCCAAGCAGAATGTACAATAAATCAAAATGTTATCCTAAAGCACTATTTTAATTTTTCTCTTTATCACTCTAAAAAAATTGTGTTCCCCACTACACTCTTGCATACCTATATGAAGTTATAGTGCGAACATTTTTAAACCCTAAATGCACCAAAAAACCTCCCAACATTCGGATCTACTAACATTATCACTATCTTCACCCACGTTTCTATGAAAACAATTCTATAGGGTTTTGGGGCAACATTTAACTGTCAGCGCTGTTAGAGCCCCATTGAAAGTGCACTTTTGCCTGTACTCAGTCTGAGGATCACATTGTGTAATAGTTGACTAGAGACTGATTGGGAACGTTGTTACAAAAATATTCAAAGGAAATTTGTTTTATATTGCACAAATTTTCGACCGAGTTTCTTAAAGCGAAAAAGTGATAATCAAAAATATAAATCTTTAGCATTGATAGTAGTATTATTTTAGCAAACATTTTAAAGGGAGTTTAATACATTTTATTTTAATATCATAAAACTTTTAAGAAAAGATCAATAGTATTTAGAACCGTATTATTGCAAGTGGATTACTAATAACATAAGCATTTCATTGTATGATAAAAGACAATTTTGAGCAAAAACTATGATCATAATCCACGCAGGCGATTAAAATACTTTTGTTAAGTTTATCAATACCTTCCCAAATTTTATAGATAATCCAGTATAGGAAAGATAGGTCATATGCAATAGATAAACTGTCTATCACGTAACGAGGTTTAATTTCAGGTGCTTCAACCATATTTACGAGATGTGCAAACAGAAAAGTGGCACGGACCGAGAGCTAGACAGACAGACAGATATGCACATTATTTCAAGGTCGTTTCGTTGTCTCAAATGCATACAATGGATAGGAATGAAAAAGTTATTGAATAAAAAATATTATTTTTTTTATATAGATATAGAAGCAAAAGCCGCGTAAGAGTTAAAAAATGTATAAGAATAAAAAATTTTAAAAAGAATTAACCTTTGTACATTTAATTTCTATGTCTCGTATGCAACGTTTGTAGGAATTAAAAGTAAAAAGTGAAAATGAAGTTCACTTAAGTCTTATACATATTTTGAAATTATATTTCTTTCCATTATATTTCTTTATCAAATGTAGATTTTGTTACGTCCTATTTTACGCTACCGGACATATTCGAAATATGAATTTCTACATCATCTTGCACATGATTTTTATAGAAATAATACTTAGTAAGGTAGTAAAAGAATTTTACGAAAAAAGAATGCACTCCAACAATACATCTTAAAAATCTTTAACACTTTATTCGATTACATTTTATTCAAGCAATTTTTCATCGATTTTTTAAAAGTTCTGCATTTTGGGAAGAAAAAAAAAAGCTATGCCTTTTAAATCAAGGAATAACCGGCTTTGCTCTAAAGTTTGAAGAGACAAAAAATTCTGAAGAAAAGCCGAAGGTTATAGCTTGAACAAATATTGAAACTCATAAAATAAAAAGCTCCAAAATCTTTTCATAGCGCTTTCAAAGTATTCAAAATTTTCTCACTGATTTTTGAGGAAATGTCTTAAGAAAAACACACTTCTTGCATTGAAATCTAGTTTGAATGGGTTTTTAAGGTTTTAAACAAAATTATTTTAAAAATTCTGGGCCTGGTAATCACGATAAAGAATTTATATTTTACACTGTGCACTTATTTAAAGCTAGCTCTCTAACAAAACTGAAAACGAATTAATCCCAGGTAAGAAGTTTATACATATAATAATCCATTTAATATTAATTTAATAAAAGAATTTAAAATATTTTATATGCACAAATATATGTTACGTATTTTAATAGAGGAAAATATTTTTTTAACATTTATCTACCGTGACTACATTGAGGTTTTCTTTTATTTGAAAAATAAAATTTTAACGTTGGATTTTTAACGTTGTAAATAAGGGACTTATTACGAGCTATTTAAAAAGCAAACTGCGATTATTTAAAGTTTTTTTTTTTCGCCTTTCATAGATATCAATAAAGATACTTAATAACTGAATTGGTTTTAAAGCAAATTAAACATAAACTGAGACATAGAAAACATTGAAAGCTCGTACATAGAAGATAAGTCAGAACCCTTTCCATTATAAAATAATCCGCTAAAAATTGGCTCTTTAAAATAACTTTAATTCAAAATTACATCTAATTTTGTGAAACATCAAATTAATAACCTGGTTTTGAATGAGCAAGTTGTTTGCAACTAGCTCCAACGTTAAAAAATACATCTTGCTTTTGTCGTAAATTTATTTTTAACAACGGTTCAATCTGATAGATTAACTTTGAAACGATTATTTTCTTTAAAAAAAAACTCATTTTTTACCTCAAGCCTCTCATAAAAGCTGCCTTAGAAGTACTTTAAATTGAAAACGACTTGTAATTCACTTACAAAATAAAAGTCGGAGTTGTGTGCTTCGAAGATACCCCTATTTTATTTTTTCAATTCTTACCGCATTCAAAAACAGCAATATTTTCTTTTTTGTCACTTTGTATATAAGCTATGATAATAAAGCACGCAAGCTACAAAAATAAATATAATGCCTTCCACTATACCTAATTTAAATTTTTCTTGGAGCTTGGATAGACGTACGTGTCTTTTTCCTGAAAAGTGAACTTCACTCTACGTTTTATGTCATCCATTAAAATAACTACTTAGCTGTATTTCGTTTGACATTCCTTTGAAAAGCCCTCTTCTTGGGAAAAGTCGGATCATACAGCGGTAACTTTAAATTACTTTCAACATCCATTTGAATTCCCTGAGAACTTGAAGCATTTGAATTCCGTCATTACTTAAATTTAGAAATAAAGAGAAAATATAAGTTTCAAGTTACAGAGCCAAATACGATTTATCAAATAGATCTTGGTTCAAATAGTCTTTTCTCGATCATGGTATGGTGTTCTTTTAATTTTGCCAGTTTAATAAAAAGATATTTTGAATGTCTGATAGAAAAATTAATTCTGATTCTGAAGAAAAAGGAGAACTTATTCAAAGAAAAAATGTATTCCCTTAATTATATATTGGATACTTACATTGTTTAAAATGTAGATATACTTCGTAAATTGAAAATACGAGTTTTTTAAAATGCTGAAGTTATAGGTTTCATAAATTCAATCTTTGTTGTATAGATATATTATGATAAATCGAATATAACTGTAAGAAATTTTCTATTTATGCATGTGCAGACATGCATAACAGAAGCATTTAAATCATCTTCGATGTAGTATTTAATGATACTTGGTTTGTGTGTTGTTTTTGATTCGCATTGTATGCAAAGTATGTATTTAAAAAAATAAATGGTCAGTTATTACTTGCCACAGACATTTAAAATAAAGTTATAATTTATAATCGCACTTTTTAATAATTTAGAATGAACTAAACTTACTTTTTAAATTACAACCAGTTTAAAAATATATAAGTACTGTGGATTCTGCAAAAGTGACCACCTTGGTAAAGAGACCCATGTGTAAAGTGACCACTTTTGTAAAACTTCACTTTACGAAGGCGGAAAATTGTGGTGATTGTAAAGTGACCAGTTTTGCTCTTCTCGAGGGTGGTCACATTAGACAGGATCCACTGTATACCACTTATTTCAAAACAATTAACTTATGATAAACAATTTTAAAAAGGATATTGAATTTGATGGTATTTTGCCTTCATTATTGATATATTTAGATAATTATTTCTTCAAGAATTTGTAAACTATTATCTGTTCAAGAAATCGTCAATGTCGCTGGATCGGTACCAATCGGTAACTTAAAGTAACTTTATATTCTTTCGTTTTTGATAATATACTGATTTATTTAATATTATTATTTCCTTTTTTGAGCGATATTTGTCTTGCTTTATCTTTATCGACGTTTCGTTAGCAAATACGTGTTTCGGGCATTCACTCTTCACAAAACCGTTTGGAAGAAATACGGGGCAATCAGAATACCAAAAATTCAAGATTATTAAAAATTTCAAAGATCATTGCAAAAACATCCATCGCAAAAGATACGATACGAGTCTTGTCAGATGTAATTTTAAAATAAATAAATAAATCCATAAAATAAAATGACAGAATGGTATATATTTTTCCGCATTTGGAGTGTTCCGATATACGTTAAAAATAACTATTTAATAGATTTGCGGGTACCTTAAAGTGCATTAAGCAGCAATAAAATATTTAGAGTATTTTTATTCAAATTTTTGAATTATTTAAATAAGCAACTGCACGAGTGCTTTAAATAACATTATGGAATCATGATATGTGTAACGTAGTATTTCTCCATCGAATATTTTCCCCAGCAGATTAGTTTGCATTTACTAAAATGATTCGCGGTTTATTTGTAGAACGTTTCAATTCTTAAATTTTATAAATAATAACAAAATCTCTACGCAGGTTGCTGAATGCATTTACATAAACAGATAATTTGCATGCTTTTTAATAATGTACACGAGTAAGTATGAATGCAGTATCATGCACACGAGAGCTTTTCATCAGATTCACGATGATTGTTGTTTTTCTTACAACGGAATGTTAAGTTTATATATCAATTAAATTAAATTTTTTGTAATAAAATATTTAAATTTCGCGAAAATATTTGTGTCGATTAGTTTAAATATTTAAAATTAAATAAATGCCAAAAGTATTATTCGTGAAAAATTGATTGTATGTGGTACATAGAAGTTATTTTTATAAATGCAATTAAAAATTTGTGTTACTTTTATATTTTTACTTATATATTTTCAGCAGTAAAATGTACTAAATTTCATTTTTCCTGAATAGTTTTACTAATACGCATTTTAAATATATCATTGACAAATTTTTATTTTACTTAAGTGTTTTTTGACAATATTTGCATATTTACAAAATAATAAATCCTGACATTAATGGCTATCTTATAGGCTATTGTTAATTTTTTGGTCAATTTTAATTTGTTATACATGTTGACAAAAATAAAGTATGGTTCGAGAATATAATATAAATTTTGGTAACATTAAATATAGTAAAACAGAAGTAACGCTCAAAAATGAGAGAAGCACGGTATGTTCTTAAATACACAGGTACATTTATAAATTATATTCAAATAGAGTGCAAGTGTAAAGTAAAAAACTCCGCAGTAGAAGGTTAATATTTGTTTTAGTTACATAGAACAACATGAAAATTGAAATTCATAACTATCTCCATGATGAATGCTTAATCCCAGTTTCCAAAAGAGCTTTTTTCTGTTCAGTGAAAGCACCACCTAAGAACTATGCCAAGAACACGCAAGGTACTACATCAAGTGGAAAGCATCAAAAATCCTCGCTTTTTTTGTTCGTGAACTTTCCGTTAGAGTGCGAAGAGAGATGCAACATCTAATAAAACTTTCAGGACCAGATCAAGTAGCAAAAAGTCGGCTAGCTCTCCTGTAAATTATGTAGAAGAAAAGCGTAGATGCAATATCCTTAGAGCTTCTTACTAAGAAGCAAAGATAATATTTTTGTCTTGGAACTGGGTGAGTAAATATATGTGGTATTTTAAGTTGTAAGACATTAGTATATGCAAAAAATTAAAGTTACGACAGTGTCTGACTGCCCTTATCTCTGTTTCTAAATTCCGATTATACAATACTGGCCAGAAGTATTTTAAGTTTCAGAAATCTAACCCTTTTAGAGATTAAGCCCCCTCTCCCCCGTCAAAATTAAAAGTCAATATAATTGATATTTTTTAATGTCAGCATGTTAAATTACTTTACTCAAAGACAAGATAGCATCAAGTTAAAGAGCAAAAATAATTATTTAATTTTTTGAAAACGTAGCATATTAATATATAGGTTATTATAGAAATCATAATCCATTTTGGCTCGCCAGAATAAAATTAAATAAATAATTAATTTCAAGTTATTCTGCAAAGAAAGGATAGTAAATAAATGCAATTGAACTGAAGATGCTTTATTATGTTGTTGAGTTGCCTCGACTTGGATCACAACAGCCACTCTTTTAGATATGCAATCCACAATGCTTTACAACACTTCCTTCCGTGTTCCATGGTGCCAACTTAAATGATGGGTTACTGAACCTCTCATTTTGTCTTTTGGTGATTTTCAGATGTATTCTATGCAATTATACTACATAAATTCTCAAAAATATTTAAATCTAGCAAATTTCCTGTCCATATTCTTGAAACGATGATTAGATTTCTCAAGCTTGCAATACTTTTGGCCAGTAGTGTAATTACTAATAGTGAGGATTAAACTGATGAAAATAGAATGTAAGTGTACCCTGCATTAAGTAAACCCTGTGATGTATACTATTTGTGATTAACACGCTATGTACTACGCGAATGCCCTAACTCTTAAAAAACTGCCGGTCGGTTATGAAATTGATTTTCCCACAAATGGCCGAGGGGCTACCATTGAAAAATGTAAATGCATTGTTACGGCCAATTATCTCAGCGAGGGGGCATTGCCCTCCGTGGGAGACTTTCTAAGGGATCCTAACCCGTATTTACCCGAAGTTTCGGAGAAAACCACGGAAAATTCCTAACTGTTAGGTCGGCAGACGCTACCTGGTTTTGAACCAGGCACATGCCGTCTCCCAGTTCAGAGCTCAAACGCGTTCAGTCGCTGGACGGACCACTGAACGTTGGTAGATGGCTGAAGTTTTAAAGCCCAGGGCTCTGATCAACCGCGTTGCTGTCGATGTGGCGGTCAGGACTTTTGGGCGGTTACCTTCAGATGTGACGGTCAGGACTTTTGGGCAGTTACCTTCAGATGTGGCGGTCAGGATGTTTTGTCGGTTACCTTCAGATGTGACGGTCAGGACTTTTTGTAGGTTACCTTCAGATGTAACGGCCAGGATGTTTTGTCAGTTACTTTCAGATGTGACGGTCAGGATTTTTCGTAGGTTACCTTCAGATGTAACGGTCAGGACTTTTTGTAGGTTACCTTCAGAACTGACGGTCAGGACTTTTGGGCGGTTACCTTCAGATGTGACAGTCAGGAATTTTGGGCAGTTACTTTCAGATGTAACGTGAAGACGCTTTAGAACCGCTTAAAATGACCCACATTCTCTTAGGCAGATAGCCATCGTGTAGCTTTACCTTAATAAGAATAAGAACAATATGAAATTGATTTCGCGAGTATAAGTTATACGAGAACTAAATCTGTAATATTTCATTTTATTTGTCAATTTTTTCAAGTAGCAGACACAGTTTTCCAAAGCATTATTTACCCGTTTTGAAGTTTTCATTTTTTTAAGTCGTCATATTTGTTTTTAATGTTTTGTATTTAATAAAATGATATTCTTTCAACTGCTTTCAGAATATACTTGAGAATAACCAAACGAAATTTTTGGATTTAATTACATTTTAATTCTGTTTTCGCTGAAATTATCTTCTGTCTTGTTTTAAATTATCTGAAGAGAATTTTAATTGCAGTCCACGCTATCAGTAAATATTTTTGGGATTCAGTAATTTACTTAGCTTTTTTTTCAATTTTATTTGTATCTGAGGTAAAAGAGCAATTTATTACCCCATTAAAGCTTACATATATGGCATTTTCGTTTGTTATTTCTCCCTTAACGCATGAATATCGAATGATTTTATCTAAAATTTTATGGTGGAAACTGAAAATATTCATTTTATGAGCAACTAAAATTATATTTCTATTTTACATTTCAGAAAATTTCCCTAATCAAATAATTTGTTATTTTAAGTTCATACATTTTGTCAAAACGTAGCAAGGACGCGGTAGAAAACACTTTGAATATTTTGCATATACATAGGATTTGAAAATGCTTACATTTTAGGATGATTATCCAAAAAATATAACAACGCACGACAAACTATTCTGATTTAAACTGTGTGAACATTTTACCAAATGTACAGATAAGTAAATAAACGATTTCTTAAAGACAATATTTTGAAAATTATATTTGTATTTTGTTTAGCATGTAAATAAACTTTCAAATTAGCATATAAAAATTCTTTCGTAAACCAGTGTGCATTTTGTGGATGTGTGTATGTGAGATACATACATAAATGTACACGATATTTTAAATGTTCTGTGTCTTAATATAAATTTCCGATTAAAAATTATTTTCCAAATCTCTTCGGCATCGTTTTGGCATTCATCTAATTATTCTAACTAATATTCATTCAGCTTCCGATGGCTTGAGAATACATGCCAACTTCGAACATTTTGCATTGTCTAAATTCATAACTCCGCCTCCTTTGTCATCACCTAAAAATAGAAGTACTGAAATTAGAAAGCATAAAATAATTCAAACCTGTGTATTAATAAAATGAATTAATGTAAAAACAGGTTATAAATGTATATTTTTATGAATAAGAATACATTAGAATACAGTTATTAGAATACAGAACAAAGACAAATTGCAACAAAGAAAAATGATGCTCATAGTATGAAAGCTGACTGAGACGAGTCCTCACAAGTACTAAGCATAAATATGGAATAATTATGCATAGTGAACCACTTAATTGCCAGAAAGTTTCCATTTACACTCTCTATTTCACTGAAACCGATTCGTCAAACCTATCCAAAGCTGTTTTAACCCTTTAACGCGCAGTGGTTTCGCTCTGAGACCACCAAACTGTTGATGTTTTGACTGTTGAAGGTCACGAAGAATAGATTGAATTTCTATAAAAATAGTTGCGGGTGACATAGCTCCACGAGAATCCTTTACTTTTTCGCACGTCATTTCCCGTAAAAAAATTGTCACGATTATTTTTAACACCACTGACATCTGCCGAAAAATGGAAGAACGCGAGAACAGCTGGATAGATTGCCCAATGCTGAAAAAAGGGCAGCCGTTGCCATCGCTCGACTTAACTACCAGCAAGATGGCGGACGATCGAAACGTTCATCGCGTGCCACAGATCTAGAGACCCTTTTTTGACGACAGCTGGCTGTGCGCGAGCACAGCCAGCTGTCGTCAAAAAAGGGTCATATATACCTATATTTAAAAACATTTAAATTATAAACAAGATAACTTAGCTTCCGATTTTTTTTTTTAATTTCAATAACACACACGACCGAAATTCCCCATTAAAAGAAAATGAAAAAAAAATTGGTGAGAATTTAGTATAAAACTGTATATTATAAAGTAAATTTAATATTTTAAGATATAGTATATCCTTAGCACTGTAAAGGAGTCGATATTAAACTATTTATAGAATATTAAGCACATTCATGCTAATAGAGTACTTAAGATGGTTCTGAAACTGCCCGTAATTCCGAATATCCTGACTTAATGGAATTCTATTTTACACTTTCTTTTTTTACGTCAATCCGACTCTTAAAGTAATTGAGATAAAGTGAAGTAATGGCGAAAATTTTATGGAGTGATATATCTTAATGTGGGGATGCTCTGATTTTTAAAAGTTGGGCGACATGTGCATATGTCGGTAATGCTACCGTTCACTGTTACATTTATCTGATAAATGTTTTACACTTTTCCTCAGTGAATTAGTTTCTAAATTTTGAACATAAATATGATTTGTTTGTCATGTTTCTTAATGATAAAATGTGATTATAATTAAAATATATTGAATGTCTCCACAGCTTAAAATAATATTTCTATAAATATTAATGTTGCACATGTACAACCAAAACCAACTTATTTTCTATAGTATGTGTTTGTGTTATTAACGTTTTACATTACCGTGTCAAAATCTTTCTGAAGTACTCTAGAAATAATGGAACAAGTTTTGTACTCGTTACAATGATGTGACAAGGTGTCTGAATCGATGATATTTAGCCAAGTTAATTTTCCTGACGGACATATTTTAGTAGGTGTTAACCCCGACTTTTTCGGTACGTGACATTGCAAGTGATCGTATTGCATATCCATAACTGCTTTCTTGTGCGTGGATTTCTTTTAACCCTTTAACGCGCAGTGTTCCCGCTCTGGAAACACCAAACTATGGCGTTTTGGCTGTTGCCAGTCACGAAGAATAGATTGGATTTCTATAAAAATAGTTGCGGGTGACATAGCTCCACGAGAATCCTTTACTTTTCAGCACGTCATTTCCCGTCAAAAAAGGGTCACGATTCTTTTGAACAGCACTGACGTCTGCTGAAAAATGGAAGAATGCGAGAACGGCTGGATAGATTGCCCAATGCTGAAAAAAAGGACAGCAACGAGCGATGGCAACGGCTGACCTTTTTTCAGCATTGGGAAAGGTTTGCGCCTCAAAGGGTTAAATGAAATAATGGAGTGAGATCATGGGTAGTGAAGTTAAACTAATGCATAAAGCCGACTTATCAAAATGCTCAAATGCAAACGGTTGTTTTGACTGGAGTGAATCGAATTTTTATGTCATTCCGGTTCACCTAACCTTTGACTCAACATTATTTCTCATTTTTGCTTGTCTGAGTTGAACTCGATAGCATTTTTGAGGGTCACTTTTACAATCGGTCACTACGATTACTGATGTAGGAACTAAGTTTTCTCTAATGACGAGAGTGAAAAAATTATGTATCTTGCGTATGCGTGACGAGATATGAAACAAAAGATTAAATATTTACTGACCTTACGTATTTCTTTTAAAGTTCTCGTCGATAGAGAGAATCTTCTTTGTTTCAAACGTCATTTAGAAACGTTCACACAGGCAGCGTTGTGCTAGCGTTGCACTAAGACGTGCGGAGTCTCATTAGAAAGCGAATTGTTCATGCATCGCTCAGTAATGAAGTTCTTGAGAATTTTCTAGACATGTTTTAATCTGTTTCAGAAATCGTATTTTATTCTGCATCATGAAGCTTAACCCTTTGAGGCGCAACCCTTTCCCAATGCTGAAAAAAGGGCAGCCGTTGTCATTGCTCGACTTAACTACGAGCAAGATGGCGGACGATCGAAACAGCCGGCAGTCGTCAAAAAAGGGTCTCTCGATCTGTGGCACGCGATGAACGATTCGATCGTCCGCCCTCTTGCTGGTAGTTAAGTCCAGCGATGGCAACGGCTGCCCTTTTTCCAGCATGGGGCCATCTATTCAGCTGCTCTCGCAGTCTTCCATTTTTAAGCAGATGTCAGTGCTCTTAAAAATAATCGTGACCCTTTTTTGACGGGAAATGACGTATTAAAAAGTAAAGGATTCTCGTGGGGCTATGTCACCCGCCACTATTTTTATAGAAATGAAATCTATTCTTCGTGACTGGCAACAGTCAAAACGTCAGAGTTTGGTGTTCCCAGAGCGGGAACACTGCGCGTTAAAGGGTTAAACAGACAACTGTCTATGAAATAAAACTGATAATCCAAAAAAAAGTTTGAGACAAAAAACAAGACATACAAAAAATTTTTATAAAAAATAAATAAATGATCCACGATAATGTCTGTGGTTCTCCGTTGTTATGTAATGGATTCACCTTAGCGCAGTCTGCCCTACAGTAGTAGTTAATGCTCTATAATGCTCTATTGTTATTCTGATGTCTGTATTCCCAATTTTAAAACAAGCTGCACGCACGCATATATTTCTATACCTCAACGCCAACTAATTTTGAATGTATCGATCAGTTTCCTTATCACGTGCGAGTGTTTGATGGGGGGCGGGGGGAGTGTTAAATAACGTTCTGTGTAAGATAAGGCATGGATACATAACATGAAAGTAAATATCACTCCTTTAAATCAAGAAATCCTATTAAGTGCCAGAGATTGGATAAAAATTACACTCAGTTGTTTACTCTTCCGCTTAAATTTCGCGCCATGAGACAGTAACCGAAAATCAATTTTATCTTAGATATATCGCATTTCAATCAAATAACGTGCCAGGAAATAAGATTAAAAAAAAAAAAACTGTTATACAAGAACTTTTGTAAACCCGCCATTCTGGTAACTATTTATTTTGGAATATTTTAAGCAGCGCGTACCTACCGTACCGTAATGTGCAGAGAATTAATTCTATGAAAAAGCAAGTCTGTAAGTCACTACCTCAAACACGCACAAAAATATTTGAACGCGTCTGTGTAAATAAATCTATAATGCTTCTTTGGATGTATAGGCGTGTGTGTGTATGGTAAGTTCATGTAAGGATGCAGCCTCTATGGACTTAGTACTTAAAGCAAATGCAGAATGAGAAAGTTCTACATTAATTTGAAAGAGAAGATTTGAAGTTTAAATTTCTGGTTCTTTGTCTCTGCATAGGTGTAATATGTGTAATCCGATTTTTAAATGTTATTACTATTACTTTTTTAAACAATTTATGTTAGTTCAAAATTTTACCGACAGGTAGCACAGCGGCTACGACCTTCAGCAACAGTGTTTGGCAATTTGCACGGCATTATTCCGGAAATATCCTCCATTCATCACTAACTCGTCGTGATTTTTTTTTCCTTTGTGGACTTTTGAAGGATGTGGTGTACTTCGGCCAAAATCCGACCTTGCTGGCGAGGCTGTAGTGATTAATCTGTTAGAAGTGTGCATCCATTTTTCGTTAGAGATGATACAGCAACAACTATTAATTCTTCTACAGAGAAGTTTGATATGGCATCTTAAATTATTGTACTGCTTCAATTCTCTGATTGTACTGGGATGTCCTAAGGAAATGAACGCGTGGGTTCAATTCCGGAAATAGAGGAATAGAAAGATTTGTCTTGGGGATCAAAGGTTGTTTTCGGCAAATTGAAAGTTAATACTGAATATTTTGCCCTAATAAACCACCCGACTTACTGCAGTATATTCCTTTTACAAATAATGAGCTCTGAAAAGTTGCGTTAGCAGTACCATCAAAGATACAAAAAAAGAGACATCTACAAAGGAAAATATCGGCTTCTTTTGCTCTGGACGGTGATATTGATTGTTCATAGTCGTCCACCAAGCTACCAGTTGGTCTGTGTTCATTCAAAAGAAGCCTAAATTTTATTTTTGGTACTAGCTACTTTCCAGATTTTCAATGGTGTAGGTCACAGACTTTCCATATTTTACCACAGAGTGTTCGAAAAACATCGGCTATTTTGCTTTAGTTACTCTTCAGATTTTCAGCGTAACATTCCGTTATTAAGGAATTTTATATCATGAATCAATTTATAAATATAGTCTTTTCTTCCACATGTGTGTATGTATAATATAAAGGGATGATGTCAAGAGTGAATTGGATCTCGGATATATATTTATTTAATGCATGATTATATCATATCTTCACTCAAAGAATGGGTTTTTTTTGTGTGTGTGTAAGTAATACACATCAAACTTTTAGTTCATAAAGAAGTAAGTACTTTTTAAAATGCTTTTCTACCCTTTTATCCGCAATTTCTTTTGGCATCAACGTCAGTGACGGTGACTATTAATCATTAACTCTAACAGGACTTCTTTCATCAGAATGCGGAACACTCCTCGCTTTCAGTCTCCAACCCACATCTTACATTTAATGAACTCAGAGAAAAGGGTACAATGATTGGAAGCTTACGTCAGCTACAAAAGAAAGGTCTCTAGAACCCTGCAATGGATAGTTCGCTGTCAGCCGGACCTCCCTTGGGATGTCCTCTTGAACTATCCTGGATATTGACATCTTTTTAGCCCTTGGGATTCTTCTGTAGCAAGAGCTGAATCCAATAATAGCTCGTTTTTCATCATGACTGTGGAGGGCTCTAGTCCTCTAGTTTTCGCCTTGTAAATTAAAACGTCAAAAAAGAGGACTGTTAGAGAAATGTTCTTCTTTTAGTTGCTGCAGTCAAAGTTTTTTTCCCCTTTAGTTAGATGTTCTGTCCTGACCTAATCTTTCTCCTTTCTACATTCGGTGTATTTCTTCTTTGTCTTATCTTACGGGTTCCGATTATCTGTTTCTGGATACTTTAGATGTCTGTATTTAGAGGATAAGGATTTGAAATATCTTCAGTTATCAGGATGCTATAATCCGATGCAGTAAGCATAGAAAATATAAATGGGGGGGCGGAGGGAATTCAGTTAGTCATGAGGATTTTTAGTCAATCGAGTCTTTATGTTTCATTCCTGCAGCCGTAAAGTGTAATTGACAAATGATCTTTTTTTAGATGGTATTTAAAGTTCTCCTTTTTATATTTCAAATTGCTCCCCTTTCTCATTGTAAATAACACTTTTATTTTTTACTTAATAGAAAGACGAAAATACTTATACGCATAATTTTGCATCTAACAAGTATCAGTCCCTTAATATTTAAATGAATACTTGTCTTCAAGCTGTTTATGATCCACAGTACAGTATTTTATGTTCTCTCTTTCTTACGTTTAAACAAGACATTTAGGGATGGACGCGAGACGACTTTTTGCGAGACGAGACAGAGATTGACAGCTTTTTTGCGAGACGAGACAAGCATTTTTAACATTATGATATAGGGATTTTTGCGAGACGAGACAAAGCTTTTCGGCTATTTTGCGAGACGCGAGACGCCAATTTTTCGTCTCGCGTCCATCCCTAAAGACATTATATTTTTTATCCATAAAAGGATAAATTTTTACAACAATAAATTTATATTTTGACCCTAGTTACTAGATTTTAACAATGTATGTATGCCTTAAGTATCTCATATAAAAGTTAAAACGTAGTTTAAATGAAATTCTTGGTAACGGAGTGGGCAAAAGCTCTTCCCTTTGGGTTTACCCACTGCGTTAGGCTTGACTTTAATCTTATTATCACCAAGCTTCACAACGTTTTAAACGGAAATTTAACTTTAATCTTAATGACATAATAGTTTAACATACAGAAAATAACGTAGTGGACTTTGAATAAATGTACTCATCTTAATATTTTAATCAGTTTGTTTTCTTCTAAAAAAGAACAGTTCAAATGCAGTTTGCTGCCATGAAAAAAAATTAATGCCAACATAGGGGAACTCTTTTGTAAGGCATAGAGCCGTATGTTGGAGATTCATCTATGAAAAGTTTGGTAATATAGTGTACATTTTAAAAAATCTTGTGACAAAATACGCAGCAGAAAAAATGGTTGCTGCATAAATTTAGTTTCTTATTAGTTTATAAAAGTGGCAGAAATGTAATCTTTCATTAGATATTTTATTTATGGCCCAAGCAGTGGCCGAGCGCATAGCGCTGTCAACTGGGAGACGGAAACTGCCTGGCACAAAACCCAGGTCGCATCTGTCGACCTAGCCGTTCGCAATTTTCCGCAGTTCTCTCAGAAATTTTGCATAAATACAGGTTAGGAACTCCTTAAAAAGAGCTCCCATGGTAGGCACCCACTCCCTTGGCCTAGAGCTCTGGTGTAGATAATCCCACAAACAAATTAGATTTATGTGGAGGGACAAGGGATTTTGAGAAAATATTAAATGTATATGTTTCGGACGCTGTTTAATGATTTTTAAATTTTTATAACAAATCCAATCATATGTTCCGATTTTTTTTTTCCTTTGTGCTGAATTTGTAGCAACAAACAAAAGAAAATTGAATGCTACTGAGTACAATGGACATGATTTGTAAATTCCCCTTTTGATTTTAAATAATAGGTATTTACGAACTTTCACCTAACAAAATTACTAATAAAAACGAAGATTTTTAAGCGTCGTTTAATCAAATTAAAGCAAAAAATTGTGAATTAATACTCATGGTATTTTTACACGAATATGAAAAATAATTACTGCGCGTATTTTATGCAAAAAAAATCTTTGGAGTGATTCTCATTTCATAGACTGACACAATTTCCTAAAATTGACCAGTTGGCGTTAAAATTCCGAAAGCATATGTTGTACTAAAAGTATAGTTAATACACCTATTCTTGTAAATTTTATAGATTCTCAGTACTGCGTGACTGTATTGTCCGTGCATTCCAGACCTCTATTGTTTATCATTCACCACAACCTTGGATGGGACATGAAAAAAATATGAACTTTTCTGCTTATGATTATTATTTATAATTCTGAATAATTATCATTATTATAATTCTGAATGATTATGCATACCTCGGGGTTTATTCCAATAATGCATTCAAACTTCACACTTAAGCAGTACTTTGCGCTTACATTTTCATAAATATTAAATTGAATTAGTTGTTTTTATGTATGAAAGGTTTATGGTCGTTTATTTATTTTTTTTTTCATTAGAATTTCAAATAGGGTTAGTATATAATTAACGGAACTCTTATTTTGATCATTTCTAAAAATGTAATTGTCTTTTTGTCCTTTAACTTTTTAATTGTAGTACATATACCTTGCCTGAATAATGTAACTGTGTTAGCCATTGTAATTAATTTATTAAAGAAAGCGTTAAAGTATATTTTAATGATAGGAACGTGTCAGATGTTCGCAGTTATTTATCTTACGGGGGAGGATTAAAATAAAAATAACCGAACTTCTTTGATCACTTTCTTTAATGTGATTTTTTTAAGGTTACGTTTTTGTCTTTGAATGGAATCTCATTAATAAACATTTACTTTTTTGACGTTATGGCTGTAAAATAATGAATAATTGAGATATTTTAAAAGGTATATTTTGTCTTAAGTAATGATTAAACTAACTTTATTGATTTTCTGAATAGTATATTACTGAGCTTTTACTTTTATTAGTTAAAGGCTGTTGCATCAACATTTCTTATACAACCTGCTTTACACCCACTGTGTCTGTAATAAAACTTATATTTCTTTTTAAAATAATTTGATATTTTTTAAGACATACTTATTAAAGATGGCTAGAATAAAGTGCAACACTTAATGAAAACTATTGAGAACTGCCGACGAATATTATTTCTTAAGAAATTAAATTTTTAAAGGCTTTCTATTATGAATTATACAGATTGATCTATGCCTATTGGTACAAAATTTAAGGGGAGATGGGGCACACAATAAGGAATCAGAACCGAAAAGCAATGTGGGGTAAAAACTGCAGTTTTCGCTTACTAGTATCACTTTTGGGAAAAGTGTTGACGTGTTCGTCTAATTTCTTAACTAAGTTTCCGAAACAATAGACTCGTATTCAAAAATTTCATCTATGAAATGAAATAAAATTAAAAAAGTTCGACTGTTATTTTCATTGAGTTTAAATGGGATGATAATTTTAAAAAGTGCTTACGAACATATCACTGAAAAGTATTATAAACATTTAGTTTAAAATATTTTCAATAAATTGTCAATCAAATGCTTAAAGCATCACTGGAATGCTTAAATATGCTGACAAAATATATGCGAATTACATTATTTAAAAGAAAATAAATTTGGCTTAAATTTAACGTAGTGAGAAACCTTAAAAAATTATTTCTCAAACCATAATATTTTTAAACTATACAGCTCGCTGTTAAATACAGAATATAGCAATTACTTCTGATCTATTCTATGGAATAAGTAAATAAACCGATAACATGCATTCTTAATTGCAATAAACTAATAATAATTTAACTCTCAAGTCGCGTTCGTTTGCCTGCATCCTCTTATCGCTGGAAATAAACGCATAGAGCATTTAAATTGAACCTTCTGCAGGAGAAATTTCATTTATTTGAATTCGGTTGCTTGCTACATCAATAATCTTAGCACTTGTAGCAGTTATTCATAATGTACAGCGACTCTTTAATATGTTCAAAAGCAGATGGAAAGTCATGGTCACTGTGTGTTGCAAATAATCTCCCTACATCTGTAATGTTTTCTGTACATTTTGGATATTACTGATGATTTATTACTGATGATCTGTACATTTTGGATATTACTTTGTGTTTCGGGACTTCTAAAAATGTTCTTTTTTAAGGCAATAAATAAATGCATTGGATACTCATACTGTGCCCTTGAATTTGTCATCTTGAATTAAAATTCTCGATTTTTCTGGTATTTAGATGAAAGTGTGTTGAAAGCAGTATTCCATCTAGAAGCCAATTTTAATCATAAATTCTCGAAAACGCAATAGTCTGCTTGAATGAATGACTTTAAAAATGTTCCAGGTTATTAATGGATCCCTCATCATGATTTGTTAAAATGAGTAGCTCATTTAAAAAACATTTCAACCTCATTCCGTAACTTAGTACTTCATTCTAAATTAAAGCTTTAACATTTTCAGTCATTAATTACATTTTTGTTAGCAAAATATCACTGCTCTTGCTTTGTTAAGACAAAGCACACTGAGGTTATCAGCCAAAAAAAAAAAAAAAATGTCTTGTTTGAAGGGCTTTTTAAAGGATTCAAATGCTTATTCACGTTGCATCTAGAAAAAAAAAATACTACTTCTGCGCGGTAGATTGGAGCCTTTGGCCCTTCATACTTCAAACATCTATCAATATTAAATATCTTATCCACTCGGCCATTGTTCGGCGCAAATAATCGTCACCATTATCATATGTGTGCATTATGTAGACTATGTGGCACAGTCTATGACAATTTCTCATTAATATTATCTCTTTTAAGGATCACGGTAACATACATTTCATTCATTTAAAAAATTGTAATTTTTTTATGCTGTTTAAGAGAAATTCTATGATTTCTTTTTTACTTTTATCAGTAAAGCCTATCTGAACCAAGCGAAATAGGTTTAAATTTTTCAGTATGTTTCTCCCAAATCTCTTGAAAAGCTTTCCTTGCTGTTATAAGTATGTAAACATTTGTAATTTTTTTATTTACTGATTAATGTTAATAAAATTGCTTAAGGTATCTTACCATGTAAGAATTACAAAGATATTATGTTTGAATTAAAAATATATATTATAAAAAAAATGCTTGATGTTTTTTTTCAAAATTCTCGGAATTATCAATACTTGGAAAGAGTAAAAAATATTTGCATATGTTGAGTTTTGCCTCGTACAAATTAGTTGCATGTAATATATACGTTTAAATTAATCAATTTAGAAACTATCAAGTTTTTTAAATTTAAATTTAGGGAAGGAGAGAAATATTTAAACATTGAAATCATTATTTTTAAATTTACAGCAACACACGCATTTTTTGGCAGATTTCGTATTTAAAATTATGCTTTGAATTCAATTAATTCCTTTGAGAAAACTTTGAAACATTTGGAATTGAGGAATAAAATTTGTATATAGTACGAGGTACTTCTTTGAATTATTTTTATAGCATTCGATATGTTTATCTGTAAAGATTTAACCTATGTTTTCTGTGAAACAGATGTTAAAACAATCTTTTTCCACGAGTACGAAAGATAAATCTTGGGAAAAAAAAAAGAGCAAGTGCGTTGCTATTGATATTTTCTTAAGTGGTAATCTGCCTTCGTAAAAATACTCAAAAAAGCTTATTTTTAAATGGGGGTTTTCCCTAGCGAAATATAAAAAACAAATTGCACTATGGTATTTGATTTTTTTTCACGGAATGTCTACCTCATTTGCACGATAGAAATTTGAAAGTCATAGATTTTTTTTTCATGTCATTAATTCTCGCGGTTATGTGAATATAAAATTATTCTTCAAAATGTTCAAACCGGTGGCTATAACATTATTGATTTTGTCAGTCTTTTTACGTATATTTGAAGATCTTGACACGTGAAACTTTCTATTGATTATTTAAAATTGCCGGGCCTGGGTAAGGTTGTCTCAGCCTTTCATCCTATGAGTCGTTCGATAAAATTTGGACTCGGCTTGCTTGGGGACTAATCACTGAAGGCACCGCGTCAGACTGACCATCTGTTTAGGTCTTGCATACACGCTTAAACCCAAAGAGCGAAAAAAACAATACATTGGGGAGCGATACGTTTCCATGGAAACCCACCGGTATTTCCGCAAAAGTGCTCTTTAAGTAGTCTTTTTTTCTGAGAATTCCCTTCTGGCTTCGTCTTTTTTCTTAGAATTCCCCTCCTCCCTTCTTCTTTTTTTGGAGAATTCCCCTACTCGCTTATTGTTATATTTCGCTCCGCTCATGTGATCGAAAAACGCTCCTAAAGGAGAAGACCACTTTTGAAAACTGGGCCAAAAATCGCTCCGACTGATCGAATTTCGCCTGTTTCGTTTAAGCGTGTACGCACCTCACAGACCATACTCGCGCAGGCGTGGATGGGCAGAGCAGGCTTGGAATAAACACCACGTGGTCTATTTCGCAACTGATTTTATAGTTTATCTGAAATTTTAACATGCTTTAATTAAAAAAATCATATCCTGAAAAAGATAAGGGAAATTCATAAGTATTGGATCCAAAATAATGTATCTAATCTGTCCTTGTACTTTTGAAATATTTGAACAATATTGACCACCAGTATCTAATCAGTATTTTCGAATCATTTTGAAATATGAAGTAATATAAATAGGATACATCTGAAACAAAATTCAGCATAACTAATTACAGCAAGATGAAAAATTATCTATTAATTATGTAGAGGTACTGCTTAACTATGTTTCCTCTACATATCGAAGAAGTCTGGTACTAACAACCCACAAATACTAGAACCTTTAAAGTAAACGACGTGAACTAAATATTTAATAAAAGTTTCATCGGGCTAAATGGTAGTTTGCGTTTAATGATTTTTCAGTCTTAATCAGTTTTCAAATAGGTGTCCAATATATATCAATAGGTTTAGTTTAAATAACCGGAGAAATAACTTTGGTCTTTCTCCATAATGAGGCATTCGTCAAGTATTGCTAACTTCACCATATTGGAAAATAAAATGATTTATTCAATTTTCAAGGAAAAAAAATGGTGCACAGTCATGCAAGCGTATTCCAAAATCCTTTCCTAATTAATAGAAAGCTAATGTGTAAGCATTTTTCGATTGTTAGATCCGGTTTGAAGTAGATAAAAGTATTTTTTGCCCCCCCCCCCGCATGGAGCTTATTATGCTCTATCGTAAACCACGACCATTAGCATCTGCAGAAGGTGATTAAAATAAGATCAAAGAAATAGAAGCAGATTAGAATTTCTGTAATTTGAAACGTAGAGGAATTTTTTTTTTTATCAAAAGGTGCTGAATTTCAATCTTTTGAGAACTTGATTTAAAAAGCAAGGCCTTTTTTTAAAACTCTTTTATAAAGTTTAATCATTTTCTGGAAAATAATAACGGAAAAGGATCAAAGAAATAATTTAAAAGTAATACGTTTTTAGGTGGTATTTATTAATGAATTTTTTTTAATGATTTTATAGATCGATGACTTTTATTGCAACATAGGTGTTACTATAAATTGATTATTTTTGAAGCTTGTACTTTTTTAAAATGTCCCAAGCATGTTACCTCAAATGTCACATATTTGCCACTTAATGGTCTTCGACTTAACTCTGTATTTTCAATCAATCGAAGTGGAGTTATTCATGCCTTAGTTGAAACCCCTGTCAATTTTAATCTAACGGCTCAGTTTCATTTTTGAGATAAGAGATTCGATTCAATCGCCTTAGACAATAACAAGCAATTCTTTGTATCACAAATTTTAAAGTTAAGTCAAAAATAAGTATTATGATGGTTTCACTCAAAAAGTAGAGATAATTAAATAGAATGGCATTGAATCCTGAAATATAGATATAAAATTTTTCTTCTCGCATAATTAAAGATCTAAATATCAAAAAACTGCAGTAGACACTGGTTATAACATACTCTCACGGGACCTAAACAAGTAGTACGTTATAGCCGAAGTACGTTATAAGCAGTACCGCCGGTAAAGATTCAATATTACACAAAAAAGTGGGCTCATAATTTCATTGTAAAATGTGTTTTAAACAGATCTGATTTTTTAAATTTAAATTAAACAGAGAAAATTTTTTATTACTTACAATTTTCATTGAAATAAGTAATTTGTAATTTTTTTTTCTTTTTTTTTTTTTTGAAATGGGCAGATGTTAGTTTAAAAACACCGTTTTGGATATCGATAATATATTTTTGTAGAGTATCTGCATCATCAATGCGACATTCAAAAAATCGTGATAATGTTTTGCAGCATTGAATGCGTCGGGTATGCTAGCAGGCGAAAAAGATAAAAGATCGCTCCCTTCTTTCATACACAATTCATCTCGCTAGAGAATCTGAAAATTGACAACGAATGTTTCTGAAGGTACTAAAATTTCCGAGAAAAAGGAAGTAAATTTCTTAAGAAAAGCAAAATTTTATTTTTGGCTTTGGTATAAAAAGTACGTTATACCCGAAGTACGTACTTTTGTTAAGTACGTTTTAACCGAAGTTAAATAACATTATAAATATAGGACTTCAATCGTGACCTGTCTTCTAGGTACGTTATAACCGATAGTACCTTACATCCCAGGTCCATTATAACCGGTGCGCACCTATATTGAGAAGTGCGATAGTTCCTTTTCACTTTTACAATTGACTTTTATCTATTTTTCAGCATCATTATTAATATTACACTGTACGTGTTTATTCTCAGCTCTGATACACTACTACAATACTTAACGATCTCCAAACAGAATTATAACCTTGGGGGTGTAAAACTTATTGCCTAAAAAAAAAAATTGAAACGTTTACTACGAAAAGAAAGCCAGAGCTGATCTTTCTTAAAATTGTAGACAGTATTGTAGACAGAAAGAAACTGGGTACAAAATTTTGTTCTTCTGGGTACGTCAAAATATATCAAGCGTTTTGGGGTCATAATCAGTGTTCACACACTCGTAGATATACATAGAATTGACAGTAATACGTGTTTTTTTTTTTTTTTTACAAAATATAACGATAGATTTGCGTTTGTGAAAAATAAAAATTAATAATATTCCTTCTCTAGTTTCGCAATTCCTGCAGTTCATTCTGTGTTAATTTAAATTTTAGAAAGATTGATTTTACGGTGTATAGTCCAAAAAAGTTGTTGAAACTCTACAATGTATGCAGCAAATGATTTCCCCAGAGTGTAAGCAGAAGAGCAGATGTTTATCAAACGTTTTCACAATCTGGTAGTCAGAAAGAGAAACTACTCTCTTGAAGCATTATTTTTTCTTGTTTCTTCTGTAATATTTATCATTACTGTTTTCTGAAAAAAAAAATTGGATCGTCTGATGAAATTTGTTTTTTACTTTTGGCAGAACTTCAGAATTTAATCAGTTTCTGAATTTTTAACGCTATTGCAGGCAGTTTATAGGTTTTCGTTTTTTGTACAAAATAACAAATAGCAAATGTTATACAGCCATTAAGACATGTTCAAACTTACCTGTACCTATTTGTGTAAATATTATTAACCCTTTATCTGCTGAATTAAGACTTGCCAAGAATATCACATTGGATAATTTTGTTTTTTCTTGTTATATTTAGGCAATGAAAAATAAATACTGATTAATATAGTGAAAAAGAAAATTACGGAAAAATGAATAAGCATAAGCTATGCGTGCGATGACTGTGAAGCTATGCGTGCGACTTTATAAACAGTTAACGAGTTTTTTTTCAAAAGAGCATAGGACCGACCAGTCTGTCAAGTAATAACTTTGATGGACACTCTTATAGCAAATCTAATCCTTTAATCATAAAACAGACGCACAGTGGAGTATTTGTGTCAAAATCATGGCCAAAAATAATTTTCCATGTGTTTTAACGTTAAAATCATGGCTGTTGACTTTTGACTTACTTTGTAGTAGTATATATTTCTTAAATTATATAAAAAAGTGTGTTGTCGCCAAATTTGGCGATGTATCACCAAACGGCTCGAAGTTGTTTGCCAACAAATGCCTTGTCCGGGGAGATGTCCCTTATTGGGAAGTAGTGCTATTGTGTAATACCACTTATAAATGTAATACCGCGCGGCTGTCGATCTAACGGTCTTTAGAGTCTAACGAGTTTTGGGTGGTTTTCTCCAGTTGTTACGTGAATACGCGTTAGAACCCCTTAGAGATTACTTACTTACTTTAATCCGTTCCTATGAAAATTTTGGTTCGGGCGCAATTTACTAGAGATCAGATTCATTCAAAAGTTTCGAAAAATAAATTTAGCCCATTAAGCTAATGTTTACAAGTAATTTTATTTCAACGACCTTCGATAAAATGGTATTAATTTTGTAGCAGTAATCGAGTAAGAGCCTTGTTTGTTCTAAGGGCCGTTTCTAATCAGTTGCCAGGATTGAATACCGTCCTTGATTGATCTATGTATTGTATGGCCTCTCTGTTGCCTGTCAAATCATCTTCCTCGCACTTGATCAAACTCTGTCCCTACTGATGATGGATCGGTCCCGTCTAGAACTAGACGCCACAATTTTTTCAGGCCTGGATTTTTCGCACTTCCGTCGAGAAATATTTTTAAGATCTGCTTTTGAGATTTTTTATTCAAATTGGAAAGCTAAGCGGTTCCTTTTTGTTGTTGTTGCTTTTAAATATAGACTTCTTGGAAACCATAAATGCTATTGTGGGAAAAAACAATCAAACTGCTGGTGTTAAACGTTAAAATAAATTTAGAACTTTGTGAAAAAACACACATAAAATGATACTTGTAACAAGGTACGATCGTTTCGACTGAAAATGTATTCAGTCTTCATCAGTCAGAATTCTTCGTCTCGCAAAACACTGCTTTGTGAGGACGAAGAGCTTTGATGAAGACTGAATACATTTTCAGTCGAAACGAACGTACCTTGTTACAAGTATTATTTCATGTGTGTTTTTCCACAAAGTTTTTATTTATCATAAATGCTATTTTCATATTTTGCTTGAAATGAGCCTATAAGTTTAAAAAAAAAAATTAAGTAAAATATAGTTTTATATACATTTAAACACATTAACTGCTTTAATAAATAGTAGCCAATCGTGTTCATGTCTGATTAAAAATGGAACATTGTGAGAGGAATTTAGCGAATTATTTTTCTCAAGTATAAATTTTAGAGGAAAATAAAGGTCCTACTTTTCTCGCCCCGCAAAATCTAACAATGTTGGGCAAAATTTTAGTATTTTATACCCTTTTAAAACTGAAGTTTAACTTTTTAAAATTGCAAAATTGAATAAGAAGTAATTAAAAGAAAATAGCCTGCGAAATAAATGTATTGTTCACTTTAATTCATTTGCAACAAGTTTGTGTAGTATTTTTAGTTAAAATAAATCCGCTAAGAACTCAAATTCAGAATAATTTACAGAATTCGTTGTTAAGAACGAAGCTGCAAACGTTGTATAAAGTAATATTTCAATAGCTAAAAATTGAAACTTTAACCGAAACTTTACATACGTTTTCGTTCTCGTGCACGCGTGTGTGTGTGTGTGTGAGCGGGGATAGGTAATATATACAAGGAAATACAAAAAAATTCCAGTTACTACATAAACTAGAACTAATACGTCTACAGCAGTTTCCATACTAAATTTTGAGAGTTTATTAAAAATGGTTTTATTCAGAATGAGGGGAAAAAATAATTTTACACATTCAGCAACAAATATTTGCATGCACAAATGCAGTAAATTTTAGGCCCATTCCTCTTCAATAGTAGGTGCCTGTGGCCGCTGCACCAAAATAAATCATTCAGTCGGTTATCTTAGAAAGACCGGAAAATGAATATTTTTCTTTTATTTTTCCCCAGCATAAAAGGAATTCTATCTACTACCTTGAACAATTTTTTTAGGAGCTTGATAATTGAGAGAGCAAAATGTCTCTCTTCACCTAATCACTTCAGAATCAGTTTCGATCGATGGGAACAGAGGTGACACTTTACGGTAGGGTTCTCCTGTTAACATTTAATTCATGGTTACTTAACATGAGTATTAGATATTGCATGTTTACGTAAACCTCGTTCTGTTCTCTTTTAAAGTAAGCGGATGTAGTGGATTTTGGGTACAATGAAACATACTATCTAAAATCGGAAGGATTTGCTATAGAAAGTTTTAACTCGTCCACCTATTATACAAATATACACAGTTACCTGATCTAGCTGGGAAACAATCCCATTTTTACAACTAAAGAGAATTATTGGATGTTCACGATTAAAAGTAAATTTCGTTACGAAAAGAAATTTTGTTTTACCTCCATGTTCTCATACGCATAATTCTTTATTTTTCAAATATTGTAACGACTGTGTTATTAGTCTTCATACTCACAAAGCCAGAATTTAGAAAATAAATTTATGAATTAGTAAAAATGTAATAATTTTGTCGTCTCTATGCGAGGTACAATGAAACACTTGTAGACGAGGTACAATGACACATATTTTTTGTACCTCGGGTGAATGCATTCATTTAAAATAATGTTACTATTAAATATTTAGATTGAGATTTCTATAGAGTACACAAAAACACTTTCAAAAAAGGAAGCGGCAACATCAATGCCAAACAGTGGTCATTTTTTTAAACATACAAATTGAAACTTAGGTTATTTTTCTTGTGAGGTTACTCGGATTATAGAAAGCTTATTTTTTATCTTAAAAATGTTTTGAGAATTTTTTTATGTTTTAACCAAGGGAGGTGAACTTAAACGTAAACTAATGTACTGTGTTGGGGAAATAATCAACTTGAATCAAACGGGATGCAAAGTTCTGTACGCCAAACGACAGCGTCTAAGCTTCAAATTTGCGCATTCTTCAGAAATATATATGTTTGAAAAAATTCAAATTATATCCAAACTACCACGTGTTGTTCTTTCAGGTGGTACCGAAAGAGAAGCAGAAATGTCAGTTTTTTAGTTTGATTTAAGTACATTTAATGCTATAAAAGGAAAAACTACAGGCTAACATCTGATAAAAGTATTATGCTTTCATCTGAAGCAATAGCAGTTAAATTAGTTTCTTTTTTCATTTAAATTTCATAGTTATGTCCCACCAGTGTTTATTATGAATTTATATAAAATATAAATGCTGAAATTTAAATTTTGATTCATATTATTTGAGTGTTTATGAAGTGTTATAAAGTGTTTCATTGTACCCCGGAATTTGGGATGCAATATGAAACACCGACACCCATTTGCCATTTGTAATTTTTTAAACATGAAAAATCTATTTAAAAACTCATAAAAACTCATTTAAATGGGGAAAAGAGTAGGTTATAAGTGTCTATTAATTTTATTTTTGTTGCATGCAAATTTGTGAATAGGAAAATTTAAATGTTAAATTTTCTGCCATTGTACCCCGACCTCCCCTACAGTTAAACTTCGATTTCAGGAGAGGCTGACAAAGCTAACGCCTGGTCTAGGAGAATATAGTGTAATAAATTGGAGGGAATTTTTCTAATTTATAAGATTTTCTAATAGTTTCACTGATTTGAGTTTGAGAAAAGGGACCAAGTTAAAACATAGCTAAAGAAATAAATTTTGAACTTTTTGTATAGGATTAATTAAACGTTTTTTTATTCCGTCAATATATTTTAAAGTTCTTCTTTTTGATTCTAAACATACATTAAAAAATGCATAAAATCCAATTAGTAATGTTCCTTTTCAGTTGCATTAAAAGGCAATTACGTGTGCAGAAATAAAACTTTGAAGTATACGGAGTGGTTATACTTTCCCTATAAACAATGGAGTGGATCGTAACCAAATTTGTTATTTAGAGTACATGGTATCTCGCTCAAGTAATTCCGAAATAAAAAATAGTCGAAAATGTCCAGTAGGTGGCGCTTTGCATTAAAGAACAGCAAATGTAACAATGGAAATGGCTAATTCGAAAGGCGCACACACTTTCAACATTTATTCAATAGCTTCTGAGCATATTCAATAGCTACTGAAGTCATATTCAAGGCTGATTTAGTCATGCAAAGCGCCACCTAGAGGACATTTTTTGAATTAAAATTTTAAAAACTTTCATGAGTGCATCTCGTGTGCAGCCCATATGCCCATCCATTTAGTGGCAGCCTGCCCACCGTTAGCTACAGTATGCTCTTTGTAGGGGAAGTTTAATCATAACTACCCTGTGTGATGAAGATCACATATCTAATTTAATAATCATTTACTTTGTTTTTCTGAAATTTAAGCTATTCAAAATCATGTTTTCTAAATCATTTCTGTTCTCATTTTTTCTGTCACTTCGGCTTTTAAATCTATATTCGCTCGTTAAATGTATATTCGCTTTTACCCGTATGCATTATTCTTGATTTTTTTTTTCTCATCAGACCTTTTGGAGCCATTGTGCTAAAAATAGATTACCTTACGTCCGTTTGCTATAGCAGCGGTTTTTTTCCCATCCCCTTTTTGGCATCCAGCTGGCGTAAGTTTTTTTTTGTTGCCCTGCCTCATCTTTAAAGTTATTTCTTCGCTATTCCGTTGTTTTAATTTTATTGGATTACTTTTAAGGTTGCTCTGCGATTGGCGTTATTTATCTCAGCCAAGTTGTTGTTCTCGCCAATGTGTAATTCTCTGCTGGCGTAATTTTCAAACCATTCCATCTTAATTTCACTGTCCATATAGGACGAATTTTTATTTCGCTGAGCCACCACCAGCCCAGCCGTTATAATAACTTAATGCTGTAATAGTTTCTTTTAAATAGTTTTAAGTATTCGAAGGCCTTCTTCTTTAATTGCAACTAAGTGTAGCAAACCTGTATTATCGTATCGCACAACGCTTTTTTATCTTAACCCATTTATGCCTAGCGTCCCTTTTTTGGGACGGCATTTTCGCTATTAGTCGAAAACGTTATTTATTTTTCCTAGCCTTTATTCATGAGTATTGAGCCTCAACTCTACAAAACATTTTAACATGACCAAGTAGTATGCTGATATTTCAATTTTTATGCATAATGATTTTAAAAGAAATCATCCCCTGTTCAAGAAGTTGACATCAGAAATTTATCTATTATTTCTGTTATCAGTAAAAATCGAAGCAAGTCGCAAAAATATCCAGGCACAAATGGGTTAAAATTAAGTCTGCAACTTATTTACTTCCTCATACCCTTTACTCAAATGCAAATAATTCGCTCTATAATTGATATATAAGAAACTTATCTCTTCTTTCTTTTGTTATTTATGTGACATTTTCGAAAGATCTTTTTTACGATTTGAGCATTTCTGTTTAAAAAATAATGAAATAAATAATTAATGTAATTCTAAAATGCCTAAAACTTGATATCGACGCTAAAATAAAAGTTTAATGATACATATAGTGCCATGGAATATTCTCGGAACTAACGTTTCTAATGAAGAGTAAAGAAAAAACGCAAAATAGAGCGCTTGAAATCATTTAACGAATACAGACATTTTTGTGAATATCTTTATATTTTTTACAAATTAAGTAAATCGCCGTTGGGGACAAGCAGTATACTTTTGCACGTCAGATGTATTTATTCTTCTAATAATACCCAAATTCATAATAAAGTAAGGCTTCTGACAGACAAATGCACAATGTATCTGTGGAGAAAACAGTCATGTATAAAGTAATTATTTTTGTAAGCTGTTTAAAAATTTAAAGATTTATGTTTCATAAATGTTTTAGCATCCGTTCCGTAATAATACTAGTGCTATGATAAGTTGATTTTCTCTAATTCCGTTCCTTAGATACTGCTAAAATGCATTCCATGATTTGCGTAAAAAACATTTTTCTATCTTCCTTTCTACATAAATGTGCACATTTTTCAACAATTTGTTCTTTTATAAGTGAATCATCCCGACGTATAAATTCCGTATGGAAATTGAATAATTCTAAAATAAAATTACACTTTTGTTCAAAAACGCTATTTTGGGAAAATATTCATTTAAAATAGATCTCTATTTAATTTTCTATACCGGTGTAAAAATAATTTTATGTAGTAGGAAAAAGAAAACCTTACTAAAATTAATTTTTGCATCAATACTAGTTTAAAACAACGTACACTTATGCATTTTTTGGAAACAATAAATGTTAGCCAAGCAAACACAATCTTGACACACTCAACGATATTCAGCTTCATGCGAAATTCGCTATTACTTTACTATTTACGTACTCGTATCAAAAATTGAGTTTTGTTTACTTTTAAAGGAACATTAAAGCGAACCACATGGTGGGCGTTGCTAAGTATTATAAGTGTTTCCATCTCGGCATTCAATCAATGTCTCCGTCGTCGAATTAGGTGAAATCGGGTGGTTTTGATGTCTACAACGGAAACTCATTACCGGAGTACAAGGCTGAATTTGTAAATGCAGCTCTTAAACTGAGACTGGAAATGGGCCGTAATCAGAGTATTGAATTTCAATAGAAATGTTATAGCTACTCATACAAGATTTGAAATATGGGAAGTTTAGACGTTTGTACTGGGGACCTGTTGAGTTCGAGGTTGGTTTTTGTTCCCTATAAGTGCATTTTAAAAGAAATTTTAAAAAATCTGTGGAACTCGATATTTTTCAAACATAAAATATATTTTTCATATACACATATTTTTCATCAAACATAAAGTATCGTATTTTTTCATTGTATTTTTCAATATGAAAATCTTGAGTGTTCTTTGAGATGAAAATCTTCATCAAGTATCGAATTTTTCAAGAATCGTATTTTTCATCAAGTATCGTATTTTTTCATCAAACATAAAATATCGTATTTTTTATCAAGTCTTTCTTCTTTGAGAAGAAAATCTTCATCAAGTATCGTAGTTTTCAAGAATCTTATTTTTCATCAAGTATCGTATTTTTTCATCAGACATAAAATATATTTTTCAAACATAAAATATGACTATTTCATATACGACGCAAACTTAAAATAGGCATATTATAATGGTAATCTTAGAAAAGAATTTTTTTATAGAGACATAACGATAAACTATCCTGTGATTGACGTGAATTTTTTCTCTTGAATTGTTGATGTTCTTTTTCTATTACTGAAACATGTGTTTCTAAATATATCGGATATGAGAAATCAGAATGTGTTTTTGTGCTAGGTTCATTTCAATAATGAGCGATCAATAAACCAGAATCACTATCTCTGACTGAAGTGAGACATGGAGAAAAAGATCGTCTCTGTAGGTCTGTGAAATGGCTAAAGAATAGTATTTTCTCTTGAGCTAACGTGAAAAGTAGTGTATTTTCTGTTTCAAATCGCCTCAATTACAACCGTACATCTGTTTAAGATCAGGGAATATTCGGGGTACACGCAAACATGCATCCTTTGCTGATGACGTCATCTTCATTAACTAGTATTTGCATAAAAAATATTTACGCAATCTTTATCGCTTAGAGATAATATGGCGCGAATTTTTTTATCTTTCTTCGACTGGAAATAACTATTCCATTCATACCTTTTTATACCAAGTGAGTTTTCTTTCCACACATTTAAAGGTAATGTAGGGTTGGAAGGCCCTGTATAGGTCTTTTTAAATAACTGTTGTTTAAGTGCTAAAGAAATTGCTAAGTTAATGTGAGCCGTTTTATGCAGATCATATTTATTTACCACACCTTTCTATGCTGTTCTATACTAAAAAATTGCCCGCTGTCCATAAAATATCGCTGTTGACCGTACTAGTGATAAAGAAAAATGTTAACTAGTTAATGAACACCTTAAAGGTTAACCTCTCTTAACATCTGTTTAAGATCGGGGGATATTCGGGGTACACGCAAACATGCATCCTTTGCTGATGACGTCATCTTCATTAACTGGTATTTGCGCAAATGTTAACTAGTTAATAAGTCATAAAGAAAAATGTTAACTAGTTAATGAACACCTTAAAGGTTAACCTCTCGCTTAGCGTATCCGAAAGTCTTAGTCAGTTTAAGAATACGTGTTTTCAAATAAACTGTCATCTATCTACGAATGACACAATTTAGCGCGTCAGACAAGAATTTGTATTCGCATTGTATTATGAATTAAACTGCGTCACATGTAACATTTGTAAAATATTCTTTTTCCTTTCTATTCTTGTACCATTTTATGCTGATAAATCTAGGCAGTTTATTTATTTATGCATAGCTTATTCTGTATTCTCACTACTTTAAAGTGTGATATCTGATCGCTCTAAAATCTGATAACTGTTTTTGAATAATCTGGGTTTGAAATAAAATTTTCAGGAGGCGCCTCGTAAAAGTATTCGCAGTTTGTCCTTTAAAATCTCTGCTAAACAAAACTTAAAAAAAACAACTTTTTTGGAATTTTAAGTTGAAAGACCGGTGCTTTTTTCTCGAAATATGCTACATCTTTACAACCCTTGCTATAAATTTCAAGTAATGTGCCTAAGCAGCTGTATGTCCACCCCTCCTTCCCCGAGTAACACGGTTTATTGCTCCCTTATTCCAGTCAACAAAATTCGGATAAAATCTTTAGTTTTGAAGCAAAACCTTCCATGAAAATATTTTGTCTTTGTTCGAACACAGCAATAGAGTTAGTAAATTCCAATAGGCGTTGTAGCGCCGCGCAGCGCCCATACCCCGCAGCGTTTAATGTCAGTTGTGCTTTTACAATGGCGGAAAAAATATAGAATCCTGACCTACACAAACTCTCGGCTGTAGCTGCCTTTTTTAAAGTTTTCGGAACCGTTCTTATCGCTGTTGGCGACAAATTCCTTTTCTGCTCTCTTGTTTGTGTCTTACTTTTCTGCCGGGGAGAGAAAGCTGAGAAAAATAAACAAAATGAAAGATTTGATGGAAAAATCTTGCGTTTTTTTTTTTTCTTTCTTGCACCTTTCCTTCAAAGGCAATGTTGAAATATAACGAAATGGGCATCTTTTCAGAAAGGGTTCTCTTTAGCGCCACTTTCATTGAGTACTTTTTTAGAATTCAGGTTTTTTTTCCCCTCTCTTTCAAAATAAGCATTTTGTTCTGCGTTCTTAAACGTTTCCTATGTAACTCCGATAACTCTGCGAAAGAATACCGACAGGTGATGTAAAACTGAACATTAAGTTATGAAATTTTGAAATGCAAACATTTGTCTGTAACTCGTGTAGATTAAAATTTTAATCAAGAATCAACAAAATTTGTTTATCTCGGGCTACTGCCGTATACTAAATTCGTGACATTCTGTTTCAAAAATGGGCATAATTTTTTTAAATTCGATGTGTTTCTTTTTAGACATGGTTTAAGCTGCCATAACTAGTACGTCCCCATACTAATTATCAGTCCTTCATTCTTGATATTGAGGCTTATTTAGAACGAAAACTTCAAATGCATCTGCAAATCAGTTGAGAACTAATGCTTTCTATCTTACAGTAACTCTAGTTATCGTCCTTAAATAACACATTATAATCTCTCATCATTAGTCTGTGAAAGTGTTCTGTGTAAAGCACACATCTTGATAAAATGCAATATATTAACAAACCTTTTTCAGACGAGCACTGTTTAAAAATTATTTTTACTGTAGTTATGTACTTCCGTAAATTTAGTGGAGATCGAATGATCTATATTTCAAGCGGTTGTCATAAATTAATGATCAAACTTCACCCTTACAATGTTCTCAGAATTTTTATGTCGAAGGTCAAGGGTTTTTCCTTCACTGCTGCTGTCGATCTAACGGTCTGGAGTTTAGGGTCGTTTTCTCCAAATGTAGCATATGTATGCGTTAGAACTCTCTAAAAGTCCTCAAAAGTATGTTTTCTTTCTGCAGATAAAACTTGTGTGCTTTATCTTAACAAAATCAACTGACAGCACAGATGAAGCCTTACTTTCCTCACATTTTCCCTTCTAAAAGGCTGAAGTAAGGTGCCTGTGACGCCTGAAAAAATAACTCCCATTGTCATCCAATAACGACATGAAGACATTGCAGCTGGTTTACTTCTAGTAAAGCCTGTGCCTATGAAGTGACTATCTCTACAAACAATGAATAAACTATCATTTTTCTTAAGTTATATCTTATCATTTTATATGAAATTATAATAAATTAACAAATTAGGAGAAATCTGGTAAAAACAAGACAATTTCAACTGCAATAACAACTTCATATCTTATCATTTTATATGAAATTATAATAAATTAACAAATTAGGAGAAATATGGTAAAAACAAGACAATTTCAACTGCAATAACAACTTCATATCTTATCATTTTATATGAAATTATAATAAATTAACAAATTAGGAGAAATCTGGTAAAAACAAGATAATTTCAACTGCAATAACAACTTCCCTATTATTCCCCCAATACCATCATCTAACCTTCCTCCTGAAGTTTTTAGAGATTTCCTCCCATTGTCACGTTCGTGTAGCCTATAATCAAATCTTCACCCCTCAGATTACTCCCGCACTCTACACGTATATTCTTCGAGCAATTTGACTTGGCCCCTTTCCCTGTAATAATTTGTTATGTCCTTCATTAACTAACTAGACTTGAAAAAGTAGGAACGTTTAAATTTGTCACGTATGTGCAATTTTCACGTTTCTACCAGTTTTCTACGTATATGCGATTAACTTCAAAAAGTGCTTCTTTTCCCGTATATTTAACGTTATTTCGCATTCATTGAATGCAATGTTTTCATAAAATGTGTCATAGTGATATAAATATTTTTAGCATTTGAGATGTTTTTGTTTTTGGTATAATTGATGGAAATAGGTGCTTCATGCTGAATTTTAAAATCAAAATTAATATTTATTAAACTCCGAAAAAATATATTTGTTAAAAATTTAGGTATTTTACCTTTTTAAAAGAATGTATTTTTTCTTGCAGTTGGATTACTCAGATCTTTCTTTCTTTTATTTTCTTTTTTGATTGCTTGAAACTACCTCTGTAGTAATATATAACTTCACAATATATAGATTATTTTTGTCCTGTTTTGTATACAAATGAGCTTTAGTATGAGAATTAAGAGAAATTTCCTTGTTACGACTCTTAGAAGTTTAAAACAATTTCAAACATTCGCGGTAAAATTAGTCATAAATCTAATTTTTTTATTTAACTAATCAAACTATTTTCACATTGGCTTTCCCTGTATGCATGCATTGAATAAATAACTTTAATTCTTGTATTAAATGAATATAATTGCATAATACCTGGTTGAATAGTTTTCATGAGTAGTTTAAGTAATATTGATCTGTTAATTTATTTTATTAAACTTTTACCGAAAGATAATTTTAAAATGCTTAAAATAGTTCTATTGGAAAAAAATTACCAAAGTTTTATTTCCTTTCTTTATCATAGATTGAATTATTAAAAATCTGCATAGTTTAATTTGAATTCTATTTAGCTTTTCTGATTTTTAGTTAGAGCAACAATTCAATCAGTTTCCCGTAAGAACACTGAATAGAATTATACTATGAGAATATTTGTTGTTTTTGTTATTTCATTAGCGCACGAAAATTTTA
The DNA here is from genome assembly GCA_038373885.1 of Cheiracanthium punctorium. Taxonomy (NCBI): domain Eukaryota; kingdom Metazoa; phylum Arthropoda; class Arachnida; order Araneae; family Cheiracanthiidae; genus Cheiracanthium; species Cheiracanthium punctorium. The sequence continues at coordinate 549,672 of JAWZYV010014616.1, read as the reverse complement.
AGGTGTATCAAGTATATTCTTTGGGCCGTTCAAAAAATGAAAGAAATATATCTAATGACAGTGGCGCAGTTAAGAAATGGTGCCTGACGTAGAAATTTCACATCCTTAAGCTTTCGAAGGAGATAAATAATATAAAAGAATTAGATTTGTCTTGTTTAAAATAAAATTAAATAAAATCTTTATACATATATATACATACAGGGGTTGCGCTGGCTCCTTTTAACATTTCGCCAAGTTACATTTTTCCGGACATCATTAAGAAAAGCAATTGTCAATATTTTCGCCAAAACGTATTTTCTTTTGCCAAACTAATTTTATTTTCGCAATTTGCGACGTTGGCGATCGACATCGCGACCCCTGTATATATATATATATATATATATAATATATATATATATAATATATATATATAACACCTCAGTTCAGGATGTAAAAAACTACGTTTCAAAAACCAAAGAACCAATCATTCTCAGAAGAAAACTTCCATTTTTTTTTTTAATTTACCGTTGACTCACAAAATAAATATCTTGGGAACTCACACTCACTCTGACACTCACAAAATAAATATCTTGGGAACTTATAATTAATATAGAATAATTGTTAGTTTCATGAACAAGTCAAATTAGCTGTAGTGAAAGCTGTAAGAGCCAGAGAACATGTTTTAAATCACGAAGTGACGGGGGAAAGCCCAATTCTGAGAGTTCCAGTCTCTCTAATATCTATCGTACAAATAATAAGTTTTTTAAAGCAGTGTTACAAGGGAAAAATAAAATAATGAAACTACAACGTACATTACATAGAATTTTTAACCAAAAATCAATCCAAAAGATTTGTAATTATTTAAAAATACATTTATATCTTAAATATAATTCTTTTAAGTTTTGACCTATATAAAATTGTAAATAAAAAAGTTGTCGGATGTGTATTTCCTTTCTTGGAGTTTAATTTAAGAGATTAGGCTCAAATAACGAATTAATTAAAAAAATAAATAGTATTATATTTGTAATACTTAAAATTCATAATTGATAGGCAAAGCTTATGGCCACAGAAAACTATTATTCCATTCACAAATCGTGTTATTTATTTACGGAGCATCTAAAATATTTTAAAAACAAACGATGTATAATGTTTACCTTAATCGAGCATCAAAATTTAAACAATTTATCTTTTGTCTTGCTTATTTATAGATAAAGAAGCTCAAGTGTTTTACTTGCGTTGAATCTTCAAGTTTAATCTTAATAATAGAGTATAAATTTAATTTTTCATCCACTTTGTAATTTTTCTCTAATTTAAAATAAAAAGAAGAAAAGTAATTTTTAACATTTCTATCGAATGCAAAATTGAACAATTTAACAAAGCATCATAAATCTCGGTAAGGAAAAATGTTCATTATTGCAATGTACGTTGTTGTTTTGCATGGATCTTTGTTTAATTTTCAGAATAAAGATTTTGCTTTTTTCATAAATCATTAACAGAAGACAAGTTAATGCATTTCTATAAATTTCTAACGCTGTGATAAATTGTTGAAGATTCTACTCTAAGCGAACCTACCTCTCTCAACTTTTTGTTTAAAAATATGTATTAATTTAACTCAGACTACCGCTTTGGGGTTTGAAGCTCGATAGAAAAGATTAAATTAAAAAGGAACTTAAAAAATGCTGAATTTATAACGTGAAGTTAAACTGTGAAAGTGAAAATATTTTGAGACTGTATTAATGTAACGACATAAGTCATGTCTCAAGAACGAACAGGGTGATACATTTTACATTTTTGTACCATAACAACTGCATTACATGGGGAAGTAAAGATCAAAAGCGTATATAAGATTTATTAAAATCCTGCGTCAGGTATAATGGAGAACTGAATTATTTGCCTCCCGAATCAACGAAAATTTGGCTTGCGTCCAACTCAACTCATTTTGAATAGATACAGCATTTGCGAAGAATGTTTCTAGACAAAGAGAATAAAATCATTTAAAACCTTTTGAGTGGTTTCAACTTTTGCGATAAAGCATATTGTACCTTTTTAAATTGATAAATTACTTCTAATTGTTTCTTCGGACATAATTCAAGTCACATTATTGTTCGCATTAAGGCGCGTATTGATTTGTTTCACTGAAATAAATAAAACCTTTCTTTTTAAAACGCCTCTCGTTTTTTAAACTTTGGTGAGTAATAATCCGTTAATTATTTATCGACTTACGGAAATCGTGACATAAATTACATTTTAATTAAGATTAGTAAAACAGCAGCTTTAGTCACGTTTTTGATGGAAGTAATTATTTATATGAATTTGTTTAAGACTTGTAATTTATTATGGCAACTGTTTGGTGATTATACATTGCGTTAATCGTAGTTTAAAACCTTGTACAAATAGGGAGTTTGCGCATTACGATTTTTCCTACGTTAACGCTAACCCTATCCGCTATTAAGAAGTTTCGAGCCAGTTATGAAACTTATTTTATATGTGTGCTTGCACTGTACTGTACAATGACATTTAACCTTAGCGTTACCGTGAGTGAAACCGCTATGCACAAAGTCCCTAATAATTCACTGTTTTTAAGCGTTATTCTGTGTAAAGTGTTCTCTATAAAGTGTGAAAACCTGTAGATGGTCATATTATTTCATATTTAAACTCTTAAGAGACAGGAAAACAACTTGAAAACTAATTTCTATAAGCTATATTTTTATATCATATAACTCAGCTTAACTTTAGATAATCAGTCAATACGGGTTAGTCAAAAACTCGAGTCCCAAAATTGTGTTTTATACCCATAAACAGAAAAAACTAATGCAAATATCATGAACGATGTCTCTTAACTACAAAGGTCATTCCATAAAAACTGAGAGTTATTTTTTTACGTAGTGGCAACACCGCAAAACTAAAAAACTGAAGTGCAGGCGATTTTTTCAAACTCTTAACTGTACGTTTATACCAATTTCTAAACGAAGCAGACGATTTTATTTTCCTAGTTCCATGCTTGTTTAAAGAACTATTTTATTTGCCCTACAGAAATGGAGATGAGTGATGACATTACATCACAATAATGCTCGCCCGCATGTCGCTACTTCTGTTCAGCAATATCTTAGTCAATGCAATATTAAAATCATGACACATCCCTTACAGTCCAGATCTCGCACCATGCGATTTCTGGCTGTTTCCGACGTTGAAGAAGAAGCTCCGTGGCAGAAAATGGAACACAGATTCTGAAGTTATTTCAGCGGTGGAGGGTTCTTTGAAGCAGCTTCCAGAAAAGGGCTTCTCTACTTGTTTTGAAAAGTGAGTTGAACGATGGGACCGTTGCATATCCTCTGGCGGAAGGTATTTTGAAAAAGAATGATGTATTTTTTGCTGTAAATATATTGCTTGATTTTTTCATGATTTTACTCACAGTTTTTATGGAATGCCCTTTGTACATTAACCTCCGCTTAATAAAATAACTGGTTTATAAATTAAGCCGATTCAATTGATTAAATAATCAAGAACAGAATCAAATGAGTATACATTTTTAGTAAAGCTCAGTGTCGCTGATTAATCAAATCAATTACTTAAACTTCAGTAAATTAAAATTCCAGAAAAAAGGAAGGGTAGCAAAGAAAACACAGAAGCAATCCGTTATCTCACTTCGTTGAAAAATTCAACCATGGTTGTTACAAAAACGACTTGCTGTTATTTGTCTTAGCAACTTCTCTTTATATACAACACTATCGATTCTGACAACAAAGAGTTGTTATGCGGTATTTTTGAGTTTGTTCTATCCATCTCTATAGCTGGCCATTCTGTGAAATTTTTTTGTTGCTTGATTCCCCCCACGCTAATAACAATGATATGGATAAGTCTAAACGCATAACATCCCCTCCTAGCAGCAGAACTAGTTCAAAAGAAATTCAACCTGTGTTCTCATAGCGGAGGAACGTCTATTGAACAGAACTAGTTGTGCTACTGGGGACTTTGCTGCAGTAAACGTTAGATCCGTCAGGGGTCGAGGTTATAGTACTTGCAAGTGGTTACAAGCACGGACTAAGAGGCTTTAGGACGGTCATCGGGAAGCGGCAGACGGGCGAAACTGCGTCAGCCTCTGAAAGGAAAATATGCGACCCCCTTTTAATGATTAATGGCATGGGCGCCCTCTGACGACAAACGGCGTAAGTATCTCCCGCGGGGTGCTTCCGTTGATATTTGTTTACGTTTTAGCTACTAGCACACGACGCATGCGCCAAAAATTAATGGGTACGACTCCCAGCGCCACCTTTTGGGCAAATTTCATTTAGTTCTTTCACAATGTTTGGATGATTGTCCTGAACCCTCTTAGTCCGTGGTTACAAGTGAATATATTGCAGAACAATTAATCTATTAAGAGCGATCTTTAAGAGTGTGCCTCCCCAGTACTTGCCTTAAATAGCCCAGTTTAGCTAATCAAAAGAGGGACTGCACCGTCTTTGAAAATGTCCATTTTTCCTCCAGTTTTTAGTGGATCTGGTCGTTTTGTCTGGTGGTGGATAGGCTGAGCATTATCCTTTAGATGGGTTAGTGACCATGCGAGATTTTTGCAAAGAATGTTCGCCTCATATAAAAAATCAGCCTCTTATTAAAATGAGTGAAGCTCAGAACGAATATTACTTTAATACTTTATTTGCGCTTAATGTTTCATTTTTAGAATACTCAAAGTCGAGCGATTTCCCTTTCAGTCACAAAAGTTTGTAAGTATTATTTAATGTACCTACCCTTAATTGGCCAGTACTAAGTCTCAGTTCCACGAAATACTTCAAGATGATTTAAATGTTCTCTTTCTATACATAATTATTTTAAATACATGATCACTTTTTCATGCAATGGATGTCAGAAATTCATTTATTATTGCTGGAATAAGCAAAAATTGGAAAAAGCCATGCAAAAGCAGCCTCGGCATAAATAGTGTAGGGATACTGTAGGTTTCATGAGCTTTTTACTGGCTGTAGAAGTCAGGTATTCAAAATTAATGTTTCCCGGTTATATTCACCTATGGGATTTTGTCCAATTTTCTTAAGCTCCATTTTTTTCGTTAAATGTATTATTTTAAATATGAATTTTTCTTTGATTTTTCAATCCAGAATATGTTATCCTATCTCAATCAAACCAATAGTGTTTGTAAATATGTGTACCACCAATTACGTTACAAAAGATACTGTACAAAGCTTTCATTTTAACTCCCATCTTCATTAAATTTCCAATTACTGAAAATAAATTAAATCTTAATCATTTCCTCATTAATTCAACAGCTTTACTTCATCACAATATTGAGCTAAAAACATTATCACAAATATTCTCGCTTCTCTACATTAGTATTTACCAGGAGTGCACACAAATTTTATCCCACATATTTTTAAACATTAATTATATTTCGCTATCTTTTCTCAAGGGAGCATAGCGAGAAAATATACCCCCCATGATTAAGTTGAAATTCTACCATAAGAGCTTTCCCAGGAAGACTCTTCCTGAATCTTTGTGGTATCTTAATTTACATCTCCTAACTCGTCGTAGTTTACTGCATAAAGTGCTTTTTAATGATATGCATTTTGATGACTTTGCAAAAATTGGATTAAATATTTTTGTCGATAGTTTATGAAATTACTTCCAAATTTAGCTTAGATTCCAAAAGTACTTGAGGAAAGATGATTTTGCTTGTAAGACGGAATGTTTTTAATTTTTTAGAGTGGCGATGTGAATTCCCTAGACGTTAAATTTGTTTTTATAATTAATTAGATTAAAACTGATAAATCGAGTAATACGCAAGTAATAATAAATCGAGATAGATTGAAATTCTTGGTGTTCTATGTAAATATAATAAATTACATCTGAGTAAGTTTAATAGCTTACTCTTGCTGTGAAAATTATTATGCTGGGTTTTTTTTTTTTTTTTGAGTCCATTTCTTTAAACCTGAACAGCTACACCACGGAATTGAAATTATAATCTTATCTTTCTGCCTCTGCCATGTTTATCACTATCACACAATTATTCCATTATGTTTTGGATGTTTTACATGCCAAACTCTTTATGTTTTCATATGGATATGTCTGCCTACTTAAAGTATCGGGAATCCAATAGAGATCGAAGAACATTTAAGAGTAAATTTATCTTTTAAATCTATCTCATGAATAATATTTGAATTAAGTAAATATTATATACAACTTCTAGTACAAAAACTTCCTATATGGAGACGTTTCTTGAGGAATCGTTTTTACGTATGTGTATGAGATAGACAGGACATATTCCGGTAGAAATAAATACTATTTACGTTATCCAGTCCCAATACTTGCGTTGGCTTTGTCACTTCGTCGTTTATTTTGGGCCCATTAATATTGCAAATAATATTTAAACACAGAATTCTTTCGGAAACGCCGAGCAGTACTCCAACAACATTGGATAATTGCGAGCGTAATTTGATCTGCCCATAACAATGGCATGTCCATTTAGACAATTCGTTCAACTGACAAATGTTAACATCCAATTGCAATGTTGCATGATAGAACTCTTCCAATCTAGGAACCAATTAAACTGATTTAGAACGCAGTCTTACTGTAATAGAGCGTGGTATTTCTCTTCATGGTAGGAACCTAATAGCTGTAAGAAGTACTTTCACAGTGTTTCTGGACACATTTCAGCTTGTATGGATAAACGCAAACATCCAAACATTTAACCCTTTGAGGCACAACCCTTTCCCAATGCTGAAAAAAGGGCAGCCGTTGCCGTCGCTCGACTTAACTATCAGCAAGATGGCGGACGGTCGAAACGTTCACCATGTGCCCCAGATCTAGAGGCCCTTTTTTGACGCAGCGAATAAAGTAGAAGTGGACGTTTTTTTTTTCCCCGCAGCTGTACATTATGTACAACATTGAAGAAATGCTAACAATAGCTTTGTAAAAACACAAAAATTACAAAAGTTTTGGTAGTACACCATTATTCCATGTATTCTCTTAATTTTGCGATTTAATCATTTGTATGTGTAAAACAAAAATCCCTCATGGGTTATTTGATGCTTAGAAAAAACCTGTTTTAAAAAAATTATTTCTCACTTTGTCTAATAGAAAAAGTAAAACAAAGAGAATAGTACAAACGCGTAATACCTTTAAAATTATTGAGATGCATACGCATCAGAATACTATTGAAATATAAAAAAATGTACAAAAGATGTTTTAAAATAATTGTTTTGACTTGCATTTCCTATAAAACGAAAAAAAAACCTCCAAATGGTTTGGTTATTTATTATTCTGTTTCCGTTTTTTATTTCAACATGTTACACTGTGATCCAGGTAATATTTCTTGTGAAGTCTACAATATACAGCTTTAACGAAAACCGCACTTCCAATTTCAAGGTTCTAGTATTATCCTCTGTTCTTAATGTATTATCCCTAGAAAAGGGACAGATATGTACACACACATGATTAGTGGTTTTCCATGGCATACTTTTTTAAATCAAGAACAGGTGTTATAAGAAAAAGAAAAGAGTGATGAATTACTAAGTTATAAAAAGGAATCTTTAAACTTAGAAAAAATTTACTGCATACATTTTCTTTATCAGGTGTCCAACTTTGAAGTATTTTTTGTAGGTAAAGTATAAATATAAGTTGAGTTAAATTGTTACATAGTACTAGTGTCTTCATGGCACTCGTTTTGAAATAACTTTCTTATAAGTTACAAATATAGCCATCTTCAATTTGCAATCACATTTGCTCAGATTTCAAATGCGGATTTTTCTTTTAAAATTTTTTGTTAAAAATTGACACATTTTTTTTTTCAGTTGAATGCATTTTCAAGTAATGTCAATCCAAGGTTATTTTTTTTTCGAACTGAGGCAATAGAAGCAAATCTCTAGAGTTTCATTTATATGATTAGAGTTAAATGTATCCTGAAATTAATGATTCTACACGTAGTGACTTTTTAAACTCTACCTATCATTTATTAATACTGTTACTCTTAACTACATGCTGCTTATTAGAAATTTTCTCATGAAAGCATGTTTATTTCTATCCTGACACCAAATTGTATACCTCGTTCTAAAATTAAGGTAGGTATTTGAAGTGTTTTATACTGCGACTAACTGCGTTGCCCAGATACATTAGGTGTAAAAAGTATTAGGGTATAAAAATTTCCAGCTGTTGTCAATCACTGATGCACTCATCGGTTTTGTTTCTCATAAATACCCGTTTTTATAGTATACACGCATTTTTCCCATTTCTAACACGGCATAATTTTGCTATGTATATTTACCAAAGCACTTTAAGTGAAGTATGAAATAGTTAACCTTTTTAAAAAATAATTATGAGTTATCGATTTAAAGATAAAATTTTAAACAAAATTATTGTTAAGACAATAAATGTATTAATTATACAAAATTGCGAATATATTTTACGTTACGACTGTGCTGAAATCGCTGTCTTTACGGTAAAGCAGGGCCATCTGTTGGCACCTGAATAAAAATCGCTAAAACAGTAATTCATTTTTCCCCCTGGAATAAAACAATCTTACATCACAGCTAACTAAACATTAAGTAATTCTACGTCGCGTTAATATATCCCGCGTTAGTTTCAACAGAAAAGACTGTAACAGAACTTTTTTTTTCTTGAAGATTCTGTTTTGTCACAAGTAGTTATGATCACATTTTGGGAAAATGTTCTCTTCTTCCCTCGCGAAGAGCGGGTACACAACTATTTAACTATAAAATAAAACGGTTCTCCACATCATGTAGTATCTAAGGTGGTATAACTTAAATCTAAAAAAGAGTATGATGTAGAAATGAGATATTTTGGAAGTTAGGAATTTTTGCTGCAAACCGTCACGCTTTTCTTTTTCTGATCGCGAATGACACCGACATAGTTTTTGTGTCATAATATTAACAATGGTCTCAGGTCAGTACTTACACTAACTTTACGAATAATTAATGAGTAACTTTACGCCAAGAGTCAAATCATTTTGCTTATTTTTTAGATTCCAAATCACTGGAATCAATTCGAATTATAGATGTAAGAAAAAGTTTCGTTCCCTACCGTGCAGAGAACGGGTACGCAGCTAGTAATAAAATAAACGCGTGCTAATCCAGACTAATCCAAATTTTATCCAATTCCGTCCAGTCGTATCAGCATGGCAGAGTAACAAATATCCAAACTGGCAAACTTTTGCATTTATAGGATTACTAAAATTGCAAATTTAAAGAAATTTTTTATTATATTTTAATATCAAAATGGTTTTGAACGACTCTAAGTTATATATGTTGTATTTCACTAATACGGAAAACTGCACTGAATATATAAGTGAGCTTGATAGCCAACGCTCTGAGTGGGCAAAATACGTTATTAGAACTGTGTTTTAAGATGAGGTCGCACGCCGTCTACACAATCCGGGTTTTTTTTTTCCAACGAGAACTCAACTTTTTTTTCAACGAGAACTTTTTTTTGTTTAACGAGAACGTGTATCGCTGTTCAGATTTGGACGGGCGCATGACAATTTTGGTATTTTTCGCATATAATTACAACTGCATTGCTAAGTGAAGATTGACTGCACGTGGTTTGTCTGTGGATAGCGAGAGGTTCGTTGAAATGTATAATTATAACGAACATTGCACGAGGAGCTAAACACAGTTCAGCTAAATTTGATTTGAAGTGTATAAGCACAATTTCTGTTGTCGGAAAATGTTTTTCGGAAAGAGATTTCATTATTCATATGCGGAATCGTGTAAAATATTGTTTAAATAAACATTTCCTTTGTTGTTTGTTTTGAAATGACAATCCAAGGTTATTCTAATTATGTAAAATAAAGTGTCCCATGTATTTAAATGATTGCATTAATGTTTTCTACTAAAACGTGTGTACACTCATTAAATATATTCTAATTAGACTTACGCTGAACTTAGGTTTTCATTTTATGTAAAATGTTTTTGCTGTATTATCATATGTTATTCAAGTATAAGGTTTTATATCATGACAAGAAAATTTTATAAAGATAAGAAAATACCATAACAAGTACCAAAACATCTGCAACTTTATATCAATGTTTAAATAATACTTTGTCCGGATTATGTGATATATATAGAATATAAGATGACTTATTTCATTGCCCGCATAATACATCAAGTAATGTATTTTTCCAAACAAATACTTTCATTTAGTTTTCGGAACAAGATTAGATTGGCGTTATCTAAAGACAAACTTTCGCAGGTGATATAACATGCTCGCAGTCCTATCGCACTACGAACTGTACTTTAGCCTTGCCACATCCATAGTAGATAACACAGTTGGACCTGTAATTAATCGGTGGTGATGGATTTTTTGAGACTCCGATATCGCACGCTATCTAGAAAACCGTTATTTAAACGGCAGTCTACTGATAAAATCATTAGGATGTAATTATATACACCAATGGAAGTATTTGCCTGTGTGCTGATGGAACGAAATAGGGACAGATCAGATAGTTGAATGAAAGTTTTTAAAAATATAGTTGCTCTTACTTTTATTAAACACTTTTGTATCTATAATATTTATATACAGTTTTGTTAAGTATTTCAGGCATAGCTTTTGAGTACTTGGTTCTTTTCTAAAAGAAAGTATTTGCCTGCGTGCTGATGGAACGAAATAGGGACAGATCAGATAGTTGAATAAACGGTTTTAAAAATATAGTTGCTCTTACTTTATTATTAAACACTTTTGTATCTAATAATATTTATATACAGTTAAGTATTTCAGCCATAGCTTTTGACTACTTGGTTCTTTTCTAAAAGGAAGTATTTGCCTGTGTGCTGATGGAACGAAATAAGGACAGATCAGATAGTTGAATAAAAGGTTTTAAAAATATAGTTGTTCTTACTTTATTATTAAACACTTTTGTAGATATAATATTTATATACAGTTTTGTTAAGTATTTCAGGCATAGCTTTTGAGTACTTGGTTCTTTTCTAAAACTAAGGACAGTTATCAGAATGAAACAGAAACTTTCACAAAAACAAATATTATGTGTGTTACTAAACATTATTTCTACGACTACTAAATTGTTTTTATGCAGATACTTCAATAACGTACCCTTTTGCATTTGGGCTTTTCAGTCTGTAGAGTTTAGTTTTTGTAGATAAATGTAATGTTGTTCAAATCTCTCTTTAAAAAAAGTACACATGCTGTTTTAACTGATGTACAAACAAAATAATAGTATCGTTTTACTTCGGTACATGATTCCTTTTACTCTCTAAATTGAATTTGTCATAGGTATTTCATACTTCATGCTATCAGTTTTTGTTTTCGCATGCACCGCGTATATGACTGGCACTCAACAAAACTTTGTTTAACAATTCTTAAGTTTTTTTTTATTTCGTGGTTTTTTTTTAATTTTCAAAAATCGTAATTTTTCGCTCATATTGTCTATTATTCCTCGAACTGATGAATCATTAACGGAAATATATTAAACGCAATTTTCGGTTCCTATACATTTCTAATAATATTGAAAAAATATTGTAGCCATGTAGATTGATGTTATTACTACGACAACTTTTATGATTTAGATAACTTAAAGGCATCCGAACCAGACTTTAATGATAAGAAATCTTGTTTTTAAAATAATAGCTTTGGTGGAGAAGTAAATTCGCATAATGATATTATTTGTAATTCAAGCTTAATTTTATACTTAATACTTATTTCTATACTTAATAAAAGTGGCTGCAATATTTGAGGGAGATATAAATTATTTTTAGGGTATAAAATGCCTGTTAACCATTTATTTGGCTTGTTTGTTAAAAAGAAAATATTTTTCACTAAACTTAATTATTTAAAACTTCAAAACATTTTGAAAAACTACGATATGTTTAGTAGAAGTCAGTATTAAGCATATTTTTAAGTTTTGCATAAGAGAGGAGAAAGAAATTGTTATTTTGCTTCTGAAGTTGTGCTTGTGAAGTAACTTCACCTTTTGTTTGGATATAATCAGTCGTTTAAAACTGACATTTACCAGCCTATTTAAAACCTGGCATTTATAAAGAGATGTGTTTCTTAGGAGTTTAGTCTGTTAAAATTTTTATTTTTACTTAAGGTGTCTTTAAAAAAATTATATATATAAAGGCTTATCCCAACTTTCGATGGTTATGTTTCTAATAGTTTAAAAATATACCTTCTCATGTTCACTTTATTATTAAAAATATAGATACCACGTCAAATGGCTGTAGAGGAAAGGTAGGGCTACTTCGGGCGAAATTAACATTTTTACATATACAGCAGTTGGCATTAAACTAAACGTTAATATTTTTACAAAATATTTTAGGTGCGTAATATTTTAGGCGTACAATTCAACGGTTCTGTGAGGGTGCGCATTTTGCTCCATAAAAAGGAAGTCAGGATTTGCTGCACCTCTTAAAAAGACGTTTACGTTCAAGAACGATCTCTCTGCAGTACCGCTGTAATGTTAAGGGTTAAGGGTACCTCGCTTAAAGATGGGAAGCGATGTTCGCCATGTGTATATCGTCCATTCATACCATAATGACTAGGAGTACGGAAAACACTAGCAGCCATACAAGGGCGGCTCCAGACTGAATTCTCGGAGGGGGCCATCGAACTTTTTACTTAGGTCTATAAATTGTTCAAAATGCAAATTGAACGTGTGAATTCGTAAAGTATGCGAATCTAAAGTTATAAAACAAAATTTCGGAGGGGGCCATGGCCACTATGGCCCCCTCACTGGAGCCGCCCTTGAGCCATAATCACTTGTCACAATTAAGAGATTCGTTGGCAAACATAATGTTGAACCACTGGTACTAACCCCAACAAATATATTCCTTGCACCAACGCAATCTTTCTCGGCGATTGTATAGTTTAAATGGCTTCCGTTCATACAAACCAGTTTTGCTTTAACAAAAAACAATAAAAAGAAACGGTGTTTAAAAGTTGGACTAATTAAAACTTTGTAAAATAACACGCATAAAAGGTAGTTATCACTAAAGACACGAACTAGGCATCCGGGCGAAAAGTTTTCGTCCTCTCCTTCAGCTGAACTCTACTCACAGAATAGTGGTTAAGTACCTTTTATGTGCGCCATTTTACAATGTTTTAATAATTTCAGACATTGTTTTATCACCGAGAATATTTGAACCAGATATACGCGAACAAGTATCGGCTGTAAGGTCTGCATATTTATGACTGCGAATGACATTTCTGTTCCCTTTCGTCATTAAGTATACATGTCGATCCTGTTGATGTATCTTACCTTCATCGACCACCCGAAGGCTTTTATGTAGCTTTTCCACCCTCAGCGGGTTTTTTGGCAGTCCCGTTTCTGTGGCCACAGAAGTACATTGTCGAGCCGTCGATCCTCTTGATGTAGTTAACCTTCATCGACCACCAGGAGGTTTTTACGTAGCTTTTCCACCATCAGCGGCTTTTTTAAGGTGAGCTTTTTTGGCAGTCCCGTTTCTGTAGCCACAGAAGTACATTGTCGAGCCGTCGATCCTCTTGATGTAGTTAACCTTCATCGACCACCAGGAGGTTTTTACGTAGCTTTTCCACCATCAGCGGCTTTTTTAAGGTGAGCTTTTTTGGCAGTCCCGTTGCTGTGGCCACAGAAGTACACTGTTGAGCCGTCCAACCGTTTATTCACAATTGTAATCACTCGCGTATTCTTTTGCAGATATTTTGCACTTAACCACTTCCTGGCTTATCCCGAGCTCAGCTCGGGCAGGCTAGCTAATGTCGTTCTACGCGGAATTCTGCAAAAATAAGTTCAACAACATACGGTTCTACTTTAATCAAATACCCAACTGCAATGAGCTTTCGAATGAATAAAGGAATTTCTTACACTGCTTTTTATGCATGTAATAGATCCTGCCGTACTGCAGAGTATACCTTTAATTTTATTATGACTGGCCACCAGCTAGCAATTGTTGAGAACTGAAGGTTTATACATTGAACCTATAAACAAGCTTTTTAATATTTTGTCCTGCAATTTTGAGAAAAATCCACAAGAAAGATTTGATTATTGATCTTTTTTGGTGTATTCGTGCTCTTAAGTTTTTATTTTTTTTTTCACTCCTCTATTCCATTATTGATTACTAAATTTTAGTAGTATCTGCTTTAGTTTATAAAAGAGATATCCTTATTTCACAACTGTGTTGATGACAATCGAAAATTATTTTCTGCGGAGGAAGTGTGAATTGTTTTGGAAACGAAAGAAATTGCTTCGTCTTCACTTAAAAGATGATGGTTTTATGCAAAGATGCTTTCAGAATAGCAATGGAAAATGCAACAGATTGCTAAAACGTATAGAAACACGTACATTGATTTTGAGCATATGAAAATGAAAATCTACGCAAATGTTTTTGATACTTCATATGGGAAATAGGATCTTTTCTTGTTACAATTTCCGTCTTATCAAATTGAAGAATGTGTCTCTTAATAAAGATGAGGAAATAGAATCAAAACGCATTGCTAAAATAAATTTCTGGGTTTGAAATCATGTCGTTTTTATGCTTTTAGATTATAAAAAAGATATGTATCGTAAAACTATTTCTCCGTATACGTTTCTCATAAACATCAATTAAGTACGCATGATTTCTTTTGGTGTATTTCGCACTCTGTTAGGATTCACTGTTAGTGTAGATTCACTGTCCGACATTATGTGAAGTCATCTGTAATCGAAATGCTACAGGACAATTGCATATGAACATGGACATGACCGTCAAAAAAAATTATTTTTTAATAAATTGTGCGAGAAATTATTCCGAATTCTTGTCCGCTGTGTTGACAATAGTTTATTTTGTGTGAAAGTTTTTTTTTACCAGAATGGCAACACTTCAAACTCAGACATCTACGTTGTGTACGTATGCTGCATGAGTTACCTAGTTGTGTAGAATGAGTTACCATACACTTAGTATATTTTAATTCAATAACCAACTTTATATACAAAACTAAATGATGCTTTCTGATAAGAAAGGAACATACAAACTCTCATAAAGATTATAGCACTTAAGAGGTAGAATTTTAGCAGAAATGCAATTCTGAAATATGGGCAGAAAAGTCAGTCTTTTTTTTCAGCATGGAGTTATCAAGCAATTTTAATTAATATTTTTGAAAATTGTAAGTTGTAAGTAAAAAGTTGTAAGATTTTTAATGATTTATTAAAAAAGAAACAATTTGTAATCAGCATGAAAATTTTCGAAAGAAAATAAATATTTTTACTCCATTTTAAAAATGAGATTTTTTTTTTTTAATGTAGCATGAGTTACTATGGAATCACTCTACACGATAAAATATTTCTTAGTTCAAACTTTTCAATCTTAGTTTCTCGTATGGATTACTGTATTTATCTTCTGTAGATTTGAGACTTTTCCGTTGTTCATCTTGTTGTAAATGACAATAGAGAAACATTTTCTGAGGATAAGGCTCAAATCTCTCTCGAAATGAAAATAAATGTTCCATCTTCACTGATTTTAATGTTTTCTCCGCTTCTGTTTGACTTCTTGTAAACTTGAGAGGGTTACAAAAAAGTCTGTACACTATTATGTCACATTTAAGTTTGTTTTTTACAAGAATATTTATACATTTGCGTCTCTTATTTAGGAATCTTACAAAATGCCATAATTTGTGACTCTGAGACAGTAGTATTCAGTTTTATTTACTAAATGCGCAATAAAAATTTACGTTATTGGGTTTATCACGTATGTTTGTAGAGGAAAAAAAGCTTTAGGATATTTGAAAAGTTGTTCTGTAGTGATTATTGTTTATAAAATGATTAGTGTGAAATAGCATTTGGATGATTTAAAAGCGTTATGATAACGTTCATGTTTAAATGTTACGCTAAGTTTATACGAATACTTAGAATTCAGAAGGGAGGGGTGGGGATGGATTATGACCAAATTTTTGTGTACAGTTACGTAGAAAACCTGAAACTAATTCATTTTTGCGTTGCTTGGATCTGCTGTTGTTTTTGGTCAAGTTTTATATTTACTAGTTAAGCAGTAATTCTCATCGATAGTCAAATTGATTTGTTTCCAGATTTTCGAGGAGAAAAAAAAAAAATGTTTCCCTTTCTAAGCATCTTACTGGAGTTCATTTGGAATTTAAATGCTTTCAAGTGTATATAGTGCTGAAATAAATATAACACCAAAAATAATGCAGTGTGAAAATAGTGCCTGACAATTTATCAAAGGTAATACTATTCATAACTTTTCGTAGGAAATTTTAAAAGAAATGTTTTATTTAGCAAGTTGGAAAAAGTTGATTATGTATGTAGCAGTAATTAAAGGCTTTCTCGGGTTAAATATATGATATTAAAGTCTAAGGTTTGATGCTTTTCTCGAGTGAACGAGAATAATGCCTTGGTTTTAGTACTTCTGCGAATACAAATTTTTGAACTCAAAAGTTGTGCTCAACTAAATAGAATTATCTTTCATCGCTGTATGGCACTAGTCCATATCTATACATGCATGTAACTATAATGCTTAAGGCATTGTCTTGTTTCTAAACAATACTTCTAAACATTCTCTAATAGTAATGTCTTACTCTTGATCTTTTGTCTGAAATATAACAGATTGCTGCATGTTGTGACATGTTCTCATACTTTCACAGCTGTCCAACATTCTGTAGGATGTTATTTACCAGCAGTGATAGTAAGAAGTTCTTCCAATGGCATAGTTGTCATGACGTACCGGGTAGTTAGGCATAACCCTAATAGCACAACTAGTTCAAAAAACGTTAGAATTACGTTGGAAACACGTTTTTTGACGTTAAAAAACGTGTTTTAAACGTCTTTTGGACTAATTGTGCTACTAGGAAACTTTATTTAAACAAAGTTTTAAACTTCAGTTTAAAAGTCGACCACCGATTTGAAAAATACTCTTGCACTTGGTGATGATTGTGTACGTATTGCGATTGCATTCAAGTTTTACAGAGGGGGGGGAAATTTACTTTGAAAAAATTCTATAAATAAAACCGTATTACTAAACTTTCCTACTAGCCTTCGTGTCTGTGGCATTGCTAAATTTCAGCAGTGTGAATGTCAAATGGATCCCAACTTAACGCAGCGGCACATGTCAGTAAAATTTGTAACTTAATCGAATATGTAAGTTAAAATCAACATTAATAGGAATGAAGATTTTTTGTTACTTAATTTAATTATTCAATTTATTATTTCGGGCTTTTCCTCCTGAAACATTCAATATAAGTTAATGTATCTTAAAAGGGTTTTACGCTTTTCCATATTTTTATTTATTCTCGAGTTCACCAGCTTTGCAGTTCTTTCAAAAATGTCGTTGGCCTGATCTGCGATTCTGCTTTATTTTTATTTTCTAAAAGATTTACGTATTTCTGAGCAGCATTGTTTTTCTTCTCAAGCTCCAGCTAGTTTGTTTTTGCAATGTTATTTTCAAAAAGATGCGAAATACGTTGCTGTGTAAATAAGTTAAAACTTATTTATATGTTATTCTTTGACAGGAGAAGCGACAGGCTTTACAGTTGTCTCAAATTGAATTTTCCGAGATAATTAAATAATGCATGCTGCAGCATGCTTTCATCTTTTGTTCAATTTGTGCCTTTCTATTTTTAAAGAGATGAAATTTTCTCTAGTCTTCTAGAAAAGTTTTCTTTATCAAATAATTTAGCTATCGCCTAGGGCAACAAGATCAATTTCTCCCAAAAAAGCTGAGAGAATGGAGTACATAGATTGTCACAAATTAATTCGATTAAAAACACAGCACAATAAATTGGTTCGAAACAAATCATTTGGTGATTTTCCATCGGATCATTTAATTAATTAATTCTTTATTTCGCCAAAAATGTCTGACGATATATCCTTTTAATTGAGTATGAGACAATCGTAAATTTCATCTTTTGGCAGCTATTCAGACAGAATAGAGGTATTATTCGAGCAGTTAACTCAAAAATAAGCCTGAGTTGCTTTTAACAATTGTATGGGATCGAGAACATGCTTTTTAAAAATCTTTTATGAACTAAATATAAATCTGGTGACTAGATGAGTAATTATGGTAGATGTATTAGAAATTCTCTACACTTTAATTGTGTTTGAAATCGTGGTCGCAATACTCTTCTGCATGAATAATTATAGCGTTATGAAATCCGTTGCATTCATTTGCATAAAAAAGCTCAAGTAGCGTTTGAGTCTTATTGATTTTGATTACGTTTTTATTTATTTTTTTCTTACTTAAACATAGCTATGAAAATACGAGCTTCGTATTTAGCAAGTGTTATCGACTGAAAAATACAACAAATTTAAAATGCTTTCAACTTATTTTGTTTTTTTTCATGTTTCGTAAAATGATTAGGAACGTTATATTAGAAATTTTTTTTTCTAATTTTGTTTCATAAAAATGATATTTAAAATATTACGTTATGCGTATTATATTGATTATAAAGTGAATGGAGTGCTTATGTATTAAAAAGGCAGTTTCATATTGATATCACACGTAATTGACTTTAAACTACTGTACAAAAGATTATTTAGAAATTTTAATACACTTTTAGGTGTATTTACCGGTATATATTTAAAAAATTATACATAAAAAATGGAATAATAGTATTATTTATTAAGCTTCGTTTCGTTTTGCATTATGATGATATGACTAAAATCATTCTGTTAATTATATTGGGTTGGCAACAAAGTAATTGCGTTTTTCCGTATGTCAATATTTCTCCTGGCCAAAACTACTGAAGTTAATTATGCGAAATTTGGCACGTACGTGAGTTTTTCAACATAGGTGCTAGATCAGAGTGCATTTTCCAAAATTCGTAATCTTAGGGGGGGGGGTAAGGGGCCAAAAAGTTCTTTTCACATATCCCGCGTGATCTCAAATAAAAATAGAGATATCCGTGAAATTCTTTCTGTAAAATACAGCAGTCGCGAATACCTAAAAATTAATTTCAGGACATTTTTAATAGTGTCCTCTAAGGAGGATAGAAGCGAAAAAAGGGGGAGGGTGGCCATCTTTTATGGACGAAAAAAAATACTGCCAGTGAAATTCTTACTTTAAAATGTAACAAATATGAATCGTATGTTCAGGCACAGCTTACCTTTAATTAAAAACTTGTAGTAAACTTATTTGCTTGAATTTTATACAAGAAAACGCAATTACTTTGTTGCCAACCCAATATAATATATTCTTATTAGTTTAAAATGATACTGGCACAATTTTACACTATATTCAGAAAAAATACCATTAAAAAAAACTATAATTTACATCATTTATACTACGTACCGACGGCCGTATATGGCTCTTTAACCATTTGATGCCGATCCTCCCAGTAGCGAAAGCGATCAATGATGATACAAGCGCCCAGCAGATCCGCAGATGTTCGGCGTCCAATCTTGCCTGGGTACACAATGGGCAAGTCTCATCAGTGTCTAAGCCGATATGGTAACTGTGGATTTTCAGGCAATCAGGGCATGTACTCATTTGGAAACAGGCGACAGCCTCAGCTCGGTCTTGGTAACGTGGGATTGCTCTATAACAGCAACATTCTCACTTTTGCCAAGCTTAGGTCCATGAGGACCTTCGGTGGGGCGTTGTTGGTAGTGGTAGTGATCAAGTCCTGGGCTCTGCTGAGTGTGATACCTAATTCCGGTTGGTCCGTCTGAGTTCCTTGCTAGGTTTTTATGTCAGCTTTTCCTTTGCCAGGGATTCCCACTTGCAGCATCACTAGAAGTTCGTGGGACGGCAATCGATGAACCAAATTTGGCGTTACCCACGGTGCACAACAAGGGGGCTTGTTACGTCACACCTCTAAAAATATCAGTAATGTCCTTTTTCACAGTAGTTTTGCCAGGCTTAGTTTTCGGTGAAATCTAAATGAGGCGAACCACTAATCCTAGATAAATAATGCAGGACCATGATAAAATAGTTGATTAAACAGGAGTGAAACTTGAACAATTATGATAATTCTAGTAAAAAACTAATTTACTTTAAAAGTAAAACATTACTCTTAAATGCTAATTTTAGTTGAAATTATTGCTAATTTTTGAAAGAATTTTTCGTACTCGTTTGGGTATCATGACATTTAAATACAAAAGTTCACTAACTAAGTATACGAACACACCTTTTTGGAATATTTCTCTACGTAGGAATATATCGTATAAAATGAAAATTCAAGTAACAATGTCCTTAAGCTTATAAAGTTTAACCTTATAAGACTTGGATGATCTGCGAGTAAAATTTTAGAATTGTTGCACTCTGGTCTGTTGAGTCGCTTCCGTCACGGTATATGTTATCTTCAACAATAGAATTAAAGTTACATCATTAAAAGTACTGAATCATAAAATACACATGAAAAAGAAACACATGGTCAGTTTTGAGTACGTAATTACCTCTGTCGCTCGTTTTTACGAACTTGTGGGGACCGCTGAAATAGTTCATGAAATCCAAAGATCTAATAAGATAAGTATAAAATATTGTATTAAGCCTGCGTAATTTATTTGGAATCAACTTTACTTCATAAAATCTCAACTGTTTGTAAAAGCGATCGTCGACTCTAGTTGGTAGTCATGCTTATTTTTAGTGGTGAAATTGAAGACATATGGCTCTAATTATAAGATGTACATTTCTTTACCAGAAAGCAATTGGCAATTTGAGGAGGAAATTTTCACACTGAATGGCTTTGAATATGAAGTTTCAAAACAATTGGCACGTATGGGCAGGACAGGAAAAATGCTACCGATGACATGGACGAACGAGGTTTTCTCAAACCACGCTCCTCTAAAATTTCTTGTTGCTTTAGCCTCCAGTTCAGTTGACTTAAATTTACGAAAGGTGATCTGCCAAAAAACTGGAAGTGCTTCACCAGAGAAAAAGTTTGGAAAACTACACAGGGAAAGCTTTAAGAAGCCATTAATTTTAGAAGCGCAGCATTGCTCTAAACTTAAAAGGAGATTTATAGAGTAAATAAAAAAAAACCCTGACTTTTTGGTTAAATACGTGTTCATTGATTGATGTTTTGATAAATTTTGAGGATGTGGCGTGAATTCCACTCCAATGACGAACAGTCGCAGTCGTTTTACGAATCGTTAAGCAGTTGCGATCGCAAAATGCATTGACTAAGAAATTCCACCGAAATAACGAAAATCGGTCACTTTTTTAACTCATCACAGTGGTTCTGGATTATATAAGATAGATGTGGTGAAGAGCTCAAAGCATGCAAATAATTTTTACTAACCATAACTACGCCAGCCTGCTACTGCAAAAAGCGAGGAGAAGTTATTCCTTATAATTTAACTATGCTCCTAAAATTTTAGTTTCATTTTTATCTAATAAATTAACTTTCACGTTGTGTTGATTTTTAAAAGTAACAAATTACTTCAAGACATTCCTTCTGACATATTACACCTTTAGTGAGCTTTTGATGGGTGTTTAAAAAGTCCACAATCATGCTTAATGCAAATCATAGCATTATTTTTATCCGTAACTTGATGTTTTTGAACGAGAAATGTTAAACTTATGAATTTGTTCAGCATTTTTTACACTTTTAAATTTAAATAACATCGTAATTTTTAATACATGTTATATTGTAAAGTGAATGCAATGCATTTAAAAAAGTATACTGTTGAAGGTGGAGTCACTTGTCCAGAAAAAGAATGATGGATTAAGACGGCTGTTTTCGAAGAAGTGGGGAAGATTGAGGGGCTAGATTGATTTTAATTATGCGTGTACAGCCATGAAATTCAGAAATCAGCACTTTATGTCACGTTTAATACTATGAACCTATTGAAACTGAATTGTTTAATGCATCCAATATAATAGGCAAGATCTGAATGTTTAACACACCCAAACTTTTGAATTTTATTTTACCGAAATAAGTTATAAACTATGCGTTATAGTAAACTTCTTGATTTTTTTCCCTTTATAAAGGCAAATTTTAACTTTTCAATATTACTTTATTTAAAATTCATCATTAGGAAAATATCTACTGAAAGAATAAATATTATACACGTAAAATGTTTAATAAACGATTAATTTTATTAAAGATGTACTACAATTTTTTTTAATAATTAAAACTAAAATCAACAATAATATTTAAATGTACGTAGTCACATTTCTGAAATCTATTTCTATTTATTAAAGGAATTTCAGGTCCTTTTCTGTCACTTAATTCTGTCTCGAGCAAGCACAAGTAATGGAGGAAATTCTACGCGAAATTGAGTCTAAACTTTTGTATTACAGGTATAAAACGCATTACAAAAATTGTGTACATTATAAAGTAAATCTCTTGAAGTATTATGTATTAACGAAAGTCGTAGGATGAGGTTCAAGTAATTCTTGTGGTTTAATATTACTTTTATTTTATTTTTTATTCCTTTGCTTGAGATATTCACATTATTTTTTGTTTCAATAAAAAACAGTAACTTTTCAAGTGAAGCTACTGCAATACGTACAAAGATTTCTTCACATGAGGTATGGAAAAACGATTTTTTAATGAGGAAATGACTGCTAAACAAAACTTTTGCAGTAGCTTCCATGGATCATATTGCGGAGCTGTAATGCCAAAACATTTTAGTTTTCGATTGTTGTCTATACCGGGACTCTGATCAGTGCCATATTACCGGCAGGCAAACGGGGCAACTGCCCAGGGCCCACAAAATTTAGGGCCCAAAAATCTTACAGCTTACACTTTTATAATTTTACAATAAAATTATAAAGGATAAAAATATTTCAAAAGTTAAATGATTTTTTAATTATAAAGTATGAACAATGAAAATATCAGGTTGTAACGCAAGTTTTCCCGCCAGATTTGCTTGAGTCAGCTCACGCGGTACCCAACTATTGACCTAATATGTCAAGTTTTTATGCTTAGTGCGACTCATGAACATGGCACTAAAGTCTAACTCTTTTAGCTAGCTCTCGAGTGGATGAATATTTTATCTTCTTCCACACATTGTCGTAGGCGGGACTCATCAGCATCAATAGGCCGGTCAAAGCGCTCTGCTTCTTTAATGTCCTGGTCCTCGTTTTTGAACTTTCGGTACCCAATCTTCACAGTGTCATGATTCAACAGTAGTACCTTAAGCAGTATACATGATTCAGTGTCATTGTGTAGCTGACTTTTTGCGACAGAACTGAGAGTAAAGGATGGATCCATCTGGTAGCGGGGTAGTTCCATTTCAGACACCTTATACTTAATCATAACGATATTGTTTTACAGATTTCACAACACAGTTCTCTAAAACAAGTCTTTTCTTTCAAATAACAAAAATCGTTTTACAAAATATTGACAAAGATACCAACGGGAACTGCTTGTGCATGCAATACTTGGAGTGGCGGAAAACTTTCGTTACAACCTAATAATTCAAATTTATATTCGTATAAATTTAAACTTATTTTCAATTCTTTGAAATTCTCTATACTCGATATAGCATACCAATGTGTAGGAAAATAACTAACCAAATTTTGTAAAGAGTATTTTTAATGCTAAAAAATAGCAAAATTTTTGAATTATTTGTTATTTTAAGAAATATTTACAAAAATGACTGTTTACAAAAAGTGTTTGTTGGTAGTTTGTTATAAAAAGTGTTTGTCCGTACATGTTAGCAACTGTGATATATAGGGATGGACGCGAGACGAAAAATAAGCGTCTCGCGTCTCGCAAAATAGCCTAAAAGCTTGTCTCGTCTCGCAAAAATCCCTATATCGTAATGCACAAAAATCCCTATATGGTAATGTTAAAAATGTGTGTCTCGTCTCGCAAAAAAGTCGTCTCGCGTCCATCCCTAGTGATATAGCATCTCGATGTAACGTTTCACTATCAGTTTTTTGGACATCATGTAACTATATTCGATTATTTGAGATTACTTAAAACAAAATTTGTGTTTGAAAGGGGCAAGATATCTAAAACTTTCAGTATAAACAAATCATAATCTGGGTTCTTTTTTTTTGGGGGGGGGGCAGGTCATTGCAAGGGGCCCAAATTTTTTTCTTTTGCCCAGGGCCCACATTTGTCTTGATCGGGCTCTGTCTCTGATGGCCATTCGTTTGAAAATCTGTTCCACTGAAACAGTGCAAGTGATTTAAATATCGCACTGCGAACAATAAATTCCCTTCGGCTTTTATCAATAAATGCAAATGATTATAAGTAATTAATTCCTGAAATAGAGTAACAAAGTCATCTGGTAATTTATCCAAACCACGCGTTATTCCTCCCGAACAACTGCTTGAACATCTAATGTGCCAGCATTCGGTAGAGTACCCTGCCTCTTATAATAAACGTGGAATACTTCATCTGCATTTATGTTAAAATGAAAACACAATTTTGTTCCTCGGCATTAATATTAGCGTCTCGGATTTTTATTTCACTTCCTTCGACATGCACGGACTCTCTCGAAAGGCAACAGCTTGGATGGTTGATTCCTTCATTCGTAATGGTTGCCTGGTGCGATCTTCCTCTTTTCTAGTTTTTGTCCGTTTTTACTCTTCATTTTTATTCTGACTATGGAAGGAATATGCGAATACGTAAGGAGGGAGCGCTTAGAAAGAAAAAAAAAAAGAAAGAAAACAAAGGAAAATTTCAAGAACTTATAGATTTTCGATAGAAATATCACGATGCATATGAAAACGTGTTTCAAGAAAAAGTACAGCATTTCCTAATCTGAAACTTCTCTGAAAAAATTGGATTTTTTTTTTTCTTTTCGTCTTCAAAGTAGTGCATTATTATGCCGTAAGGGTTAGTTTGAATCTGCTTCGGATTGGATATTTTTTTTTTCTTTTTCAGAATGTTTTAAGATTTTTTTTTTCATCCTTAAGAAGAAATCGGTTCAGACTTTTTAAGATTTTATGTAATCAGATAATGATTTAGAATTCATGTGTTCATTCCAGAAGCTACACAAAACCAATAACTGTTATTGAACGAGTGCTGCTTAGAATTCTCTAATTAAAATAATTTAAAATTTGTAAGAGATATATATATAAGTCTAGCAAGCGAAGTTTTTAAAAACTCTCTGTTCGTGTGATATGAAGTCAAACGTACCGTGGTACTTTACTTTATAATTGATAAGTCAGCTTTACTTGTAATTTCAAAACGACTCATTTTTCTCATGGTTTTGCAACTGCGTTGTGTCATCCAAATTTCATAGTCTTATGTGATTAGTAAAACGACTGAAATTCGAAAGAAAATCAAGATAGTTTTATCTGAAAAACGCTGTATATTTTTTTTTCACTGCATTAAATCACTTAGATAATAAAAACATTATATATTGATGTCCCTGTAATTTTCATATATTCATATATATACTAATTACATGTACGAAACTGGGAAGTGACATAAGATTTATTGTCACTATTTGGACTACTTCTATTTGCACTCATCAGACAAAAACTAAAATCAGTTACTTGGAGGTAAACGTGATCTTTTTTCAACCAATCTATGACCAACATATTGTTTCCATCTGAACATCAAATTCATCTTTAGTTAGACAAAGCATCAACCTTCAGATCAGTTATTAATCTAGCCAACCGCTACAATCATGAATGATGATTATGACCCGAAATTTTAAGATTCTGGACTCCAAAACCATCACAATAATTGTGTGATCTACCCCAAAATACTATGTTCGATACTTCCAACTAATTTGCAAGTTGATTGTGAAATTTTTATGCACTATTGTGATAAGAAAGTATCTAGTATACTTAATTTAAAACTGAGGTGGTTCTATATGCGATATCGTCTTCAAACTTTTATCGATCATTTTTACGACTTTTATAAACGTCTGACAACATTTCGGAAATCGTTACATTTTATCGGCTGATAATAAATTTATTTTTAATGAAATAAGAATTTTCATTCTGTAGATGTTATTGGGGAAGTATATACATTCAATTCAGTTTTCGAAATGAAACTTCCACTACCAAACAGTTGGTAATGTTGTAAAACCTTTTTAAAAACGGCTTTTTATTTTAACGCAAGAGTCTGTCAAAAGTCTGTCAAAAATCAACGTAATGTCGACTGTTTTCTTTGATTGTCATGTTGTGTATTATGAATTCCTACCAACTGCCGAGAAAATCAGTGAAAGCTAAGTGCTTCACGGCGTTTCCGTGAAGGAATTAGCCTAAAAAGACCCTAAATTCGGCGAGAAATCTCATAAGTCCTGTGCCTCACCATGGCACAGTGGTTATATGCCACTGAAAATGGTAGATGGCCCAAGTGTGAAGGTCCCGGGTTCGGGTCCCATCGCGCGGCCGTCGATCTAACGGTCTGACGTTAGATGACGTTTTTCTCCAGATGTAACGTGAATACGCGTTAGAACCCCTTAGAAAGTCCTCCTACCAAGGCACCCCCTTTGGCAGATCGCCCTAGAGTAGCGTTGCCGTAGTCACACACACACAACTCAAAAGACCTGCCCTATTATAATGGACTTTCGTGAGTTTTAACTAAACATTCAACAAATTCGGATCCACAATTTCCATATTCACCTGTTACGGCACCGTATGACTTTTTATTTCGAAAGTTGAAATTTTCGTTTCGTGCTCACTGTTTCGAGTCTGTTATTGAGGATGTTGGAAGAAACGCATGTAAGTCGGAGGAAATTAATTTGATGTCGGAAATGCAATAAATTTATTTCATATATATACATATTGTACCCTCCTCCCGGGTACTTTTTGATTACAGTAGTACTTTCATCATAGTTTTTGTCAGTTTTTCTCAAAAACTTGATGCGTATGATTGCAAAATGTCTCTCCAGTTTAATTGGATTAAACTTAATTCTTTTTTTTTTTACATTTTTAAACTGTCAGTGAATAATTTGAGTTGCCCATACGGAGTTTTGAATCGCATACTTAATGAGAAATGTTATTTATGAGGTTGATTTTGTTTATTATTTATCATTAAATCTTTGTTCTTTTACAGCATTATTAATGAGACAAAATTACGTTATTAATTTTAAAATATTGGATTTTTATGTTTTATGTATTTAATTAATAAATAGTACCATTTCATAAATCTCTACATCGTGGTTAAAATTGGCTTTATCATTAATAAAGCCAATAATTTCTTTTTTTCTGTCCAGGGGCAATTTTATTAGACCTGTTTTTAATGAGAAAATATTTTAAGTAATAAATTATCGAATCAATCGTTGTAAAATCCGTTTGATTGAGTTAATTTGATCTGAGAAGGAAGAAGTCATACGTTTTAAATGAAAATAGCCTTAATTTAGAAATCTTGTAGCTAATGCATTATCACGCCTTAAGGGTTGGCTCAAATTAGATTATGAATGAAAAATTTTGAAGAGTTTTTCTATTTGTTACTTCGTAATCTTCCATATTTTAAGTCTTTTTCAGCTAATTAAAAAGTAATAAAATATTCATCGGAGAATTTGGATTAATGTATGTATGATACAGACAGGCTTTTAATAAGGTTTTATTTAATTGAAGAGAATGCTTTTCTTAGTTTTAAAATACTTTTTACAAAATGTCCTTACTACTCTATAGGCATTTTTTAAATCAAAATGTCTAGAATTATTAGCAAATATCAATTTAATGTTAATATGTCTAATGTAAGAAAAGTCATTATTGACTTTTGAAATGCGTTACGGTAGTTAATTGGAAAATCACGATTTTTTCAAGAACCTCAACACGAGATTTTTTTTTTCAGGTTACAGTAAAATTCTATTTCCAAGTTTCACGCTTATTGCATGATATTCTTTTTTTTTAAATAAAATATCCACTTCTGAATCCTATTAAACAATTCCGCTGATCGCTGACACGTTTTGAAAATTTCGGTTGAACCACTCCAACAGAAAATTTTTACCGTCATGAATCCAAACAGATTGAAAAGTTAATATGTAAAAACGTAATAAAATTCACACCGGTGTTTCGATCGGCTTGAAATTTTCCATAATTATGTAGCATATGTATATATAAACAATCTGTACTTTTAAAAGCCTGGAAATCCACCCTTTCCAACTTTTAAAACAATTGTTCGCTAGTTTCAGTTCCATTTTATTTCCGAGAGTGAAAAAAAAGCTTTCCATTTGCGTGACAAAATTAAGTGTCGCAAGTAAAATAGACGTCGCATTGGAGTCGCGATTATCAGACTTTGAATTGAAAATTATGATTCCAATTTGCTTAAAATACTTTTTCTAGATTACCCAGTTTAACTTTTTTCCCACAAATAAAATGATTTTGTGGGACAGGATGTTCAAACCACAAGAAATCTTTCGAATGCGAAAGGTTTCCACATAGTATGCAATTCCGGTTTCGTTTTATAATAAGAATTGAATGTTAAGTTATTTATTTTAAGTGCACAGAGTTTAAATATACTAACTTTAGGCATATTTTTGTCAAATGTTTCATCTATCGCCATTTATAGTTGCGTCCACAACGGGCTTTATCTTCTAGTTTATAAATAAGCATTATACTCAGTAACAAATGATAAGCACTTGTTACTTTTGTTTTGTTATGTCAAACCTTAATCCAAGGAAAGTGATAAATATCAAAGCTACAGTATACTTTCCATCCTTTTTCCAAAACAAAGATTTTCACTTTTCAAACTAAGAAATGATTTTACAAGGTTTATACTTCCATTAAAAGGAAAGATTAAATCAATAACAGTACTTCTACTACATATGAATAAAATTTTACTCTTTCTGTGAAAATTATGGTATATTAACCCATTTGTGCCTGGATATTTTTGAGACTTTTTTCGATTTTTACTGATAGCAGAAATAATAGATAAATTTCTGATGTCAACTTCTTGAACAAGGGAGGATTTCTTTTAAAATCATTATGCATAAAAATCGAAATATCAACATCCTACTTGGTCATGTTAAAATATTTTGTAGAATTGAGGCTCAATACTCATGAATAAAGGCTAGGAAAAATAAATAACGTTTTCGATTAATAGCGAAAATGCCGTCCCAAAAAAGGGACACTAGGCATAAATGGGTTAATATAATGTATCTAGTACAGTGAAACCTCTCTGAGCGGCCACCCCACCGTACCGAGAATATTTGGCTGCTCTGACGCATATCCCTTATTTAAAATGAAATTAAAAACTTTTCTAAAGAGAAAATAGTACTTTATTTAATGTTTACTTACATGTTTTGAAAAAAAGGATACAATTTGTGTCTGTTTTTAAGTTTTTACTTTTCTCTGAAACAACCATTTTTTCAAGTTCGTTTTTTACTTTTAAATGCAGATCTCTAACTGATTTGTTTGTAACCGCTTCGGAATTTTCATCGATTTCCCGAAAGTTTAGCTTGCTTGCCATTACAAACATCGGGAAATCCCTCGTCAGGGACGGAATTAACGCCTGAAAGGGACAAAATTCACTTGTAGGACACCTTCAACGCCTGATTGTCCAGTTCTGCCTTCAGTTTCCATGGGTGGTGCAATAAGGATTTCCCCATCTTAAGGGTGTAGGGAGAATACAAAAGAAATAACAAATTCAATTCCAATTAATCCTGGGGTCTTATATTCGAACATAAACCTGACCTTGAGTTTTTCCGCTCAAAATTAAAGCATGGAGTGAGTAGAATTTCCCGGAAAAATTAGATGGGCTATCTCACTCAATGGCCGGTAAGAGGGGGTCGGGTGACCGCTGATAGCGGTTATTTTAACATTAAGTCTATGAGCCGAAAAATCCGTGCCATGAAAAATTGGCCGTTTAGAGGGGTGACCGCTATACAGGGGTGGCCGCTCGGAGAGGTTTCACTGTATATTATTAAACGCTTGATATGTACGCAAAAATAAATAAGTGTAACGAGTTATTAGTACGCAAGAGCAACTTAACCCATTTATGCATAGCGTCCCTTTTTTGGGACGACATTTTCGCTATCAGTCGAAAACGTTATTTATTTTTCCGAGCCTTTATTCACGAGTTCTAAACCTCAACTCCATAAAATATTGTAACATTATCAAGTAGGATGTTGACATTTCATTTCTTATAGGTAATGATTTAAAAGAAATCATCCCTTGTGCAAGAAGTTGACATCAGAAATTTACCTATTATTGCCTGTATTAGCAAAAATCGAAGAAAGTCGCAAAAATATCTGGGCACAAATGGGTTAAATTATGTGTACCACCAGGCTCCATTACCAAAGAATGTTGACACAAAACCACATACTACCTGTAAAGTATGATGTCTTTTTAACTGTCAGTGATAAAGCGTGTGAGATTTTACTGAAACCAATCGCTTCGATACCCATCATTCGTTTAATTATCATTCAAGGGAAAGTCCCATATTTTTATAGAGAGAATTCGCGTCAATGTAACAGTCTTTTCAAATCCCGATGGTAATGCATTATTATGCGTGAAGGTTAGCTTAAATCAATTTTGAGTTGAGGGGATTTTGAATTCAGAACACTTTAAGCTTGCCTTGTCTCCTTAAACGCAACGTCTAAAAAAATAACTATTGGAAATTTTAAGAAATAATTTGCTAGTAAAGAATGAGAGCATTCATGTGAAAGTATAAAATGTTTTGAAGTAGTTCTTTCAATTTCTTAAGATAATCTTAAATAGTTTTTAAGATTACAGTAAATCCTAGATTTCTGTGTGAGGCTTCCTGAATCAAAGATAAACTTACAGTAATAAGGTATTAGACCAATGATATGTCTACAAGAAACAGTAACATCGACTTTTGCATACCTATACGTGTTTGAACTTGTAGCCATATTATGTAATATATCTGATTATATTAGTTGAATTAAGTTGGAAAAAGAAAAACCATATTTTTTAGATTCCAAACTATGAGACCGTCAATGTTTCCAAAAAGGCAAGATATCAGTGACAACAGTTACACAGTTTTGTCCATCGTGATAAAAGTTAATCCTAAATTTGACTACCACTTTAACCTATGCTTTTCATTATGATTCGGCAATCAAAAAAAGGTTCCACTAAAAAATGTCGCTTATTTAAATATGAAGAAAGCTCCTTATGCAAATTGTATGAATATTAGATTAAAGTATACGTTATTTTGAAACGAATGGTATGGATAACTTTGCTGTACGATGAATGATGGATTAATAAAGATGAAGTGGGTTATTTTTCTTACAACTGTACCTGTCGGGTAGATGTAAAATATGCAATGCTTACGTGTATACGTAAGCATTGCATATTTTACATCTCGTTACAACACTTAAATACGTGTTTGAACTTCTAGCCATATTATGTAATATATCTGATTATATTAGTTGAATTAAGTTGGAAAAAGAAAAACCATATTTTTTAGATTCCAAACTATGAGACCGTCAATGTTTCCAAAAAGGCAAGATATCAGTGACAACAGTTACACAGTTTTGTCCATCGTGATAAAAGTTAAGCCTAAATTTGACTACCACTTTAACCTATGCTTTTCATTATGATTCGGCAATCAGAAAAAGGTTCCACTAAAAAAAAAAAAAATGTCGCTTATTTAAATATGAAGAAAGCTCCTTATACAAATTGTATGAATATTAGATTAAAGTATACGTTATTTTTAAACGAATGGTATGGATAACTTTGCTGTACGATGAATGATGGATTAATAAAGATGAAGTGTTTTTTTTTTTTCTTACAACTGTACCTGTCGGGTAGATGTAAAATATGCAGTGCTTACGTGTATACGTAAGCATTGCATATTTTGCATCTCGTTACAACACGTAAATACGTGTTTGAACTTCTAGCCATATTATGTAATATATCTGATTATATTAGTTGAATTAAGTTGGAAAAAGGAAAACCATATTTTTTAGATTCCAAACTATGAGACCGTCAATGTTTCCAAAAAGGCAAGATATCAGTGACAACAGTTACACAGTTTTGTCCATCGTGATAAAAGTTAAGCCTAAATTTGACTACCACTTTAACCTATGCTTTTCATTATCATTCGGCAATCAAATAAAGGTTCCACTAAAAAAAAATGTCGCTTATTTAAATATGAAGAAAGCTCCTTATGCAAATTGTATCAATATTAGATTAAAGTATACGTTATTTTTAAACGAATGGTATGGATAACTTTGCTGTACGATGAATGATGGATTAATAAAGATGAAGTGGTTTTTTTTTCTTACAACTGTACCTGTCAGGTAGATGTAAAATATGCAATGCTTTTAAAAGATCTTTTTTAATGATTGGTATTTTGGATTTATTTAAAAATAAATCTGACCGTGAAATAATACGTAACGTATCTCCATTCAAGAGAAAGTCCTTTGACACAATGCATAAGGTTTCTGTAATTATACACACACTTCTTCGAAAATTCAAAAGTTTCTACTCATCTGCCCCTGGCATAAATCTGCGAAACACGAATTTTTGTTAATTTCCTTCCTACTTTACTTTCCGAATCCAAGTTTTCTATATAAACTTGGAGCAGCAATCCAAACGTCTG
This sequence comes from Cheiracanthium punctorium, assembly GCA_038373885.1. Classification (NCBI taxonomy): domain Eukaryota; kingdom Metazoa; phylum Arthropoda; class Arachnida; order Araneae; family Cheiracanthiidae; genus Cheiracanthium; species Cheiracanthium punctorium. The sequence continues at coordinate 517,377 of JAWZYV010014616.1, read as the reverse complement.
TATTTCCTTCTTTTGTGACACCTCCCCCTATGAATAATGATACGATACCACTGACTTGCTTTCTTTCTCCATCTTTCCGAAAATTGATGAATGCAGGCAGAATAGTCAAATAAATCACTTGAATGGCATGTTTTGCAATAATTTCTGCAGCCAGTTGGAACTACCCCCAGAGAGTTCGGTGCAATATTTGGCACAGGTGCTCTGCCTCGGCATTTTCAAATTTTCTCAATTTCTTACGAGGGAAAAAAAAAAAAAAACATTTTTACGTCTGTCTGATATTTTCCTCCGCAATTGTCATTCAGAAAGCCTTAGGATGGTTTTATTTTTATAGATATTAACAATCAAACTTTTTTAAATAGATTCTAGGAATGTGTTTTTTAATTTGCCGAAATGAAATTTTCAAAATATTACTTTAAATTGCGAGGTTTTTAATAAAAGGAGCTGCCAATCTTTTTAAAATTGGTATTTTGAAATTTTTTTCTATTTTTATTAACTGATAAAATTCTTGCTTTTATTATTAATATAGCTGTCTGCAGCGATGCTTTAAATAAAATAAGGGGGGGGGGGAGTTAAATATATTTAGAATTCATTACTGAGAAACAAATTGAGTGTTTTTAAAATTAGTGCCAATATGAGTTACACAAAGTCTGTTTAATTTGATTTTGAATTCTTAAAATGTATTCTATTAAAAATGCTTTTGTTTAATTATAAGCCATACAATGTTTCATCACTTTTTTATGTGGAAAGAGAAATACAGTTTTCTTCATAAACAGATATTGTCTTACTGTGCACTTTGTTTTCTTGGCTTATTTATGAACAATTGCTTTATGATAAGCAACAAAAAATGGATGCACAGAATAATTTCATATTTACTACAAATTATATTGAGTACATTTTCCGAAATAAAATATTGTAAGGTATTACTTTCTTAATCAAAGTATTTGTAAATATGTACAGCTGCGGGGAAAAAAAGGCCCACTTGTACTCTTTTCGGCCGTCGTTCGTCGTACAGCAAAGTTACAGATACCAATCGTTTACGATTGGCATACACTTTAATTTGCTATGCATAAAAATTGCATAAGGGGCCATCTACATATTAAATTCGCACCAAGTTTTTTTTTCCAATAGCAACCCCTACATTTCACTTCAGGGTAATTTGAAGGTTTTCTTTCGTTTAATAAAGTCAAAATACAGTGTTGCCATTGAGAAAAACGAAGTTGATGCAGAATTAAATATGAAGACGGCCCCTTGTGCAGATTAAGTTAATAGTAAATTAAAGTATGTGTTATTTGCAAACTTATGGTATGTATAACTTTGCTGTACGGCGAAATTAAGAGCAAGTGGGCCTTTTTTTCCCGCAGCTGTACATAATAATGCAATAAAATCTGACGTTAAAAATACTTTCCTGCAAGGATAGATTTGCACTCAAATTTCCAGACAACGCTCATTATTTTGGATAATTTTAAAAATTTAATACTTTTGAGAATAACGCTTATTAAAATGGTCATGGACCTCCCTTGAAGTTCTCGAATGATGATCCAGAGACGGCCCGAGGGGCGTGCGGGGCAATAAAATGGCCCAGGAGCGGGGCCTCTATAAGCGCGGGGCCTTAGGCGATCGCCTACATTCGCATCCCCCTTGGGCCGGCCCTGGATGATCATTAATACTCTCGTCTCAGGGTCTCGAAGTTCTAGTCTCATCGTCAATGATCATGACCCTCGTCTTAAAGTGGTTACTAGCCGGCTCTTCTCCACTTTTTGTTTATTATTGAATCTTGTTTTACACTGCTGGCCACCCAAATTGCAACACCAAGAAAAACAAGAGATATCACAACAAAATTTATTGTGTAGATAACATGTTGACCAAGTAACAAATGATTAAATTTACAGCATTCTATGAAGCGTGGTTCCTGCCAAAATCAGTACCCAGAGTAGCCGCCGTTGTTGGAGATCACAGCTGCCACACGCCTCGGCATTGATTCAAAGAGACTTTGAATGTGTTCTTGGGGTACAGCAGACCAAGCAGCTTCCACACGTTGCCAAAGTTGATCTGGTGTGACAGCTGGGGATGAACTCTGGGTCAGTCGTTGAGCAACCATGGACCACATGTTTTCTATCGGCGAAAGATCCGGAGAGCGCGCCGGCCAGGGAAGCAATTCAATCTGGTGATTGACGAAGAACCCTTGGACAATGCGTGCTACGTGTGGCCGTGCATTATCCTGCTGAAATATGGCTGTTGGCAAGCCCTGAAGGTAAGAAAGGACAACTGGCTCCAACACCTCGGAGATGTAGCGCTGGCTGGTTAAAGTACCGGCAATGCGTACTAGAGGAGTGCGAGAGAGATATCCGATACCGCCCCATACCATAATACCCGGTGCAGGACCAGTGTGACGGTGCATAATGCAGCTGTTCAGCATCCTCTCTCCACGGTGTCTCCAGACTCGAATCCGACCGTCGTGGTGTTGCATACAGAAGCGTGACTCGTCAGTAAAGAGAATTTCATTCCATTCTGTCGTCCACATCCTTCTTTCATCGCACCATTGGCGGCGGAGACGTCTGTGGTTCCGCGTCAGAGGTAGACAAAGCAACGGACGTCTTGCGGACAGACCATTCTGCTGTAAACGACGTCGAATGGTACGCGCAGACACTGGATGATGCGTTACAGACTGAATCTGCTGTGATATGGTTCGTGATGTGACTGAGCGGTCCGTCACTGCCATGCGTACAATCTGCCTGTCATCACGTGACGTGGTGCACTGAGGTCGATGCGGTCGATCACGTCTGTCCGTCGTACCCTCCTGCACCCAACGATCACATATCCGCATCACAGTTGTTTGGTTTCGTCCAATACGACGACCGATTTCCCTGAAAGATAACCCACAATCTCGGTATGCCACTATCCTTCCTCTGTCAAATTCGGATACTTGATCAAAAGATGATCGTTGTTTCCTACGAGGCATAATTTATCGTTTTTTTGAAAAAAAAGCAAGAAAAACACAATTGCTGTACTTGAAACCGTCGAAATCTCCAAGCCTTAAATAGCGCTTTGAGGTGGCGCCACAGGCGCGCTTGATGTGCGTCTGCGCTGAAATTCTAATCATTTGCATATCTCACCTCAGCTAATGCATGTTGTAAATTTCATATTATTTGCATGCTTCCTTCAGGGTGTTGCATTTACGATGGCCAGCAGTGTATTTCTAATGAAAGTAAAGGAATGAAACTGCGAAATTTCGTGAAATCGTCGATAATTACACCGGTCAACACGAGTTTTGGGTCTGACTTCTCAATGTTAAATTTTAGTTTCTCCTACGCCAAAACTAAGGAAAATAATTTTTTTTTTATGAAAGTTTGCTTTTGTAGAAATTAAAGCAAATTTTCAATTTTTTGGCAAAAATCACTGATTTTTGTTTTTTATAATTCCACTCTAAATTAGGATCAGAAAAGTTTTTGCTGGATTAAAAAGTCTTTTTTATTCAAGATTTGTGATAAACAATAACATATAAATGTAAAATAAAAAGAAATGAATGTCTAATAGAGAATATTTTTCGTATTTCTTTTATGTTCGTATGAGCAAATAATAATACTAACAAATAATAATATTACAAAAAATACTACAAATAATACTACAAGCAATACTACAGAGTTACAAATAATAATACAGTTTACTTTCGGGTTAATCAAAGTGCTGCCATCTTTCGTTTATGAAATAAGTTAAAATATACTTATCGACGTAAATCGGACAAAAGCAAACTTTACGAACTAAAAATGAAAATTTAAGTTATTTTCAATGTCTAGATTCATAATTTAAGCATGGGAACAGAACCCCCCCCCCAATTTTATTTTTGTTTTGTTGTTGACCGGTGTTATTCTTCAGTCTAGTAGGTTTCAACCTGATAGCTTCTATTGTTGTAAAGACTCAATAAGGGAGACTCCCATATGTGCCCAGTATTGCTTCTTCACATGGATCTCTGCTACGGAGCCTTAAATAAGTGTCCAAGAATGGAAATAACACCGGCATTAATATATCGTATTCGATTCAAACATCATCAATGGTGTTTCGATACCCACAGTAACAAACAATTTTGTGAACCCATTACTAAATGAAAAATCATTCTCGGTAGGATCTCATAAATGACTTGAATAATTTAGCGCCGACCCGAAACAATAAAGAACGGATTTCGTCTGCACGTACCTAACTTCTGAAACGAGTCTCTGCAACCAGAAGTGCAAATTTCTCATTTAACATTAATCTAGATTTAGCTCCTTACTTCTATTGCTCTAATTTGTAGTGAGAGTGAGCAATTTGCTTCTAAAATCCTCTTTCAATTGTGCGCGCGTGCATTACAGATTTTCCTAAATAGCTCTTCTAAAGTGGGTAAGGGAAATCTCGAAAGCACACCCCAAGCTACAAGAGTATGAGTAATGGCATGCAATCAGTGACGGGGGCCTTCTTTTTGCATGCGATGTGTCTTAATGGGAATTGATGAATGCCGAGGGATTCACGAGATAAATCATTGAAATGGCATGTTTTGCAACACTTCTTCCATTTTTCTGCCGGTAGTTTGTGGGGAAAACTCTATTTCTGGTTGTACATCGCTTCTTCGATTGCTGATGAAAATTGTTGCGTGTTTGCAAAATTGGAGAAGAGATTAGATCTAGGATCGTATTTTCAAGAATTTTTCAAAAGAATTTGCTGAAAGAGATTTTCAGAGCGATATTGTCCCAATTTTTGGATTTAGCTTTGGGAGAAAACTAGTTATGAATATGTCACTTTGACTACTGATAAATAATTAACGGGTACTTGGTTAGAACTGGGAAGGTTTTACTGTATGAAAATGTACCTATGTAAATTTAATTCGATGTGGTTTTTGATAAATAATAGATATAGTTAATTAATAGGTGAAAGCCATAAATTTTTTAACATTAAAAGCATTTTAGTGTATGTATATATATGCACACATAATTGTTTTCTTTATATTTTAAATAAGGTGTAATTGAATGCATTGTTTTTTTTTAACTATTAAGTAAAACTTAAAATTTCTTTTTGACATTAAAGTGTCCATTTTTAATCGCTACTGCTACTCTGTTCGTTGAAAATGAATGAATATGGTTTTTTTTCGATAGGCTGATTCTCAATATCAAGTGCAAAAATGCGATCATAATGGAACTAAAAATCATCTTCCAAAACTTGGGTTCTGTTTTAATATATAAATGACCCCCTGAAAGAAAAAAAAATGACTAAATGCAATTAACCGAAGTGAAGCGAATCCTTTTATTCTCTCAGCGGCATCGAAAAAATCAAAATCCTGTTTTTGTAATTTTTTTCAAATTGTACATTCTGTGGAAAATTACACATAAAAATCAAAGATTCACTCTGTCACTTAAAATAAAAAAGCAAAGCATCTTATTCTTTTTTACCCTGAAGTAGTTTCTTACGCTCATAGAAGGAGATCACGATTTATTTTCCGAAATAAACGTGATATTAAGGCTGCATTAGCCTATCGTTTCAAGAAAAATGAAACACTACTGTACTGAAACACAACAGTACAGGAACAAAACTGACTCCCCCATTGTATATTCTTTCCAATTTTATTTATTTACTTTGATCCCATCACTGTTTAGCATGTAGATGGCTGACGATGTTTTATAGATTTAAAAAACTGGGTATACAAATGAATCTAAAATATTTTTGACGGATTTATATTAAATTGAACGTGGTTCGCTTAATCTGACGGTCGTGAAACTCCGTATTTACTGCTTTTTATAGAAATGCAGTATTTTTTCCACTGAACAAAAAATCGGTGAAACTGAATTTTCTGGAAGAGAATGCAGGTTCTGGAATTTATTGTGAAAATTTTTGCATTTTATGCATCCCTGGGAAAAGACGCAACACCTTCCGATGGAGCAACGGTATTCCCAGACAATAATTAATTATAAGAGAAAAAGATTTTTAAAAATCACTCATTCTATCGGATTCTATCTCTGCTGTTCAAGCAGTAACTTCTTGTAAGATCGCTGGTTTAAGAAGCATTGAGGACTGCAGAAAAAATTTTCACCAACTCAAAGCAGGGAAAGGAAGTAGAATTACAATGGTATGAAGTGGCTGAGCAACTAGCCGATACTTCTCTTCAGTATCAAGAATTATAAGGGGAAAAATGTTTTTGCAATATGATAGCAGAAAACTGAAAGAAATTGAAAATCAAGAATGGAAAAATGCAATATGTGATATAACTGCAACTCCAAGAAAAAATTGTTGCCTTATTCAGACTTGCCACGTCACACGACTGTCTACTAATTATTTTTTTAGATTTGGTGTCCTCGAAAGTCCTAACTTTATTTGTGGAGAAAAATGTAATCTTGAATACCGAGCATTTATTACTGTTGCCTGCGTTATCGAGTAACTGTATATCTGTCAGGTATTGGGAAGCCAGGGAATTAATGAGGGCGATAGAATATCGGCCTAATCTTATTTCCTTTTTACAGTTGACTTTTCTTTTCTCTAAAGTTTCCATATGTCACTTTAGTTTTGTTTATTGCTCAGCTGTTTTGGTGGCATATAATAGTGTATGGATGTATGCCTAAGTGCTATTGCTTTAATAAAAAATATTGAACACTTTTTTCAAAATAAATGAAAGAAGTAATATGTCATATTGTACTGTTACTTAATTCACCCATTGAGGCGCAACCCTTTCCCAATGCTGAAAAAAGGGCAGCCGTTGCCATCGCTCGACTTAACGACCAGCAAGAGGGCGGACGATCAAAACGTTCATCGCGTGCCACAGATCTGGAGACCCTTTCTTGAGCAGCTGTCTGTGCGGCACAGCCAACTGTCGTCAAAAAAGGGTCTCGGATCTGTGGCACGCGATGAACGTTTCGATCGTCCGCCCTCTTGCTGGTCGTTAAGTCGAGCGATAGCAACGGCTGCCCTTTTCAGCATGGGACAATCTATCCAGCCGTTCTCACATTCTTCCATTTTTCAGCAGATGTCAGTGCTGTTCAAAATAATCGTGGCAATTTTTTCTATGGAAAATGACGCGCTAAAAAGTAAAGGATTCAGCATTGGGCAATCTATCTGGCTGTTCTCGCGTTCTTCCATTTTTCAGCAGATGTCAGTGCTGCTAAAAATAATCGTGGCCCTTTTTTTTACGGGAAATGACGTGCTGAAAAGTAAAGCATTCTCATGGAGCTAGGTCAACCGCCACTCTTTTTATAGAAATCCAATCTATTCTTCGTGACTGGCAACAGTCAAAACGTCCGAGTTGGGTGTTCCCAGAGTGGGAACACTGCGCGTTAAAGGGTTAAATGAAAGAAATAATTTGTCATTCTTTTGTTACCTAATTAAAAGGACACAAAAGTACCGCTTATTATGAATGCATACGGGGATAAAAAAAAAAAATCTATCCCCTAACTAGCGAAATACATATGAAAAAAACAACAATATCCGGAGTTGAGGATTCCTCAAAAAATACATAATCATCTCCTTAACCTCAGTAGTAGCTCATAGAGCATAACTTCGAAGAAACACAAAATGTGCGATTCGTACTCCGGCACAGGATAAAGAAATCCAGATCATTGTTTTCTCCTGCATATACAAGAAAAATTGACTGCATATTGCTGCCATTCCTTACTGCACAGTGTATAAATAATGACGTACAATTACCCGCATTCTTTTTTGCATTCCCTACGACTTAATGGGAATTGATGAATGTCGTGGGATTCTCAAGATAAATCATCAGAGTGGCATGTTTTGCATTAATGCAGCGATTTTTTTCGGCTTCATTTTGGAATTTAGCTGAATGGAGCCTAACACCGACATACATGCACACGTGATGTGTCTATTTTATGTTTTAAAAAATGCACGGATGTTGATAGCAGCAGTTTTTTTGGTGCATTTCTTTGAAGCAGCGAAGAAACGAACATTAATTTTTTTTTAGTTTGAATGGTAATTTTATTTTGCAAAATAATATTTATTCAACGGGTATAATTATAACACATAGAAAAAATTGAATAATCTAACTAAAAGTGTTTAACTAGAAGTAATAAATAAAAACTAACTAAAGCGTTGTGCTTTATTGTTATTTACTAAGCGATATGATCAAAGATTATATAATTCCAGGCGTATTATAAAACTAGCTGGTTAATGGCGTAGTTTTGTATTAAAAAAACTTTTTTTTCGCCTTTTTCTACCAGTTATCGATAGGGATGGACGCGAGACGAAAAATAGGAGTCTCGCGTCTCGCAAAATAGCCTAAAAGCTTTGTCTCGTCTCGCAAAAATCCCTATATCGTAATGTTAAAAATGTGTCTCGTCTCGCAAAAAAGCTGTAAATCTCTGTCTCGTCTCGCAAAAAAGTCGTCTCGCGTCCATCCCTAGTTATCGATATAGAAATATCGCATTTCAATAAAGAACGTCATTTGCAGATTATCAACCTCTTGTGTTCACGAGCGAAAAGCTTAAAACATGATACCGAAGGAAGATCACTGTGTGGTCCTTAACTTCTTAGAAAACTCAAGAAATTGTATATGAATATGAATTTTAGATTCTAGAAAGTGGCTTTCGTAATAGCACTTAATCATTAAATTGGAACTTCTTGCTGTTCTCATGAAAGAAAAATGATCGTGTTTGATTCAATGTTTCGGTGTTTAAATATTTAGGGAACACGTTACAGTTTAAAAATTTAAAAGCCCCCCGAACCCAGGACCTTTACTCTTCGCCCGTCTACAATTTCCAGTGACATAACCACTGCGCCATGGTGGGTCAACCATAAAATCCTGAAAATGTTGCAACTTAATGCGGTAAATTTTAAAATCAAAAATGTCTGAAAATATGCGTTTTAAATAAATTGTGATATCGATATCTTCCAGTTAGCTTCAAAGGAAAATACTTTCAACGTTTGATAGCGTTTGATATAAATGATCTATTTTTAGACGTGGCGAAATTTGTAAGTCACTCAAATATTTAAGTATTAGTTTAATTTCTTGAATAATAAATCTGATTTCCACAAAATACTCAGTGATAACAAGTTTAAATGAGAATATTTCCCTTTCTTATTCAGATTTTCAGAAAAAGATTTACGTTCTTCATACCACACAAATATCGGAAATTTATTTATCACTTCTGGCATGTACATAAACTTGAGAATGTGCCGAAAAAAGTTGGGCGCTAATGGGTTAAACGAACTTATTGAATACATCTACATGAAAACTTAAGCATAACGTGCAACAATGATTTATATTATGTCGCAAACCTTAAATTTTGGTTCATTGAACATTTATTTAATCATTGAAATCGATGCTAAAGAAGATTTTTCAGTCTAGCATTCATAAACTTTCCTTAGTTCCTATCCTATCTCTTATACATACATACATCATAAACAAAAGAAAATCTGAACGGATGTACAACGCAAAAATAACTGCTTCCCACACTAAAGAAGAAAATTGTGAGCTCGCACGATTACGTTAATACTATTTCACACAAATGCATTCTCTTGGGGCAGTATCCAATATTTCTAAACAATGCGGCAAAAGAATAAGGCTTTAAATATGAGTAAATCACTGGCCCGGTTATACAATGTGAAAAATGTCGCAAATAGTGAAAACAAAATTGTCGTCATAACTTTGTTACGCTTGCAAAGTATCGACGTTTAGTGGAGGAGTAAACAAATAAAAAAGGGAACACAAAATGTTGTGGTATAGCCAGAAATTATTAAAATAAGGAAGTTATGAAACATTCCGCACCTGTGTCCTTACCAAAATAATCGATAATAACAATCCATCTTTTTATAAAATTAAATAATTGAATCATTTGTTTTGTGCTAAATTCTAGTGGATGAATTTGAGTTGATGTATTGAAGTATTGTATTTCAGAAAGGGAATAGTTTAATCGATATGAATGTGAAGTTTGTCTGCGATGTTAAATGAAAGAATAAATTAATTTTGCTGCCCCTTCGAAAAGTGTGTAAATATGCGCTATCTATCTGACCTTCTATATAACGTAATGAACACAAGATATTAAACCAATCTCGTCGTAGGATAACATTGTTAGTTAAGTCGAAATAATTTTTTTTATTACAACCTTAAGGAGTTTCATACTAACGTAAAATCCGTACAACTTTTTCGCCAGGCTTTCGTTAAGTAGTTAAGGGTTGTAAATGTAAACAAACATTCTCCGAAGCCAAATAGTCATGGCATGTTATGGCATCGCTGATTGGACGTGTTGGTTATTATTTTACTTATCGGAACTCAGCATCTAGCACGACCCCACGACGGATCAGCAGCGATTTGTAATTGATTGTGATACTTAAATTGACTGCATTTATCAAAATAATGATGAATCCTTCAATCAAATCAACTTCTAATTCCACACTACTGGCACGCCGCCATATTTTTATCACTTCCAGTCAAGCTTCGAACCGCAGTCTGACATAGCAGAAAGAAGTACTCTGATTAGCCGAAATTTCGGCCGTCTCGGATTTTTTCGTTCGAAAAACTAAAAGTTGGAGATCGCCGTCGCCAAGGTAACGACAGAGAAAATGGGTCTAAAAGTTGTTCGGCAAGAAAATTGCTCTGATTTCTAGCTAGTGTGATAATAATTTTACCTCTTTGCAGGAAAACGGGGTGGGAGTGGCTCAAAGACGTAAGAGAAGCAGCGGAAAACTTTACACTGTGATGGCTTAAGTGAAAGTTTCCTGAAAAGTCTTAGACATAGAGCATAAGATACGCTTGGTGACCTTCTAGAACATTCCACAATATATATCTGTCGCATTAAATCTTCTGTGGCAAGGGCACTGAAAGTGAACAACGATGCGGAGTTATGAAGTCAGTCTAAACAAAGCTTTCGAAGAAAGCGAATAAATAGAAATTAGAATGATGCAATGTAAAATCAGTTTTCAAGTGCGAAAACGGTATCGAAAAGGAATTTTTTGACCGTAAATTTTTAATATTCACCCACAGTATTTTCAGAATTTATCTCCCAACAACACAGTATAATTTTTTTTTTTTGCTCCAAAATAAAGCAAAAATAGACTTAATAGCACTCTGGTACTTTCTTTTAGTACAAAAAACATTTATTATTAGCAACTGAAGAACGGAAAAAATACAGCAAAAATCTATAAATAAATAAAATTTTTGATAAATTTTAGTATCATTTTTTTATTCACTATGATAGTAACAATTAAACAAAAACATTATAGAAAGCGTTATTTATAAAATTAAAGAAATTCTCTAGCAATTCATGACTTCAGTTGTTTACTATCAAATAAGCAAAATTTTATAGATCTCATTTTTATACTATGAGGATTTATATTTTTTTTCAAGAGCAAATAATGAACTGGAATATTTTTCGCTTTACATTATTATTATATATGTAGTTATAACCCAGTTTGTTTTGCCAAGATATGAAGATTATTTAGTTACCATAAATCGCAATACTTTTCTATATACCTTGAACGATAATTTATTTTTGTTTACCAACTTTCCTATTTTAGTTTTTCCTTTATGTATTCGATAGAAGCTCAAGAGAATGTAACCATATGTAAAAAGTGTTAGCTGTAGTCTCTTAGCATTTTGTTATTTTTGTGAAAGATACTTATTTCTGATTTATATTGACATTTCCTTATTTCTATTCTTAGGATAAACATAAATATTTATCCCTTAGAAAATGTAGAATAGTTTCAATTGAATGCACTGAATATTTTTGTGTTCTAAGTTTAAATCTATAAGAAATTCTTCATTCTTTGATAACGTGAAATTAATTGTATGAAATTTAAGCACTGTGTCATTAATAAAACGTCTTCATTCAGTTACTGTTTTTTCAACAATTTAAAAACTAAATGTGCTATTCTAATGTAACAAAATAATCACTACATTAATACAAATCTCATTCATTTAATATAAGTATATTTATTTGAATTTATCACTTGATCAATTCGGCGATCACTTGATTAATTGGGTGCGGGATCACTTTCCCGCACGTTATGCGGCAGTCCTGGGTTCGATTCCCAGCTCTGGAATTTTTCGCATAGTTGGTAAAAAATAAAATTAATCAGCCTATACACTCCAACTTGCCTAATAATCTGACATTATTTCCAAAGCTTTTCCCTTCCGTAATATCAGAAGACAAAATATATTTCAACCCTTATTTTTCAAATATTATTAAATATTCTCCATTTTACGAATCGGAGAATTCATTTAAATTTACAGGAACGTACAATTAACTGCTTGAATGCTACACGGTGCGATAACGCTGCAATACTTGATCTCGAAAATGGGAGGCAGCACCATCGAGCCACGACAAGAGTGTAAGTTGGTGATTCGGCATATCAGCACCGTTTTGACTTGCTCGTATAATTGCAGCTAGAATGTGTTTTCAAACGTGTAATGAAAGAAAAATCTAAAACGTGAAAGTTAAGAAAATATTACCAGTTAACCCTTTGAGGCGCAACCCTTTCCCAATGCTGAAAAAAGGGCAGCCGTTGCCATCGCACGACTTAACTACCAGTAAGATGGCGGACGATCGAAACGTTCATCGCGGGCCACAGATCAAGAGACCCTTTTTTGACGCAGCTGGCTGTGCGGCACAGCCAGCTGCGTAAGAAAAGGGTATTTAGATCTGTGGCCTGCGATGAACGTCTCGATCGTCCGCCCTCTTACTGGTAGTTAACTCGAGCGATGGCAACGGCTGCCCTTTTCTCAGCATTGGGCAATCTATCTGGCTGTTCTCGCATTCTTCCATTTTTCAGCAGATGTCAGTGCTGCTAAAAATAATCGTGGCCCTTTTTTGACGGGAAAGGACGTGCTAAAAAGTAAAGGATTCTCATGGGAGCTATGTCACCCGCCACTATTTTTATAGAAATCAAATCTATTCTTCGTGATTGGCAACAGTCAAAACGTCCGAGTTGGGTGTTCCCGGAGCGGGAACACTGCGCGTTGAAGGGTTAAATTTTGTTCTATACTTTGTACGATTTCAAATTATGATGTAAAGTGAGAAATAATTTTTCCCTAAACCCCCCTCCATTTAAAGTAATAGTGGCGTAAAAATTCTTCATTCAATCATACGGCATCTGGTCCCTTTCTCCTCTGACAATAAAAAGCGAACGAAACAGCCGCCTTCAGCTATGTAACGATAGTCGAGAAGGTGGAAAACTCGTTATCGTTTCATTGGATTCCTAAGGTGTTATTCCCCGCAATTAGAAATAGCGTAAAGAGCCCATCCCATCCATTCTTTGGTCACATTAATGGCGTTTTCGATGTCGCTGTTTTTACTCGTGAGATTTATTCGTATTTTTGTATTTTTCTCTCATCGATTCGTTAGGTCCTTAATAAAGTAGTTAAGGTAAGTTTTTTTTCGCATATCTTATCGCGTCTGTTCTCCTGGGCCATGAAATGCGTGTAAAAGAAGGGCATAAATCACTAGAGGAGACTAAACAATGTTTAAAAGTACTAATGGTCGTCCTTTCATGAAATAGCTGTCACGAAAAGGTCTTCGTAGCGCACGATTCCTATGATGTCTTATCGAATTTTGATATCGTTGAGTGACACTGATTTGTTGTGAATAATTTTGTTTAAATTTCCTCTCCTCGAAACAAACAGGCTTTCTCGATCACCTTAAAAAAGGCTTTCTTTGTTTATTGATTAGAAACGATGCTTTTATGTGCAAGAAAATATTTTTATTTCTCTTTCCAGCAGAACCGTCTTTTGTATTCTTGTTCTGCTTTTATTGCGGAGGACCGAAGCACAATGAGTGTTTTTGTTGTTGTGGGATTACGGCCAATTATCTAACACGTGGGATCCAGGCCGATGGGTGGAATGCCCTCCGTGAGGGTCTTTCTAAAGATCCTAACCCGTATTTACCTTAAGTTTAGGAGGAAACCACGGAAATCTCCGAATGGTTAGGTCGACGGATGCGGCCTGGTTTTGAACCAAGCACCTTGGGTCAGGCGCGTAGCCAGGAAAATTTTTCGGGGGGGCGGGGATATGCACCTGGAAATTTTTTCGGGGGCAGGGGGGATATGCACCTGGGAAGATTTTTCGGGGGGGGGGATATGAACTTATATGTGTATAAATAGACGGAATTTCATCACTAATCCAAAAATTTCGGGGGGTTATATATCCCGATATCCCCCCCCTGGCTACGCCCCTGCCTTCCGTCTCCCAGTTCAGATCACTATGCGTTCGGACACGGGTTGGGCAGGTTAGTGCTTTTAGTTCTAGTAAAAGGACCGTCTAACTCAAGTATGAACCTTTGAAATGTTGCGGGCGAAACTTCAGGATGTTAGCTAAGTCTCTGGCCGTATAATCGGAATTTATATGGGATTTTGAATAGTTTATATGGATTTTATACAGGGTTATGATATCTTCCGCTGGCCGGATTAAAAGGCGTGGCGGGCCACACCCGGCCGGCAGTGCATATGTGGTTTAGCTAATAAACTTTTGTATTATTTGTATTATTGGTTTTCAGATCAATTCAACATGATTTTAAGTCGAAAACGTCTAATGATTTTAAGTCGAAAACGTCGTAAAATAATGGCGATATTTTAGTTAGATGACCACTGACGCCAAAGATATTTACGTAATCACTATTTCGGTGAAAGAATTTGTCTTCAGATTATTTCTAGGCACTATCAAATGTCTTATCTGTTCTCATTTTATTGCCTAAATAAATCGCAGACTGGAGTAGCTTCCTCCCATTCTATATTAAATTGTGTCTCTACTAGAAAACAGATATTTTAAAAATGACTCTCCCTTCGTATGTTTGGAAGCTCTCTTCCATTCTTCGGATATGCATCTTATAAAAATGCACACACATGCACTTATTAGAGATTTAGATAAATATTCATTAGAGCATTATCCTTTCTAAAATGCAACGGATAGAGAAAAGGAGTAGATAAAAAAATTCTTGTGTATCAAATGTTGTGGAAGTCATACCACGTGAAATAGTGTGCTAATTTGTTTCCTTGCGCTCATTGAAGAGAAAAAATAACTGGGCTTTAGGTAAATAAAGCATCTTTTCACTATGCAAAGATGTTAGCTTTCTCTTCATACGTGTATAATGATCTAATATCATTTTCTCCTTCTAATATTACTTTAACATAAACATGAAGAATATTTGAATAGCGCTTAGAATGGGAAATATATTATGATAGGGTATTTTTTACGTGTAATTGTCTTCCATCCTATTTTAGAAACGCTTATCCAAGGAAATGTATCTTATAAATTAATATTCAATTTTTTTCGGTAATGGAATTTTAAACTGTATTTTTAATTTGAAGTGATCCATTTTTATCAGTAAAATATCCAATGATGTTCTTTAAAGGATGATTCAACACATCAGCTGTTTAAAATAATGATGAGCAAAAAGGACTAAAAAAATTGTAATTTTTGGTAGTTAGATTTTGAACTTTAATAAATTTTAAGTTTGTGCAAAAGGAAAAAATACGCATGCTATATATATGTGAATAATATTTAAAATTCTTTTCTGTAGGATTCTACAGCTGTAGATCATATAATTTGTTACACATTTATTTTAAACTAGCTGAAGTACCCGTCCTCGACGGGTTAGTGAATGAAAATTTCCAAAAAGCAAGAACTTTCGTCAGCATTGTAGGAGTACACAGAATGGATGTAGTATGTTGCCAAAGTAAAGAAAGCGAAGTTATAATTTTTATGTATTGTTAAAATATTACAGGTTAGAGAGTAACTAAGTAATATCATTTCATTCGCTTTAGTCGTAATTATGGGATGCGCGAACGAATATTTACGCATATTGAAATAATTTTCGCAAAATCTCAAAATTTAATCAACATTTTTGAAAAATTGGAAGCCTAGAATTTAAGTTGAGTGACAACCTATCCTGTCACCCAATTTCGTTTCATTCCCTGCAGTCTTTATTTCGTGATGCTGGAACAAAATTTCAGCATTTTAAAACGATTTTCGCAAAATCTTCAAATGTAATCAAAATATTTTAAAAATTCAACGCCTATAAATTAAGATTAGGAACTACCTATCCTATCACTCAATTTCGTATCATTCGTATTAGTTGTTATTACGTGATGTTTGAAGAAATATAAACGTATTTTGAGAGAATTTTCACAAAATCTCAAAATCTAATAAAAATGTTTAAAAAATTGGACTCCTATAGTTTATGTTGAGCAACCATCTATCGTGTGAGCAAATTTCACATCATTCGCTTTAGTCATTATTACGTAATACGGGAACAAAGATTCACTCAGTTTTAAACGATTTTCACAAAATCTCGAAATCTGATGGATTTTTTTTAATTAGATGCTTATAGTTTAAGGTGAGTGACCCCCTATCATTTCACCAAATATCATTTTTTCACCTTTGCAGTTATTACGTGATGTGCGAACAAAAATTTACGCAGTTTGAAACGATTTTCGCAAAATCTGAAAATCTAATCTAGATTTTTTTTAAATTGGACGCCTATGTTTTAAGTTCAGTAACCACCTATCATGACACCCAATTTCATATCATTCGCTTCAGTCGTTTTTGCGTGATGCTTGAACACATATTTACGCAGTTTGAAACGATTTTCGCAAAATCTGAAAATCTAATCTAGATTTTTTAAAAATTCGACGCCTATGTTTTAAGTTGAGTGACCACCTATCATGACACCCAATTTCATATCATTCGCTGCAGTCGTTTTTACGTGATGCTTAAACAAAAAAAGCGTCACGGACAGAATGGCAGAATGACAGAATGACAGACAGACAAACTTTTTTTTTGAGGGTCGCATCGGATTCCCGGGTGCTTGAAACGGATAGAAATCGCAAAATTTTTGAATTCCAAGAAATGTACAGACAAAAGTCTAATTTTATTTATATAGATAAAATAAATCGCAAGGATATTTTTTTCTGTTAAATATATTTATTAAGTATGTAATGCTTAAATATTTTGAACTCTCCCTATTACATGTTTTGAACGTTTTTCTTTGATATAGACATCCCATTCCAAATCAAGTATCTCCCGATACGGCACTGAAATCCCTGCCGATAGATAAAAATGAATTCGAAGAGAAAATCCCTTAAAATATAAATCAGTTAGAGCCAACTTAAATGCTTAAAAATCTCTGCGGTTAACAATTCCGCCCTCAGCTCAACTGATTAAAGTCCCAGGAATGAAACTGCCGGATCCGTTGATACATCTGATATGTGTCATAATTTATCGTCTTGATAGCCTTTGCCATTAGTGTTAATGAAAAAAGGGTGGAGTGGACATTGATTCAGTTGTAACGATGATATCCCAGTCTGCAGTTTAAGAGCTGTCGGGGTCTACCTAGCTGCTAATTATAACCCGTCGGTATCAGAATAGACATTTTCACTTTTTTTTCCCACTTCGCGGATATAGATTATTAGAGGTGTTATTTTTATTTTTTTAAATAATTTAAACCTGTAGCACTTGGAGGTGGAAGCCCGAGCGTCACTCGGGGTCAACTTTAAATCCCCGAGTTGCAAAAGTACCAAGCATATACGCTTGCTGTTTTTCAAATAATATCTACGAACCTTTTATTTTAAGAAGATACATAAATGGCAGCACCAAACAGAATTGAGTGTATGAAATGATTTAATGTTAAAATTAGTTTTTAAGCATTCGGCTTTGTAACATACAAAAATCTGGAGTGACTCCACTCGACTATCCGAACACTTACGATTAAGATCATTACCAAGCACTTAAATAAATTTTAATCGATGAATAATTCAAACATATATACCAAATTGAAACTCAATCGAATGCACCGTTTAAACGCTTGCGCACTTTCAAGAATTTCTCCCCATATGCCATTATGCCATAACATAAAAGAAAGTTTTGTCGTTGCCCTTTAGGAGAACTATAAGTCCTATACACGCCAAAATCAATACCGGTCTTAGGATGGGGGTTTATAACATGTGTACCGAATTTGAGCTCAATCGAATGTATCGTTTAAACGCTAGCGCACTTTCAAGAAATTCCCTCCCCATAGGCCATAATGTAAAAGAAATCTTTGTCGTAGCCCTGTAGAAAAACTATAAGTCCTATACACACCAACATCAATACCGGTCTTGCGACGGTGATTTATGACATATATATCCAATTTGAGCTCAATCGAATGCTCCGTTCAGGAGATATCGAGTTCACTCACATACACACATACACACAAACACACATACACACAAACACACATACACACATACACACATACATACATACATCTCGTAAAAATAGCATAAATGGATTCAGAAGCCCTCAAAACGTGTAAAAACACCAAAATCTCGAAGTCGAATTTTTTCATGATTACAATACTTTCCTTACATGGTACATGTTCGGAAAGTAAAAAGATATTTTCCTAAATGAAGTTTATTTACAAATAAAACATTTTCAGGTGTTTGTGCAACATTTTGGGTCATTTTGGGGGGGGTAAATCTGTAAAATTTTATAATAAATCATGTTTTATTATGTGGAATTTTTATCTACTTATACAACATGCTTTTTCCAATACTCTCTCATTGAATGTTAATTCTTAGTTCATTTAAATGGCTTCCCAAGCAACACAACAATGTTGTTTCAATGTGAACTTTCAATGTCGTTTCCACATGATTTTGTTCAGTTTTCTCCACATTGTTTCAGCATAGACATTGATATAATATTGAAACAACATTGTGAAATCACAAGAGGAAAGCAAATTTAAAAAAAAACAAAATTTTACAACTTTCATGCAAAATTATTAAAATCGTACAGAAATTTACGAAAAATAAAATTGCTGATAATTTTCTACTTTAAAATATCGTGTTTATTCGTATTTACTGCTGTAAAAATGTATTATGACAATGCTATATTTTAATACAAATTAAAATGATGTTTTCAAGTAGATAATTATAAGCAATTTTATTTTTCGTAAATTTCCGTATGATTTTGATGATTTTGCACGAAAGAAATAAAATCTTGTTTTTTATTTGTTTTCCCTCTTGTGATTTTACAATATTGTTTCAATAGTATATCAGTGTCCATGCTGAAACAATGAGGAGAAAACTGAACAAAATCATGTGGAAACGACATTGAAACAGCATTTTGTATGTTAGCATTTCACATTTAAACCTTATTGAAACAACATTATTGTGTTGCTTGGGTTCTTGCTTGTGAAGAAAATCTGTGCGAAATTTATAATTAAAGAAAATTATCATCCAAGTACTTTTTTTAATCTTAAAATGTACCAAAATGTTGTAGTTCATAAGGGAATATTCGATCGTAACATTCAGAAACGCTATAGCTATTCGGGCTAAAAAGCCGTGGTGCAGTTCTGGAGGAATTCTTTTTTCCTTTGTAGACCACGGCCTTTTATCCCGGATAGCTATGGCTTTTGTGAATGTTTTAGTTATAATACTAAACTTATTCATTACTGTATACTACAATTAATGATAAATATTTGATATCCGTATTTCTATTTTTCCAAAAGAATCCAGGTATGTTTTATCATCCTAATCTTAACAAATGAGCCTTAATATAGGGTGCGAAAAAATTCCGTTGTAGCTTTAATAATTCATAAAGACTGAAAGGAAGAATAACTAAAACTGTTTGCAGGTTTAGCGTCGCTAGGTCACGATTTCTCTAAGGGCAAATGGGAAGGTAACTGTGTCCATCAGCCCCCAATTCCTTTTTTTTAATTCCTTCTTTAAAAATCTGGAGTGACTCCATTCGACTTTCCGAACACTTACAATTAAGATCATGACCAAGCATTTAAATAATTTTAATCGATGAATAATTCAAACATATATACCAAATTGAGACTCAATCGAAACTCAATCGAATGCACCGTTTAAACACTTGCGCACTTTCAAGAATTTCTCCCCATATGCCATAATATAAAAGAAATTTTTGTCGTAGCCCTGTAGAAAAACTATAAGTATTATACACACCAAAATCAATACCGGTCTTAAGATGGTGATTTATAACATATATACCCAATTTCAGATCAATCGAATCTACCGTTTAAACGCTAGCGCACTTTCAAGAAATTCCCCCATAGACCATAATGTAAAATAAATCTTTGTCGTAGCCCTGTACAAAAACTATAAGTCCTATACACACCAAAATCAATGCCGGTCTCGCGACGGTGGTTTATGACATATATATCCAATTTGAGCTCAATCGAATGCTCCGTTCAGGAGCTATCGTGTTCACTCACACACACACAAACACACACACACACACATACACACATACATACATACATCTCGTAAAAATAGCATAAATGGATTCAGAAGCCCTCAAAACGTTTAAAAACACCAAAATATCGAAGTCGAATTTTTTCATGATTACAATACTTTCCTTACATGGTACATGTTCGGAAAGTAAAAATTAAATATTCGTGACCTTGCAATATTAATAGTCCAAAGCAATTTTTATTTCTGTTATTTTTCCAAAGTTTTATGAATTTAAAAAATGTCTACGAAGTTTTCGCCCAGTTAAATTTTTCCTTTGCAAAACCTGATGCGAGCACCACATGACCCCCATATGCATCTGTAAAATTATATGCATCATACACATAAACTTGGATATGAAAAGTTATTCTTTTTTTATTCTACGAAATAGAGGAACGACTCTGAAGTGCAGTTTATGACTGGTCATAGACTTTAATGAATTGAAATTCTTTTGGGTGACCCAGTAAATGAACTGCACAGTCGATTGTTGTAAAAAAAAGGAGTGCATCAATAATAATACAACAGTTCTAAATACAAAATTTCTACATTCTACGTCTAAGAGTTCTTCAGTTATACGAAACAGGCACATTCATACATACAAGTACGCACAAACGTCGCTCTGAAACTATCCAAAATGAATTTAGTGTAGGTCAAAATGAATCTTGCATAAAATCTGAATACATAAAATTTTCACAATTAAAATGCTTTTCTTCGATCAAGGAAGTAAAATAAGCCAATTAATCATAAATGCATAACTCTTATTTAAGGTACATGATTTCAATATCTATAAATTTAACTATCTCCTCTAAATCCCTAAAACTTCTTTAAAATATTTTATATATTTTTGTGCACTAAAACCCCGCTTTACTGCGAGATACTTTATGCAGCAAATATATCGTATTCCTCAAAATTCCTTCACTAAATTTAACAGTCGCATATAACAATCGTTGAAAATCGCATCTTTGTTTTTCCGCTCCAGTGTACTTTACCATCCATAGCTAGCTGGGCTGTGGGGAAAACCCCCGACTCCTGAGAAGTCCCAGTTTTTTCCTAACGTCTTCATTCTTCTGCACCATAGTTACCATCCTATATCCCACCTTTTCTTCCTCGTAAAATAGATTTCCACTGTAACTCCGGCCGTAAATTGCCGAAACACGTTGACATACCGCGGTTTTTATAACTTTTCCTTCGGGTGCGGCCATTTTTTTTTCCTCTCTTCAAGCCAGTCCCAGTCACGGACAAAAACTCGTGAAATTGGCTGTGCAATGTCGTAAAACACTCCGCCTTTCGTTCTCTATTGCTGTTTTACTACTTCACTGAGAAATACATACGATGGTTATTCGTTTTCCTGTTATTTCCTTACTATTATGCCTCCCTTTTTTTACTGGGATTTAAAGAGTGTTACGTGCGGCTTCTGTTATTGGACGCAAATGGCCAATAATGTTTTTGTAGTGCAGGGACAGCAAACTTTAGCTAAGCCCTAATTGAAATGTTATACTCCCGCTGCGATCAGGGCTGCGGTAGTTGCCCTGAGTAACGAATTATGTTTTTTTTTTTTATTGAATCTGTGAGAAGAGTCACCCCTGTGGGCAGGGTGCGAACTGAACATTTTCTCCAGGGGGGGACATTTGAAAGTGAACAATCTCCAGGGGGGGGGGACACTTGAAAAAAAGAAGGAGGGAAGGTGCAAATGCTTCCCTCACATGATATTACTTGACAAATGCAGTCGCCGGCACGTGTGGGAACCGACTTATATTCAAACAAAAGTCAGATTGTTTGTTCTATGGAATCGCAGATACACAAGCTACATACAATGTACCTGTATTGGAAGCCACCCTCGAGGGTTTTTAGCTTAGAAAAGAGACGAAATTTTAAGGCAGTCGCCTTAGAGTATAGTAACAAACGATAACATACAACCTTCATTTTGACTTCTTGACTTCAATCCCAAATCTTCACTCACTAGTTTAGCATTTCTTCAGCAGGGGATAAATAGTATCCCTGGCAGGGATCCATTAATATTTCTCTAGCCAGGGATATTACATTCTTCAGCCGGGGACGATCCCCGGCATCCCCCCCGTCAATTCGCACCCTGCCTGTGGGTCTTCCGCCGATTATATTCTCAATCTTATTTATTTATTACAAATGTCAACCTGTGAAAATTAAGTCATTAGCCTTCTGGCTTCCCAGTATACATTTAAAAATCTTCAGTGCAGAGCGCAGGTCGATTTGGCATCCGTTCATTGAGCACCCATAATCCCAAAGCCAACCAGCCGGGAATTCCAATTTTAAAAAATTGGCATTGAGGCAATCGTGTCCTGATTAAAAGACGAAAAATGACAAACAACATCAGAACAACGAAGGCGATCGGGATAGACGTTCCATTCTATTCTCATGTATAGATAGTCATTAAAAAAATACTGATTAGGTTTAGCCCGTTTGGTTGCCGAAGACTTGCTGACAGAGATTTCCTTTCGTGGTGCTTTGAAAGTGCACTAGTGTAGTCGCTGGACATGTTCACTTAGATCTAAGATTGATGCTTCGTTCTTCTCATTATAAAGCAGGTACGTTGAATGTAAAGGTCATTGCAGCTTATCTGTGTAAAATAGCAGTACTAAAAATAATTAAGTGGGTACAGGGGCGTAGCCAAGGGGGGGTTAGGGGGTCGTAACCCCCCATGAGGAATTTTTTGCCATGCAAAATGCATATTCTTCACTACATTGTCACGCCCACAAATACATATATATGAGTTGTAGTAGTCGTAACCCCCCCCATGAAAATTTTCTGGCTACGCCCCTGAGTGAGTAAAATAACAATTTTACTAGTAGCATTTCGCTTACAATTTTATTTTCCTTTAAATAGAGGTTTTTCTTGATTTAATATGCATATCCATTTGGCATACCTATCATATATGCGGGATGTTCGACGAACTGTGGTGTTCAGAGAACACAAAGAAACAGACACATTTTACAGTAGA
Organism: Cheiracanthium punctorium; assembly: GCA_038373885.1. Taxonomy (NCBI): domain Eukaryota; kingdom Metazoa; phylum Arthropoda; class Arachnida; order Araneae; family Cheiracanthiidae; genus Cheiracanthium; species Cheiracanthium punctorium. The sequence goes on along the minus strand of JAWZYV010014616.1, from coordinate 494,213 downwards.
ATTATCTTATCACTTACACTGCTTCGCTGTAGCACTTCGCTTACAATTTTATTTTCCTTTAAATAGAGGTTTTTCTTGATTTAATATGCATATCCATTTGGCATACCTATCATATATGCGGGATGTTCGACGAACTGTGGTGTTCAGAGAACGCAAAGAAACAGACACATTTTACAGTAGAATTATCTTATCACTTACACTGCTTCGCTGTAGCACTTCGCTTACAATTTTATTTTCCTTTAAATAGAGGTTTTTCTTGATTTAATATGCATATCCATTTAGCATACCTATCATATATGCGGAGTGTTTGACGAACTATGGTGTTTAGAGAACACAAAGAAACAGACAAATTTTACCATAGAATTATCTTATCACTTACACTGCTTTCCACTTCCATTAACTTATAAAATAGTTTAACTGTTGATACGTTAGTCAAATTGATAAACATGATTTGCTGAGAATGCAGACTCGCCCTTAAATGGTATTTAAACCATTTTTATTTCAAACTTTTGAAAATTCCTTTCTTAAACTCGTTTAAGCTGAATTTTTACTAAATTTTTATACAATTTATCCATTGCCTTTAATACTGTTTCATTTTACTAAGGAAATGATTGTTCAGTTTATTATATCAGTGTTTATTTCCTAAACAACAGGCTGCCCTATTCGGTATGAAAGTTCATAATGGAAGCCATAAATACTATTGACAAATAAGTTGTCATTAATGCAACAATAAACTGCCATTAAATTTCGAATTTGAAATTTGACTTTAGTTATCGTTCATAAATTCAATTGTGTTTCGTATACAAAAGACCAGCCTATTATTCTGTTTAAAGTATGTGAATGAATCGCGTTAAACTGGTGTTATTCTAAACTTCATAAAGTTTTGAAATATATTACAAACAATGGCCCTCGTTGAATATGTTAATAACTTTGACTATGCTCGTGAAAGGTAATTGTTAAAAGCAGAAAGCAAATGGGTTGTAAAATTTTTAATTATTTTCTTAATTTATGAAGCTTCCTAGTCATTAAATGCTACATTCAGGGAAAACTAGATTTATTTGTATGCCACCGTTTCTAATGCGATGTTTGTTTTTAGCGGAGACATCTATCACAAAGAATCCTATATTATGCATCAAATTAATGTACTTAGATAATTAATATTTAATATTGCCAATTTATGAAATAAGTTAAACATAATTGTCAAAATATATTTTATGTTTCTAATAATTTTAGTAGTGAATTATCGATGAATGGATTAATACATTGTTTGTTTATTAATTTAATATTCCTTCTAAAAAGTGCAGTAAGTTCTTGTTTAAAGGTCAGGTTAATCTTTAGTACAAATTTCTTGTAAGATACATTTTGGTGCAAAATACAATACGTGGTTGAAATGATCACAGGAAATTTCATTCAGAAAAAAACTGCAAGAAATTACGTAGATCTTTATTCTGACTATAAATATAAGCCTAGTTATAGAATATAGTTTATAAACTTCTTGTGCGCAATTTAGAACAAGAAAACGTCATGCATTAAGCAAATATTGAATGAAATATTTATAAAATACAATACGTGGTTGAAATGATCACAGCAAATTTCATTCAGAAAAAAACTGCAAGAAACTGCGTAGATCTTTATTCTGACTATAAATATAAGCCTAGTTATAGAATATAGTTTATAAACTTCTTGTGCACAATTTAGAACAAGAAAACGTCATGCATGAAGCAAATATTGAATGAAATATTTATAAATTTAACTTTTTTCTCGCGTTTTATTAACTTACTATAAAAAACTAATAATAATAATTCCGTGTAGTAATACATTAATTGTTGTCATTCATTAATGTAGTGTGAAACAGTTTCTCAGTATAAGTGCGTAACTTAATGCAGAACTGATAGTCTTTAGCAATCGTTCGTGAATAGAATTAATATTGTTAAACTTACAAAAATAAAACGCCCACGAAATAAATGCATATTGCTTTTTTTACAGGCCTCCAAAAAACGGGATCTTATTGAAATCCGTCGCACGGTAATGTTTTTATGCAACTTAATCAACAACCCATACGAAGTTCCCGAGGCTTGCCGATAATAGCCATCACCAAAGACAACTTGAAATATTTATTCCTATCTCATGTTCTCCGGGCACTAAAGCCCCAGCCAAACAAAAAAAAAGCCCCATAAAACCGCAGTGATTTAACGCTAGAATTTTTCCCGAACCAACAGAAGACCATAGATCACACTTTCTTGATGGCTGACGCAGCAAAGTAAGCAGTACTTGCAGAAATAAAGTTGCCGAGCGGTATATAGCATAGGGGACGTAAGCTGTTAAATTGATTTTTCTCTGAGAAACACACTTGCAGTGCGGGAGATCGCATGCCGATACGATGGAATTGGGTTAGATATTTATACAATTGATTTTGCTTTGTCATCAAAGTATTGTTTTTAAGAGAACATAGGTCTTTAGATGGTGGTCAAATCTTTGCGATATCAGAAATATCTCCCCCCTCCATTCCTTTCCTAAAGTTTCAAGAATCTCCGTTGTATGGCAAGATGCTTCTTACATACATTAAAAATGGATTGCTTTTCTTGCATAAATCTCGCTCTATATTAAAAATATTTTCTCATTTTTGAAATATGTAAATCTATAAACATTTCAGAGTACGTTCCTTTAGCAATTCTTCCGAATTCATTTCAAAGAAAAATTTACATTTTTGGGGAGAAGTTCGTGAAAATTAATTAAATGTAAAAATGAAACCAGTATTTTCTCGGTCTTACTCAAATTTATAATTTAGCGAATGAAGTAAACTCCCAGGTGTTTGATGTAAATATATCTGTGTACACTAATATATATATTTTTTATAAAATATTTAGAAGTGTGTGCAACCATTTAAAGTTTATTCACGTAATGATTTTTATTACTTCAGTTATATAGTTGAAAAATATTTTATTTCATTTTTCCAAGTAATACATCATTTCTATAAAATTAATAAAATGTTAATAAAATTAATAAAATAAAATTTGGAAAATAGTACGAAATAATTTTGTAAATAGTCTGTTGCAATCTAATGTGTTGCACGTGCAAAGCATTTTTAAATTCTTGTGCTAAGTTTTTCAATAATGAAAATATTTTAACGATTTCGATAACTTTCAAGACTTTTGGTGATTATAAGTATTTAATTTCTAAATTGATATTCAGGGGCTGAATAAAATGCTGTAAAATGATGAAAAAGTGACATTTCATTAATTTTTGTTTAGAATTGAGCATCTGGTATATAATTTCCTTAAACTAACTTTAAAAAATATAATTTAATTTGAAATAAAATCCATTGCTATAATTCAATAAAGTTTGAATTAAATATAGCTAAGAACTGTGCATTCTAAGAAACTGAAAATGCATTATCAGAGGGCATAATTTAGGAAGTTAATTAATGTTGTTTATTTGTTCAGTATACTTAATATAATAGTAGTATGTTTTATGCTGGCGTCTTTGAAAACGTTTATAAATGTTGAATGCACATACTATAATTTATAAATTTCGCTTTTCACGTATTATTTAGGTTTCTTATTTTTTTTCTCATGATTCCATACAAATTTTATAATAATAATAATATATATAGTTTAGTTTACATTTAGATCAGTTGATCACATTTTTAAACTTTCATATTGTACAGCCTTATTAAAAAACCTGAGAGTTAGCATATTTAAATACATAAAAATCAACCTCACATGAGGAAAAAGAATGCCTGTATAAGCACTCCAGTCTTACGTTACACAAAAACTTTTCAGAGTCATCTTTTACAATGTTTATTAAGAACACTAGCGATACTGGACAGATATCATTTAGTCTAGAGAGAAAACAGTCTTAAATAGTTTGTCTATATACTGTGTCATTTCGATTCGAAGATTATCGAAAACGTTTAACGATTGATACATCATCTATACATATTCTCATTACAATATGAAAAATATATAAATGCTTGGATAAAAAGTTTGATTGACTGCAGCCATTCAATTCTATTCATCTTAAAGACATTTTCCAGCCTTCTTATGTTCGCTTGGGAATTTTTAAGATCATTCCGTTGGTGTTTTATAGATTGATCTGCAATTACAGATTGACAAACATAAATAAAGCAGTAGCTTCCAAGTCCAGGAAATAAATAAAACATCATTCAGGGATTCCGACAGGCCACAAGGCTTTGATGTTATGATGTTTGTGCATTTCAATCTTTGGACAGCTCCTCCCTTTGGCAATGTGGAAAGGACCTCGCCTCTATCCACTGGGACATCACTTTCGGAAGCTTCCTCATGAATGTTTTATTTACTGAGCTGGATATAGCTCATATAATTCCAAGTAGAGGTTTTGGAATTTCTAGTGCTATTTCCTTTAGTTGTTGTGTGGACACTCTAGGTGTCTGGTTGTGGATAAATTCGAAAAGAAAAAAAAAGAAGAAGAAATCCGCGGGAAATAATTTTGATCGGGTATAACTTATCGGATTCTTTTTTCAGTCTTGAGAAGAAGTCTATAATTGAATTTAACGTGCATACACATGTGTAAACTTGAGATAGACCTTGTTAGGTAAATCATTTCTGATAGAAACTTTTAAAATGAATTTAATATGTTTGACTTAAAAAAAAAAATACCTGGTAAATCTTATTGTGAAATGCAAGATTTACAATATGAATAATAAAAAACCATTGCATGAGACCGATGTCAATGACAATTGCCAGTATTGTTTCGTTTTGAGCATGATTGCTTCAGATTACCTGAACCCTGACAAATCAAGTGTTTCTGTGAAATACATATTTACGGATTTTATGAAAAATCTTGGTTGGAATGACTATGAAATACAGATCACCGTCGTTATAAAACAGATGATCTACAAAATTAGCATTAATAAAAATAATATTGTTAATCAAACTTACCTGTAAGAAATTTTGAGTTCAGAATTTAAAATTGATTAAAGGATAGTTCTAATTGCAACATTTAACTAAAAAAATGAATTCGCAAAATGAACCCACATACTTTATTAAACTTACAATTTACTAAGAGACTACATACCTTTCTTAAATCAATATTCTGTCATTTTTAAATCAATAGAATGTCCAGTAACCGAACAGTGTTTTCTACGTCTATTCTTTCCTGATTTTGTTTCTAAAATATTGAATTATTGTAGATTTAACATAGAAGGAAGTATACCCGCATCTCTCTTTCTCTATTTTTCTGTGTTTGGAAAGCCTGATCACTTGAAAGTGAAATCGCAGAGAGTCAGATTTTGTATTAGAATATCGATTTACACATTGTTGCACAAATGCTAAGGATTTGTGTACATCGCTCGTGGATTTCTCGCTCGAAACAAAATTTTCAAAACATTTTCTTGTCCATAACAATATACTTTGATGCATTTTCGAATATATTTTCGAACTAACATATACTTTCGTCTGTCCGTCTGAACGACGGGACAGAGCACTTACGTATGTACATGTATGTGAGTTTTTGTAAAAGTATGCATGCAAGGTCAGTCCCGATATTAAGACTTAGTCAAGAAAAAAAGCATGAAACAATAAAATCATTTAAGGTAAGTGCCTACCTTCGGGGCACTTTTTTCCAAAAAAGTAAAATTTTAATGAAACATTCATGTTTTTCATTAAAATGGGATATAAAACTAAAGAATTGAATGCAGTTTTCATTAAATTAAATTAAATTTTTGAAATATTGGTACATTTAAGGGAAATTTTGTTAAAAAATTGCAGTTACGCAAAACCTCCTACAGCAAATTCTAATAAATATATCTTAATAAGATTTATACAGTACATTTCTAATATATTGATCTGTGCTGTGAACTAAAAGATTTGCAGTACTTCTAATATATATGGAAATATTTCAATTTTTGTCTGAAATCTCATTATTTTTTCAAAAAATGTCATTTTTGTAAGTAAAAAATGGTCATAAAATAAATAAATACCTACACAAAGCTTAGATTCTAGCTCACAGCACAGATAATTATGATAAAAATATCCTGTAAAAATATCAAGTCATTATATTGAATGAATTTTGAGAAATGAAGTTTGTCGTGCAGAAAATTGACGAAAAACAGAATTTCTCAGAAAACGCAATTAAAGATTTTAAAACCGAATAAAAAAAAATCTATTCAATGAATTGTCTTAAAACTCGCTATATTTATAATATAAACTCTCCTTAGCTTCTATATAAACTGATTTTCACTTCTCTATAAAGTCAAACTGTTTTTAGGGTAATTTTATAGTAAACAGTAAATAACGTCTCGATCAACTTCGGGGCATTTAAAAAGAAAATAAATGGAATTTTACTTGAATTTACATGTTTTCGGTTGAAGTTGGACATAAAAGTATAAAATTAAATATAATATGAATAGAATTATCATTAAATTTCAAATTTTAAGCTGTTTGAAGTGAAAAAAAATTGATGAAAAATGTCATGCATACAACACCTCCTATAACAAATTTTAATAAATATATCTCACTATTATTTATACAGTACATAACTAATATATATGTCTGTGTTATGAACTAAAATATTTGCAGTATTGTTGAAAGTTATTAAAATATTCCCAACTTAGTGCTAAAACTCTATCAAAACGAAAAAAAATTTTTTTTCAAAACAAATTTTGCTATAAAATAAATAAATAAATACATATATGTTATATTTTAGTTCAAAACACAGATAGAAATGATTATAAGCTTATGATAAAATTCCAAGACAATATCTTGAAAACAGTTCGTGAAATAACATTTATCGTGAACTAATATATACTGAGCCATAAATACTGTTGCCAAATGTAAGTAAAACAATATAAAATAAATGAACTTAACTTCGGCGGATATTTAAAAGGAAAACGGTATTTTACAATGCTTTATGAGTAAGAAAACAGCAGTACAAACTGTTTCTGTACATTGTAAGAGCGCTTTAAATGCCCACTTCTGGTCGCTGAAATTTCACTTCCGGTTTATCATTTTCGCTATAACTTCACTTCTACTAATCGTACAAACAAAAATAAAACATTTCCGAAAACCTAAATGTACAGGCTATAAAATAAGCAAATAAAAATTTTTTCGAAACTTTTAACGAAAACGTCCATTTTTGGGTAGGCACTTACCTTAAAAAAAACATACACATAAAGGATTTTCTTTGTTTCATAGAAATTGTTTCATAGTTAATTTTACTGAAAAAAAGATGAAAGTGATAAAATGTTCATACTGGTCGTTTTTATATCATATTTATTTAAACATATATTGATATTTACATTGTATACATTTTTATACTCAATCACAGCGAATTCATGACCACTATTTAAGCTTTATAATTTTAAAGGGAAAGGCCGCGTCGAAATGTAACATAACTCAGAGATGATCGTGCATAGAATGTCTCCGAACATTTCGCAAACGCCTGATTAACTGTCGATTTAATAAGCTGACTACCATCTCTGGACCTCAAAGTGGCCAAGCTTATAGTCGGCAGTTGACCTGGCGCTTGGACTAAAAAGGAAATATTCTGGAAGCGTCATTATTAATGTTTGTGGTTTCTGTCGTAATCGCTTTCGCTTACTTGGATTCAGCTATTTCTATGCTTATTGAACGCCTTTTTTTAAAACACCCTAGAATGAATGGTATTCTGCTATGCCTGTATGAATTACAGCTATTTATTGCACTAGCTTATAGACCAGCTAGCTTGGTACCTGGTGATGGCTCAGTTAAACAGTAATGGTTTATTATACTGTCTGGTTGGGAAGCCTCTGAATCGTTCGCAGTTATACTCTAAAAAATAAATGAATTAAATAAATGTTTGGTACTCAAGAATTAACTTATTTTGTTGTGTCTACGTCTACAATAAGATGAAAACTTACCGAAAAAAATTGGTGCAGTTTAAGAAATTTTTTTATACACAAGACATTGAAGGGAAATAAATAGATTTATTCAAAATGCTATGAGCAACTTTTAAATTTTTGTTAAATTGAGGTTGCATTTGACTGAATGCTACTCTAAAAATGCAGTCAACAGTTTTTTAAGTTACAAATTGCTTACCGTGAAATTTGAACTTTAGGAAACGTGCACATCCAGTACGACGTTACAACAGAGCAATAGAAAATAGAGGCAAATTCAAAGACTTTTTATTCGATAGCTTCTTGTTTCTTAAATTTCATACTTTTATACTCAGCAGGACTTCCGGTAGAAGAGACGGCTTCTAAAGTAAAAGTGGCATGAATATTACTGAGTTAATTTAGTACTATTTATCGAATTAAATGTGTCTGGATTAATTTACTAAACAACAGAATAAGAAAAAAAACTGTTTACTTTAAAACACAGGTTTCCACAAGCCAAATTAATGATGCGGCAATACTGTTTCGATAATGATTTCGATAATCATTTCATGACTTCAAATATTAAAAAATTCCCAATCATAATAGGTGTCTTCCTGTTGAATCCAAATTTTTCCTGTGAAATACAAATTTTCTAAAAGATAATTATTCTCACCTTTCGCCCATAACGACCTGCAATCCATTTTCTTTACATTAAATTAAGATAGACTTTCTCTAGCTTATCCACGAGATGAACTTTTCCTCGTCAATTAATGATAAATTATAAATTTTCCTTCTAACGATGCGGGATACATATTTTTTTTAATTCCATTTACAAGGACTAGAAGCTTCGGAATTTAATGAAGGAAACCGTAGCTGAATGGAACGGGGCACTCTTTCCTTACCCTCTCCAAAATCTGCGAATTTCCGAAAGAGGATGTGGAATTGTTTCCTTTTAAAATTAATAGCAGATTTAACAGCTACAGCCAATTTAAAATTGCCCTAGGAATAGAGCTTTCACGGGAGCTCGTCTTAAAACGTTACGGGTTTAGAAAAATTTTTAATAACTTCGTTACGGATGTTGATCGATTTAAAATTTTCTACGATCAATGTGTTTATCAGGATTTTTTTTCCTTTGACAGAAAGTAATTAAACCGTTTTTTATAGATAAATTGAAAGCGCTTTTGTTTTTAAGAGTGAAAAAAACTCGAGTAAGCGTAATTCCAAGTGAATTCGGGACCAATAAAGCATGTTTCAAATATGATTTTATAACTCGTAATTAATATGAAAAATATGCGTAATGAAGATAAAATAGGGGTTTTATGTAACATATAATTAAAAAAATATATTATAGAAACTATGGTTTATGGAAACTAAAATTTAAAATTTCTCCTTAAAAGTAGATGGGCCTTAGTACTTTTTTACTTACTGATTATTTGAATGAAATTATTTTCATCTTTTTTTATCCCCAGTTCAAAAATTATGGAACAGAGATTTAAATTCTAACATTTGGGTTTTATTCAGTACGTGTATGAACTCCAAGGGGAAATGCATTATAAACAGCAATTAATAATATTTACGAAAGGTAAAGCGGTGCCTTTATTTACAGTGTACATCAATGTGAACGGAAAATTTAGTTTTTCTCACTGTACCATTACTAGTAAGAACTCTTCTATGATACAGTTAATAAATAATTCTTCTCAACAGAAACAAAATGAGTGTTCTTTACTTGAAAAGCAATGCTGCAGTAATTCATAATGATCAATTTATTCAGTTTCATAGGATGAGTTTCTTCTTAAAAGAAGGACTACAAACGAGATTTTAAAAAAATCTCAAGACAAATTTGCTTCCTTTAAATAAGAGAGAGAAAAATAATTTCTTCATTCATTTAATGGCATCTGCTACAGCAAACAATTCATATAAAGAGTTGCGATCCTTTTTAATCTTGCAATGTTAAATTAAATATAATTCTTAACAATATGTACGCTTCATTAAATAGACTATAATTGTTCGGATTCTCAGCAATATATATTTGTCTTGGATTCCCCGGGTGAAAGGAAAATTTCAATTAGTGTATTACTTTATGTTGCTATACCATGTTTAGTTTCTTGATGTTAATTGCTGTTTATTAATTTATTTTTTGCATTATTAATTTTTTGATAGTTTAGACGATATGACTCATTATCGATATTAAACTATATTCTGTGAAGTTTTTAAAATTATACCAGATGCAAATCATTTTTTCCCATTTCGTTTATTAAAAAGAAAGTGTACAGTTTGTTCACTTTAGCAGCTTCTTGTTAATTTTAGCAGCATCTCAACATTTTTTTTTTCTGTTCCATCTTTCAACTAAGCATTTTATACTTTCCAAAAAACAAAAAAGAACCCTATAATTTTATTAGTTTCTTTTAAATAGTAGTCACTAATGAATTTAAAACTTTAAACTAATGTAACTCATGCTTGTTTTACGTTTGCCTAGAAGCGTATTACATGGCATATATCGCCAAAAAACGTTACCGATTATATTAAGACCTTTTCTCTAAAACTTATGTACATCATAATTGTTTTAAAATTTCCATCATGTAGGAGGAAATTATCAAAAAATAAAAGTAAAATTTATCAATTCTAGAGAGACAAACTTGCTCTATTTTAGCTGTAGTATTTTTAACTTACGATTAACTATATTTATGGACCTGTGGGCCTTGTGACCCAGAGGTACAATACCACAAATGTATAATTGTTATAGAGTAAGTGAGCTTGTTGTTTAATGTTTTTGTTTTTGAACAGCGGCTTCTGTTTAATGTTAAGCTTCTTTGTTTATGCTCTACAACGCGCTCATTGTATTCGCAGAAAGTCTCTTAAAGTTAAACAGTCTTAATTTATAGTGTTCCTTTTTACAACTTGAGTCTCACACCACGACATACTCTATTTACTCCCGTTTGATATGCTCCTAAAATATTCGACTTGTTTTCAGAACTTTCTGCACTTAGCAATTTTGTTTTTGTAAAACATTTATCATTGCAAAGTAAGTGGGTTTTAATTACATTGCATTTTTTCCGTAATTTGTCACTTAACTGAATTATTTTGTTGTAGTATGTAAAACTGTACATGAAAGCATAAGGGTAAAGTTCAAACATGAGGGTTTCTAAACATGCTAAATTTATTGCAAAATTAACGAAATTTACAAAAATATTTTTACTCCACTTAATTCTTAAATGCGCATTTAATGGACATCATTACTTAAATAAAGTTTACTTAGCATGTAAAAATTATGACTAATAAATTTTTCGGGAAATAAAATTTGAGATGACGTTGCGTATGCTGTTATCAGAGTTGTACTTTTAAAAAAGTTGTCTTCGTCGAAATTACGTTAGGGGGCTTTAGATGCAATTTCCCGATTTCGAATAAACCCGTAGATTTATGTTTAATGTGAAAGTTCCTCATAAATTCGTGTGGTTTCCCGAATGAATCTATTTTTCATTTTTTAGTACAAAGAAGCTTTGTTTTTCACACGGGTTGCCAAAAGTCAGGACTCCAAGAATATAATAAATATCGTATGTCTCAAGGGTATGTTGCATAGTCAGTAGACTTAGTTTACCCTACTTCAAAGACGATAATAATCTGAAGTGTAAACGTAATGGTTATTTAACAGTCATTGACTTCGTTTGTTGATGAAACATCGAAGTAAATTAGAATCGTAGAAAATATTTTCATAATTCACAAAGAGTTACAGGTTTATAGGATTACATTTTCTGCCATTCGCACTCCTTCTTGTAATATTTTCAGTATGTAAAGGATACTTAAAGTATTGTATATAACGCATACTACATGTCTTATTTCAAGAAGTTTTCTAATGCAGCAACTTAAAGGATATTTCTGATATTTCACTCAATCGTTTATGTTCGAGTTAATGATATATGTAATATTATTTTTTTGTCGTCTACTAAAAATTAAATAGATGAATCTAATTAATAAGTTTTTGCACTTTTTTTAATATCTGATCTTGTAACATAGAAGAAGAATAGTTAATTTTCAGATTAATTCATGTTCAAATGTAGTTTTATTGATATTAAAAAGTTAGTACTAATCAAGTGCATGTTTCATTTCGGAAACATTAAACACATGTAGAAGTTCTCTATAAAAGAAATTTCATAGTCTTATCCAAAAACATCAGACAAGATATATGTATTAAACGTGTTATGTGATAAACCTAGTGCTCATAGCTATGATATTATGATTCATGTTTCGTAAGTGTCTTATTCCTCAATAGTTTTAATAAGTTTATTTATTTTTATATTTTGGAAAGCTGTTATTCATAAAATACTAGTATGGACTCAAAAAGTTTAAAAGGTTGTGTTTAAGGCTGTTGCTCAACATATGCAATCACATGATGTATATTTCTATGCTGTTAGACTTACAAAGTTATCTTGCTGTAAATGAATCGTAAATTACTGGAAAGTGAACAATGAGGGACTGTAATGCCTGCCACTTAGTCCAAAATTTGTATTTTTTGCATCATAATTCAGAAGAAACATTGAATAATAATTGAGCCATACCAAAAAATTCTTATCTGCATAGCATTTTTCTAGCTACCAGCGGATTTAATGAAATATTAAATAAGATTGACAAACATTTTAGGGAAAATATTGTATAATAAACAATAATGGAAATGTTGCCTTTTTAAAAATGAAATTTACCTGTAATTAACGCAACTTAAATGCTATAGTAAAGAATATGTAAAGTAAAATAATTAAAAAAGCATAAAAGAAATATTATCCAAAGCAACTTGTAAACTAATTGCGGAACAACTATTACAATGACTCAACGAGTATGCAATCATTCGCAATATTTACTCTTTCGATAAGTTTCGATCTCTTTATTGTCACATGTATTATTGAAACATTTATAAGAAGTTTCTTTTCCATCGATAACAAGCCTGCATCATCGATATTTCTGTGCTTTGCTTGAAGAAGAGCTATCGGTATCATGATTTCATATCAAATGCTTTATCCTAAATGATTTTGTTATTGGGAGAGATATATCATTCAAATTTCTTCCAAATCCTTCACACATAAATCCCTGCAGTGATTTCCTTAAATCCTTTTAAGCACCAGTCTTTACTTTTTTTCTGATTTAGGGTTTCATGCTGTTTCAAACAGTTGAAACACAGCCTGGTTTGTTTAATTTTGATTGCGGCAAAGCAAATTTCCAAACAGAAAATAAAATAATTAAAAGTTTAATTTATATTTAAAGGCAAATCCTACTCATTTACAATAACAAATTTTGATAACGCAGATACAATAATTACAGTGGCGTAGCCAAGGTGGGGATAGGGGGTGTCGCATCCCCCCCATAAGGAATTTTTTTCATACAAAATGTATATTCTTCACTCCCTTGTCACACAAACCTATACATATGTGAGTTGCAGCAGTCGCAACCCCCCCATGAAAAATTTCTAGCTACGCCACTGAATAATTATATGCTGTTACTACTCATATCAGGACAATTCAGTGTTCTGTTTTAATTTTGTTTTAGGGGATTAATAGTACATAGTTTAACAGTTTCCGAATAAAATTGTTACTATAATGTTAATTTCTTTTCATGGTATTTTAAAACTAAATTTAACCATTTTATGATGGTTATTTTTCATACACGACAATCATAAAGTTAAAGATATCCTCACTTTAAAATGCCAATTTTTTTTTTATAATTCTAACTCAAACTATAGTTAATCAGTGCCCCTCTGTCAGTTAAAATAATTATTCAGAACAGTTTATTTTGTGAGACTCTTATTTCGACCAAATAATTAATGTTGTTGTTTCGATGATGTCTCAAATTCGCTACACGAAGTAGAGCTACATAAAGAGTTTACCACGTGACTTTAAGTCTGCATCTAATGACTGTGTACGAGACGGTATGAGATCAAAATTAGTCAAGATAAACGGCTCATTGAGCAAGGTATACAGAAGTTAGAAATCGACATTAAACTAAACATTTAACAATACATGGCTTAACACAACATTTCCGTTCGTCAATTATACTACTAATCTGATTTTCTATTGATATGTCGCATCACCTTTCTGTATATGGGTGCATTTTGTAAGCATTACTACTTTTACTGTGGTCCAGTCTTTAAAGAGAAGTAACTTATTTTTTCAACCTATGGATCTAATCTTAAAAAATACGGAAGAATTTGTTTGTTTATGCTTTACAGCAACATTCCTTGGCAATTTAGGGTTTTCTGCTTGATTTAAATGAATATAGATGAACTTGTGTTTGTTGCTGCTAAAAGATAAGAGCGTAGTAATTTAAGGGGTTTTCGGGATTACTACTAAAGCATCTCAAATGTTTCATAAACATTTGTATAAAGTACAGCAAAGATGAAACTGTTGCTACAATTTTTATTGAGCGTCTTTCAGAGCACAAAATCCCATATCTTGACAAAAACTATGTCATGAAAATAATCACAAACTATTGTGTTTAATATTTTCTACCATTGGCGAATATAAGAGGGAAGGCATCTATCCCGGGAGCAGAAGGCATGGAACGCCAAACTGTATATAAAATCTTCCCCTTTGCATTTTGGCAAATAAGAGGGGTCGCAAAATCTTCAGTTGTCCCCGGGCGCTGAAAACCTTACCTACGCCTCAGGTTTATATACTGCTTGTAGCTCTAATTGATAATAAATACTAAATTTGCCTTATAGTTTCACTGTAAGTACAAGTGTAGTTAAACAAAAGTTATTGCTATTAACTGATTGACTACTCTTAAAAATTATCTTTTAACAAAAATACTTGCTAAAAGTTAATACAATGTCAACTTCCTGGGAATTTTCTTTAAACAAACTTTCCCTAAATATGTTTTTTTCGATAGTTTCTAAATAATTTTCGAATTCTTCATATCTTTTGTTTTACTATTTACTTAACTGAAAATGGAGAATTCCGAGGAACACTAAATGTGATTACATTCTTTTTCTGGCTGCTGTTTTTCTTGAATAGATAGAAAGGGCAAGGTTTTTTTACAGCCTCTGTTGGAGAACATTGAAAACATGTTGCACACTCCTATCTGTTCTTTATTTTTGTTACTTTTTTGCGAATAGCATTAAATGAATGAAAAACATTTTTCATCTATAATCTTAAAAAATTGAAATAACTGCGACTAAAGAATTGAGTTAACGTTTCGATGGAAGAAGATATCATAAAAATGTTTTTCGCAGAGTACTTTTGTTTATTGTTACTTTCTTTTCCCTTTGATGGTATTGTTATCAATTATATTTAAGTTTTATTTTAATCTAACGTAGATAAAATGTTTGTTTTCTTTTGTTCGTATTTAGAAATTTCACTATTTTTTTAACTGTCTGAGGTATATGTTTAAAATATTCTTTTATTAAACATTTATTAATGTTTTCTTGATTTAGAAGAATGTTTTTTTCTTAAAGAACAACAAACTGTTATTTTTTAAGAAAAACGAACTTTTCAAAATTGTCTTTAAATAACTTAAAGCTGCAAGCTTTGCTTTTAGTATTATGTTCCTTTTTAAAAAATGGATTGAAGTGGATATTTTTTTCAATAAAGCTTGTTTTTTAAACTTTGTAACTCATCGAATGTATATTTTAAATAAAAAAATAAAGTATTTCATGCATATAAACCGTGTTCATCTTTCTGGTTAAAGTAACAAAGTTTTAAAAAATCCTTGTTAAAAACCTAAGAATTTCGGTCAGGTACATTGGCTGATCCAGGTTAGGATACTTTTCCATTCCAAAACAAAAAGATATTGCTTCAGGGGAATAATTTGTTTATTCAACATTTAAATCAAAGTATATTCCTTTTAAAAATATTAGACCTGTAAAAAATATCTGTATCCTCCACTCTTAGGGCAAGTTGATGCTGTTTAGAGTCCTTGTGTTTTCATCAACATTTAACAAGTACTTGAGTACTTCAGTAATTAGACTATAAAATTAATGGTCCTTTGTCAACGTCTAACATTTTTATTCCAGCAATCGCCGTTGCATCAAATCAGACCTAGTTTTGTGGTTAAATTAATTCATTTAATAATTAAAAAATAAGTTAAATTAATTCATTATGGTTAAATTAATTCATTTAATAATTAATAAATTAGTTTATTTAATAATTAAAAAATAAGATTATAGCATTGGATTTCTGGTATGACAGGTGCCTATTTGTTAAGTTATAAAAATGTTTGGGATATTCTTCCAAATTTAAGTACCTGTACTTTTTATTTACACCTTAGAAAAGGATTTTTTTTAATAGACAAGCATTAAATAATTCCAATACAGTATATTTCGAGTATCTATAAGGATGCAGATAATTGTGCCGTTTTCTTTGAAAGTGTTGTAATTCCATTTTTCACAAAGCGAGAGTTATTTGGATAAAAATGAATGTAATTTGCTATGAGCTTCTTATTTATTAAGTGTTTTCCCCAAAAGTCTTAAAATTTTCATCGTTTTCCTATAAAATTTTTCGCAGTTAATTGAAAATACAAATATAATTATTTAGAAATCATAAATATCTATAGTATAAATAGGTAGTATCTTAATATTATAATTTATCTTCTTACATCATAAAATATAAAGAAAACGGCTCGATTGATATAAACCTTCAAAAACGTCCACACATTTCCAACTTAGGGACGCAGACAGAGTAACAGAGGAAAGCGAAAGAAGGAAATAAATATTAGGTGATCAACATCGTGGTGTAATTCAATTTTTTTGAGAATGGTATCTTGTTATGGAACCAACTGTGAAGTTCATTTCGTTTTTTCTAATGAAATATATCTACAGTGACATTTAAACAAATCCTACACTCAAAAGCAAAGAAAAAAGTAAATAAAATATTACGAAGAAACTTAGCACATATTCACTAATATTTATACAAGAGAATACATTTTTCTTCAAAATTATTTTTTTCTTTTGGCGTGAAAAATGTAGCCAAATTGTGTGCATGTGTTTGTTCTAAAATGTAAACTATTCAATAATACATACATTGTCCTCAATCTATTCTTTGTAGAATACTCCACAATAAGACTTGAATGGGTGTTATCTAGTGATAGAATAAACTAAATTTCAGAGAAAGGCTAATTAAAAACAAAGAAGATTCAAGGGTTGCATTAATATATATTTAGCCAGGTCTTAATTCAGTTCTCAAACGAGAAAACTCCAGACGGTAGTTTACATTAGACATCCAATTAAGCGTAGTAATTATCAATTACTTGGAAAGAGGATGAAATTGACTATCATTCGAAATCTTTAGTTAGAAGGTTTATTTCATCTAAAATATGTGTCGGAAAAGAAATGAAGTCAAACAAGAAAGTATCCATTTTAAAGATATTTAGGATTTACGTTGTACATCCTATATTGTATTATTCGTTAATATAGATAGGTTGTAGTGTATTTCCGCAGTAAAAAATTAATTTGTATCTGATGAAAGCGCAAATTTGCTATGAAAAAATTCATAGAACTCTTGCAAAATGATAGTTAATATATATTTCAATTTAAATTAAATGTATACCCTTTAACCCTCTGACTGCTCAATTTTTGGACCAAAATCGCTTCAAAAATTGTGTAATTTGTTTTTCATATTTCAATTCTATATACATTGGAGAATTGAAATGTGCAATTTTTCTTTCTAGAAAAGATTTTTAATATAGATTTTTATTATGAGAAACTAAGCTTCAGAAAAACCAATTTCAGATGTTATTACATAAAAAAAACTCTTTTAAATAAATTTCAAAACTTTTTAAAATAAATTTCAATTGAATGACAGTTAATTTCCGTTTATTATATCATATAAGAAAATGCACCACCGCCTAACGCTTTGCAGGTTCGTTGAATCATGGTCCGATTCATCGCCGTCTGACGAGAAGTCCAAAAAATCTAAATCACTATCACTATCAAAACTAAAATCTTTCAGAATCTCATAAATAATCCGTAATATACACTCTGCCAGTTGCTGAGCGATTTCCACCAGCCATTTCGGATTAGACAAGGCGGCAAACAAGTGAAGTGAGAACATTACATACCGAGTATTACCTTCAAATGCCGCAATGTAGTGGACGACTAACGTCACGTGTTGGTCAAAACCTCAAAAAAATTAAAAAATTAAACGTCTAACACATATTCTTATTTATTTCACTGGTTAAACGGTGAAAACGGGGATGCTCTCCTCAATAAAGGAAGAAAAACACCTGCCCGCGAAAATCGCGGGATGAGCCAATTTTGCTGCATTTGAGTTGCCCGTGGAAATCGCGGGATGAGCCAATTTTGCTGCATTTGAGTTGCCCGTGGAAATCGCGGGATGCGCCAATTTTGCTGCATTTGAGTTGCCCGTGGAAATCGCGGGATGCGCCAATTTTGCTGCATTTGAGTTGCCCGTGGAAATCGCGGGATGCGCCAATTTTGCTGCATTTAAGTTGCCCGTGGAAATCGCGGGATGATCAATCAGAGGGTTAACATTGAAAACATTTGTGTTTGATTTCCCTACAACATTTTATAAAATTACCTTTATACTATAATGCTTCAATTTCGCTCCAATTTTTGCTAAAGATTTTGTGGATTTCTAAAAATCGTGAAATGTGGGTCTCGTGCAATCCAGTTTGGCGTCACACGCGATGTGATGTGCAGGATGAATCTAAGAGAAATGAGGCTGAGTTAACATCGGAAAACTGCATCTGGGATTATGGTCTACCACCCATTAGACATCAACCGTAGAGTGAACGACATTTAAAATGTGGTCAGAAATAATTTTTAACGCGTTACGGGAGCAGTAAGAAAAAGCCAAAAAGGATTTACGATGCTTCAGGTGCTTGCAATGTGTACAGACCAATTTTTGTGAGCAGAAAACGTTCACTGTTATGTACAGGGATATAGTATATAGTAAAAAAATTTAACTTCATTTTTTTTCCAAAAGTGCACCTGATGCCTGTTAATTTTGGTCTGGGGGGGGGGGGTTTCCAGTGCCGTCCATAGTGCCCCCAGCTCTACGGCGATTTTTTTTCACTAATAATGTGACTTAT
This sequence comes from Cheiracanthium punctorium, assembly GCA_038373885.1. NCBI lineage: Eukaryota > Metazoa > Arthropoda > Arachnida > Araneae > Cheiracanthiidae > Cheiracanthium > Cheiracanthium punctorium. Next base: position 475,354 of record JAWZYV010014616.1, on the reverse strand, counting down.
AATTGTAAATGTGTAGATTCCATTCCGCTAGCATAATATCTTGTAGTGGCAATTGTGCAGTTGTTTCAAAATGGAGAAATATCTCCTCTAACTGTAATTATATGATAATTTCTTTATACTTAAAAATACATTTTCCATATAGCAGTAGACAGCTTGAGAACACCTTTTTTTTTCTACGAGAATACTTCTTAAAATGTGAGCAATTCTGCAAACCCTATGTATAGGATCGCACATAAAAAAAATGCCTTTAGAAGAAAATTTTCAGAGTTCACTTTTGAAGAAAAATTAAAACCCGATCATTGAACGGTGTCGCTGTCCCTTTATGTTCCCAAGAACCTACGCATTCAAGCATCAAGCTTTCATCAAGTCTGCTCTGATTTTACTAAAACGTAGAGAGGAGGTTCCAGCCGAGATCTCTCTATTTTGCTCTTGGGATAGAATATGGATTTTTTTTAAAGTGTTCAACGTTATTTATTCTTAAAAGTAAAAAAGCGTCACAAAGCATCACGCCGAAAGTGGAAATTGCCCTTCTGCCTTTCACCTCTTTGCAGAGTAGAATTGTCCACGAATGCAAGGTCTGCGCGTTATTTTTGATGTTTGGATAAAAAGGTCATTAATGTGCACATTAATGTAGTGTATTAAATTTAAAATGAGCGATAGAATCAGGAAAATAATCCTGAAACAGTTTTGCAGAAGATGAATTAAGTTGGAAAGTTTAGTTAAAGCGTTTACTGTTTTTAAGTTTATAAAAATAATTCGTAAAAATTAATTTAGCACTGCGATGCAAAGATAGATTAACATGAAAGCAGAAGTCTTAAACATTTTTCAGCAATACAGTAAATAATTTTAAAGGGGTGTACGGGGAGAGAGGGGGCACAATTCCGGAATTCACAAGGATTAAGGTTCTTTGGGCTTACCACATCAGCGTGTGAAAACCGGAACCAGGAGCAAATGTACGAGACTTAATGATTTGAAAATCAAAGATTCAGAAAGTAGAAAGAAACTTCGGCAAAGAAATTATGCTAATGAAATGAAGGAAAAGAGGTAAAAAAGAAAGAAAGTCTATTAATCTTGAAGCGTTATGGAACAGAAAGTTTGATGTCTTGTCGTTTAAAATCCAATATAACACAAAAAAAGAGTTGATTTCCACACGATTAAATATTATAAATATTAACAAGAATTAATTGAAGTAGAACTACTGATTCAAGAAAAATAATTTGATGGTGAGTTAGTTTGATTTTCTACTAGAGGAATACAGAGGTAAACAGACTGCTAAAACTGGTGGCGTGGAAGAATGAAGTTTCATTATTTAGTTAAACGACTAAGGTTTCTTGAAAGAAGAAAAAAACTTCTTGTGAAATATAATTGTTTGAGCGAATCTAGTTGCTTGTGTATATAGTTTAGCTTATTTATTTTGTATTATAAGTTAGATTTATTTGCCGTTCTTAACTCATCCTGGATAAGTTATTATTTTATCGAGTAAATTTGTACAGCACTTTGAGTTCATTTACAAATAACTCCGAGTTGTAAAAGGAATTCTTTTCAGAGAGTAAATATTAAAAAAATATATATCATTGTTCTAATATTCTTATTATGATAAATTGCAATACACAATTTATATATAAATGTATATTCATTTCTAGTGTACACTTTAAATACAATTTTATTATTTGTGAACACAACATTTTAAAGAAATACTTTCTAATGACACTTTCGGTATTTGATTTTTCATCTTGATATAAATTATGAATTGATGGTTATATTTTAACTTCTCTTTCTTTATTACTCTTGTGAATTTTATTTTTGAAGTTACACTCATAACTGTAAAAAGAGGGGGAAGGAGGGAGGGGGGGGGGAGTCATCCCTTGCTGCCACACTGGCGTTTTAAAATGTGTTTTCAGATACATATCGTAACGCATTTTAGAATGTGTAAGAATGCTTTCACACTTTCTCTCTGTTTCGTTTTCTCCTTTTTTTCTTATATGTGTTTAATTACGCACATTAATTTTGTTTTGTTTGAAGAAATTTTATAAATTTAAATGCCTATTCAAACAGCACAAAAATAATGAATTACTGCAAAAAGGCTTAACACATGTAAACCAGTTTTGCTTACAGTAAAGAGTTGTCTTACAAGTCGTCAATGCTAGTTAAAATTTTTTTGCCTACACAAAGCACGTGCACAGAACACGTTTGCCAGTTTGATTTAACAACGAAAAGTTTGCACCTGAAATCTGTTGATGCAGCTTTTTTTTTAAGCTTAAATTTTTATTAAACTGTCAATGCTACTTAAAACCCATTAGAGATTCCCTTGTAAAATAAAAATATAGAAAATGTAAAAAATAAGAAATAATTCAAAATGCTTAATAGCTTCTCTTAACTTATATTTATTACTTGTCGGTCAATTAAAAAAAAAAACCTCTCGGCTTTTATTTTGCAATTAAAAAAATATGCATTACTACATTATTCATAGAATGTACCAGAAATAATACGTTTTAAAAATTGCAGATTTTTTTTTCTCTGTTTTACTAAAGCGTTTGACGTATAGTCCTTTTCAAAAGCGAAATTTTTTTTGTAGCTTTTATAGATGTTCTTAGAGATGAATAAATTATTTTAACGGCGTATTTTTATAGAATGAATCATCCGGCTAATTAGTTTACATTTTTGCTTCATTAAACATTTCACATCAACATTTTTGTAATCCGAATTGACTGAGATTGAAAATATATGAGAAGTGGGCTCGTATTATATTGCCTTAGAGATCAAATTAATTTCTCCTTTCGGAGGGACACTTAAAGTAATACAAAATTAAATTGTGAGAATTTTTCGTCTACCGGTTTCCTTCTAATTAACAATTTAACTCGAAATAGAAATATTTGACTAATTATATTTTTTCATTTCAGTTTTGGAAAGAAAATTGTCAATACCGAAATCTATGTCTAATACTTCATGTACAGTGTTAAATAATTAATTGCTAAGTAAGAAGACGTTATTACGCAATGAACAAATTAAAGCCATTAGAATAAAAAATAACGAGCAGAAATAAAAATTAATAAATTATTAGTATTTTTTATTGTTAAAATGCATTGCCTCTCAGTACATAAATATTTCTCCCTTGATTTGAAAGCGCATATTAAATTAAATTTTAAACATATTTTCAGTAATGTACTAACTATCATATTCATATTGGAGCACATGCATGCATTTTTAAATAAATCTCGAAATAAAAAGCACATAATTAAAGACTGCATAATATAATATAAAAGCAAAAGCAAAGGTGTTTGGTATGTTTCTTAAAATTTTGTCTTCGTTATTATTTTATATTGAGACTCTTTTTATTCACTAAATACATGAATTTTGAAATAACATTTTTCTACATGTTAGAGTACGATTTATGATAGGATTCTTCCACAGAAATGTTTACAGAACTCTGAACATAAAGAGCCTTCTTGGAGATTAGAGGCTCACTGTTATACACGTTCAATAAAAGCCAAACAATAATATTGAATTGAAATTCCTATGAAATAGTTTAAAAGGGGAATTAAAAATATAGTCTTTCTGACTCAAAAAGTCAAAAAGTTTGCTAAACATAGTTTCTGAATGGATTCTTTTATTTAACTTAAAATATTTAGAGACCTTTTTTAAAACTTGACAGTTACTTTATGAAACTTTAGCGTCGGATTTTTTTTTTTTCAAGTTTACTGCTTCAGGTACATTTCTATAAATATGAATTTACTTAAATAAACATTACCTAGATGCTACGTATTATTGCAATAGGTTATACAGTTTGAAATGATGTTTTTATCAAATGATACAGTGTGCTTAAACGAATTTCTTTATTGGTACTTTTTCATCTGTCGTTTAAGTTCGTGCATTATACAGAAGAGCGCGATAGAATGTATAAACAGATCAGATATGAGTGCATAGATATATTGTGGTTTTTGCAATATTACGTCGGTTAATAACATTGGTCAACACGATTTTTGGGTCTGACTTCTACTGAGTAATACTGACTGTTAGATTTTAGTTTCTCCTATGCCAAAACTGAGGAAAATATTTTTTTTTAATGAAAGTTTGCTTGTGTAGAAATTAAAGAAATTTTTCAATTTTTGGGCAAAAATCACAGATTTTTATATTTTTTATAATTCCACTCTAAATTATGACCAGAAAAGTTTTGCTGGATATAAGTCTTTTTTATTCAAGATTTGTGATAAACATATAAATGTAAAATAGTAAGAAATAAATGTCAAAAAGTGAATATTTTTCGTATTTCTTTTATGTTCGTATGAGCAAATAATAATACGAACAAATAATAATAATAATCTTTCAAAAAATACTACAAATAGTACTACAAGCAAATACTACAGAGATACAAATAATACAGTTTACTTTCGGGTTAATCAAAGTGCTGCCATCTTTCGTTTATGAAATAAATTAAAATATAGTTATCGACGTTAACCCCTTCCTTCTCGCTCACGTCAAAGTCACGGGCTGAGCTTTCCCCCCCTATTTCTCGTGCCCGTGATATTTCCGGGGTAGAATGTTCAAAAGATATTTGCCAGAAAGATCAGAACATTTCAATTCTTTTGCACAGTAATTTTTTATATCTCATTTTACACAACAGATCACAGTACTAGACTATTTTTAAGTTAATTGGAGTTAGTTTATTTTAAAATAGATGGTAGCAGTTAGGTTACTTCTGCCATGCATTTTACACATTTAGCTCACTCTCTCACCTATGTCCAAAGAACACGTTACAAATATTTATGTATATTATGAAGTAAGTTTAATAAAAATCTCTTTTAGTGTTTAAAAAAATGTTTTTAATTTCCACTGAAAAACACACATTCAGTCACAATAACCCTAAATGTTGGCTATTCCTAGAAATTTAATTTTTTATTTAATGCTAAAAAATGTCTCAAACCTTAAAACGAATACATATATTGTACGTACATTTATTTTTATAAATTTTCTTGAATAAAAAAAATAGGCACATTTATGACAATCTTCTTGAAAATAATACGACCTTTAAGGGGTTAATCAGACGAAAGAAAACTTTAAGATCTAAAAATGAAAATTTAAGTATTTTTCAATGTCTAGAATCAGAATTTAAGCATGAGAACCGAACCCCCACCCCCCCGAATTTTTTTTGTTGACCGGTGTAATCGCTCAAAAAAAATTTAAAAAAATAAAATGCAGTAGTAGCATAATGGATGCATTTCTTCAAGCTTTGCCTAGAAACTCCAGCTTCATTCTAAAACGAATGTGGGAATAGACTCTACAGCGTATAACCATTAAATAAATCGACCTTTATTAAAGCTATTAAGTAACTAGCGAGAAATAAGAAATTAGTAATGGGGACAATGAATAGTGAAAGTATAAATTTGGATTCTTTGACTTTCATTCTGTTCTTGGGAATTCCTATATACTTCTTTCGCTAAGGTGTCTTGTAGCAAGTTTTTTGCAATTTCATTCAATTTAAAATAGTATGCAAATATTTCTTCACGATGAAAACTGCAGGACTTTTTCTAATAGTTTCTACTAATAAATAATGAATAACAAATAGAAATTACTTTGAAATATGCAAAGTAAAAGAGTTGGGTATTTCCTTCGTCTTTTAAATATTCGGATTGCGTTATTGGTATAAAGTCAGTAGAATTCAAATATCTAATATCTGTCAACGAAGCTTTTCTGTGTTTAATCTTTGCAACGAATTAGCTTTTCAATAATCTTCAGCTGTAAATGTCATGTTGCCAAAAAAATATGCAAGCATTTTTTCTCCTCGCATGCGAGGAAACGAATGTTTCAATATTGCTTCTGTCGCTGAAACTTTTAAAGCGTTCATATTAGCCCGTTAAACTAAACAGGAGCTGCTCACGTTGTATATTAAATTTGTTCCGATTTTTTTAAACTTTTATCATGAATTTTCATAGCCTCCTTAGTGACAAACTTCTGCAGTAATGTCAAACATGTCAATAACAGGAATGCATCCAAAAAAAAATAGAGTAAGGGTTTAACGCTTAACTTTGTTTTTAGCCAAGAAATTTCGCTTTGAATTCTAAAACTGCTGGGTTGTCACTCTTGCAGCGGTGACATGTTTTGTTTAGTGTCGTACATTTCTCTTTCAAATGTCCAAATCTCGACCAAAGTAAAAGGTATAAATGTCTCTAGTCCAGAGCGGGGGAAGTATTGTTTCCCTTTTTGGCTCTTCCCTTCCATTTAACGTTATTCCCATTTTGTAGTGACATTTTCCTGATATTGTAATCTGGTCTACGTGTAAATTCTCGATCTATGTGCCCTAGAAAAATCATGCTGTTGAGAAAAAGTGTAACTGATTTCAAACATTTAATCCGTTTTCCGTCAGCCTGAATTAGAATTCGCGCGTTAGTTATTTACTCATTTCGGTCATAATCTGTCATTTTTTGTAAATAATTGTTGTTTTACATGCACTATAGATTTTAATTGTATAAATATTATTTTGGATTTGAGGTTGCAGTTAACTTGTAAAATTTTGTTCGAGTATACATATTTTGTGAATTTAATTTGAATCATTTACGTACTTTTTTCTTTTGAATCGCATACAATGAATGGTACCTAGTAAATTGTAATTTATTTATTTCATGTCTCAAGTTTTGATAGTTATTATTGAGAATTGTGATGTGTTCTTTTGGTCACTATTTAGTTTGGATAATTTTTGAAAGTTCTATACGATCCAAGCTTTCCTTCTTTTTTAACTTCATAGAATAACCCCCCCCCCCCGATTGTATGGTCGTTAGCGCCTAACTCTCTACGATTATGAGTCTGAATTCCACTCCGGTCTTGGGCTTAATTTTTAAATTGGCCATCCCTTCGCAAAGGGTTAAAGCTGAATTCCATTGACTTTTCAAAACATCATAGTAGCTTGTCACACTAGGTTCTCGGTGCTTTTTCGTCCTTTAGTCTTCGTAACAAAAGAAGTGACGTATTTATTGGGCGTTAATGACTTTCTTGGGATACTAGACAAAAATGGTTCCGGCCTCGAGAAGGGAGAAAACTCGAATCGGACATGCGGGTTTCAGGGCAATTAGTTTATATAGAAGTGTTCTGCGTTTTGTATTTCTTTCCAGTTCGATCGGATCCAACCTTAACGTCGGTCTCCTACTAGATGCTTCCATAAAAAAAAATTGTCAACACTGGCGAATGCCCTGTATTCGAAAAAAAATTTAGAGGGCTCAAAAATTAAAGTATGTGTTGGTAAATGTATTTAATTTTTTGCGGATTACCGATGTTTATTTTGAAAACCCTCCTGCAAAAAAAAAACAATTTTGCTTTCTACAGTGATACCAGTGTTCATCCTGTTTTATTTTGGGTTAATATTTCCTGGTTTAAAAAGTGCAATGCAACAAATATTTCCACTGCATTCCATTTTCATAATGCTTTATTTAGTTTTGGGGCACTATAGTAACGGTCTAGTGAGCCAAAGGCTTAGGCCAGTTTTCTCACCATTTTCAACTGTAATCATAATCGCCTTGCATTAGTACTATACTTTCAAAAAGTATGTGAGTAAATTTTTGTACGTGTTCCATTAAATGAATAAATGGCTTAAAAGAAGCAATGAGTAATTTTTTCCACCATATTAATTTTTGTTTCGAAGTTAGTCGCTTAGATTTGACCGTCGTTTAATGGCATTGTAATATAGTGTTTTTTACCTGCATGCTAGGGCTTCATCAGTCCGCCGAAAAGGATACGTGATTAGAGACATTAAATTTATGTTACGTAGTTCTTTATGGGCAAAATGTTTCAGCTACTTACAGGGTTAAAAAGGAAGCTTGCTGCTGCATAATATTTTATGTTCAAACATAATGATATGTTAAAAGAATGATTATTCCTTTTTCTTTCAATTTTGCTTTTCGTTGTTTTGGTTTGTTATTTTTAGTTTTTCCTTTTACAGGAATTTCCTAGTTTTTTAAATGGAGAAACTTTTCAAAAATATTTTAATTCAAATATTTGACTGGATTTTATTTACAGTAACATACAGAATGAGTAGAAAAATCGTTATTTGCCTTTTTTTTTATTCTTAAGAAAATGTTAACCGTAAACTTGAGGTATTAACAAAATGGCCACCGTTAAAACGACAGTTGAAGGGACTAATTTTCGAAATTTTAATTCAACGACTAACCTGCTTGTTGGTTCCAATGTCTATTTTTGAAATATTTTTAATGGATGTTTTACTGTGTATGTGTACATTACTGTAAATTAGCGGAAAATGGTAAATTAGAGCACTTCAAAAAGGTCTTTTTTACTCGGATTTGTTTTATTAAGCGGAAATCGATTAGTACTCTGCTATTTGAAATTAAACGCTTTCAAATTTTCCTTAGAATAGAAAGCATATTTCTAGGAATGTTGTTTCGCAAGACAAAGAAGTGCACCTCGCATTATACAACGAACAAATAAAATAACATCTGGATAACAAAGCGAATTTGTAAAACAGCATATCACAAAACATTCATTCCGTGTATGCGTTATTGCATCGCATTTTCGCGAATTTATGTTAACTAAATCATGCTCTTCATTTTTGAAATTCTCTTTTCCCCGGCTTTTTCCCTACCCAAGGAAAATTGTAACATTTATCCAAAGAGCGCTGCAAATATGTTTGGTTTACCAATCGTGTGTACTTTATTATAAAGCCCTGTGCTTTAGAACTCTTATACTGGATATAAATTTTTACTTAAGTCCTGTAGGCTTTTTAAAAATTCCATGAAACGATTAAAAAAACTTTTTTAACCCAATTTAACAAAAGTGCAGAATAGATTTTGAATGAAAAAAGGAAATCAAGTAAAATAATATTAACAATCATTTCTGCCTTATCTTATGATTCCCTGAAAATAATTAACTGCGGGATCATAAACCAAGCTAAAATAATACGTAGGCTAAAATACTGTATTTCCTTATATAGCATGATATTTCCCTAAACTTTTTACCCTTCTGGGAAAAAAATTATTAATTAAGGTGAGAAAGCAACCTTTAACCAATTTTTGTTAACAGCCAAAGCAATATACTTTCTCATAGGGAATGCAATCCCATTTTCTTAGAAATACTATAACATAATTTTAATATTTATGTAAGGTATTGTATTAATTATCAAACAAGAAAAAGTATTAAACTTGATAGTGCTTACTTTTCCTACTTTTCTACATTAAAATTAATTTTTATTTGAATGAAATGTCAATCCCACGGGATTAACAAATCTCAATCCCGAATTCCCGCTAAGCGAAAAAAGTACGGGATTGCATTCCCTACTTCCTCACGGATAAGAGATTATCATTTAAAGTAGTAAAACAAAAGTGCTTACTTTTCCTACTTTTCTACATTAAAATTAATTTTTATTAGAATGTAATGTCAATCCCACGGGATTAACAAATCTCAATCCCGAATTCCCGCTAAGCGAAAAAAGTACGGGATTGCATTCCCTACTTCCTCACGGATAGAAGAGATTATCATTTAAAGAATCTTTTGCTTTAGAAAAGAAGAAACTTAATGAGCCCTGCCTATGTGTGTGATATCATTATTAAATTTAACATATCCAATAACATTTATACTAGTTATTAATACAAAAAACTAAAAAGATAAAATTCATGACCTGCATATCACGATACCTTATAATTCAACTATGCTCAAGATTTCGAACTCAACTTCTAGTAGTTTGAACGCAATTTACGTGTCTGACTGCATCTTGGAATTTTGCGCAAATGTCACGTTAAACTAAGACACTTTTGCAAAGGTATTTCCTCTCAGACACTTCATTACTTATTCATGGTGAATTTAAGTAACTCTTGTAGGAGTGACACAAATCAAATTAAACCGAGAGAAAATCGGTGTAAGTGAAATCAAACCGACAAAATTTAATAGAATTGTAAAGTACACAAATGGTGCATATTCGAGTTTTAATTTTGAGGAAAGAAGATAACTGGCATGGTGAAATAAATTATATCAAAATGTTTAGGATGTATTTTTATGTACTTTAAAAGTGTCGAAAGTTTTAGCCAAAATATTGTTTTTCAGGTTGTGGAGGGCCAGTCTTAAAGCAAAAAGAATACATCTTTATGGAATCCATTCATTTCAAATCTTATTTGTATTAGTTCTTATAACTATCACTAAAACAAACATAAAAAAGTTGAATATTTTCTATAAAAAAATCTGAATGTAAATATAAAGTCCAACAATTAGACTAAAATTAATATTTACCAACACTACGATAGGCTACATCAACGATCTCTTAACTTCCGTATTTAGTATGTGCAATCCAATATTATATCTCTGGTTCTGTAGCTGTTAGTTTAAGAATTCACAATGCAGAGGTCGTAAAATATGCATTTTAGCACATTTTTTATCAATTTGCAAAATTCACACGAAAAAAAATATTTATATCAAATAACATGATTATTAAAAAAATTTTTTAAACATTGAAAACGATTACTTTTTTTTCAACCAACAGCTGAGATGATGTAATTGAGTACCATGCTGAAATTCTTAAAAAAGAAAAAAAAAAGCTTTAAATTCCCACCAGGACCTTTTTCATGAAATTTACCGTTTACGGCTAAAAGAACACCCGACAATTTTTTTTTTCATCTTCTGTGAACATTTGTAGTAATTAGAATCTGTTCGACATTAAAAACATTTTTTATCAGTATCCCGCTAATGACAAGGCAGTTCGGCTCCGAAAATTAACGCATATATGCGTTCTTCTGAATATAGATCATTAATTGCGTCGGGTAATTAAACATTCCACACTTAAAATGTTTTTATTATTATCTCGACTAAATCTTGATGTTCATTTGCTGTTTATTTTTCTCCGGGTCGATAACATTAGGCAAATATCTTAGTGTACATTTAAAGCATAGGAAATGTTTCGTAATTTGTTATTTTGTTGTATTCAAAGAATTAGCGTGTAATTAATGGAATACAAATGGTTCTTTATTCTTGAGTGTATGGTAATTAATTCAGTTTTTGACGGCTCAAATTGTCACTTAGAAAAAAGTCAAAGTTTTGAGCTGCAATTATGAAGTGTCAGACAAGTGCACACTTTTTAAAAAGCATTATAAAATCTAAACTATCATAGATGTGTGAAATTTTGTATTATTTGAAGATAATTTTTGCTTTTAAAAGTGAATTTCTGTTAATAAATGGAGTTTGCTTTTGTTTTTTTAACAATCTACCATGTGTTATATAAATGGAGTAGACAAAATTAATTTAATAATGGTAGGCATTTAGACTGTAAGAACAAATGAAGATCGCGTAAAACAGATTTTGATGTTTCTTAGTAAATACAACGGCTTTATATTTTTATGAATCTCTTATTATAAAAAAAGACAGTTATCTAACTAACCTATATTGTTCCGAATTATTTCGACACCGAAACTCAATAATAAAAAACGGCTCCTTCTGTTTTAATAGTACTTGCTTTATAAGTAGTATATTTAGTAATAAAATATACTACTCGAGTCGTAAAATATAAATTCTTTTGCAATAAAAAACAAATTTAATGAAAACTTTACTGCAATGTTCTATGGAATGGAGTAATTAAAACCCTATGTCACAGTAATTATCTAGTTCTGCAACAATCAATGTATATTTATATGGTTAACTTTGAATGCTTATCTTTATATCAGTAAACCTGTAATCTCTCAAACATTAATGCAATAATTATAATAAATATTATAATAAGATTTATTTTAACGATTAATTTCTACTTTCAGTGATTGCTATTTTTTATTACCAAAAATGCTATTTTTGAACCCCTAGCGTTTTTTTTTCCTCTTTAAGGGAAAATTGGGTATAATTCTTACGCTTTCTCTCAGCTAAATATGCAATGAAATAACCAGCAACAACTTCTTAGAAATGTCTTCAACCCAACATTTTAATTTAGTTTCAACATTTGAAATGCACTCTCGACTAACATAAAACCTTCCGCATTCTGCTTTGTTTCGATGCATCAGTGAGCACATTTGCGTCGTTGTAATTTTCCTTTCATTTCAAGAAATATATACTCCAGGATCCAAATTCAAACCCTCCTTCACCTAGCCGAGAATTATTTCCGTTTTGAATATCTTTCCTTTTGTAATGCTGGCGTCTTCAAGATTAACTTCTGAAACAACGCTTGGAAATTTTGTTCTTCGGTAGTGCCTAAACATGATGGATATCCCCCCATCTCGGCGACAATAATTTGGTGGTTATTGTGGCTTTGTGACGTGCTTTTCCGAGGTTCGCCTGGCTGCGTAATGCTTGAACTGTCTGTCACATTCGGACTAAGATTGTCCTGACCAAATAACTTTGATCTCACAATGGGACTAACGTATAATGCGCTAAAAATATCCGGAGACTGATAATGAATGTTAGTAATTAACGTGCCTGCACTTTGTGGAGGTTGCGTGTTTCGTCTTCGCATCCAACACGCATATATATGCGGAGGCTTCAGATGCATTAAGGTAGATTAAAAGAACTCCAATATAATGCCTCTGGTTCTCTTTTTTACACTTTTACCTGGGATTCTTAAATGAAGTTCATTATTTTTCTCGGGAAATGAATTGGTTATTTAACTTCACTCTCAGATGATTTTTTTTTCTTTCGCTCCATCCTAACGTTCCGTTGATTGAGATGTTTAAATTATAGTTTTCCGAAGTGATTGCCATAAATTAAACTTTAAGAGAAAAAAAAAAGGTTTGTAAAAGCGAATACGTTAGGACGAAAGGGGTAAAAAATGAGTTAAAGAACCCTTCTGAATAAACATGCATTACATTCGTGAGGGTAAAAATACCAATTGGATTTCTTGCTCTAAAAGGAAAGAAATGAAGTGTCATACCAACAAGCAAGCTTTATGCTTCCAGAACTTGCATATTCTTGAGTACTATATTTTCAATATTAATTTATTCTTTCAATGTTATAATATTTATATTTAAGCATATTTGTAGCATTTTTAATGGATTTATGTGCATCAAATCATTTCTTCATTGAGTATCTTTATAAGCGAATGTTATGTGTTTTATGTATTTTTGTGCAGTTATTTCGATTTTATAAAGAGTTTTTTTTTTATAATTACGTTCACTGAACTATTTAATTTAGCAATAATGTAACTAGGATAAGTTACATGCTTTCGCCACATTTTTAAATGATACCCAAAAGTATTTTTATTATTTCTAGCACCAGTTATACGAACTTCATAAAATCATTAAATTTTAAGTTGTTTCAATTAAATATACTTTGATGTTGATACTACCGCAGTTTTTTTTCAACTGTTTAATTAAAAATTGTAAAAAAATAAATTTTCGTTAAAATATTTTTTTACCGAATATTTTAGAGTAATTTTTTAAAGTACATATTTCAGCTACATTATTGCAAATATTTCTGTGCAAATGCCTGGTTAACAACGCAATTTTATAAAGACAGTGGTGTCCCGTATTATTTGGCCCATTGCAGAAAATACGATATAATTACATTCATATTGCTAAAAATTGTAATATGGCCATGTAAGTAGTATTCAGTTCTTTATTAATTTTGGGATAATGACATATAAAATGAAACACATTTGCTTAGTTAAAATTTTTTCGGAAAACATTTCTGAAGCCTTTCCTATTCTGAAAAAGAACAGAAATTTTAAAATTCATCTCAAGGTTTACCAAAGCTACTTCATTAGGCTAATCTCATTGTCCCTGATTTTCGTCGCTAGGTCACATGGTTAAAAGGTGTTATCAACCGAGTACGCGTCACGTGTTTCCTTGAAATTTCTTGTTTCATGTTTTAAACAAAAGTTAAATAACCAGATTAAAGATTAGTCAGAAAAACTCGAATCGGAAAAAAACTTTTTTTTTCAACACTTTCTTTACAGTTACTGTCAACTTGATAACTTAATGCTGCTAGCTCTTGAACCTCTACTAGAATGTTGTGAGAACAAACAATCACACTACACCATACCCAAATTTCATAAATATGTAGTTATCATCTTTTATTACAAAATGAGTGATTTTTATTGCGTGAGCCTAATAATAGGTCACACCACTGTCTATATATATAGTACCTTAAATTATTTTTTCAAGCCAATTTTGTTTTTACATGAAAGAGCATACCTTAAACTATTAGTAAGTTCTATGAATATGAATTAATGAATATTATTTTTACATTTTATCGCATTTTGATTTTGATAAATCTAAGGAAAATTAGAGAAATGTACATTTCCGTCTGCCATCTGATCGCTCTATTGATATAATTGATTCGATATTAATGATAAAGTGGTTAAAAGTGAAAAGTCGATTAAAAAATATAATCCCACATTCATCATTTAAATTTTGGGGTGTTTCTTCTATGGTTGTGGAATTCGTGAATAAATATCTGTAAATGTTCTAAATTTTTGCCGATTAGTTAACTATATAGATATATTTTGAATATTGTTACCAATTTTTGTAATTTTTACTCTTTCTCCCAGTATAATGATCAATTGTTTCTAAATGTTGGACAAGTATGTGAAGTCGATCTGCATGTTAAGTATTTGTCATTTCTTGTTCCGTTCCTTGTCGTGGTTATTGTGAGTCAAAGTTCTGGAAGCACGTACAGTCCTTGTGTTGAATGTTCCACGTGGAACTCTTAACAATGTGTTGCTCATGCACTGTCGATGCTCTTTCAGTCGCAGGAACCCGGCACCTAGGTGACTGTACCAAGAGCGGGCCCTCAGTGGCCCCCAGCACATCGGGCCCAATGACCCGCGCCTCGATGGAAGTGCGGAATCTCAACAAGCGGCTTAGCAAGAGACTGAAAGCAAAAGCCGCCATCAACCGGGCTGTCCTCAGCAAACAGCTCTTCCAGGGACTGCTCGCCAAGTCGTTGCTCAAAGCTCGAGGCCTCGCCATCCGGACCTCTAGCCAGCTACCTTTGCCACTTCCCTGGCTAGCATTACTGGTACTTTTTTTCAGATTTCTTTCTATAGCACTGCAATTTATTTCATAATTATACGAGGCGTATCCAGAAAGTAAGTTCCGGTTTGAAAAAAAAAAAAATAAAATAGTAAAATTTTTTTTTCAAACCAATTTTGTTTTTACATGAAAGAGCATACCTTAAACTATTTTTCTATATAGTTTACGCCAATGTTCAAACACTTGTCGTAGCGGGTTACCAGCTTTTCTATACCTTCTCCATATAAACTTCCCGCCAATGACGATAACCACGACTTTAAGAAAACTAAGGCATGCAATTCAAAACAAACGGAGAGGAATGCTCAGTAAAGGAATTATACTTCGCCATGACAATACTCTTCCTCATACTGCTGGTGACACTCAAACGATGATTCGACAGTTCGTTCTGAGCAGTTAGATCACCCGCCATACAGCCCAGATCGTCCGACTACCGCTTGGCGCCGTCCGACTATCGCTTGCCCCTGCACATGAAGCGCGAGCTAGACGGCAAGCGCTTTGGATCCGACAATGAGGTGAAAATGCTGTGGAGTCGTGGTTATCATCGTTGGCGGGAAGTTTCTATGGAGAAGGTATAGAAAATCTGGTAACCCGCTACGACAAGTGGTTGAATATTGGCGAAAACTATGTAGAAAAATAGTTTAAGGTATGCTCTTTCATGTAAAAATAACATTGACTTGAAAAAAAGTGTTTTACTATTTTTTTTTCTAAACGGAGCTTACTTTCTGGATTCGCCTCGTATATAACAGAGCAATATTGGCTAGCAATGCTACGCGTCAATTCGCTGTTGGTGTTTTTCATGTGTATACTTAGAGTTTCACCATTTAAATTTCTGGAGTGATAGGGGGCAACCTTTGGAAAATTGCCGGTTAAACTTTAAGTTGTTAGCGGAGTAGCGGACCAAACTTTAGAACACATATGGGTTGCCTCCGGCCCGGATGTGGCCCGCCAAGGCATTTGATCTGGCATGCGGAACGTATCAGGGCCGATACAAACCTTTGAAAATATCATATAAATTACACGGCTCGTGACTCGCTAACATCTTAAAGTTTGGCCCGCAACTTTCCAAAGGTTGCCCATACCTGCTTTAGGATGTATATCATTGTGATTTATAAGGGATTTTAACTGGTTTATGTATGTTTTGTATGGGGTTTTGATATGTTCCGCGGGCCGGATCAAAAGCCGGGGCGGGCCACATCCTACCCACGGGCCGGAGGTCGTCGTTCTCTAAAACAAAATATTCCTGGTTTTGGGGGAATAAACTGAAATATTTTCATCAATATTAACGCATTTTAACGTGCCAACACTTCCCAAATTTCGACTTAAAATATTTAATCAGTTTTTACTTTATACTGGTAACACTTCTTAATGTATCCACAAAACTGGACAAATATTACTTTCATTTTAGAAATAATACTAATTTGTACCCAACATTTTGAATAGGTGTCAACATTACTAGCCAGTATAATTATTTTACAAAGAATTGGAAGAACATTGAAGCGAATCTTAATATCCTATTTCGAAATGGCGAAAGCATTCCATCTTGTGACAAAAATACTTTACACATTTTCTTAACTTAATCCTTTCCTTACGACGTATTTTTAATAAAAACTCCGAATTCTGAAAATGTAATTTTAACTCAAAACTATGCGCATAGTTATAGAAAAAATAGTTTGCAAAAGTTACATATAAAATTTTTAGAAGCTTTCGATCCCATAGTCATTCATTTTTACAATAAATAACATTCATTCTTTAAACTTACAAGGAGACCCTAAATGAATTTCGATGGCCTTCGCCGTAATGGTAGTAAAACATGTGAGTATACAATATATATAAGAATAAGATGCAGTACTCAAATGCAGTCCCGAAAAACGGACTTTGAGCTTAACACGTAAGCTACAAAATCCCCAGTTAGCTTTGCTACTCAAACCACAACAATATTCCTATCTTCTCAAAATGTCAAGACTAGCTCGTTATAGTTTTCTCTATTATATTGTACTACATTAGTCATTAGGGTAAATTCTGATGTACCGTGACATACCCTTCAGAACTTTGGCAATTGCTTTCCGAAGTTGGCAGTGACCGTAGACAGTGCCAATTGACATTTCATCTTCGTAACCCCCAAACTAATCTCATTTTATGATCAGCGACAACAACACACAGGTATAATATGTTCTTACTTTAAAAATAAACGAAAGAGTTTACATATCTCGCTGTGTAGTTATTCGGAAATTTTCAATCGGTGGCTTATTCTTGCCTCCAAATCGGGGAATTTTACGTTAAAATCTTCAACTAGTGTTCGATTGTCAAAGTAATAAGTCGATTGACTTGCCAAAAATGCTGAGGAGTTATTCGAAATAAGCAGCAACCCAAGAAAACAAAACAAATAGTTTTTTTTCTTGGGGGGGGGGGGGGACAAACGAGAACGTGAAGATACGTTTGTATTTTTTTCGAAAAAAAAAAGTATGCAAATCAAGCCTACTTAATATATGCTTTTCGACACAAAGTGAAGCCATTATAAGAAGAAATTCAGTTAGCTTATTACCTAAAATTATTTATTATTATCATTATTTATTATTATGTAATATTTATTTAAAAAATAATTAAACTTTCTGTAGTTATCGGCGGATGGCAACACAAATCATAGGTAGGAAAATAGTTTCCCGTCGACATTTAAAAATGAATGAAGTTGGTGGGAAGTATACTTCCCACGGCTTTATAAAGGGCTAAAAAGTGAGTTGAACACTTATCAAAACTTCATAAAATGCTCTTAAATTCAGAACTAAAAATAAAATGTAATCATTTTGGAATAACGCAGCTACAAACATTGCATAAAACATGAACGGCATAACAGAAATTCATTGGTATTGGCATAACCAACACATCATGCCATTGTTGCCGACAGCATGTCATCACTTACGGTCTGTCACCAGAACAATGTTAAGTTCATGGAACCTTAAACAGCGTTAAGAGAGGAATCCCAGTTTAGCTTAAAATTGAACCCGGTATTATTGTTTGTCTATGCTTCTTACTTGCGAAATTATCACAGATCATTATCCCTCTTCGTTAGAACTACTTGATATGTCTCGGCTAATTTTGGATGCTAGGATTTTTCCTTCGTTAGACTATCGACTTTTCACGATTAAAACTTAACGGAAGTGGTGAAAAATACTTATTAGGTTATTTACAGTATTTAATAGCCATTAATTAGAAACTACTCCCTCGTCCAGAAAGAAAAAGAAAAATAAAAGTACAGACTTTATAAACGAGGATCAAAGTGTACTGTTTATTTTTAAAATGTAAATAAATAAATAAATGAAGTAGATAAGTAACATTTCGATTTTTATTCCAATTGTTTGAACAAATGAAACAATTAGTAAATACCACATAAGCTGCTGGGCTGTTTTTTTTCTCCAGGAAAATCTTGATATAAATTACGTAGTTGTACGGCCAACAAAATATTCTACAAATTTAGTCTTTTAATCATTATGACTTTTGTTCCATCTTATTACTAAGGAACATATAAAAATATGTTCTTAAAATAACTTGCTTAGTGTGTATAGGGTTTTTCATTCTGTTTCCTGCACATTACACGTACGCATCTAGGAAAAACGTTCTGTCTTATGATTCCTTGAAGTATTTTAGTATGAGAACTATTAATTTCTAGATAGTAAATACTACAAAAGGGGAGGGGAGAAGCACAAGAAAATTAAATGTAGAGACCACGGGGAAATCCTATGTAAATTACTAATATTATAATTTTAAATCATGGTCATGTTTGACTTTTAACTTACTGCAAGTGTAATTATATTGTTTATTGGTCCCAGTTTAAGAAAAGGGAAATATTAGCATTATACAGAAATTTTCATTGCATACGAACAAAGAAAAAATGTGGACACCATTATATTCTAATGCAATACTTATCAAAATATGCATTCTTTATATAACTTCTTTTACCTTGAGAGAGAGAGAGAGATTTTGATCTTAAATTTACGAAAAACAAAGCAGCTAAAAATGTAAAAAAAATCTACGATCAATTTAAAAATACAATGTTCTATCAGTTTTCTATTTTTCTCTCTTTAAAAATATCGGTATAGCGATTTGAAAAATAAGAGACATAATTCCTATTTACTTATTTAGCATTTGTTTCGCTAGTTTTATAACTAAAAATGTCTTTTTAAAATGACTATCGATGTTTGGAATATTTTTATTAAATTAGGCTTTATATAAACGAATATATGGCATTTCGATTCTTTTGATGTTTGTATTATTTTAGATGTTTTCACTCAAAATAGGACTCGTGTAATCTCTAGAGTTTTGACTTTCATTTTTGCGCAATGTTTCTATATTTAATTTTCTAGCATTTTATCAAAAATATCCTTTATTCGTTTTAAGTGACTAATGATGCATCATCAAAATATGCCTGTGCTTTAAGATTTCTCTTTTAAATTTAAGAGTATACTTTAGCTTGAGTATTGATTTCCTGTATAAAAGAAACTTTCCTTTATACATTTTTTACAGTTCGGGTGCAAATTTACAGTATGAAGAATGCGTTCTATACTCGTTTGAAACGAATCAATTTCCTGCATTTTATTAAAGTTGTGGCATTCAAAGATTTATTTCTTTTAAAGCGTTTTCCGTTCTAAAGAGAAAGATTTTTCACTTGCTTGCCCCTTTATAAGTGACCAAACATATAAATTCTTTAACTATTGCGCTATTGGCTTCCAGCAATGAAATATGGGATTTCGCACTTATTAAAAGGGGATATTTTGAATAGTACAGATGTACAAAATTCCTGAACCTATCAGAAGTAAACTTAGAGTGAAAAATTATTAGGTAATTAAAGAAGGAATAGATGGTGTAGGTATGAATAATATTGAATTTTGTAGTTATCAACTGAAGTATAAATTATTAGCGATTTTCACCGTATGAGCTGTATAATTTATCGTATTTTTTAAATTATTTAAAATGTAAATTACTTTTACAAAATGTTTATATTTCTTTTAGCCCATTTCTCAACAGGTCAAATTAGGAAGTGCTTCAAGAACAATACAAGGCATACATAAAATATCAGGTCGTAACGAAAGTTTTCTGCCCAAAAAAAGTTCTTAAAGTTATAAAAAGAACCTGAAAGCAGTACGTTTACTGCAGGTAGTAATCACCACCCAATATTTTCTGCCTACGTATTCGTAGTTTTTCAAGGCCTTCGACCCTTTTCAAGGCCTTCAAGTACCTTCTTGCTCCGGAACTCAGTTCGACGTTTTGTCTTGATAGCAGCGTCAACACGGACTAGCATCTCGTTGTACAACTTACTTCCGATAGTTTGACCTTTTTTGCAGATATTCCTCGCGGATAATACCACGGCAATTCATCCAGATACAAAACACGATCATTTTGTCAGTCAAATTTCGCTTACGGAAGCTGCCGACGGGCTCACCGGTGCAGACCAACCCCCTTTTCGGCTTGTGTTGTTGAAGTAAATCCGATATTCATCCTTTATGGGCACCGATAGGATTTGTTCATAAGGGGGTATCATTTCGTTCGCACATTTTGAGTGCACACGAGGAAAATGTTTTGTGGTTATCTTTTCCGGATTCTCCCTCGTTTTGCTATGTTCGGTTAGTTATGCTTTTGTAGGGTCATTTTCTTATTATTTTCTTTATTTTTATCATTTTACACTCCAATATTTCTTACAAACTAGTGTCAATAATTAAGACGGGAGTCAAATAAGTATTTCGGAGCTAAAGCAATGTCACTTATCAATATCTTTTGAAAAATAATTGAAATAAAATGTATCTTGACAACCCCTTTGCTGAAACTTATCTTGGTGACGAAATGTAAGACCCAAGATGACTCGTGTTTTTTCAGTTGCATGCATCGTTTTCCTTTGACTGCTGGAAACGCAAATATATTTCAACGTGTAAGTTACGTCGTATCTGCATACTTAATTTTCAATATTCATTTTGTGAACCTCCATTTAAATAACCCAGGAGACGCCACTGCTAGAAAGTTCTATTGATGTGATTCTGACATACACTCTATTAGCATGCCATTCATTAATGAAACGATATCGTGTTCGATCCCCAGGTTGTAAAATAATTTTTCAAACCCACTGATTACGAGCTCTTTAAAGTCACGATTTTATTTTTATCATTATTTTTTCTTCTTCAATAAAGAAAAAAAAAATAAATTTTTCTTCTTCAATAAAGAAAAAAAATAAAATTTGTCTCCTCAAGGAAGAAATAATCCTCTTGCTTCTTTTATTTCTGCGCACATTTATTTATTTATTTAAAGATTTTTGTTTTCTGGAAACTCTAAACAAATTTCAAATCTCGTACATTTTTTAAACTTGCTTTACTTTCCTTTACTATGAATTTAAACTACATTCAAGGCATTGGCGTAAACTGGAATGTAACATGATGGGGGGGGAACATGCTCCTTATTGTAAAAAATCTGAATTTTCTTTTATTTTAGGGGGCAATCGCCCCCTCTTTCCCACTCTAAATTACGCCTATGCGAACGTGGGAGGGCAGCGGAAACAACTCCGAACGCAGACACTAGTATAAAGGTAGAAGGGCTTTTTCATATCACTTAATGAATATACTGTAAAAATATCCAACATTATTATACTAAAGTACCACTTGGTTTATTTATTTATTTTTTTTTCAGTAGAATCGCGAAGGTGTTAACTGTCAAATTTTTATGGGTTTCATCTAGTACTGTTTATCACCCAATTCACAAAGTACAGAAATCAACTGAAAACAGTTTTTAAAGAACGAATGTACAAAATTTATACCGCAGGTAATTACCATAATTATGGCTGTTAAATGAAACTAAATTTGTTTTAATAAGTCCGCTTTTGCTAGGGAATGGGCTTATTAAATCTCATTATTGAGCAACATAGCATCACGCAATTAACGAAATCTTAAATTATTTCATGAAATTCATGTATTCAAATATTTATGGAAATTAAATAACCCAACTGCGCGTTTTGAACACGCAAACTGCGGTACTAATTCATAAAATGCGTTTCTGTGTTTTCAAATAGAAATAATTTTCCACTCTCAAAACTAACATCGGGAAAATCTAGTAAATGGAAGAGTTCTTCCAGCACTTAATTAAAACGTGTTATAAAGTATTATCATTATGTCTAACGCTCCATAGGTATATATATATCTTTAAAAAAAACAAGAATATCATACAACGTTGACTACCATTTTTATTTATTGCTTCCATTGAAATGAACAACTATTTAGTCTTATTGCATATAACCTGTATTAAAAGCAAAATTACAGTTACTTTGAGGACAAAAATTCCATTACATGCTACAGAAGATATTTGTTTTCTACATTTTCTATATTACCTGTAATATTTAAAATTTAACTGAAACATTGACTGTTTGAGGCCTGTCGACAACTTCTTACTGAACAATTTTTTAAAAATTCCATTCCATTATTTTACTTAGCAGATTGAAATTCGTATGCATTTAAATTTTGCCGCAACATGGTTTTCAACTTACGGTTTTAGAAATTTATACTACTGTGCTTTTACATCGTTACGTGGAAATTTCAAAATAAAATGAATATTTAACTTTTAAGTAATTCTGTACTGCTATAACAGTTTACGTACATTAAGTCTATTGTTAGCATTGGACATACTATAGCCTACTGTAAAATGCTTCTGGGAAGAAAATTTAACACGATTTTTAATACCGAAGTAAATTTTTTTTTGGCTAAATTTTTTTTTTTTGTAAAAAAAATGGATTTAATGGTATTATTATTAAATACATTTTTGTTAAAAACTTTGTTGTTGCTACAACGAAAGCAGGTAAATTTACTCATATTGAATGTATTGAGAGTAAATAAAATCATGAGACGTCACTGAAAGAGCATTCTTTATGATAGAAATCCTTTGCATTGTCAGTACTTAAAATGTGAAAGCTTTCCGATTAAAAAAAAAATTTATGCACATTTCAACATAATTATTTCCACATAATATCTTATTCTACAG
Source organism: Cheiracanthium punctorium (assembly GCA_038373885.1). NCBI lineage: Eukaryota > Metazoa > Arthropoda > Arachnida > Araneae > Cheiracanthiidae > Cheiracanthium > Cheiracanthium punctorium. The sequence continues at coordinate 452,411 of JAWZYV010014616.1, read as the reverse complement.
TAATGCATGTGACAAAGATATGCGTTAATATGTGATAAATATATGTACAAATGTATCGAAAAGTCAATACCTATTATTTAAAATAACTTTAAAATACTTGCGGATTAAATCCTTAGTTAAAACTTTAAAATTTTACGTAATAACACTAAAGTTTTAGCGGCTGCTTCTTCATAGCCATTTTCAAGTGTTCTGTCCATGTTTTCTCGGCTTTGAAGACACCCACAATCTATATTGTCGACCAGTAAAAAAAGACATAAATAGTAATGAAAATTATAATTTAAAAAAATACTTCTAAATTTTTCTCATACATCTTAGCTAATAATGAACATGGTTTTTGTAAAGTCTGATATGACATTACTCTTTTTAACATTGAATGTTACTCACTTTTTTAACTCATTTAGTCATATTCAAGAAATGTACTTAAAATGTTTTCATTGGATAAAGTATTGAAACAAGCATTTTAATTTAATATTTTTAACACAATTTTGCTGTAACATTCGCTTTAAAATTCGTAGAGTGTACCATTAATATACACGAGTCACTTTTATAAAATATAGAAAAGTGAAGTTACAAAGCTTCATTTTGCACAATTGTTTTAACAGATTTCTTTTGATCTACCTCATCATTATAATTGTATAAAGTATCTCAATAAAACAAAGCATGATAAAATAATAGCAAAAAAATAACTTATATTTAGTAAAATGTAATATTTTCGGGAATCAATTACTAAAAATTAACCTTAATCGAAACTTGATTCCAAAACTATTTCTTAATTTCCCAAAACTGTTTTTCTTCAAAGAATTCATAAAATAATATCGTGTTACTTCCAAGTAAAATGAAAAATAATTTTTTTTAATTAAAATTATTAAAATATTTATAATTATCATTGTTTATCCTCCTGTTACACCGGTTTTGTGTTTGTATTTATCAGGTATCTTAAAAAGTACGATTTCACCTAAGAATGCATCTCTGAAACTTAACCAATATTGAAATGTCAAGATGAAACATATTGAAAATATGCATACTAAATACAGGGTGTACGAAAAGTCCTTGACACATTAAAAAAAATCCCTGAAAAGCAACAAATTGTTGTATGAATATGCGGTTCGCACAATAATGCTTCACAGAACCAAGAATTTATTTTTCCATCTTAAAAAAATTACTTCCGAAATGTGTTCATAGATGGCGCTGCATCTGCAGTTTTCAGCAATGAGATCCAATAGGTAATTTTCGTTAGCTTCAAACAGCACTGACGGTGTGGAAATATTCATGATAGCTATGGCGACTGCAATTGTGAAAGCGCATTGCGTAGGTTGGTATATCGAATCAAAATCCATAACTAAAGTTCAGAGAAAGTTTCGTAACATGTTTAAGAAAAACCACAATCCACTAGAACATGGGATGAACTTGAATACCGTTTAGATGTGGTTCGAGCTAACAATAACAAAAGCAAAAGGTGCATACATTGAACTCAGGTAATGAAAGGTATTGCTTTCTGCTTATTAAAATGACTAGGCACGTTACATTACGTTTGTTTTTCTTACTGTGACGGTACAGCGCCACCTATGAACACAATCTGGAAGTAATTTCTTTTTACGATGTCAAAAAGAATTTTTGAACCTGTGGAGTGTTATTGTGCAAACCGCATATCCATACAATTTGTTGCTTTTCTATTAATTTTTTTTTAATGTGTCAAGGACTTTCTGGACACCCTGTATTTTCGCCTGAAGTAACGCATCGAACTTTCAAGATTTTTGTCTTGAAAGTTATTTTAATTTATGAACTTTCAAGCATCTAATACTGATGCTCCCTTCTCTACAAGCAATGATTATTAAACAATTGTAAATTTTAAATTAAACAAAGTATTTTAATGTATTTTAGTAAATATTTAAACAGAAAATCATATTTCGAAAACTAATATTCTTTTATACAATGTATTTGGTATAGTTTACTTAATTTACTTCGGAGACTTGTCTATAATGGCTGAGAATAATTCACTCCGTTTCAAAAATATATTTTTAGGTATTTAAGCATTTGCTTAATAATTATTTCCCCCTAAGGACCTTCATAATGCATCTTCATCCATTAAAGATTTTAAGATGCGCATTTAGGATTTAGATTCACTTTGATATCCCCTCTTCATTTAGAAAGTTTGTAGATAAGTATAAAGTAAATGTATTGTGGACTAAGGTATATTTTGAGCCTTCAGTTTCCATTGTCAGTAATGTGTATTGTGTATCGTATTCCGATGTTATATAGTAAATGTAAAATATTTAATCAAGAATATATTAGTGATTAAATCTGTCTTTGTAGTTTGAGTATTTACAAATCTACATTACATACACGTTTACTGTAAATTACGCATTGAGGATCTGTTTTATATAACTAATATTGGAGTATTTCTCGACAATACTTAAGTTACGGATCATTGTAAATGTCATTAACGGATCGGATAATGACATCGTAACGGATAATTATAAATTTTGAAGTTGGTAAATAGTGCAAATTAGCGTACGAAATATTTAGGCTTTTATATTTATTTCCTCTTCAAGTTTTTATAATTTAAGAATATATATTGTATCCTCATAATCACTGACGCTTTTTCTGCTCGTCCCTGAAGAAAAAAACCGAAACTTTCCTACGCAGTTAAGGTATTTTTATGACATGTAACATTTGTATGTCGTTGTACTCGTACCTATCTCGAAATAACGTTCTAAACTTTATATCGCCTTGCGTTAAATATTCGTTTCCCAAGTTTCCATGAGAAGTATTTTTAAAGCTTGCAAAACTCGTTAAATATATCTTTCCCTTCAAAATGGTGCATAAATTTCCTTTAACAATCATTAGAGTACAAACTTCGTACTTTATCTTGAATCCATCATGTCTTCCCGGAACATTTCAAAACGAGAGTTAGTGACTGTTTTAGATATTAATAGATAGACTACTCCTCGAATATACTTCTCAATGGATATACATCTCAAATATAAACTATTTGTATTCCTTTTGCTATGAATGACGCTTTTTTAGGCTCCTTTTTCAGGTTTCAAGGATTTTAAAAGGAAAACCCCTTGCCGAATGTAAATAAAATTAGTACAAATTTACAATTTCGAAGTGCGGTTCATAAATAGAGACATGCATGGAAATCTTAGTAAATACAGTTTCTCGGATTATGAATTTTTTCGTTCGTTTTCGCTAAATTATCATATCCTTTAAAAATATAAATAAGATTACATAGTACATATAAATCTTTAATCATCTTATTGACCACCTGAGAGAATTAAGGTTAAATTAAACTGGACTATTGCATAGTCTACTAAATGGGTTACTTTTTATTAAATTTGCAATAAGTGTTAACCTATAAATTTATAAGTGCGAAAAACAATGTATTATTTTAAATTTCTGTTGTTTTAAATAGTCTCAATTTTGTGGTATTGAATCAAGATTATAACAGTTACAATTCTGGCGTTATTAATTTTACTACTATCAACTTGCTTGGATGACTGACTAATGTTCTGACGACTGCCTAACGTATTTAAATCAAATACTGCTGTTTCTTTCGAACGGCTGAATTTCAAAAATTGATGTCGCAACATGAATGTTTTCGGAAAAAGTTTTAAACCTTTTAAGGCATTAAAATGACTTGACTTCTACATTTCGAAGTAAGTATCAGATCAAGCTACTGAGAGCGATTCTTTAATACCGAAATGAAGGGTATCAAGTGCATTGAACGTTGAGTTTCTGAAGGAAAGTCCATTAACTTTGCTTCCAAAGAGTGATGTTAGCCGTTTTATTGATTATTTTAATTCATGCAAGTTACCTGATTTCGCGACTAAGTTCTTCGCGCTATCGGTATCTACTCTTTATCAGTTCATTTCTTTGAAAGAAACTCTTTCAAAGTTATCTGCTCATATTGCTATTGAAATGCTGTTGCAGGCCCTCCAAATGCTATTATTATCTAATCTATCTTTACCACTTGACAAGTTGTAAACAGTGGATGATTAATGCACTTCAAAATTTTGTTGAAGAAGTTCGCTAAGCTAAAACTTGGGTCTCAATTTAAAGAAGCAGGGTTTCATGCACATGCAAAGTCTCAAGATGAAGGCAATAGTGAAGTCCTTAGAAGCTGTCCTTAGGAACAATCTTTGCTCTGTGAAACCGCAGCTGTCTTCCACATGTCACAAGATGCTATTTTAACGGAGCTTTTAAAAGGGGAAGATGTAAATGAAACAGCTCGTTGTGGACGGTAAACGAGCGTATACAGAATTTGTGATTCTCTATTTTTATGTTTTGGAGAAAAAGTGCAGACTGTGAATATATACTTTAATACTTCTTCTGGGCTGTCTTAATTTACAGTTCCCTTCTTTCTTTAAAAATTAGAATGGTATAGCTTTAATCCGGTGTTATCTTAGACACGCAGCGTAGTGTTTGTAGTATGTAATAAGGACCTGGTAATTTTATGAACTTTTGAACATAATTTTTATTCCCTTGTGTTAGAACTTTAATCACCACTCTGTTAGAAGGGAAAGTTAACTTTTTTTTAAACTGGCTGAGTTTAGGAAGTGTTTATATTAAATGTTTCACTCCTCTTGGAACATTTATATTAGATAATGGTGTGCATTGTGCGAAATATAAAACTTTGCTATTTTAGACTTTTAATTTGTGAAACAAAGAAGTTCTCGTAGTAAAGGTTTTGAAGTACTTGTGGAATGTAGATTAAAAAGCTCTATTCAGAATAATTTAGCTGGCGTATTAGCAAAATTACTTTCCACATTTTGATTGCTGCAGTAGACTTGATTACTCTTTCAGACTGAAAAAGTGTAGATGGTGCGTTATTTGAAAGATTAAAAATTTAAATAGGCTTCTGCTTAGAGTTAGATTTTATGCACTATAGGTTAAATTACAGTTTCTTAATTGTGGAGTTTCGACCTAAAATATCTTTAATGCACTACTTATATAATTCTTTTTAGACTATTTACATGAAAAACAAGAGAACATGGTAAACTGAATTATGGAATTCTTTTAAAGTATGTCTTCTATGAAAAATTTTATAAACAAATTTAAAAATCGGGGAACAGTGTTTTTTTAATTCACAATTTTATTTTATTTTTACGACCATAAAAATAAATTCAAATTTCGTTCTAATTTTTGATATGCCATGCTTTATCGTAAGATATCTTGTTTAAAAAATCATTCTACATTGCACACAATTCAACTTTCAATATTGTCATGAATTTTGTAGTTATTTTGTTAATGCAAAACACACGAGGGTTACCTGCCAAAGGGATGCTCTCTAAAAAGATTGTGCACTTACAGTGTACAGATGTGTGTATTGGGGAAGCACACTGTATGTGCACTCTCAGCTGCTGCACATAATTGTGCCCTCAGTTTTTGCATTCAGGATGCACAATTGATTGTGCACTTGATCTACATAATGAATGCGTGGTAAAGCTACTCATAAACCGTGTATTCGGAGATGCACAATTGAATGTGCACTTTTGTTGCATCACTTTTGTCAGAGCTGCTAACTCCCCCGGTTTATTTGGGGGAGATTTCCCACCACTAATTTTTAGTTAGCTGCTTATGGTTAAAATAAGGCCAAAAAGCAGCATAGCTGCCAATAGAAATTATATTAATTTAATTTTTAACGAATGGTCTCAAGAAGTACTGAACTAAATTAAATTAATGTGTAATTAAGAAACTTATTTTTAATTTAAGCTATATCATCTAGTCATAATTATTTTTAAACCAGAAATTCCGTGTATCTCTGACGTCAAGACTTTAGTCATGACTTCAATGTTCGTCAAACTATTGTGCAGTGATCGTGCAAATAGTTATGTGCACTCACGGATCGCACATTGATGGCCGGTTAGAGGGTGCACAGTTTTTTTAGAGTGTGGATGCCTTAAGTGGAGGGCTTTTAAAGGGATTCTGTCACTTTGCTATCTGGGTTATTCACTTTGCATCTGAAGAAAAACGCCCAAAATTCCAGCCCATTAGCTAGACAGCCGCGCGGTAAGACAGAATTCTGGAACTTCACACTTAAGCCTTCAAACAATGTTCAATGTCTTATCCATTCGACCACCTTTGGTTGAGTTCCCATAAATAAAAATTAATAGTAAAAATAAAAATTCAATTTTAAATAAATATATTTTCAAAATAGCATTTTTATTTTCAAAAAATCTAATATTCCAATAACTTTTCGTATATGCAAATCAATTTCTTCATCTAATTTGTAGCAAGCGCAAAAGCAAAAATCTCTTTGAAGTGACACGTAATTTTCAAAATTTCGTTTTAGTATTTTTTTTTTATTATTATAATCAAAAAGATAGTCATAATGTTATAGCCATACCTATAACAGATATAATACGTATTATTACTGCGATTTATAACAGATATAATACGTATTATTACTGCGATTGGCTTATTTTTGAAGACATTTTACAAGTGCAAACCGTTAAAATTCATTAAAAATTGGAACCTGGTATATAATGCTTTGATAAGAAATAATTTTATAATAGACATAATAGTAAAGTTCTGAATTTTTTAGTATGATGTCTGCGAAATCGTACCGATTTAATAAAAAAAAATCTTTACAAAATATTCTGTGGTAAAACTTCTGTGAATGTATTTCTGTTTTACAGTAGTGTAACTTTTTCGTGAATAGCTGCCTACAGATTTTTATTAATATGGCAATACTAGTGTTGCGGATAGAAAATTTCTAGTGGTCACATAATTATGAGCAGGGACAGTATATATATATATATATATATATATATATATATATATATGAATCTATTTATTCGTTTGTGGAAATAATACATTCTTCATAAAGTATTTGCGATCGATCGATTTTCTGAAAATCACTACCCATTTAACGATCACTACCTATTCTAATAAGTCATCACTGCTAAAATATTGAGTCGATAAAATTATAAACCCTCCTCTGAAACAAGTACAGGTGCCATCAAGGTGCCTGTATTTTCAATTTTCAAGCAATCGCGTTCGAAACAGTAAAGAACTTCTCCAAAATGTATTTAATAAAGAACGGAATAAATGAAGATTTCTGCTTGAGTTCGAACCCAGTTTCATTAGAGCTCGATCTGATTGTGTCTGTCAATTTGTATAGACCACTCCATAACTTTTCCATTTAATACGCATGACTAAGAGAGAACTAGCTAGCTCATTTTGGTTCCGTCGAATGGAAGAGGGAGCCTCTAATTGGCTAACGGATTCCGACCGCATCTTTTTCTTCTCTCGATAAACAATGATTTCTTCTTGAATAGGGAAACACTAATCCGTCTTCTTATTCATTGTCTTTTATTTGCATTAACTAGCTTCATTTGTCCTTACTGTAATCAGCACTTTTCCTTTAACCACTTCTGCATTTCTTACACTATTTTTAGAGCCATTAGCAGATCCTTAATAAGAAGGGTGAGCTCTGCTAATGAAGGATAAATCCGAAACAGAAAGGGCACATCATAAATCCGTTAGGATTAAGGTCTGACCTTAATTGGAAACACCTCTTGTTTTCATCCTAGAACGCATACTTCTATAGTATTTAATGAGTCGATTTGTTAGGTGTTAATTTTTTTCATCGCAAAACTGCTCCAATTATTCGCTATTATAAGCGGTAAAATGACTTGAATGGCGAGACTGATTACTTAAATGCGAAATTCGTTGTTATTCATTCGAAGCAACATTAGGAATTAATTATGAGCAGATTAGAATTATTTTTATTCCAATTTTGAATTGGGATGTGGTTTTGCCTACATAAAAATTTGAACATAAGATTTTTTCATTTTACTTTTATTCTCTTCTATTTTAAATAATATACTTTAAAATTTAAATAGATATTTTTACTCAATTAATGATTGAAAGAATTATTTCAACGGAATGATGCTTTCCATATTTTAAATATTGCAATAATATGCCATCACCGTGGTTGATAAATGAAAGTTCAGTACTTTATAGCAATCCAGGCAGAACTGAAAACATCACTATTTTATTAATAAAGTAAAATCTCTGTTCAATTTCTTTTTCCCTATCTTCAGACAAAGAAGACCGTAAAATAACTTCTGAATCATTGTCTTTTATCATATGTAAAAAAAAAAAAAAAAATCAGTGTTGTTTCACAAATTATTGATTATTTGTGAATTTCATTAGAATAACTAAAGTTTACCTATACTTGAGAAAACAAATTATTTGCACAACTAAAGTTGTAAAACTATTATCAATTTTTTAAAAGTATGATAAACATTATGAGTACTTTTCTTGTTAAAGCCTGTAACTTTTCCAAGTATAATTTTTATAAATAATTCGCGCATTGTTTTCCTGATACAACAGAAGGAATATAAAAATGCATCTCAAAGTATTATTACGGAAAACTTGAATAAAGAGAAGGAAATCTTGAAAAGTTGCATATTAATAACCAATATATCTTTGGTAATATATCGGTAATACCAAATAGACGTTAGTATTGTATTTTTACTTGAAACTTAATTAGTTATACAGGTAATCATTTTTATGTTTCTCGGTCAAATCAAGAGAAATGTTAAACAGATTACATTCTCACGTAAACAGCGCGATAACATTCTTTTTATTAACATATCAAGTTTATGGAATTTGCTGATGAAAGTTTAAAGTACACATGCAAATTCTTTTCATGTATCTTTTTTTCTTTAGCACATTAATTCTCTTGTACTTCCTGGCACGAGTATGAAATTCCTTTGGTGTAAATTTGGAATCCTTGATTATGTAACTACTGGCAAAACATGTCTACACCACACATACTGTTTCCCGAATAGTTTGTAGTGGATTAGCACCTGAAGTTTCTAAGAAAACCTGTAGACAAAGAGTATATTCATCTCCGTTGTTTGTTTAAGGAAATTTTCATTTTTCATTGGGGAAAGAGATTAATTTCGAATTATGACTCGAAAATTATCTTTACGTCATTACTTTAAGCAGAGTGTTTTCCTAATCTTGTATAATACAGTTTATATTATTTACATTATATTTTCAAGATCATTGTGTATATCATGGTGATACCGCGATTATCTAAGCAATAGTAGGCACTTTCACTAAAGTAAAATCATTATAGACGAGTCATTTTGACCATGGAGTAGAAGAACGGAATTAAAAAATGTCATCAAAATCTTCGACGTGCTGCTTATAATGATTTTACGACAAATGATAGGTGTATTTCATCGGTAATTTTTTGATATTTTTAAAGTAGGAATAGTTGTAAAATTTACAGAATAACAAATCGCTTTGACAGACAGCATTTCACTAGATTTTTTTTTCATTTGTGTTATCATTGTCTATTACAAAAAACAAAAAACAATTCAACAACAGAAAGTACTTAATCAGTTTTATCTGTACTTAAGTTCTAACCCAAAATTTATAATTATAGGGGGAGGGAAGTTCTAGAACGTCCTATATGGCTTCGAAATTGAAAGATAAGACACATAATATACATACAGGAGTGTCCCGAAATCACTGACTAGAGTTTTATTTGTTAGACATTGATCATAGGCCATATACAATAAATTACAAAGTTAAGTAGAGAAAAAAAAATATGGTATTGATTAAAATTTTCCGGAAATTTAATATAGATAAACATAAAATTTAAAGTTTTATACAGTCCCCTTACAAAAGACTTCCCCACCAGTAAATTGCGCTCCATACATTCTTTATGTGTACCAAATTTGAGCATTTTATCCTGAAAATTAAAGGAGGTATGAAAATGAATATTTGCTGACTTAAACCCCTTTCAACGTCTCTCGAAGGGAAAAGATAACGTTTCAGGGGTCGTATAAAAATTACACAAGAAAACAATGTTTACATCAGTACATAATACTTTTAATATTATTGGTATTGCTTAGCCTCACCAACTTTGTTTGAACATAGCTCTGAGAATTTTTCTGATGAAAAGCTGAAACACTGTACATCACCTGATGAATGCATTTGCCATATTTTACTAAAGCAGTTTTTTTCTTTAAATGGACTGTTTAAAAATATTTAAACTTTGTATTTTTTTAACTTGATCTCCTGAAAATTTTAATCTATATCAAAAAATTCTGTATCCTATTTCACCTAATTTTGTAATTTATTGTGTACGCCTACCATCAATATTAAAGGAATAAAATCCTAAATGAGGGTTTTGGGGCATCCTGTAAGTATTTTAATACCTGTGGAATACATTGTTAATTTCATTTCAGATAACAAGAAAACATGAGTCCATTCTTTACTAGATCAAAATCTGCTTCTTTTATGTGTATAAATGCCTTCTGGCAATACTGACATAAAGGTATATATTGAAATGCATGCATTGTGGTAAATTATGAATAAAAAAATTAAAAATGAATGCGCAAAACAATGTACCTCGAGAAAATTAATCCTCGAGTTTTTTAAGACTTTAATCTAAAAACTCCGCATGACACATTAAGCGATCTCAAATACCTTTTGTTGTATTAATTAAAGAAATCTCATGATGCAAGGAAATCAAAGGAAAATCAGTGTATTAATTATGCTTTGAAGTTAATTCTCTTAAGTATATTAATAATTTCACAATAAAAATGAAGCCCATAACAGAAATGGAACCTTAATTTTAATGACCTCCAAAAAGGAGCAAACAATAATTAAATGACCCATTTAGAAGATGAAAGCGAAAAAAGATGTTCCTTTCATACATTTAATATAATTTTCCAGTTTTACTAGATAAAATTATAACAGAAAAATTGGACAAAAACGCGAATCTTTTTTTTTCCATTGATGAGAAACGAGGGAGAAAAAAAAAGACTACAGTTAAAAACATCGTTTAAAAATATTCGACTAATAAAAAAATATAAATGTTACGGTTGTTCTCAGTAACTTCTAAATAAAAAAAAATCCATTCTGAATTATTTATCTATATTATGTTCGCTTTATTAATTACACTACAAAAACAGTTTAAATAAAAACTGCTTTCTTCTAAATTGTGAAATAACGCTTGCCTGAGCTTATTTGTAAGAGCACAGCTTAAAAAAAAATCTCCATGTCACTTAAGCACGATAGACCCTGAACATCTTAAATGAATAACAAAATCATTAAAAGATTAACCCTCTTAAAATAAAGTAATAAAGAAAGGTCCCAATGGTAAAATAAAGACAAATTGTCGGTGGAAAATATTGGGAGTAACATATCAAAAAGAGTAAGTATTAACTGCGAAATATCCTACTTCTCTTTTCCAACTTGAGAAGAGCAATTTAAAGTCGTGCATTTTAAGCTTTTGTCTTTTCACCTCTAGAGACATGTTGATTGCATCCAAAATAATACAGTAAATCATAGATTTTTTGTGATTTATTTTTGTAGCGATTCGAGTAACATCCTAAATATTGTAATAATGACTTACGTCAGACAATGCGATAACGTTTTAGGCACGGAATAATGACTCTGTCTGAAAGTACTGTGCTTAATTACTTTAAAACATAAAAAAATTAATTAGTGCAATAAACAGACCTAGCATTGAAATTCTGATGTTTTTTTTTCATCGTTTCAAATCCGTTAATTAAAAAAACCTCACCCGCTAAGAATTCACAAAACTAATTATTTCTTGAGACTTCAATAACTTCTTATAAGGGGGATGTTATAAGAGGGTAGTGTTTCGCCACACTTAATTATGCATTTTTGAAAGAGTTCCTCTTTTTGACGGACAAAAAACAGTAATTAGTATTCCTAGCAAAGTTAGTGCCTGATTTAACTCTAATCATGTTACTTTTATGAGAAAGAAGATACAAATGAAATAAAAGGAAATGAAATAAGATATTAAAAGTTCGTATACGTGCCATATCGCTTCATTGATTTAAGTTTTTTGGCTCAAGAAGAACAATTCATTTGAATTCGGAGCGTTTAGAAACAGATTTATTAAATATTTCAGAAATACTCTCGTCTGAGTTGTTACACTTATTCTACTGCGTTGCAGTTATTTTTATTTCTAATTGCATGCCTCTATCCAGATAGTTTTGACCGATATTTGCATAAGGCATCTTCAGAACGGAAAAGGTTCGATGAACAAAAATTATCATCCTTTGTAGAAAATTCCTTAGGCATAAAAATAAACAACTCATGTACTAGTTTTAATAAATTGATTTACACAATGGTCTTCGGATTTATGTAAGAAAGAATATACTGACCTGCATACCGAATGCACAGTAGAGGAGAGGAGGTGATTATGGAATACCATTTACATTTCTAACTGTAACTTCATAGATTTTTAAATAAAATCCCCCAAAACAGCATGAGTACATGCTATAATGAATCGTAATGAAATGTCAATTGCAAAGAAATACACAATTTATTTTGTTGTTATAGAAAAAAATATTTTTAAAAAAAGTTACGAATGGAGTATAATATGGAATAGTCGGGTCATATGGAATAGATGGTTTAAACCGAGGAAAAGCAATTCATATTGCTTCATATAAAGTTATTTGTTACTATAAAACAAATTTTTATGTTTTGTAGTTCAAATCATTATACTGGAGTCATTTCTGCTTCGAGTCGATTTAGAAAAGTTGTAGATATAATCTTCTTTCTTTGCTCCGATACAGTCATGGTGAGCCCACAGAGAACAGCTGGATCTTGGAATCCAAACTGATCGTCGTTGATCATTAGAGAATTTTTCGTGACAAAAGATGCATTCAGTGTCTTTGTTTTCCGGGTCTTTAGTGGATGACATGAAACCCATTACAATATAACCCAGTATTCCATAATACCCGACACGCCATCTCGGAAAACGAACCTTTAAAACTCATTGGCAAAACACTGTCATCTAAAAAATAACCACAGTTCAACAAACTACCATTCTCTTAGTGTACATTATGCGTAACATCCATGTTCATGTCACGTGTTTACTAGTAAGTTAAAATGTTTGAAAACTTATCTACAAAAACTCTTGAAAATCACAAAACATACTTTGTTCTGTAGCGAGTGGTACGGCAACAGAGAGCGGTCAACTCTTACTGCATTGTAAGAAGGGAATCTTTCTTGAGTTGTTCATGGCAATAGCAACTAACATAGCCAAACTCGGTATTCCATATTTCCCGACTATTCCATAATCACCTCCTCTCTTCTATAAATTATTTCTTTTCTGAGCACAATAAACTGTTTCTTTTGTTTCATTTGATGCCTATGCAGTAGCGACTCTTATACATGAGCGACTATCTGGCTGTTTTAAAACTGTTCGTCTGAACTTTCATCTGTACCGTGGAAATGTTCTGTTAAAATGAATTCTCCACTGCAAATAGCTTTAACCAGCACCCATGCATTCCAACTAATAAAAAAAAACATAAAATCCCTAAAAAGGAAAATAAGATTCGCAAGGGACAGAGTTGATCACTAAAGTCTCAACGTTTTTCAATAGTAATGGTAATGTCCGTCTTGAAATTGGAAAGTGTATCGATTCGATGATTCTTAAATAATAATTCTTACCACGTATAAGTCGACACTATGGATGCGTCGAACATAAAAAAATCCAATATAGAACAACAAATAATGATAAAAACTGCTTTTTGCGTGAATATAATTAAAGAGAGATCCTATTTATTTGGATCGGAAACTTCCTTCCTGTTATATACGTGACAGCCATCTGTCGGTAAACTAAAACTTTTTTTGCCATGATAAACAAAATATGACCTTTCCTCTTACATATTCGTGCAAATCGCATTTTTTAAAATCATTATTTGTTCTTTTTTATATAAATTTTAATGGTTTCAAAGATATTTGGTGCACACGCTCCAATATTCAGACTTGCGTGGCTGCGTGTTCATTCCAATCCAACTTCAAGTTGCCATTCTATGGTTTTTATTTTAACAAAAAACAATTAACAACAATTACATTTAAAACATACATTTTTGCTCACATGAGCCGCTGTATTGGGGTCCTTTCTTGACCCAGGTTTCATCGGTTCTGGTGAGACTTATGGGTTAGGGATGATGCGCGCAGGAAACATCCCTCCGTTGGGGATTATCGTGGCCAAGATGCCACAGTATACACACATAATGGTAGGAACACCACAATTGGTAGGGAGAATTTAGTTCTAACAAAGATGATGCTACTAAATGAAAATATAGCACTATTATAGGTTTAAATTAGGAAAAATGTAATATAACACTACCAATAGAGGCCTGCAGGTTCACCAGGGGCAGCTCCGTGTAATATTTAGCTTTGGCGTTATCTCGAAGATAAAGTTATCGTGGAAAACTGGGGAATTTAAAATCGCTGATCCCTTTTCAGATTCGCAGCATCGCTCTCAATCAATTACACTCCTCTGTCGATCCTGCTTTAGCAGTCTGTCACATGTTGTACCTGAAGCAGAATGGACAAAATTGAAAACCACACGTGACACTTTTTTTTGCCGTTCTATTACTACATGCCTGTCTGTAAGACCCACAGCTTATGTCTAAAGTACTGTAATGAAGTTAATGACCGGCATCTCGATTCTTTTTTCTTTATTTGTACTGTCATGTAACACGTGAAAACGTTCACACTGCCACATTTTCCCCCCTATCGAGCTTTGTTTTAACCCCCCTTTCCCCCCGCATTAAGTTTACATGGTCTGATAAGTATAATCTCAAATATGTTGACATTGTTTTTCTCCTCTGTGTGTCCCAAACAGAGATACTTAATTTGAAACTCCCAGTTTATAAATTTCGTTGACTTCATTCACTCAAATTCTTTCATTATTAGCTTCATATAGAAATTCCAGTAGGGATTTACCAATGTAGTTTCGTTTTCTTTATAATTTAGATATGTCATGATCTTTAATTCGTCGAAACTGGTTCTCACTTTCTACATATCAATAAAGCTCTCCTTCTGTTTTTCATTAAAAAAGTGCAATTAACAGGAATGTATTACATATCTTATTTTTAATGAAACAAGATGTCAGTAAACGACTTTCAAATAAGTACCATTTAGCAATCTTCAATATCTTAAAAAAGAAAAAAAATGTTTCGTGAAATTATCATCACAAAATCCCATAAAATCATTATTTCATTATGAAGTCGATATAGTCCAAGAAATTTACGTTGCTTAAAATTAAGTTCAGTAGTTATATTATGTTTAGCTTATTTAAAAAAGTGGTATTCTACGGCCATTTCTTTGGAATTTATCGTGGTAATTTTTCCAAAAATATTATATTAATAGTTTGAGTTTATTCGAAGTTTTTTTAAAGTTTCGTGTAGCTGAGATAAAAACCAAAAAGAGAAGTTTCTCGTCTTAAATAAGATATCCGCAATATGCAGAATTCCGTAATTGCGGCTTAATCTCCGAAGGAATTTTATCAAGTTTTACTCTTCCAACCACTTCCCTTAATGATTTTTTTAAGTGTCATACTTTTTTATTCCAAGTTTAACGGGAATAGTAAGACAATTTTTTAAACATCAAAAACAGTATATTTAGATTTGCATGTTTATTTAAATTTTTATATTCATATAGATGGAACAAACCAACTTTAACATGCATTACAGAAAATAATTTAGCTACTAATTAATGTTTTTAATGGAAAACATTACAGCTTAAATGAATGGTAAATCTGCTGTTATTCTGACTCATACATCAAAATAAATGTATTTAGCAGACAGTTAATTAAAAGCAAGTGTAAATTTATATGAAATACATAAGTGGAATAAACTGACGACAAAATTGCACTGTATTACTTGAGAATATTAATTAAATCAATACAGTGTCAGTATTTTGGAAAAACATCATTTTTTATCAAACTTGTGTCCCAATAATAGCATTTTAATAAATATATCAATTATTATTAGTTAAAGGATTGGTGTAGTTTTCCGTATTTCCATGAGATATATGTTATTTTTAAATTTGTCTCATTTTTAACACCAAGCTACGAATTTACTGACAATTAATTTATTATTGATCGCATAACCTATATCTCCACGTTTCTATTCTTAAATGATCAGTTACATTATACACATAAGCGACAATTTATTTGCAATCGTACATGAGTAATCCAATTAGCTCATTATTTAGCACCATAATTTTAATTACCTTAGACTAGGAGTTCCCAAACTTTTTTCACCCCCGGCACCCTTGTCAGGCTAAAAGCATTTCGCGGCACCCTTTTCGGGCTAAAAACTTCCGCGGAAGATTTCCTTTAAAGCAACATGAATATAAAGGTTAGAATGAAGCAGTTTGGATGCATTTTACGTTATTTCTTGTTTGTTTGTTTATAGGGCTAACTATCAAGAAAGTACTCTCTTGGGAAAGGGATATAGAATTTTGACAATACCCCCATTTCAGGGAGTTCCTATCAAAGAGAGGCTACAGGACAGTCTTGAACTTGACTGAAATATTTTTGTTTGAGCCCACTTAGTGATCGGCTTGTCTCACTTTTTTGGGGATACAAGTTCAGAGGAAATTATTTGATTATACTCCACCAAAACACTTTTCTTTATCTCCACGGCACCCCTGACACACACTCGTGGCATCCTAGGGTGGCGCGGCACCCAGTTTGGGAACCTCTGCCTTAGACTATTCATTAAACTTCCATTAGAAAAATATATAGAATCCGGTAATAAAGGTGTGGCATTAAGTTATATTTGCTATTCTCCATTGTATATATTTTTTCATATGGTAAAATCTAAGACTTCATTGCGGGAATCGATTTGGTAGTACTTCAAAACAGTATCCAATACGCATAAAATCGAGCCGATGAAAGTTGTGTGCAGATTTGAAAAAATATTTCTGGTACATGTTTCTGAATTGAGATGCTTGTGAAAGCGTAACAAAAAGTTATTCTACATCATTATTAGAAAATGAAAACCAGTTCATATACGAATTTGGAAAAGTTAGAACTTATATCATCTGATCAGGTACTTATGTGATCAGGCTATATACGAATTCGCATATTTCTTTCTATTGCAATAGCTAATGCGTTGTATAGAAGTAATTCTATTGAGACCGCAAAGTTTTAGATAAATACGCTGTATATAAATTAGCTGCGTGAGTAAATCGTTTTGCATTTAAAATATTAAAACATTAATTAGATTAATAGATTATCTTCTGTTTAATTAATGTATCATTCTAATCGTAGCCTATGTAAACGTAAAACCCTCAATATTGTATATTTAAATACATCGAAGATTTCACTTTTATTTTCAGCAATATTTTTTATTTCTCTGCTTGGACTGTCGATTAAAAGAAACTCCTAATATCCCTCCAATGTAGCATTAGAAAACATTACCGTAAATTTCCAATAAGATGGCCGTTTATAAGTGAGTTCTAAACAGAATGATCATGACGCCAAGCTGCATCGATGTAAATACGTTAATTTTAGAAAACAGCTATAACTTAATTAATCTAGTCTGAAATAGCTCCCTTGGGAATCGTAGATATCCACATGCTATAACTAAAGATTTTCCTCTCCTTTCAAACTTCATGCCCTTAACTTAACCAAGATCTTTGGTATCTGCAGTGACATGTCTTTAGGAGTCTCTAGGTATTTCAAGTAAAATGTTGTTTCCGAAGATATATAATGATATATTTTGTTGCATAAGAGTTACTGAATTCTAAAATAAAGTCGTTAAAAAGTTTCCGTAAGATATATCTTTTCAGTTCATTATTTCGACGCTGATGTTCATTTTTTAAGTGCGCAGAAGTTCGGCAAAGCTTAAAAACCGAATTGCATAAGAAGGAAATTGGTTTTGCATTTTTGTTTTGAAGTTTTAATGATACATTTTTTTAAGGAAAGAGGGGAAAATAAATTTTGTTTTTGAACCGGTTGAGTGCTGAAAGAAAGTTTTAATTGGTTTTAAAACTTGAATTTATTATGCTAGATTATTTGAAGATAATGTAGTAAGTTAATGTATCCATCATTTTGACTAAAAGTAAAATATTCATCTGATTATTATTTAAATAGGTAGTCATGACTCTAAAATATCTCTGAATTGAAGAGTTTTAATATTAACGTTGTTTAATTTTAATTTCTTTCTGAAATCAATGATTTTTTTCATCTGCTGAGAAATACTGTTTCTAGCTCAATTTAAAATCCACAATCGACAAGACATTTTCATGGTATTTTTTATGCATTATTATAAACATTCCCTCTTAGTTATTACTTTTAAAAATTACTTTTGGAGTTTAACAAAATGAACTGTTGTACCACATCGAATATTTATTGATACATTGAGAAGTCTTTCTCAACATGTCTGCCGCAATCCATAATATTCCAAATTAAAAAAAAAAAAATCCATATTTCATAAACGTAGCAAGCATTAGTTGCGGACTCCCTATAACTGTTCCCTATAACTCCCTATAACCTCCCTATAACTCCCTATAACTAAAGTGCAGTTTGCCCCTCAACAAAATTGCGTTTTAAAAGTTAACCTTTGTTACTCCTACCAGATTATTTTATTTTCCAATGCGGTAGAAAGGACTGCGTATAGCATTAAAAGTAATCATAGCTAAAATGCAAAATCATATTATTCACATAAATGTAAACTGTTAAGAATATAACATTTAAAGATGAAAGTCTCTGGAGTTCCATTTGCAGCGAGAGTAAAACCTTTTAATATACAGGGTGTCCAAATAAAGTGGTAACGGACTTTAAATCTTTGTGTATTAGAGATAAATGTAAATTAAAAAATGATTAAAATAAGGGCGGCAATAAGACTCCGTTAAGGAAACATTCATCTCGTCCATTTAGAAAAAGTTACACTTTTTAAATTTGTGTACGACAACCGTACAAAAACATTCTCAATTAGTGAAACGCGCTCCTTACACTGATGAAATAATGGACAAAATTTGCCAATTTTATCCTAAAAAGTGTCAGAGATGTGATGATAAATACATGCTGACTTAAACCACTTTTCAATGGCTATTGAAGGGAATATCAGATGATCTTCGTTTTTTCCCACTCTACCAATAAACGTTTACATTCAAATTCATGTATACACCACAATCATCTTTGTTTACAGATATCTCTGAGATGTTTTGTGGTGAAAGGCTAAAACTTTGTACATCACACCTTTGTTGTAGGAGGCACATTTTACTGACTGGGAACTTTTTTTGTACGGCGGTATAAAAACTTAAAAAATGGAACATTTCGAAAATGAAATTCTTTTTTAACGGAGTCCTATTTCTGAGCTTATTTTGAACATATTTCCAATTTACACTGGCCACTTATCTCTAATCGACAAAGAACTAAGCCCATTACCACCTTTTTAGGGCACGATTTATATGTGCCATTGCATTCACTACATCTTAACTCATAAAATGGCATAATTTTACAATTGTTAGTGTTATTTGCATAATTTTACAATTGTTAGTGTTATTTTCCTGGAGAATGATGTGGTGTTGAGGCGTACCCAAAACAAAAATATTATATTAGCGTTTTCTTACTTAAAAAACATAAAAAAAAATATTATTGTAGGATTTATGTAATGTTTTTAAGAATGAAATCCTTGAGTGGTAGAGTAACTCATTAAACTGGGATATTCGTTAGATTTGTACACAGATGGTTAATTATTTCCTGCCCTTGGTTGTAAACTGCTCATTATAATTTCCTCAATTCACGAATATAACGAATCTACATTTCAATTCGTTCAAATGAAATAACAAATAAATAAAAAAAATCTAAAATAAACGTTTTTAAATAAATTATGAAAATCCTAAGAAAATTGTACCGTGTATATGTGATTTGAATGTTCTACGAATCGATTAAAACTTGATTTTTAAGAGAAATCTTCAACTTTTAGATACCAAATATATCTGCGTGAAGTTTTTTTAAAATTGCACTGTTTGTCAAACAAAACTCCTAATGTACATTAATGCAGTAATATGCAGTTTATTTTGCTTTATTTTTAAAAAAATCATTTAGTGGAAAGTTTTGTAAGTATAATGTATATGCAGGATGCCTCCAAAAGCTGGTAACATGCTTTAACTCTTCATCTGTTCCAGATAAGAGGTCAAGGTAAATTGAAAAAAATGCAAAATAAACTTAGTAAGAAAGAGTATATATATAAAAAAACTCTAATATTTTTTTCAAACAGTGACGCATTTTAAATTTGTATACGACCCCAATGCAAAAAAAAAAATCCAAATTTGTAAAATGTACCCCAGATGCTAATGAGGTGATGAACAACATTTCAGACTTTCATCATAAAACGTCTCGGAGATATCTCTAAACAGAGATGATCAGGGCTGTACACGAATTTGAATGCAGGCGTTTACTGATAGAGTGCAAAAAAAATTGTTTTATTTCTTAATTTCTGTACAGTCCCTGAAATGCGATCATCAGAGACGTCGGGAGCTCTTGACAAGAAGTTTAAATCAACATATATATATATTTTTTATGTCTCTGACAATTTTTAGAACATTACTCTCATATTTTGCACATTCCGTAATTACTGAATAGGACACATTTTACTGAATAGGATTTTTTTTTGGTACGGGAGTCTATTACAAATTTAAAAAGTCTAACGCTTTGAAAATGAACGAGAGAAATCTTTTCTTAACGTAGTCTTTTTTTCTACCTTATTTTGAACATTTTTTCATTGAAAATTGCAATACCTATTGCATTGAAAATTGCCTACTGCATTGAAAATTGCCTACTAGCAATTTTGCTCGGGCTACCACCGGCCACGTAGCCAGCCGATGATGGCCCGAGGAAAATTGATAGTAGGGAATAGAGCTTTGGTGTATGTATGTGTGTTCCTTATAAATGCTTAGACCATTCGACTTTTATTTAATTTTTATTATTTCTGATGAGCGGAATGTGCTTTTTTATGTTGCTAGCTATATTACATACAGTTTATTTACAGTGGGGTTTCTTTGCGTCACGCGCAGTGTTTGTTTGTTTTTTAAATTGCACCTATATGCAGACTTATATTTTTAAATTCACACACAGTCTATGCATTAACCTTTTAACGCGCAGTGTTCCCGCTATGGGAACACCAAACTCTTTGACTGTTGCCAGTCACGAAGAATAGATTTGATTTCTATAAAAATAGTGGCGGGTGACATAGCTCCACGAGAATCCTTTACATTTTACCACGTCCTTTCCCGTACAAAAATGATCGCGATTACTTTTAACAGCACTGATATCTGCTGAAAAATGGAAGAATGCTAGAACAACTGGATAGATTGCCTGCCCAATTTTAAAAAAGAGCAGCCGTTGCCATCGCTCGACTTAACTACCAGCAAGATGGCGGACTGGTAGTTAAGTCCAGCGATGTCAACGGCTGCCCTTTATTCAGCATTGGGAAAGAGTTGTGCCTCAAAGGGTTAGTGGTTGTAAATACAAGACACGAGACTGGATTAGCCAACATCAGCGAACACTTGTACTTTCGAAGTTATGTCCTAATATCTAATTGCTCCCGGGCTACACAGCTACTTTCATAATATTTTTGTAGGGACTTACCTTATAATTTTGTTTATGAAACCTCGAAGTTAAGAATTTAATAAATTTTATACCATATCACTCGCATGTAAATACTTTTATCCTATCCTGCAGCCGCTTAATTTTTATGTGAATAAATAATACTCATTTATTTTCCTTTGAAAATTGTGTGAATATTGAAATGTATATACAGTGATCTCTCACTTATGCGCGTTCTCGTTTATTCGCGGTTTTTCAATGCTGCTCGAGAATATAGGAAAATAATCATGATCCTTACACATTTGTGCACTGCTCTAAGAAAGGACCACTGCTGGCTATGTCACCATTTTCATTTTTTAGATTTTCATAAAAAAAAGTGCGTATATTTTTAGAAGAATCTTGTATTATTTGGGTAACAAAAAGTGCAAAATGCTTTTATTCAAATGCGTTTTGCATCGGTAGATTCCGTTGAAGAAGAGAGTTCCAGAAGTACCTAATGTACGCGCTATTTTCGGTAAATCTTGCTCACTTAGTGGAATTTCGAATTTTCTACGAAACATAATTCTTCTAAGCGAAATATTACATTATCCGGAATCACATGGACTATTTACTACGGTTTGGTACATTGAAAATGCATCACAATAAGAGGGATGTTTTTTTAACTGATATTCCATTGAGCGTGCTCTACTATACATAAGGTGAATTCCTTCATTCACGGTTTTATGCGTACGATTTTCTATACTTTGAAGTGCAGAATAGACATGTCGTAACAAAACTAATATTTGTAACTCTTCAAATCTTTTTATAATGAATTGCTCCCAAAAAACTTCAAATTCTTAACACATCGTAGCCAATGATGTTCATTAATTAGCGCGAAAATGACATTTTCTTTTAAAAATGCCCGACTCTAAAACTTGAATTAACTTTTTTTTTTTTGCTGTAAAACCTGCATTGTTCTGACATTTTAAATTGAATTCTAACCCTTTCCTTTAAAACGCTTTGGAGCATCTACATCTGCTAAGATGCTCTTTCCTAAAGCCCTCTTTTCCCAAATGCGTAAACTACTGCATCCATTTTCATAATGGTGGAATTTTTTGAATACCGCATTCGCTACTCTACTATTTATCATTGCCGTGAATTCATTTCTTTTTCGAGATGAACTTTTCATATCGAGGGGGAATGGGTACAGAGTATTCACAGAAGCTAAACTCCTCCATAAATTAAATGTGAGTATAGAAAATTTTTATGCTTTAACATGCAGCATATGGCTCCACTTCTCAAACGTGTATATGCACGTATGCATGCTGAATTTTCCCGAGAAATTAAATGCATGTTACGTTCTTTCAGGAGAATTTTTTTAAAGTTTAGTATAATAAGTTTGCTTTCTATGTTCTTTGTATCTAAGTAAGGATACGTTTTTAGTCGACTTTTTAGCACGGATAAATTAAAAAGATTATGTATAATGTACTAAACATGGCAAGTGTCTGCCTATAACAAATAAGAGATATTTGAAAGTGTCTTCAAAATTGTAATGAATTTCTATAGTGCCTTCTCTTTCTTATCTTTGATCAACAAGTTTGAATAAATGTTGTGTTCGTAATATTGTACATAAAGATGAATGCCTTCAATTAACAATTTGAGGTTACTCTTCATAATTTAAAAAAATGTAAGATATGTAGAGGAGAGGACGGTATTATGGAATAGTGGGGAAATATGGAATACCGAGTTTTTGGCTCTGTTAGTTGTTATTGCCACAAGTTAATACCATGAACAACTCAAGAAAGATTCCCGCCTTACAATGCAGTAAGAGTGGACCGCTCTCTGTTGCCGTACCACTCGCTACAGAACAAAGTATGTTTTGTGATTTTCAAGAGTTTTTGTAGATAAGTTTTCAAACATTTTAACTTACTAGTCAACACGTGACATGAACATGGATGTTACGCATAATGTACACTAAGAGAATGGTAGTTTGTTGAACTGTGCTTATTTTTTAGATGACAGTGTTTTGCCAATTAGTTTTAAAGGTTCGTTTTCCGAGATGGCGTGTCGGGTATTATGGAATACTGGGTAATATTGTAATGGATTTCATGTCATCCACTCAAGACCCGGAAAACAAAGACGCTGAATGCATCTTTTGTCACGAAAAATTCTCTAATGATCAACGACGATCAGTTTGGATTCAAAGATCCAGCTGTTCTCTGTGGGCTCACCATGACTGTACCGGAGCAAAGAAAGAAAATTATATCTACAACTTTTCTAAATCGACTCGAAGCAGAAATGACTCCAGTATAATGATTTAAACTACAAAACATAAAAATTTGTTTTATAGTAACAAATAACTATATATGAAGCAATATGAATTGCTTTTCATCGGTTTAAACCATCTATTCCATATTACCCGACTATTCCATATTATACTCCATTCGTAACTTTTTTAAAATATTTTTTCTATAACAACAAAATATATTGTGTATTTCTTTGCAATTGACATTTCATTACGATTCATTATAGCACGTACTCATGCTGTTTTGTGGGATTTTATTTAAAAATCTATGAAGTTACAGTTAGAAATGTAAATGATATTCCATAATCACCTCCTCTGCTCTATATTAATATTTTTTTAAACGATAAATATTAAAATATTCTTATTCATAAGAAAGGAGCTATTTAAATCGACGAAGAATGAATATTGAATGAGAAATTGTTGAAAAAAGCATGTTTTAGAGTGCAAAAAAAGTTTCCCAAAGAAAACATCTAAATATAAAACTTTACAGACTGGCCCTATAAAAACAGACCTAAGTTTTGTGAAAATATACGAAAATAGGATTTATATGTAAATAAAAATTATTTAGTAAAGTATGAAGTCTAAGGGCTAAGAATGTGCAGTATTATGAAAATACGTTTATTTAACTTACACTGAACCCATGTGATTTTGGAAATTCATTTAATTTATGTAACTAATATAAAATATTCCCATCGTTGCTTCCCTTATGCAAGCTCAGTGTTGTGCTTGCATAATGGATGGAATTTGTATACACCCATAGAAATCAATACAACTTGTGAAACTTACAGAGAACTACATTAAGCATAGAAATGCATACATAATTTCCGAATGTGCGACACTAGAAAAATTGTTTTTAAGAATTTTTTAAATGTTTCAAAACTCTTACAATGTTGCTGCTAGTAAAAATGCCCGAAGAGCCGTTCTCATGTTTTTCATCGTGTGGCAAATTTTATTTAATTTTTACACTTCTCAAAACTGCCTATTTTTAAAATGAATAACCGCAAGTAGATAGTGATCCTTTTTATAGTAAATAATATTACTTTACATCCTTATAGTAATAGTACTAACTTTATAGCATCTACCTAGTAACTAAGCAAAACCTGCTTAATCCTGAAGTGGATTTGGCCAAGTAATAGTTTTTCTTTTTGAAAAACATTCATTCATTATCATAAATTCATTATTTCTGTCTCCGCAAATTCACACCTTCAACGGAACATACGACGTGGAATTGATTTTTTAATATGTATGGCTTATATACAAGTAGGAATGTTTTACTTTTAACTCAACGTTTCATATGAAATATCTGAATGATTCGGAGAGGAATTTTTAAGAGGTTTGCATCTTTAAAAGTTTACGTGACTGAAATGTTTTTCCTTCAGGCATTTTGCGCTTGAAAATATTTTTACCGTTTTTACATAGCATGAATGAAAAAATAAAATATGCGAGCAAGGGGGGAAAAATATCAATTTTCTTGAATTTGTAATAGACTAACTCAATTTTTTAACATCAAAATACTGTAGTAAAAAGAATTTCAAATATGTTCAGTTTTTATAAATTTACACGTATCAAAATATGATGAATAGAAAACACTAAAATTGCTAAACATATTAGTATCATGCTTTCACTTCCGTTTACAAAACTATTTAATGCGTGAAATAAATAACTTTATTATACGAATCCCTCCCCCCGAAAAAATAAAGAGAAATTTTTCGAATAATTAAAAAATAAAGTGAAAATTTTATTTAAAAAAAAAACAAAATTTTACTTCTAAAGTATTTTATCAAATGGTAACTAGTTGATATATCCATGACCTACAAAATTGTTTGTGATTTCGCTAACACACCACACTCACACATGTCAGTTTAAGAGTTCAACATTGAAAACAATTTACCTAAATATTGGTAAAATTTTGTGTCTTTATTTTTTTGTAGATAATTTTTTTAATATTTATTCAGTACACATACTACACCTATTTCTAAGATAACAGCAGTACTTTTTATACTTTAGTCTTTGGACCGGCATTGGCTATATTTGTATTAATTTGAAACTTCTAAGAAATTTTATTGAAAGAAATTGCTTATTGAAAAAATACCACTGTTAAACATATTTGTATTCCGCACACTTTAACTCTTTGAGGTGCAACCCTTTCCCAATGCTGAAAAAGGGGCAGCCGTTGCCATCACTCGACTTAACTACCAGCAAGAGGGCGGACGATCGAAACGTTCAACGCGTGCAACAGACCTAGCGACCCGTTTTTGACGCAGCTGGCTGTGCCTAAGCATTTGCGAAAAGTAAAATCGCAATCCTTAGCAACCGTCCCTAGCAACGGATGGGGAAATCTAACCCGTAAGAAACTTGCCTAGTGATCATTTCTGGAATGAATATTTAATTAACTTCTTTAACTGTTGCGTAATTTTATAATGGCATATTTAAGTGTTTCTTCTCCAGCTAAGCGAATGGATAGATTTCACCCCAATATCATGGAACTGCTAAAAGTAAACGGCTCCTGGGGGATCTATATTGACGCGTTCATTTAACCCTTTGAGGCGCAACCCTTTCCCAATGCTAAAAAAAGGGGCAGCCGTTGCCATCGCTCGACTTAACGACCAGCAAGAGGGCGGACGATCGAAACGTTCATCGCGTGCCACAGATCTAGAGACTTTTTTTTGACGTCGGCTGGCTGTGCGGCACAGCCAGCTGCGTCAAAGAAGGGTCTCTCGATCTGTGGCATGCGATGAACGTTTCGACCGTCCGCCCTCTTGCTGGTCGTTAAGGCCAGCGATGGCAACGGCTGCCCTTCTATCCAGCTCTTCTCGCATTCTTCCATTTTTCAGAATATGTCAGTGCTGTTCAAAAGAATTGTGACCCTTTTTTGACGGGAAAGGACGTGCTCAGAAGTAAAGGTTTCTCGTGGAGCTAGGTCACCCGCCACTATTTTTATAGAAATCCAATCTATTTTTCGTGACTGGCAACAGTCGAAACGTCAGAGTTGGATGTTCCCAGAGCGGGAACACTACGCGTTAAAGGGTTCAATACTGAGTACAAATATTCCCGAAAACGTATAAAAAATAACATCTCGTTCACTTCAAGGTCACTCGTAAACGCTAAGTAATTGAATGGAAGTATAAATTTGAGCTTTTGGGATAGACTCATTTCAAAATGATGAATCGCAAATCGTGTTCGAGTCCGGTTCTCGGGTTCCATGTTAGAATGTAAGCAAAGGGGAAAAAAAAACAGATCGTAAGCGAGGCAGTATATTACAATAAAGAATGACACTACTGGAAACATGCCAGACAAAATAAACACTCAATAATGCCATTCAGTGAAACTGAAACAAGGAATTTCTTATAACTTACGTCCGTATCTCAAAACAAATACAATGTTTCTGTCTTGCACTGAAATATTTTCACGGTGGAGGGAAGTCTTCTGTCTCGAAAAACATTTTTCCCTCGATCTGTCACTTGATTCATTTTATATTTACGCCGATAGAATCACCTCTCCCTGTGCTCGACTCCAGATGGATTTGTATCTCGGTACGCTATAATATATTAATACGGAAACAGGAGAGGGATTGTAAAATTTGGAACTCTGAATCTCTTTTGCATCGCATCTATTCCGAGGAAAAATAACTCTCAAATTCGCTCAACGACCTTTTAATTGCGGTATAACAAGCATGTTTGGGGACGTCAATCGTTTAACACAGGGATGGGCAAACTTTTTCCGTCGCGGGCCAAAAATTGAAAAAAAAAAGAAGTTTGGCGGGCCAAGATAAATTTTTCTAAAATTTCAAGAACAATATACAAGTATTACAATTTAAATAGGTTAATGAGATGAATGAAATTGCGATTTCGTTTTTAAAAGTTCCTTATATTGAGGTTCGAAGTGAGATGCACTGATTCTAAGGAACGAGGCTCAATGCTCATCTGTCAGTCTTACTTATGAAAGAATTCTCTCTAAGGTTCATAGTTGAAAACACTTGTTCTGATATGTAAGATGAAGCAATCATAGTACTGATTTTCTGAGCGTGAGATATTCAATTTGGGAAACTTACTTTCGATCATGATTTGTAAAACTCTAACTCTGGGATATTTAGAAACAACTGCTCGAGAGGATTGTTAGATTGCAATTCAATTCATTCAAGCCAGCAAATTTGACCTCACTGCTTCACAATTTACGTTGAAAGGCATGGTAAAAATATCCAATTCTGTTTGAATGGCACCGAAATCTTGAAATCTGCGTTCGAACTCAAAATGCACTTTTTTCAAGCCATCTTCATAATTCTTAATATGGATATATAATATATAAATATATATATTCTTTCAATTTCCGTCGGACCGGCTCATTAAAATTCCATCCGCGGGCCGGATAAAACCTTCTGGCGGGCCGGATTTGGACCGCGGGCCGTGGTTTGCCCATCCCTGGTTTAACCCTTTTTACTTTCAATTTCGACATGAATATTGTTAGACCGTCGTCTCTGCGACGGGTCTTCCCTCTGCGTCGCCACAAGCAGATTTCGTATTGCATTTCGAAGTCACGTTTCAGACACTTCATCTGAGTGACAGCCGACGACGCATGCTTTCTGCGCAGATTTTCCTATTGTCTTCAACCCAGCGAAAGAATATTAAAACATTGGTTTTAATTATTCGTAATCACTTCAAAACGCCAAAATTTGGGATGGACGCGAGGCGGAAAAGAGGAGTCTTGCGTCTCGCAAAACAGCCTAAAAGCTTTGTCTCGTCTCGCAAAATCCCTATATCGTAATGTTAAAAATGTTTGTCTCGTCTCGCAAAATCCCTGTATCGTAATGTTAAAAATGTTTGTCTCGTCTCACAAAAAAAGCTGTAAATCTCTGTCTCGTCTCGCAAAACATTGTCTCGCGTCTATCCCTTGCCAAAATGCCCCTGGAATATCGAATTGGAAGGTTTACTTAGCCTATTCAATCCACTACAATCGTACATTGAATTTTAATACTTATTTTGACTGTCGAAAATCGAGTTGTTCCCATTCAAAGGCATAATGGGAATCCAAAGCTGTCACGCAGTACGGGGACCCGTCGCAGAGAGGCTAAGCTCGTCGAAATGCTCTGAAGACCGGAGCGGTCAAACTAAAACAGCTTTGGTGGCTGAGAGTAGATGTACGACCGCAAAGACTATTGTTCGGAGAGTAGAGTTTATTACAATTGTGGCAACTTCGCAGCTAGATAAGTGCGCTATGCAGTATCCGTCTCAGTAAATGTTCCTTTAATTTTTTGTTCCATTCATGCGAGGACGTAGCAAGCACTTTTTGTCCGGAGAGGAGGCTCCCTATAAAGAATAGTAGTGTGTAAATAGACGAAATGTCTGCATTACCTCAACCCATTTTTTGCTACTGTCCCCTACACAGGTCACATTTAATGTTCAAAACAAAGATCTGGGTAAAAATGGGTTAAAGTGAATGTAATTTTCAAAACAAAGATCTGGGTCGAAATGGGTTAAAGTGAATGTAATGTTCAAAACAAAGATCTGGGTCAAAATGGGTTAAAGTGAATGTAATGTTCAAAACAAAGATCTGGGTCAAAATGGGTTAAAGTGAATGTAATGTTCAAAACAAAGATCTAGGTAAAAATGGGTTAAAGTGAATGTAATGTTCAAAACAAAGATCTAGGTAAAAATGGGTTAAAGTGAATGTAATGTTCAAAACAAAGATCTGGGTAAAAATGGGTTAAAGTGAATGTAATGTTCAAAGCAAAGATCTGGGTAAAAATGGGTTAAAGTGAATGTAATGTTCAAAACACCGATCTGGGTCAAAATGGGTTAAAGTGAATGTAATGTTCAAAACAAAGATCTGGGTCAAAATGGGCGAATGCCAACTAACAGAAAAACTGCGGAGAGGGGGAAATATATTCCGATGTTACGTTCCTGTCAATTCATTCACTAACGAAACTGTTGTGATTGTAACTTTTGAAGCGCATTTTTTAAGAATCCAATGAAGGCAGTCGGTGGAAAAAATCAGAATGCCGCCTGATAATCTGTTCTACACACTTTCACAGAAAGTAAATTTATAATAGCTTAGACATTTGGTATTTTCTAATGTCTATCTACCAACCCGAATGGTGATTCGGTCTAATTTGAATGGAACTCTTTTTTAAGAATTTTTTTCTGGGATTTGCTTGAGGCATATAGACGGACAATTAATAAAGGTGCATAGTACAGCTTTCGAAGAATCATTATTATTATTATTTTTAATTTTACTTCATAGGTTTGTGTTTGAAGCTGTTAAACGCTCTGACGTCTGACGTTTTAAAGAATAGCAGCCTAAAACTATTAAATTACATATGCGAAACATTGATGAAGACCATGCTCTTGAAATTAAATTTTGTAAATATCTCCATTAATCGTAATTTCGCGATTAAGATAGTCAAAATATCGATTTCTGAATTTTAACATCGTGCAGCTCAATTGGGATCTTGTGCAGTTACGCAGTTAAATGTAATGAAAATTCAACGTCTATTTAAAGATATGATGTTGTTGAAGTACTGCTAGCTATAATGAAATTAAACTAACTTTCCCAATCATTAAAATAATTAACAACCCGCGTCGTTGGCTGCTTCTACTAGTGAAAGATTATAATCTGGGTATTTAAAACTCAGTACATGATTTACAGCAAGTGTTTAGTTTCGGTATAAAATATTTTTCCTTTTTCATATACTGCTTCTAAAACAAGCATTTTTCTTCTTATATTTCTTCTATGTAAATTTTTTTCCTGATTCTCCTTTTTGTCCCTGGAGGCTGAAATTTTGTATGACTTAATGTATGGGGCACAATTTATTAATGGGGGAACTTTTTGCACAGGGACCGTACAAAAGTTATTTAAATTTTTTATTTATAGATTTAATGTCCTGAAAATTTTAATCAAAACCAAAAAAAGTAACTTTGTAATTGATTGCATATATGTCTATGATAAATATTTAAGGAATGAAAGCTTGCACTGTAATAAATGCCTGTAATTTTACCACACATATTGCTGTAAAATAATACAGCACAGTGTGTTGTAAAAATGACGTAATGACATTGATAAGCGAATCACGAAGAACCTTGGATGGCAATTGGCGCAGTTGACATCACTGGCGTTACGTTTAACAACACGTTGTGCTGTAAAATAATACAGAATTGTGTGTTGTAAATCCCTCGCAAAATGACGTAATGGCGATAAGCCAATCACGAAGAACATTGTATAGCAAAGTGGCACTGTCTGTATCACTGGCGTTACGTTTACCAACACGTTGCTGTAATAATTGTTTTTGTGTGGTAGTGTGTGTATTTGGGACACCCTGTATATTGCTAATGTTTTATAAATTCCAATTTTATATACATTGTCATTATTCGTATTCGAACTAACTAATGCATAGTATTTATTAGAACTGCATTTCGAAACTTTGTAGTAAATTACGTAACCCAGTAAAATGTTAAGAATATATTAGACATTTTATAAACGAACTGTTAATACTTATAAAATCGAGCACGCCTACTTTCTTATACTTTTTTTTATTTTTACTTTCAAAATTTATGTGAGACAGATGGAAATATATGTATTTCGTGAACTAAATTGTGACATATATTAAACTCTGGAAAGCACTGCCACATATGTATTGCTTTGGGTCATAATCCCAGGATTAATAATCTATGCGTCGTTACAGTGATATGAAAAATATTTAATGCACATAGCTTCCACATAAAATGCATTAGACCTGAAATTTGAAATTGATTTCTTATGATATATTAGTTCAGTATATGGACTCCACTTTTAAGTTTAAACATTTTGCATTTGGAATATTTCAGAGGAAAAGAGGCAATTTTTTAAGCATTTGTACTTGAAAAATTTTGAGATCAAAAAATTTCTATGACAAGAGAATCGAAATGAAACTTTTCTGTAGTTAGACAGAAAGTCATGAAAACCAGTTTTTTTTCTTACATTCTGGAAAACTTCTGTCTGATTTAATCTGGAATACGCCATTGATGTACAATATTTAATGTTTAGTCGATATTTCGTATTCCCTTTTCTATATTATAATGTTCTACAAATTCTAATAATCTCTATATGGTAATTCGGGTGAAAATGTCACATTTGAGGAAGTTTTTGTTTAGTACAGAGAGATTTAAAATAAGATAATGAAAACAATTCACCTGTTCTTCAATATTTAATTAGTTATATATACTTATTCATTGCTTTCCCAGTATCTACATAGTTGAAAACTTTGACGTTCAATAAACTCACGTGAATTGTGCCATCTTACCTCAAATATACGGGGAAGATGCCACCAGTTATGGTTTAAGAAAAATAACAAACATTCGAAAAATACCTATGAATTAACAATATCCGTGAAAATAAAACAAGTATGTAAATTGAATTAATTCTTTATGAAATTATTTAACCAATACTCATAAAAATACATTTATGAATGTTAGCCTGCACAACCTTTTGTTCAGTAGAAATAATTACCAAATGAAATAAAATATCAGTTTTCCAACTTCAAATAGTATCAATGGAATATTATATAGGCTTACTAAAAAATCGCTTTTCTAATGTTACATCTGGAAAACCCAACGATCTCTTTGTAACACCAATAAGCAATTATTCCTTCTATTTTCTTTCTTTCAAGAAAAACAATTCAATTTCCTCTTTTAAAAACAAGTTTCTCGAACTAAAATCAACTGAGTACATTTGTTTTATCACCAATTTGTCACAAAATAGTGAACAAATGATTCTGAACTCACCATAGATCATATTTATGCTGATGACTCGGGCAATTATGCAAAGCTAATGAAGACTGAAATTTTGCTAATGATTTTGCAGTTTGTCATTAACTCTTAAGCTAATAGCAAAAACACTTAGTGACGATTTATGGGCTATGAGCGATTAACTACTTTTATCTGACAGGTGTATAAGTAGATTAACCAAATTTTTAGTCTCGTATTTTGAAAGATTTGTATCAGATTTCGAATGTGTGACTGAAGTTTGACAAAAGCGATAACGCAAAAAAAAAATATTGTTTAAAGACTTATGAATTCGTGAGAGTGGATTCTTTTAGTTTAGTTTTGTAGCTTCTATGCATTTGCGTTGGAAATGCGTTGATTTAATGGGCCCGTCAGTAGCGATTTTTGTGTTTTGCACGAAATAAGATCGTACATGTAATTTATTATCCCGACATAAATATATATCCCGATAAATATTTGCGTGCACGAGCACTCTGAACTTTTTGAGCATGTTTTCCTCCTAAAATAAAGCTTTTACAATGTGTAATCCAAATCAGGAAAGCAAAATATCACATACGTAGTTGAGAATATTTTACTGAAGTTACTGTAATGGAAATATCGTGGAAGTACTCTTAACTGTAATAGTAAAGCAGAAAAAAAATCTACTTCAAAGGCTTTTAACTTATACTAATTTCAGCTTAATTGTTGTGTTTATGTCCTAGTTAGAGAGCTTATAACTAGTACAATATTGCAGTAATGTGCTTAAGAAGCAGAAATAGATTTATGATGTAATTTGCTAACACAGTTTGTGTCTGTAACACAGAGAAGTCTGAATATTTATTATGCTGCATAGCCTTTTTTATTTGTAATTGTTTGGTTACAGGACTTTTTCAGGCTTTTTATTAGTTCAAAATTGGTCTACGAATTTTAGTACACTTCCGATCGTTCGATACAGCTGACGCTTTGCACTGTACTTCTAATTCGATGACAGAATACTGTTTCTGTTTTTCCGTCATTCTAAATATAATTCTTTTTGTTTAATAAATACTTTGTTTAAAAAACTTCAGTTTTTCCTTTTTTTAGCGCGTTTCCACCGACTTATTAATCCAACATTTTCGACCTTTCCGTCATTGTGTAATCGTGATGTTTAACACATATGCATTAGAGATGAGTTCGGGCTCATTTTTTGAAGCCCGAGCCCGAGGACTTTTAATCCGAGCCCGAGCAATATTATTTAAGTCGGAGCCCGAGCCCGCCCGAGCCCGAAATTTCAGTTAAAGGTGAAAAAAAATCCAATTACTTCATGGATAGAATACAATGAATTTTGCTATTTGTGCAAATTAAAGACAAATATAGTTGGAAACTCTCAATGCACTTTCTAATTCTTTATTTATCCATATGTTTATCAAATAATGTCGGATCTCATGACTAACTAATGAATATAAGTAGCTGTTCTGAAATATCCAAAAAGCTTAACGCTCCTTCTAGGCGCCAGTGTCGCTACTTTTTTTTATAAGTACAGCCAACTCCGGTTATAGTGAACCCGGATATAGAGAACCATCAGATATAGTGAACGCAAACCATTAGTCCCGATTCACACACAGTATCTCTATCCATCATGAAGACACTTGGGTTTTAGTGAACTTCGTATAGAGTGGACGAAATTGGATGGTCCCCAGAGATTCACTATAACCGGAGTTGACTGTACTTTTATTTTCCTCATAAATCACTTTTTAAAATCTGTTTCAAGGAGTATGTTCAATAAAGGAGAAATTTTTCACGAGCCCGAGCCCGCCCGAGCCCGAATGCAATTGTGAATTACAGAGCCCGAGCCCGGTTCGGGCCCGGGCTCGGGCTGAGCCCGTCTCATCTCTAATATGCATGATTGGCGTATATACACTCAATTTGCCAGCTCACTGTCATCAGACCTGTATGCATACGTTTAACTTCCTTGGGCCGATATCACACAGATATCGGGAAATTTCGGGATAAAGGCCTTCTCTTCATATTTCTTGTGATGCAAATGGGTTAAGATGATAAACTAAACATCCATTTTGATTTACTCCCGAAGTTTCGAATCCTAGCGACTACGAGTCGTAGCTATCAATAAGAAAAAGTGACTTTTTTAGTTAGCTTTCTCTCTTACTAATGTCCTTTCAGGTCAAAAAAAATTTTTTTTTGAAACTAAACTTCCTACCGATGGATCGAACTGAAAATTATACGCGTAACTCCGATAACACTCAGTTCTATATTTTTTTTTTTCTTTTTACGATTTTCTTCTTTCTTAAATAAATGAAGTTTTGTTTTCGCACATATCAGCTCGTATCTACTCAACTAACTAAACGATTCATTGGACAATTTCGATTCTTTGATCATTGGAAAGTTCTTTGATTCTGCTGAAATTATTTCTTACTATGCACAATTTTTAAATTCTGCGATTTTTTAAAAAAATATTTTCTAGTAAAAATCGCATTATGTAGGTGTTATACCATTGTATATGTTAATATTGGAGATTACTAATTATACTTATTTACAATAAAAGGAATTTTAATTAAAATATTAGGTTTATTTATATACTGAGAATTTGAAAGCTTTACAGACACATTAAACATGTAATATCTACCTTTATATATATTTCAATTTATATCTTTATTTATGAAACGGAATTACAAAATATGCATATTATAAATAGATAGATTTTGTATGCAAGCTGTGTTAATATATTTTAGGTTTAAAAGTATAAAAGAGAAAAAAAACAAAGTTTGATTAAAATTGTATACTCTAAAAGGAAATATTTATTATGAGCTTTAAAAGTTCTTTTTTTTTCCTTCCAGAATGGATGCTTAACATTTCTGCAGCATAGATCCTATCTCCTGAATATGAAACGTTTTCTATATCTGCATAAAATAAGTTTACAAAAATTTAAATGATAAAATGCCATTAAATAAACTCCAGAGAAAACATCCAACATCGTATTCATTAGATATGAAATGAATTTACGAATGTAATTTTATTCTTGGAAAATCTGCTTCCCCATAACATTTTAATTACAGCATAAATATTGTTTTATGATTTCGGATTCAGTGAAATGTGATAGAAATGCTAAATTTAATATCGCCTATGCGTATGAAAGCATCCCTCTATGCAGTCGTATGCAGTAAGAAAGCTGAAATGTAATAAATCATACTTCTGAGACTGAAGTAATTGCATTAGTTCACCCATTAAAATTTTCATTATTTGCGTAGCTTCTTTTTAAAGAAAGTATTTCGAAATGCAAATGTCGGGAAACAAAAATTTCATTAAACCTCCGTATGAAATATGTACAGATATGCGTATAATGAAATTGCGCGCGATGAGCTCATCTTTATAGATTATTTTGCTTTTAATTTGCGGGGTTTACTTAAGATGTTTTGCTGTGACGTGGAACTCTTGCATATTCAAAACATGGGTCTTATTTTTTTCTGTATAATTTTGCATCAACTATCTTTAAAATGTATCATTTTTTTAAGTTACTCTATCTTCTCGAAATATGAATTCTGCTAACTATTCCACTTTTTAAGAATCTTGTATATGAAGTTAATTTCTAATAACTTTTTGAAAATGCGAAGCAGAATAAATTTAATTAATAATTTCAAAATAATGCTATTGTATTGTATTTTATGCAATTAAATCATGGTTGGAAACTTCGTAGTAAATCTCTTTTGTTTGGGACGGCAAAACCGTATTTTATTTACAGAGAAAAATGTGTATTTTATTTATAGATACAATTCACATTTCAACCCTCTTTAATAGCATTTAGGGTCAAAATGTGGTGAACTTATCTTCTTTCGCAAAATGTTCTCTTTTTTATGTGCGTGTATAAAATACTAGTTTTTGTAACTTTCCCTCCAAACAGTGGAAGCTGTGAAAAGCAAAATCTTTTTTCCGCCTCTTTACCTTGAAAATGAAAAGAAATTTGAACGGCCGCTATAATTTTTGTTCTTTTTCGAAAAGCATTATCTCTAAGCCAGATTCCGGATGGGCTGAGCACGTACATGCGCCTTATCTTCTTAGCTTATCAATTATCACTAGCACTGGCGGAGATGAAGCAGTTATACCTTAGATTAAGAAATAGGTAAACTTTTGCAATCTAATAAAAAGACCGTCGTGGTAGATTTAAAATAAAACAATTACAACCATCGTAATATCTGTTCCCACTCTTTTTTTTTAACATTTTACATATTTTCTAAATACGTCAAATATACAGACAATTATAATTATGAGAAATTTCTCTATTTACGGGATTTCTCACGCAACGTGTTTCTACGCAACGTTTTAAGCGCTTGTTTAGAATACATTAGAAAGTTATTCGGTATAATATGAAGGGAACTTAACCCTTTCAGACCCTGCGCCACAAATGAGGACTCAAAAAGGATCTATACTATAGTACAGGATGGATGTCTCAATTTGTGCACATTAAAAAAAAACTAATTTTCCCCGAAAATTGAATCATCAGGAAGTTTTATTTTAATTTTTAATTTACAAATTTAATCTCTGTTATAAAAAGAAAAATAATTCATTCAAAGAGAAATCATTTTATCGGGTCTGAAAGGGTTGACTATTGCAGTGATAAAAGAACCTAATTTTCCAAGCAAAAAGTTATAAATATTATTTATGTCATTTTTTACTATGAGGACTATTTACTACCAGAAGATGAGGTAGTACGTATAAATGAAGTATGGATGATGTATCCGTTTGTATTAATATTTTTGATTGGCGAATTTATATACATTACTTTAATAAATAAACATGACACAGTAATATAAAATAATGTGCTTTAATTTTAATACATTCAATGCTGTTTGATTTAAATAAATACATTATATCAATGCATATTTAACATGACGACTCTTAATATATTGCTGGAAATTTCTAGATCTTATCCAGTAAAGACAACGTAAACCATTTGAAATTTAAGGTGGGGAAATGTGCTTTATATGTATGAAAACAATTCACAGTTCAACCCTCTTTAGTTCAGATATTGAGTTAAATCAGGATGTATGTGTACTAACCTCTTTTACGAATCTTTCCTTATTTTATGCATCAATAAAATTCTGCAGTTTATTTTTTCGGGTTCCCCCTCTTTCAAACATGTGGAATCTGTCAAAAAGAAAATCGTTTCCTACGCCCCTTACCCTGAAAATAGGAGAAAGCTTAAAACGCTGCGATGATTTTCTTCTCTCTGGGAAAGCATTATCTTTAGAGCGAGGTTGGGATCACGTTTAGAGACAAAGCACGTACTTATTTCTTATCCCCCACCCCTGGCTTATCAATTATCAGCAGTTGTGGCTGATGAAAGCGCTTGTATCTTCTGCTAAAAAAACACGTCCACTCGAGTTTTGTCCTGATAAATTAATTTTTGAGTCAAATCAAAGTTCTCATGCAGCCTTCGGGTATTCCTAAGCCGTTTTATACTTAGATGGATTGGAAGTTTCACGCTGTGAACTTTCAAAGAAGTTCCTTTAAAAAGCTGTGGTAGAATGTCTAGAATTTTTCAAGGTGCTGGATAATATTATTTTCTTTTATGTGCTTTTAATTATAAGGTGTTGTTTATTTGCTTTAATCTGTGCTGTAGAGGAGAGCTTAAATGCCCTTTACTTTCTTGGAAAACGAACTTTGGCGCAACAAAGTTTCTCATCAAATTCAGTTTGGCATAGCCAACAGAATAAATTTTGAAAGCCAAATACGTCAAGATTGCAGGGTAAGGAACAAATAGAGCTGTGCATTCCGGTCACTGTTTCTCGACCACGAAAAAGTTAAAAATTATAACAGCTTTTCGTGATTTAAACCTTTTAACTACTTTCCAGAAACATAAATCTTAATACGTAAAGAAACACACATATTTCAAATTTGTTATATGCAATCCAATTTTCGTTCCTTATATGCCGGGTTCGTTATATACAGCATGAATGATTTACTTTCTGTGGTCAGTCACTGTTTAAAGAACATTTTGTATGCATTATTCTATATTAAAGAAAATAGAATTTTCAGAAATAAGTTAATAAAGAATACAATTCACTAAAAATAATACGTGTCGCTTTTATAAATCTTTTAGAGGGACAAACGAAAAACTTAAGGATAGGGATTGGAACTAATTATTTGAATAACTTATTCGCTTCAAACTATTTGCTCCCAAAGTTGCTAAGAGTCCAAAAGAGCGATTCTCCTTATGTGTCCATCGTTGGTCCCTGGCATGGGTATCTGAATGGTCCTGCTAGGGTGGTTGCAAATAAGACTGCCCTAATAGCATGGAACGTCAGAATGAGATCGCCGTGACGTCACTTTGAGTCATATAGGTCACAGTCACACTGGTGACCATAAGCGACGTCGACTGGAAGTCACAGTGTGACTTGCCAGTGACAATAGCTTGCGATTTCTTTGTGACATGAACGTGACGGATCGTTTGACGTCTTGCAAGATCTTGCGACTTTTCACAAGTTTTGTAACTTTTGAAAGCACCATGCGACTAAATTTTCTGACTTTCCGATATTGCTTCTTTCTTGCTACCTTTTTTACGATTTCGTGAATTTTAAGTAATTTTGCGAATTTCTCAAAAAAAATTTTTTTTTTTCAATTTTAAATCAGTGGAACATTTAAGACACAGTGCTGTGAATGTGACGGCGCTGTAACGTTGCATTGAAGTCCCAATGTCGTGCGCAAGTCACAGTGTGATTTCATGGTGACGTCACGTTGTGGCGTTGCCGCAGAAAGACATTAGACAGTCAAGGCGACTTATTTGTGACACATTCGCGAC
Source organism: Cheiracanthium punctorium (assembly GCA_038373885.1). NCBI lineage: Eukaryota > Metazoa > Arthropoda > Arachnida > Araneae > Cheiracanthiidae > Cheiracanthium > Cheiracanthium punctorium. The sequence continues at coordinate 413,232 of JAWZYV010014616.1, read as the reverse complement.
GTCTTGTGACAGTATCGCACGTTGCAGTGACATCACATTTAGGTCACGGTGCTATCCGGGTGTGTTCGAAAGTATTTTATAATGGAGACGTTTGTGGTAATTGATGTTTCTTGTTTGGTGCATGGTCTATCTATCTATCTATTTATATATATATATATTCATTTTGACCCGTCCGCTTTTTCATTTTCACCCGAGGTTGGGGGACTCTGCCAAAAAGCAAAAACAATAGCTTTGAGATATGCACTACTAGGTGAAAGAGACAGAGCATACATTATGAGTATGAAAATGTTGGAACAAGTAATTCATGCGATAATACTACTAAACAGTGGAGAGAGAACTATTAATAGAAAACGACTGGATCAAACAAGACTGATTAGAAATTTTAGTCGCACTGCACGAAAAACCTCTTTCTAATGGCTGTGACACAATTAAGCTGGGGGAAAATGGATTTTATATGGTTAAGTATTGAATTAGAATTTCGGTAAATAAATATTAAATTAATTTACTTGAACTACATCACAGCATTATTTTTTTTTCACGTCGCTCTAATGATACATGGACAGAGGTCACACTTCGTTCAGTTTGCTCCCGTGTATGGATATTTAAGCTCTTATGTGGATGACAGCATTGCACAATCGTCATACCAAAAGGCATATTCTTCTTTTTAATTTTAGAATAAAAATGTTGCCATTTTTATTGTTTGAATATTTTTATTGTTTGAATAATTTTTATTGTTTGAATGGACAGTCAAAGTGTTCCTTTTGGCATGCTGCATAAATGAGTTAGGTATACGATACTTACTTCTAAAATATTTAATAAGATTGTTTTTTTCAAGGTAAAAACCATGTCTACTAATATAGACTGAAGATTCTCAAAAATTAATAGCATTAAAATGGTTAAAGTAAAAAAAAAAAAAGATTCTTGCAGCATATTAATGTGACAGGGAATGCACTTTTTATAAAAGAAAAAGATAAAATTATAGATAAAAAAGCTTGTGATACTGGACGCTGATGTACATAATATTAAGCAAGATTCCAATATTAAAAGTTCTGGTCTATTTTTAATACTATTCATTCAAACCGCACTTTCTATCATTATTTGTTATTTTTAATTAATATTTCAATTCTGACGCACCCAAGGTGTGTCAAATTTAGTGAACAGCTTCAAATATTAATTAAAAAATATCAATTAAACATAAAAATTTGAGGTTTGTTTAAAGAGTATTAGAAGACTAGATTTTTTAAATTGGGAACTTGCTTCAAGTTACGTGTGTTACCGTCCTTCATTGGTAATTTTTTGAACTAAAATGTTTTTCGCATTGAAAAAATTATATCCTATCACATAAGTCTCTGCAAGAATTGTTCAAAAGAAGAAGCCTTAACAGATCTCTTGTTTTTAAGAACCGTCAGTCTATTCTAGGACACCTGGATTATATGTAACTGAATATTACATATAGTTCAGGTTGCCGGTGGCCGATTTCTAGGAAGCAGGTACGGTGCATTTAGTTCTAAGTTATGACACATGCTTTATTTCGGTGGATTTTCCTTTACTAAAATGCCTTTGAAAGCAAATTCCTAAGCATTTTTGATGCACAAACAATATTTATTTTCTGGATGAGCTTAGCATAATTCAGCTGAACTTATTACATGCTTATAAATGACGAGAAGAAAAAATTGCATTCTTTCATTGGCTCACAAAACATCGTCAATTCACATGAATGTCTTTTTTCGTATTTGCAATATTAAATAAGCATATGTTATGCAGCGATATCGGATAGCAATAATCTCTTTTCCTGGCATGGATAATCTGTTAGCATTTTCGCAGTTACTAATAGTATATTCCTTGAATCTTTTCCCCAATCACTTAATCTTTGGAGACGACTAATATCGGGAGTTTATTTCTGTTACATTTTCCCTTCATTTACAGTTGTCGGAAGTATTAACCTTATCGATATTTATCTATGTCGATAAATGCAAGAAAAACCATTTACAACTCCTCCTTAATTCTTTCCGAAAGCTCTTTACTATTTGTACGCTGCAAAAATATTGATACATAATTAATAATATAACTAGCAATGTCACGTATAGGATTGATTGTAAGTTTTATATTATCTAGTCGAGTTTAAGAACTGAATTAATTAAACTTTACATTTTATTAACAGAAGTTATAACTGATTTAAAATAGTGACTATTATTTTTCTAAATTTGTATCACAACCATTTTAATTTCGAAATGAATGTTTTAAACCTTGCACAAACTACCGGAATAGTGTTTCACTGCATATAAATCCTAGGTAAATATTTAATTATTAAAACATTCTGTAGCTTTACCCTCATGGGATTATTTACCCCTATCCATCAGCTGAAACTATAATCCATGTCATACACCCAGTAATTGTAACAACATTTCATTTTCTAAAACTGAATTACATTATTCAAAATATAATTTTGAAATCAAGCTTACTTTAGATCAGCGTAAAATGTTCTAAAGTATAATCCTTAATGTATTATGCAGACTATACGAATATCTATTGCTTCTATATAAATAAAATTAGACTTTAGTCTCGCGTTACTTATAATTAAAAAATATTTACATTTTTATACGTTCCAAGCACCTAGTAACCCAAAACGTCTGCCAAAATGAAGTATGTCCGTCTGTTCTTTTGTAACTGTCCGAGACGCTTTTTTTTGTTCGCGTTGTCTAAAATTGGCTGAAGCAAATAGGTAGTCACTCAACTTAAAACTATAGGCGTATTACGATTTGAGATTTTGCGAAAATTTATTCTAAACATGTGAATGTTTGTTTGCTCACAACGTAATAACGATTAAAGAGAAGGAAATACAATTTAGTAACATGATAGATAGTCACTTAATTGAAACTATAGGCTCGAAATTTTTTGGGAAAAATTTAATTGTAATTTGAGAAAATGCATTCGAAATGTACAACTTTTGTTTGCGCATCTCTTATAATTCACTGAAGGGAACAAAATTAAATTTACCATCATGACAGGTAGTCACTTTATTTAGACTATAAAAGTCAAAATATTTCAAAATTTTCATAGATTTTGAGGTTTTGTGGAAATTGTTTAAATATTTTTTCTCGCATACCTTAAAAAGGCGCGATTGGAATGAAATTTGGTTACATGGTTATTGAAAAAAATGGTGTCGATATTTTTTTTAATTTGAATAAATTTAAAAACTTCAGAAAATTAGGATTTTTTTTTGTAGTGGGGAGGGGCATCACTTTAAGGCGCCTGGTGGTAGCATAAATGTTCAAATTAAACAAAAGTTGTCCAGTTTTTAATTCTTATTGGCCTTTTTAAAATTTGTGAAAATTATGCAAAATGTTCTTGCGACATAAAGTTAAAATGTTTAGAATTTGTCAAACAAAATGTAGTTACAGGCGAGCAGATTAATGAAGCTGCATAATAATGTCTGAATTCTTCCAAATTATATTTAAAAATAATAAATTGATGAAATCTTGTGGAAAAACGACTAAGAAAATGAATTTTGTTGTATAGTAGGTAATTAATGACTTTGAAATAAAGGTTTTGAATTTTCTACAAATATGAACTCTTTTTAAGGTATGAAGTGAACATCAAAAGGCATCATGAGAAAAGGTATCAAGTAAAACTATGTAAATATAGTCTTCGCAAACTTTTCAGTGTTAAATACTTCCCATTAAAAAGTATTTCCAGGATATTCCAGATAATCCCTTTCAAATTAATATTCACTAATAGCATCTACTTCTTTGACTTGTTGATGATAAAAGCTTATTCCAGTAAAAGAAAACATCAATTCTGAAAATAAAATGGTCTTTCTATTGATTATGTGACCCTGTTATTTGTTACTTTCTAACCTATAACATTTGAGCCTTACATAGAAGTTACTGTTTTGCTTTCTAGAATTCTTCGAATATGGGAATTTCACTTTTATACCTCTACAATGCAAACAAAAGTTCGCACTTTTTGAAAATCTGCATTACATATCAACCTGCCAACGACGGCTACATCAGCCATTTGTTTAAATAAAATTCACCACCAAATAAATATTTTTTTGTGAATTAACGTCTAATTTTACATAATAGTGTACACTTAGAATAGTTTCATGCTACTGTAGTATTTTTTAAAGATAAATAAATCCTATACATACCATATATTTGATAAAACGATATCATTGTTTACAGGGTGAGCCAAAAATATAGAGACAAACTTTAGGGTAGGTAGGGGACACAGAGATGTGGGATAAAAATAAATTAATACACCTGTTAATAATCACTCCAATAATAAGTTGAAGTGTTAACTCGACTCATTAATTATAGAATAGAAATTAAATGATATTTATAATGATCAATCTTCGTTGAGTATTTTTTTTTAAATTAATAATTAAATTTTAGCAAAGCATAGTAGGAAATTTCACTAATATTTCAAGACCTTTTGTGGAGAGGTCATCGATGGCACGAAAACGTCTTTGACTCCACATTGCGATACGATTCTCATTCCTTTTCATGTGCCCTACCTCCCCAAAAATTTTGTTGCTCTGTGTTTTGGGATTTTGTTTTTTAGCCAGTGTGTCATTTTTAATCTCATTTAAGTGATTATATAGTTTGTGAATTGACTGAATAAAGCTTTTTGATCTGGTACAGCTTCTGCGAATGGTACTTTTTACCAGAAATGCTAAAAATAAGAACACGTCTTTAAAAATATTGAATTATTAAACTTTTATATGAAAATTAAAACTTTTATCTTATTACATCGTTCAAGATTTTTTTCATGTGTGTGTAAACACTTGAAAAATAATATGACGGCTAAAAGGCTTTACTTTAGCAGTCATTTGAAATAATTTTCACAGCAACTCTAAAACATTCATTTATTCATTGGACTCTAGAACATTCACTCTAAACTCTCACTTCGGCTCGTACTATAAAATATGTATCCATAATCGTACTTTATTTAAATTAAACATGTCTATAAAGAAATATATTTCATTAAAATAATAAAGTTCTTTTTTATGAGAAAAAGCAAATTATCTTACTGAAAACATAAAATTATGTAAAAAGCAACATTACAATGATATGAACGATGTAGTGTTCACTCTAAAGATCAATCATAAGAGTAAAGTTTTAAAAATTATTGGGGGGGGCGGGCCCCACAACCACATATATTCACGTCAGTGGCGTAGCCAAGGGGGGGGTAGGAGGGTCATAACCACCCCCATGGGGAATTTTTTGCCATACAAAATGTATACATTCTTCACTCCCTTATCATACACCCGTATACATATATGTGAGTTGCAGAAGGCGTAACCCCCCATGAAAAATTTCTGGCCACCCCCCATGAAAAATTTCTGGCTACGCCACTGATTCACGTACATATAACTTACTCATAGCTGCCAACTACTACGGAATATAATTAACCACTTTTTCTGTGTGATTTTTTGGCTTAAGATATAGCAAAATTTTTGCGCTGCGTGCGCGAGCTGGTTACTATATTGAAAAAAATTATTAAAACATATACTGTTTACAAAAAGTGGTTAATTATACTCCGTAGTAGTTGGCAGCTATGACTTACTATATATAAGTGTAAATTATTGGAGGCGCTCGAGCTCTATGGGTCCATAGAATTCTACACCTATGTAAGGTAAGTATCTATGTTAGTATCTTCCTACCATGTTATAAGTTAAAAATAGAAGCAAAGTAAAAAATCCAAAAGAGAAAAAAAAATCATTTTCGATGAGATGGTGCATTTTAGACACATCTGAACGTTTCTTCATTTCATACTTCACATTGCATAATCTGATTTTAATTAACCAGAGCCTGGCGAGGGCAGCTTATAGTAACATTATGTGTTAAGTGGCGTCACAATGAATACTAAATCATGATTGAAATCAAAAGAAGAAAATTTTTAAAAGTACATGTAAAGGTTTTTTTTTTAAACGTTTGTAAATGGCGTGAATACTTTTTTTTTACGTTAGTATAAATTAGTTTTCTGTATTGAGTGGTAAATTATTGGGTGGGCTCAGCCCCTATTCACAATTTATTGGGGGGGGGGGGCTCGAGCCCCACGGGCCCATATAACTCTACGCCTATGAGATCAATAACGCAATCGTTTAGTTGTTTTATAATACTTGCGACTAACGCGTAAATTGTATACATTATAATGCAGAGACCTCAATGCAGTCTTCCAAATTCAAGTGCTCCAAATCAGGTTTATAATTCCTAAACTTTTAACTACACCATACCATACAGAAATTAAAGCAATTAAAAATACCTTTGTGCTGCTGTGTTAAGTGCATAGAAACACTTTTAAAAATCTTTAGTTACCGCATTTTTAAGTACTGATCAAAAATCTTAGTGTCCATTAACATAATACTATTAAAAAGTGCGATAATGTAGCAGCCATTCCTTTCAGATAGCCTGTTCTATTTTGTAACTTTTATTTTTTATAATGTGCTTGCGTTTTGGAGTTTTAAACACCTGCTCTCACCTCAGTTGTTTATGTATCTTCAAATATGATAGCTGGAACTAGAGATTTACGCTCAGCACTTTTTCATGGAACTACGTGTATTTTTTATATTTGTTTTTTCGTTCTGTCACTACTTGTTTATAAAAAATAACAAATGTGATGCACTAACACTCCTGCTCTGATATTTGGCAACAAGTGAGAGCTCCTTGAGTTACTCTCAAGGAAATTAAATGTTACTCATTAAACGTTAGAATGTTAATGGTTTCTTTAAAAATGGGATGGAAACCAAAGATGTAAATTTAAAAAGAAATAGTTCATGCGAAGCTTGCGTTACCAAAGCTTAAATTTTCCAAGTTTCCTTAAGAAAAGGAAAACCTCCCAATGTTGTTTTATATTTAATTGATATTGAAGTAGAAGAAGGGGCCCCAAAATGTTCCCCTTAAAAGAAAAACTTGCCTGAAATAACATAAATGTTAAATATAACTCTGGCCGTCTGCCACAATATTTTAAACTATATTTTGCATCGTAAATATATTTTAATAATATTTTATACCCAAATATTATCAAAATATGCTTATGGTGAACTTTGAAAACGAGTCCAAAGGATTATTTTACTCTCACCCTAGGGTAAAATGATCCTTCATTTGGAAATAATTGTAAATCGTTTTTTATCGGCAAAATAAAATATATAAAAGTAATTATGACTATACATAACTTTAAAAAAAGTTTTAAATTATACAGTATGTATAATTTATTTTATGAAAGTTTAAAAAAAAGAAAGCGTCACAAACAATAAAATGAAATATTTCAAAATTATAATTCAAAAATTATGACCTACAATAAACGCAGAAATAAATTAAATAATGTATTGGGGAGTCACGCATTTTGAGAACGTCTGAAGGGCTGCTGTGATGACTAGGACCCAGTACTGGAGTTTCTTCAGTCGATGGATCATTTTACCCGAAAGTATGGCTGCCCACTTTATGTGATACTACTGGAACACGCCGAGAAACATAACAAACTAAAAAAGTGTAATTCACATTTAAAAAAACATACTCTATTCAGTAAACTAAGTCATATTTCTGGACATTAAATACTGTATTTCTAAATAAATAGAAAATGTAGTGCTTACCTTATAAGAGATATGATAAAACCCAGCTTTTTCAAGAATTCTACTCAGATACGTAAAATACCGATCGCTTAAATATCGTCATTGCTTCTTCTTGACTTGGGCCAACTACTTCATATTTTATCCGGTAGATAGCGCTACCTGTATTTAAGAAAACATGTGGATCGTTTTGCCCGTTAGGATCATTTTGGGCCACCTTCCTCGACTTTTATGCGTTTCCAGATCTAGAGACCCCTAAAATATTTCAGTGCAAGACAGAAACATTGTATTTGTTTTGAGATACGGACGTAAGTTATAAGAAATTCCTTGTTTCAGTTTCACTGAATGGCATTATTGAGTGTTTATTTTGTCTGGCATGTTTCTAGTAGTGTCATTCTTTATTGTAATATACTGCCTAGCTTACGATCTGTTTTTTTTTTTTCCTCCTTTGCTTACATTCTAACATGGAACCTGAGAACCGGACTGGAACACGATTTGCGATTCATCATTTTGAAATGAGTCTATCCCAAAAGCTCAAATTTATACTTCCATTCAATTACTTAGCGTTTACGAGTGACTTGAAGTGAACGAGATGTTATTTTTTTATACGTTTTCGTGAATATTTGTACTCAGTATTAAACCCTTTAACGCGTAGTGTTCCCGCTCTGGGAACATCCAACTCTGACGTTTCGACTGTTGCCAGTCACTAAGAATAGATTGGATTTCTATAAAAATAGTGGCGGGTGACCTAGCTCCACGAGAAACCTTTACTTCTGAGCACGTCCTTTCCCGTCAAAAAAGGGTCACGATTCTTTTGAACAGCACTGACATCTGCTGAAAAATGGAAAAATGCGAGAACAGCTGGATAGAAGGGCAGCTGTTGCCATCGCTGGCCTTAACGACCAGCAAGAGGGCGGACGGTCGAAACGTTCATCGCGTGCCACAGATCGAGAGACCCTTTTTTGACGCAACTGGCTGTGCCGCACAGCCAGCCGACGTAAATTAAAAAGTCTCTAGATCTGTGGCACGCGATGAACGTTTCGATCGTCCGCCCTATTTCTGGTAGTTTAGTCGAGCGCTGGCAACGGCTGCCCCTTTTTTTAGCATTGGGAAAGGGTCGCGCCTCAAAGGGTTAAATGAACGTGTCAGAATAGATCCCCAGGAGCCGTTTACTTTTAGCAGTTCCATGATATTGGGGTGAAAGGTATCCATTCGCTTAGCTGGAGAAGAAACACTTAAATATGCAATTATAAAATTACCCAACAGTTAAAGTAGTTAATTAAATATTCATTCCAGAAATGATCACTAGGCAAGTTTCTTACGGGTTAGATTTCCCCATCCGTTGCTAGGACGGTTGCTAAGGGTTGGTTTTCGCAAATACTTAGGAGCGCTACGCTAATTTCCTATCGGAAAGCAACCGGTGCAAGTCTACAAGGAAAAACGGGAAATTAGTGAGCTTTTATATAAATGCGTAACAATTATACTGTCAGTTTATTAACACTTAATGAATGTTAGACCTCTTGATAGTTTCAGAACATTGACTCTTGTGCCTGCCTTGCTTTTCTTAATTTTCTAACAGGCCCACATTATCACTTTTCACAACTGTGTAATACGTTTTCTTCATTTTGCGTGCTACGAATGCATAGTACATTACTTGTTCACACATTACAATTTACGTAGATTTCAAATTTTTCCAACCGCACAAGACAATCTGAGCATAAGCTTTATCCATTTTACAGTGTATTGATATTTTTATCAGCTGTGCATTTCTGCCTTCAGAACAAGATGAATGCTCGTAGATCAGTACGAAAAGAACATTTTCCGAAAAAATAAATATGAATAATATGAAGATTAAAGTACTTTTTTTCCGGAATAATATACTTTGAAGCATTTCTATGGCGACTGAAATTTATGGTTGAGAGTTCTATTTTTTCTGTTTCATGAAACTGTACCAATCTCGTTCCTCGTGTAATCTTTATGGTAAATAGTATTTCATATTGTATTGTGTCTTCCTTTTATAAAGTTCTCGAGTTTGTTGAAGGTATCGAGGGAAATGTTGCTGTATTCTATGAAATATTTATCTAAAAATAATGCTGTTTTCAGAAATGTTTTGTATATGTGTTTCATAGTATAAGATTATAGTATTCTATTTTTTAAATGGGAATACTTAAAAATAAACCTGAAATGGGGATGCTTAAAGTGAAACGTAAATTTGATTATAATATAATTTATTAATACCGCAGCTCTTTTATCAGTTTTACAGTCTGCAAGCTGTAAATAACTACTTCCTTTCTCTTTAAGTAACTAATCTCCCCTAATAAAGAACATGTCGCATTCATTTTGGTGGCTCTACTTCATACATCTGTAAAAGATTCAATTAAGCTACCTGAAAAAAAATGCATTAAATCTACCCTCATTCATCTCAAAATTATTAATAGTCATTAAAAGTCATTTAATCCAAAATTTAATCACTAATGTTTTTGCTAATTTGACGTGAAGTAAATCGTCCATTAGCCAAAGTTTAATTCGTTGCTAATGTTTCTTTTCGTAGGTTAATAACTTGAAATGCTTTAACATATGTACAAATTTCGGGAGTCAGAAATGATGTGAACCACTACCATTAATTCTCAATCGATATTTCAATAACGGATACCTTGACTTTGAGGATTTTTATATTTGCTCAACAAAGCAGGATTAGAAAGAATCTCTAAAGAAGTGCATCTGTGTCTGATAATAGCTAATTACATTCAATGCTGTCAATAATGCTAATTTTTTTAACTATCCGGTCAATCAATTACTATTATGCTTATTGTAAAATCAAAATAATTTTCAATTACTTATTACATAATTGTGATAGAAGTGGAAAGTTTTTCGCAAGTTTAATATTTCCAATTGTTATTTTTTACTACCGTTTCTACTTTCTTAAACCGTGTACGTGTATATGAATATACATTTTTATATTGAAGCAATAAATGGACTTTCATAAGTTCAATGTTAAAATGAAATTGAAAACAGAATCCTCACATTATATGTGGGGGTTCCCACGAGCTAAATTAAGATTGCAACTTATACATGTTGAATTCTAGAGAATTTTTGGGGTCCTAAAAATATAAGTTAAAAAAATTCAAGCACACAAAATCGCACATTTATTTAACAATTAAGGGACGAACTTACAAAGGATAAAATTTACAGGAGTCATTTACATTTAAAATGAATATAACAGGATAAGTAGGTCGGGCGTTGGCAATAGAGTTTTATTCGTGGTTAAATATGAGATTAAAAGCTAGATTAAGATCAATTGAAAGAAGGTGTATTCATTAATAATCTAGTTCCGTATATGCCTCTGTGGCCAAAGCTTTCTAAAAACGGCCAAAAAATGATTCCAGAAAACATAACCCTACATATTTATTTAATCTCTGTAAAATCAAAAAAAATTGTCAATTTTTGATATTTTTTTTTCACATGTAGAAGAACTGTATAGAATTTGTGTTGTGTTTCAATGCTACAAAAGGACTATCTGCCAAAGAGGGGGATGCCATCAAAGGAGGACATTTTAAAGAGTTCTAACGCGTATTCACGTTACATCTGGAGAAACATTTAAATTGACAGCCCCTTCGAAGGGTCAGAATTCTTGACCTTCACACTTCAGCCATCTACCAATGTTCTGTGTCTTATCCACTCGGTCATGGCATTTTATTATTTTGCATATGAATTGAATTTGTATAGAATGAATACGTGTGAATTTTTGCTTTTTATACTGTGAATTTAAACTCTCAAAATTTACTAGCTTACATTGGAAATTTATTGGAATACATTCATGATAATAGAAAATTTTAATCCTGTACTAGAAATATTTTTCAGTGTTTTTTTTTTCAAAATTATATTTATATTGTATATTGCAAATATTTTTGCATTATATCCAATATTTGCGTTGTATTTTTTTTAAATAGGGTGCTATATTGAGCATCTATACTTTCACTTTTCTGGGTAGGAAAAATATTATTTTGATAGTGTGGGGTACAATTTTATATTAAACCCTTTCAAAACTACCGACGGCAATTGACGACGCAAAAATGACGTCTACTATCCTACAGAATGGACGTCCGAATTTGTGCAGACTAAGAAAAACCTATTATCCTCGAACATTTAATAATCAGGATTTTTAGTTTCATTTCTTTATTACAAATTCGATCTCTATTATTAAAAGGAAAATTATTTAATTCAAATAGAAATGACTTAATCTGGTCTGAAAGGATTAAACCTTTAACGCGCAGTGTTCCCGCTCTGCGAACACCAAACTCCGACGTTTTGACGGTTGCCAGTCACGAAGAATAGATTGGATTTCTAGAAAAAATAGCTGTGGGTGACCTAGCTCCGCGAGAATCCTTTACTCTTTAGCACGTCCTTTCCCGTAAGAAAATTGTCACGATTATTTTTAACAGCACTGACATCTGCTGAAAAATGGAAGAATGCGAGAACAGCTGGATAGATGGCCCTATGCTGAAAAAAGGGCAGCCGTTGCCATCGCTCGACTTAACTACCAGCAAGAGGGCGGACGATCTACGTTCATCGCGTGGCACAGATCTAGAAACCCTTTTTCTACGACAGCGTCAAGAAGCTGTGCCACGCGATGAACGTTTCGATCGCCCGCCCTCTTGCTGGTAGTTAAGTCGAGCGATGGCAACGGCTGCCCTTTTTTTCAGCATTGGGAAAGGGTTGCGCCTCAAAGGGTTAAAAAAGAATTTATGGTAATGTTTATATATTAATTCAGAAGTAAGTGATTTAAGTATTAGATTTTAAAAAATCTCAAAGTGAAAGGTTAAAAAATTATGTATTCCTTAAGTCTGTAAAAAAAAAAAGATTGTTTCCCCAAAATTCAAGTAAAATAAAAAAGCTAAGAATTAAGGGTAGGATCTCCTTCAAAATGCTCGAGTACCCAAAGTTAAAGTTGCCATTATTTGTCTTAAACTTGTTTTCTACTTCCATTAACTCGAAATGCTTTTTCTAATCTCTCTGATCTCACGATTTAGGACTCAAGTCTGTTCCAATCAAGTCCAATCTTGACATCCTCTAGTTAAACTGATTCCCTGCAGAAATCTTCACAAACGCCGAAATTTCCGCTACATTTCAGATGACCACTCGCATCCCATTATTAACAATAACTAAACAGAAAAAATACTGAAAAAAAAAAGGGAAAGAAAATCTCTCCTCATCGCAGGAGTTTGTTGTTTCGATTCTATTCAATGATCTGCTACGGCGCTAGGCGCAATGATTAAAAGCGAGCGGTCGTTTATTATGATTACATTGTTCTATTCGTTACGGAAATGGCCAATCTGAAATAACGATATGGGAAAGACGGAATGTTATTGGGGGACAGTATGAACATTTACCTTATTTGAAATAGGGAGTAATGTTGCTTTGAAGGCGTAGAATTATTTGAAAGTTAACGTAGTAGCTGGGGGCCTGGGGGAAGGGAGGGGGATTAAAACTTCACCCGTTGTCTGTAACCGTGCACTAATTATTGCATGACTCAGCAATTTTAATTTTATCTGTTAAATTGGTGCCAATAAATGAGGTACGTAAATTTAAATTGAGATAACGCGCAGATGTTAAAAAAATTAACCTGTAATTAAAATGATCCTCGTAGCACAACTAGTTCAAGAAACTTTCCAAAGACATTCGCAGAAAGTTCAGAAACGTTCAAAAAACGTGTTTTGTACGTTTCTTGAAGTATTTTGGCTCTTGCGAAAAGGAAATGCACACGCTTAAATCTATCGAGTAAAATAATAATCAAACGGAGTATATTTTTACTCAATTTTTGACTTCAAACAGCCATTCTCCCGATTGAGTAAAATTTGCTCAATTCTTCGACAAAAATCAATGGAGCGAAAAATTCTCAATTTTTGAGCATTATACAACAGCTCCATTTAGGCTAAATAATAATCAAAAATGAGGAGTGTCTGTCCGTTTTTGATTAATATAACTGTACTCAATTATGATTATTATTTAAGCTATAGAATGAGCGTTTTTGCAAAATAAGCCCTTTTTAATTAACACATCTGTACTCAATTAAGATTATTATTTTAAGCTAGAAAAAGGGTGTTTTATTAAAATTTGCTGTTTTTGATTAATATATTGAATGATTCGTTTTCTTCATTTTTTATTATCAGAGCTGTAATCTATTATTATAAGCCCGAGAAAATAAATTTTAAATCAAGGCAAATACATTGCATATATCTTAATACACTATAAAAAAGTATTTTTTTAATAAATAGAATATAATTTCACTATAGTCTCTCGTTATAAAACGAATTCACAGTACAGTCAGAATACAGAAATGCTATCATGGTTAAACCAGCTGTGAGATTTAATTAAAGAAGCAACCCAATTTATTGACATGAAAAAGGTAAAATACTACTTACTCACTTTGGGTGGAGATATCCTAACTTCATTTGTTTTACAACAGCTTTTTATAATCCAATCGTAAGAAACTATGTCATTAAAGCGAAATCTTTACCTAAAGCATCTCCTCCATATCTAGGCTGAATTTATTTCACAACTCTGAATATGAAAAAGATGCATTTGGTATTCGGATATAACATAAAATTATCAACAGCGAATACACACACAACTATGCCCGACTATGAACCGTTAGCCGTTGATCAGCGTGGGTCACGTGACAGTAATAGGATATGGGTCGTGGGAGGAGAAGAGACAGACAGAATACTCAAGTAGACAAGATTTTTGCGGAAAATGAGTTAAATAGAATATAGCGGATGGGGAGTGCTGGGGCGAATTGAGGCATTCACAAATTATTGTCTTATGAGTATTTTTTGGCGTAAAAGGATTTAAATCGGGCGATAAGAAATTTAATCAATAAATGAGTGTTAGTTTTAATCAATAGATTTAAGCGTGCAAACGTCAACCATTGTCCATAAACGTGCACTAATTATTGCATGACTCAGCAATTTTAATTTTATATGTTAAATTAGTGCCAATAAATTAGGCACATAAATTTAAATTGCGATAACGCGCAGATGTTAAAAAATTAACGTATAATTAAAATTATCCTCGTAGCACAACTAGTTCAAGAAGCATTCAAAAGACACTCTCAAAACGTTCAGAAACGTTCAAAAAAGGTGTTTTGTACGTTTCTTGAAGTATTTCGGCTCTTGGGATAAGTCTTTTTTCGAGAAAGAAATGGCAAAAATAGTTTCGTTAATATTGATTGTTATTTTGCCCTTTTGTTAGATAAAATACTTTTTTATCTGATTTCACAAGTGGTAAAACATTGTGTGGAAGACATAAATAAACCAGTGTTTACAGCTTAATGAATGGTTTCAGAATTATTCAAAACACGTTATTTTTTTCGGTTACTTTTCTCTCTTTCCGAAAATACAATGCACTATTTCTCCTTTTCAAAGCAACATTTTGAAAGATATTCCTAATTTTTAAATATTCATTTCACAATATTACTCAGAAAAAAAATCTTTACTATTACCATGTGGTGCATTAAAAAATGAAACCGTTTCCTAATGTCTTCCGAGTACCAGCGAAATGACTAGAGGGGAAGCTAAATTTGAATAAATGTATTTGGCAATGACAAATCTTTCTATTTCTATGCCTCAGCTTGAGTAGTATGACTGGCTATGCAATATTAATTCTGTTAAACGAAAAAAAAGGCTCAACAATAGCCTGTATAATTTGAATAAAATAACCACAAACGAAATGTTAAATAAATATATTATAATATAAAATATATGGGATTTCTTAGCTAGCAATCAAGAAAATTAAATAAATGTTTAGTAAACTGAAAATAATCAGTGTATAAGTTATGCATGTCGTCTTCGATGCCATATCTTTGGAAATAATATTCAATGGACACTTAAAATAAGCTGTTCTCTAATTCTATCATTATTGAACCATACTCATGAATTGTTTTAGCATAAACTATGAACTTAAATTTCAAGAAATATCAGTTATTTTCTCAGAAGCATTAACCTACACAAAGCTCAACTTACGTTTTGAAAAATACGTAATCATTTTATGTTACTTTAATGTACTTTTTTGTGCGTAGATATATTTATTTTTTACAATAGCATCTACAATTTTCAGTGTTTATTGACAGGATTATAATCTTTTGTTATGGAATAGAAGCATAGAAAGCTAAATTGAAACAAGTTAATAAAATACAAGGTCAGCAAGGAATAAAAGTTGTCCTGTTCAGTGGGCTCTAGAATGGGTTTTAGTAGTGTATAATATCTGAACTACAGAAAATTCAAATGATGCGCTTGACGTTTGTTAAATAGAAATATTCAGTACCAAAATCCGCCGATGGATGTAGCTGTAATTTGCACATGAAATCATTTAATATGCTACACGGGAAACAAATGGCACACTCGCACTACCATGCGACGACTGACGCCGGCTTCAACAACCGCAGTAGCCTCATTTTTTGGCGTCAGATACTGGATCATATGACGTAATTCTTTTACAGACCCAAGCGGAGTTTAGTTGGTTCTGGAGGAACAATTTTACCCAGTAGAGCTTTTTTTCCCAACGTGTAAGCATGATGTGCAGAGAAGTAGAGGAGAGGAGGTGATTATGGAATAGTCGGGAAATATGGAATACCGAGTTTTTGGCTCTGTTAGTTGCTATTGCCACAAGGGAATACCATGAACAACTCAAGAAAGATTCCCTTCTTACAATGCAGTAAGAGTGGACCGCTCTCTGTTGCCGTACCACTCGCTACAGAACGTTTTGTGATTTGTGATTTTCAAGAGTTTTTGTAGATAAGTTTTCAAACATTTTAACTTACTAGTAAATACGTGACATGAACATGGATGTTACGCATACTGTACACTAAGAGAATGGTAGTTTGTTGAACTGTGGTTATTTTTTAGAGGACAGTGTTTTGCCAATGAGTTTTAAAGGTTCGTTTTCCGAGATGGCGTGTCGGGTATTATGGAATACTGGGTAATATTGTAATGGGTTTCATGTCATCCACTAGAAACCCGGAAAACAAAGACGCTGAATGCATCTTTTGTCACGACAAATTCTCTAATGATCAACGACGATCAGTTTAGATTCAAAGATCCAGCTGTTCTCTGTGGGCTCACCATGACTGTATCGGAGCCAAGAAAGAAAATTATATCTACAACTTTTCTAAATCGACTCGAAGCAGAAATGACTCCAGTATAATGATTTAAACTACAAAACATAAAAATTTGTTTTATAGTAACAAATAACTATATATGAAGCAATATAAATTGCTTTTCTTCGGTTTAAACCATCTATTCCATATGACCCGACTATTCCATATTATACTCCATTCGTAACTTTTTTTAAAAATATTTTTTTCTATAACAACAAAATAAATTGTGTATTTCTTTGCAATGGACATTTCATTACTATTCATTATAGCATGTACTCGTGCTGTTTTGGGGGATTTTATTTAAAAATCTATGAAGTTACAGTTAGAAATGTAAATCGTATTCCATAATCACCTCCTCTCCTCTAACTAAATGAAAGTGCACCTTCTTTTTATCCAACGAATAATGCGAATAGACATGCATTGAAAAGTAAAATATGTTTCAAGCTTTCAGTATATGCAAATAAAAATTATTTGTATTATAACGGTTTTGGTGAGTTCTGCTAGTATTTTATTTCTTTATTTAATAAATGCCAAGCGTATCATTCGATATATCTATAGTTAATTTTTTTTTCTCATTTCGACCAATACAACGCATTCTATAGCCCTTTTAAGTTGGCAACTTATTTCTTGTGTTAACCCTGTATACGCTCTCTCAGAATATACTTCATGAATATTCTAGTATAACTTTTTAATGAATTTCAACGCAAAATTCATTTTTAAAAATACTTTTCCCCTCTTTTATATTTTTTTGTTTCGCGTAATAAAGACAAATATTTCATTTTCTAAATAACAGTAAAAATAAATTTTAATTGGATATCAAAAGAATAAATGACAAATAAAATGTATTTAATTTGCATTCCACATTTTTCCGTACTGTTTAAAATTTGATTCCTTTTATTTTTCTATCCAGAATTGTATCCATTGGACCTGTCTGCATTCGAAATAATAAAAAAAGTTCTATTTATTTTTGCTCAAAATAAGTTTTATTTTGAAAAATAGTTAAACAGGCATTTCATAATTTAAAAAAAAAAATATCGTTGAGACTTAAGATAACTGAAAATCTACTTGCCTTCAATCTATGATATAAATAATCTTGGGAAAAAATTCTAAAAAAGTTAGAAAAAAAAAATAAAACGGAATCGCTTCCGAAAGTTAAAAGTAATTAAAATTTCGCTAAACAAAAGACGAAGAAAAAGACCTCCACAACGAAATTTAAATGTCAATAAGAATCCATTTTTGAAGTTTTTCATTTTT
The DNA here is from genome assembly GCA_038373885.1 of Cheiracanthium punctorium. NCBI lineage: Eukaryota > Metazoa > Arthropoda > Arachnida > Araneae > Cheiracanthiidae > Cheiracanthium > Cheiracanthium punctorium. The sequence continues at coordinate 395,254 of JAWZYV010014616.1, read as the reverse complement.
TTTTATACATTTTCATTTTTTTTTTATACCGTTTCATTTTTTTTTTCTCCCATACTGAATCTTTTCTTTTCCTTAGTCAGTGTGTGTATGAATAGAGATGCGGATACAGATGTTTTATGTGTTTTTGCATTTGAATAAAAAAGGAATTCATTTTTTCTTTATTTTTTAAACTTTTCTTTCGTACTCTCTCTCTCTCTTTTTTTTTTTAAATTGTAATTTTTAGAACGGATTCAAAAACGCATCCCTCCTTTTTTTATTTATTATTTTCCCTGCGTTACCATCCCCTCCGGTACGCGTATTTTATAACTTCTTCAGCAACGATCAATTGCCTTGGCCGTGATTGATCGCTTAAACAGCTCGCAACTATACAAACTTTTCGAATAAAGAGAGAAAAAAAATCTTTCTGAGAAAATGTGAGGAATCTTTTGTCTCTGTTTCAGTTTTGCATCTTAATGAGTAAGAATTTTATTTTATTTTTCCTTTAAAAAAAAAAGGAAAGATAATTCTTTACAATTTCATTTCCGCTTAATTCGTTCCCACGAAAAATAAAAGTAATTAATGATATAGTCAAATAAAAAAAAAAGTGCGGCACATGACACTTCCGTTATTTAATAATTTTTATGGGGGAAAAAATGATTTTCGAGGTTTCCATTTCGAATCATAATAAATGCACGGTGAAAATTAAAATTCACGTTTAAAGATAGCCAGGGTAGAAATCGTGGTTATTTTGAAGCTTGAAAGTCTCGCTTTGAAATATTGGTGATTTTTCATGACAATTCCGTTTAATTAATAAAAAATTAGTTGTAGTATGATTACACCGGTCAACAACAAAAAAAGTTTTTTTTGGGTGTCTGTTCTCATGCTTAAAATCTGATTCTAGACATTGAAAAACATTTAAATTTTCATTTTTAGTTCTTAAAGTTTGCTTTTTTCTGATTGACGTCGATAAGTATATTTTAATTTATTTCATAAACGAAAGATGGCAGCACTTTGATGAACCCGAAAGTAAACTGTATTATTTGTAACTCAGTAGTATTATTTGTAGTATTATTTGTGATATTATTATTTGTTTGTATTATTATTTGTCATAAGAACATAAAAGAAATACGAAAAATATTCACTATTAGACATTTATTATTTTACATTTATATGTTATTGTTTATCATAAATAAAAAAGACTTTTATATCCAGCAAAAACTTTTCTGGTCATAATTTAGAGTGGAATCATAAAAAAAAAAATATATATAAAAATCAGTGATTTTTGCCAAAAAAATTTGAAAACTTGCTTTAATTTCTACAAAAGCAAACTTACATTAAAAAAAAAATATTTTCCTAAGTTTTGGCGTCAGAGAAACTAAAAATTAACATATAGAAGTCAGACCCAAAAATCATGTTGACCGGTGTTATAGGTCGATGAATTGAAAAAGTTGTGTTATTTCCTCAGACAGAAATAAATGTCGAGAAAAATTGGATTTTCCAATTTAGACAAATCTATTCATATTTCTTGAACTGACTGAAAACCTGTATGCACGTTTTACATGTACTTCATGTACATGTAAAACGTGCATTGAACATTGAACATTTATTTTAATATTTGTATTTGTCGTTCTTAATGCAGCAGTAGTTATTGTAACTTTTGAAGTTCTTTTATGGGTGTATGGACTCAGTGTAAAAAATCATGTCAGTCATTTGCTTAGTGGGAAATATGTAGTTGTTTAATATTCTAAGCAGCACGTATTTTCAATCTTAAGTATAACGTCAATGGATGCACAAAACCTGAAAATTTTCTTGAAATTAATGTGTCAGTGATAGTCTACGATACTTGCAAATGCAAAAGTATAACACACAAAAAACTACATACTTCAAAAGAGGAGGAATGTGTCCCTATATTCTTCTGTATAACCTAGGAAAATGATTCTTAACTTTTCTCTTTTCTGCTTTCTTTAGTCGCCTCTCTCTCATATTCAGTGGGAAATATGTAGTTGTTTAATATTCTAAGCAGCACGTATTTTTACTCTTAAGTATAACGTCAATGGATGCACAAAACCTGAAAATTTTCTTGGAATTAATGTGTCAGTGATAGTCTAAGATACTTGCAAATGCAAAAGTATAACACACAAAAAACTACATACTTCAAAAGAGGAGGAATGCGTCCCTATATTCTTCTGTATAACCTAGGAAAATGATTCTTAACTTTTCTCTTTTCTGCTTTCTTTAGTCGCCTCTCTCTCATATTTACCACTTGTGTTTCATTTTAAGTAGTGTGAGCCTCAGATATATTAACTACAGCATTGAGCAACTCAAGTGAATTGCATGCAAAAGGTTTTTTTAATGTAATTAGGTAGACTTAATGTTATTAATACTATTTTAATGTAATTAATTTCTTTCTCATGAGAAATTTTAATTAAAATGGCTACCTTAAAATAGTGTGCAAGTCATAAAACTAAAGAGGCTATTATGATCTTTCAAGTTGTTTTTTTTAATATTTAAGTTCATATCGTGGATACTTTCGAATTTTCTGTTTCATTAAATTGAAAGCATACTCTGTGAAAAAATGTGTACTTATTCACAAATGAGGAAAAGTGAGTGAGAAGAAATCGTTAGTCAATTGTTAAGAAAATTCTAATTATTCATTCAAGTTATAAGTCTTCGCATTCCAGTTTTCAAAAACTTTCTGCAAATAAATTTTAATTCCGTTACATTTTCTTGATCCTCTCACAATAACGATATTATTTTTGTCTTAGTCCTACCGGTTAGACGCATGTCTCGGGTTAGATACTACTAAACTAGGGATGGACGCGAGACGAAAAATTGGTGTCTCGCGTCTCGCAAAACAGCCGAAAAGTTTGTCTCGTCTCGCAAAAATCCCTATAACATAATGTTAAAAATGTTTGTCTCGTCTCGCAAAAAAGCTGTAAATCTCTGTCTCGTCTCGCAAAAAGTCGTCTCGCGTCCATCCCTATACTAAACTGAAGCCCGTAAATGCATTTCTCAAATAATAAAATTGTTAAAACCATACACTGTTTTCAAATATTCTTCATTAAATAGCTTCTTCGTCACCATAACCACAAAACATTTTCTTCCTCTAAAAGGGAAGCCATCCTAAAAATAACGAAGGAACTAGAAAGGAATTTGCGAAATCATAAATACTTATTTGAACCCTGTCACCCTATTCTTTCTCCAAAAACAAAAAAAACCATCTAAAAACGGCTCCTATCTATCATGTAACATGAAAGAGTAGACAACTAAATTTCACGAACAAAATGACTTGATCTTTAAAAAAAACGTACATGCAATCTAGTAAAATAATTAAGACATAAATATCCTGTAGTTCGATATCGGATCCTATTTCTAAGCTGCTCCCATGTTATATTTCTATCCCATCATTATAATTGACTTCCCTATTCGTGAACAATGCCGCCTTTACCCTTCATTTGCCAGAAATGCCCCGATCGCGTGCACTGACAAATGTTTTTCACTGGTGAGCGCTGAACGACACTAAAGCATGAATATTGACCCAATTGAGCTTGAGGAATTTTAAACAAAATGGGTAACAGGATGCTAAAAGTTGGCTATAATTTCACTTCCCCTTTTACGTGTTTTGAATCTGTTATTATGAGTCTATTTTTAAGAGAAAGAGTACAGCCTTATTCGAATAGACTATGGTCATCTTTGAAATTTGTATAAAATTTAAATACATATTTTATGTATCTTCGTGGTATTTTCTGTTTCTTTAATCGGAAAGCATATTGTGGGGCGAAGTATTTTTTACACGTGTTCACAACTTTATTTAACTTTTTATTCATATTTTCATCTAGCTGATTGATATTTACATGTGCGTTGTTTTTTCTGCTATTATCACTTTAATTTTTGTTTACTGTGATGCATAATCCTAATATTATGCCTTTTGTTCAATTTTTTCACTTACGCACTTCAAAAAGCTGTAAAATCTGAAAGGTAGGATACATATAAGTACATTATGTTCCATTAAGTTCACTTGTCTTTAAATACCGTTACATGGTGATGTATGCTAATTTATCGAAATTTCTAAGCGAACGAACTACTTACAAATGTTCCACACATAATGCCACTGGGAAATTCGTTATCCTCACATGCCAGTGAATCGGACTCGGGTGAATCCACTCCGGACTGCAAGAAATAGAGGCTCCAATCGAAGCATTTAACAGTTTTGCCCGAACAGTGTTCGTATGAAAAGAAAAGGCTTTTCCTGATTTACCCGAACACTGATCGGGCAGCCTATTCCCCACACTAATCTCCTCCCCCCACACTCACTCCGACGTTTTCCCTTTTCTGACATTCAAGTCTAGAATTTTGTTTCATTTTTTTTTTCAAATTAGATTAAAAAGTTGCAAAACTTAATAAACTGCATGTTACATTTATCAGCTTGAATCTAAATACTACTTAATACTTTTAAGTACTTTCACAGTAAAAATAAATAAAATATAAAATAAAGGTTTCGGAGTAAAAAAAAAAAATAAGTGTTTTCATAGTAAAAATAAAATCGAATAAAATTCACTAACAAAAAATTATCCTCGTCTTCACTTTAGGAAGAACATTGACCCACCCTTCTATGTATTCTATGTATGTATTCTATGATTTTCAGATATTCGAGCAATCTAAAATTTTCAGCAACAATTTTCAGAAAATTTTAAAAGTTTTTTTTAAATTTAAAAAGTACATTTTTTTCTTTTATGACATTTAGAATGTTCGGATGTTTGAAAATATTTGGAAATATAGTTTGCAGTAAGGAGGATTCTGAAAAAAAGTTCCATCTAATCATTTCGAATGTGATTTGTTTCGACCGATTTTAAAACTTAGAAAAGAACTTCACAACTTAGAGCAAAATTTCCAGCAATCAATATAATTAAAGACAAGTTAGCTGGGGAAAAAAAAAGTTAGGAAAGTTCAACGGCTTCTTACGTGAGACTGCGCTGGAAAAATAAAGCAGCTTTTGGAAATTTCATTTAAACTTGAAGCTGCAGTTTGATTAGGAAGTGCAGGAAATGTGACAGAACTTTCGTTTCACCAACAAAACAAAAAAAGGGTATAAAGCTGCTATCGCGTGTAAGTCTTCTTTCGACTGAATTTTAAAACTCAAAAACCGATTACGTTATATATAAGCATCATCCCTTTATGGCAAATTCAATCTTACGTTTTTTGAAAGGTATAATGAGCTTCAGTTAATTGAAATTGCGGCGAGGATTGATTGCAGACATAAGCGTAGAGTGACCAAAAGTTTCCATTTTTTCTTTTTTTTCGGGGGAGGGCGCATATAATCTATATCTAAGCGTGTGAATAGCGAAGTTTCTTCAGGTTCTCAAAAGTACGGCTTTAAGATGAATGGTTTTCTAAACCAAGTTGGGGGGGGATGTGCTCTCATTCTCAGCCCCCCTTGACACTTCGCCTTTGAATGTAATGCATTTATTTTATTATCGGTGCAAACTTTAGGCAGTTTACAGGGTTTTCAAAGTAATTAATCATTTCATGCAGAAAAATGCTGAGAAAATTTCATTACAAACGAGTGTGGTAAATCCTCTCTGAGCGTGCGCCACTCATCTGCATTTGGACCATGCTAGCACATATCGGCCACTATATCACCCGACGTTGTCTATCGCTAAACTTGGGATTTTGCTCCGTGGCGATATTTGTGTGAAGCTCGTATAATTCCCGTAAGGTAAGTCAAATCATGCTATTTGTAATCACAATTTTTCAGATACAATGCCTTTCAGTTGTCCAGTGCAGCATTTAAAGTATTTAAAGTTTACAGGGACTTGGCGATTATTTCTTTTCTTTTTTTTTAATCGCTTAAAGTTTAATGGGTGTGGTTAATTCCTGTAAGATATCCTTACTGAGTTCTGTTGTTCGTTGACATTGCATTTTAAACATTTCTTTATTACTCTAAAATTATTCTCATAGTTTGTAAAGCGTTGTTTATGAATTTGGATTTCAACGTTTTGGGAAGTTACTTAAGATCATAACTTTATTTAAACTTGGGATTTTGCTCCGTGGCGATATTTGTGCGAAGCTCGTATAATTCCCGTAAGGTAAGTCCAATCATGCTATTTGTAATCGCAATTTTTCAGATACAATGCCTTTCAGTTGTCCCGTGCAGCATTTAAAGTATTTAAAGTTTACAGGGACTTGGCGATTATTTCTTTTTTTTTTTAATCGCTTAAAGTTTAATGGGTGTGGTTATTAATCTTACTTTAGGAATTGGCTGTAAGATATCCTTACCGAGTTCTGTTGTTCGTTGACATTGCATTTTAAACATTTCTTTATTACTCTAAAATTATTCTCATAGTTTGTAAAGCGTTGTTTATGAATTTGGATTTCAACGTTTTGGGAAGTTACTTAAGATCATAACTTTATTTAAACTTGGGATTTTGCTCCGTGGCGATATTTGTGTGAAGCTCGTATAATTCCCGTAAGGTAAGTCAAATCATGCTATTTGTAATCACAATTTTTCAGATACAATGCCTTTCAGTTGTCCCGTGCAGCATTTAAAGTATTTAAAGTTTACAGGGACTTGGCGATTATTTCTTTTCTTTTTTTTTTTTAATCGCTTAAAGTTTAATGGGTGTGGTTAATTCCTGTAAGATATCCTTACTGAGTTCTGTTGTTCGTTGACATTGCATTTTAAACATTTCTTTATTACTCTAAAATTATTCTCATAGTTTGTAAAGCGTTGTTTATGAATTTGGATTTCAACGTTTTGGGAAGTTACTTAAGATCATAACTTTATTTAAACTTGGGATTTTGCTCCGTGGCGATATTTGTGTGAAGCTCGTATAATTCCCGTAAGATAAGTCAAATCATGCTATTTGTAATCGCAATTTTTCAGATACAATGCCTTTCAGTTGTCCCGTGCAGCATTTAAAGTATTTAAAGTTTACAGGGACTTGGCGATTATTTCTAACTTTAATCGCTTAAAGTTTAATGGGTGTGGTTAATTCCTGTAAGATATCCTTACTGAGTTCTTTTGTTCGTTGACATTGCATTTTAAACATTTCTTTATTACTCTAAAATTATTCTCATAGTTTGTAAAGCGTTGTTTATGAATTTGGATTTCAACGTTTTGGGAAGTTACTTAAGATCATAACTTTATTTAAACTTGGGATTTTGCTCCGTGGCGATATTTGTGTGAAGCTCGTATAATTCCCGTAAGGTAAGTCAAATCATGCTATTTGTAATCACAATTTTTCAGATACAATGCCTTTCAGTTGTCCCGTGCAGCATTTAAAGTATTTAAAGTTTACAGGGACTTGGCGATTATTTCTTTTCTTTTTTTTTAATCGCTTAAAGTTTAATGGGTGTGGTTAATTCCTGTAAGATATCCTTACTGAGTTCTTTTGTTCGTTGACATTGCATTTTAAACATTTCTTTATTACTCTAAAATTATTCTCATAGTTTGTAAAGCGTTGTTTATGAATTTGGATTTCAACGTTTTGGGAAGTTACTTAAGATCATAACTTTATTTAAACTTGGGATTTTGCTCCGTGGCGATATTTGTGTGAAGCTCGTATAATTCCCGTAAGGTAAGTCAAATCATGCTATTTGTAATCACAATTTTTCAGATACAATGCCTTTCAGTTGTCCCGTGCAGCATTTAAAGTATTTAAAGTTTACAGGGACTTGGCGATTATTTCTTTTTTTTTTTTTAATCGCTTAAAGTTTAATGGGTGTGGTTATTAATCTTTCTTTAGGAATTGGCTGTAAGATATCCTTACCGAGTTCTGTTGTGCGTTGACATTGCATTTTAAACATTTCTTTATTACTCTAAAATTATTCTCATAGTTTGTAAAGCGTTGTTCATGAATTTGGATTTCAACGTTTTGGGAAGTTACTTAAGATCATAACTTTATTTAAACTTGGGATTTTGCTCCGTGGCGATATTTGTTTGAAGCTCGTATAATTCCCGTAAGGTAAGTCAAATCATGCTATTTGTAATCACAATTTTTCAGATACAATGCCTTTCAGTTGTCCCGTGCAGCATTTGAAGTATTTAAAGTTTACAGGGACTTGGAGATTATTTCTTTTTTTTTTTTTAATCGCTTAAAGTTTAATGGGTGTGGTTATTAATCTTTCTTTAGGAATTGACTGTAAGATATCCTTACCGAGTTCTGTTATTCGTTGACATTGCATTTTATACATTTCTTTATTACTCTAAAATTATTCTCATAGTTTGTAAAGCGTTGTTTATGAATTTGGATTTCAACGTTTTGGGAAGTTACTTAGGATCATAACTTTATTTAAATTGTCTGTTGCTTATGTAGTAAGGATCACGTTAGCGAGATATCGTCACTACGAGTTTAGTATTTTCCGCTAATGTTAGTGATGGCTGTTTATTTTCGGCAAATTATGCCCTGATACCTAATGCCCTAGGGCAACGCTGAGATACAGTTAGTTTATTTTATTATTATTTGAAATGTACCAAGAGAGTTAACGTTTTTTTCATTAATTTCTGAGAATTTATTAACTAATTTGGGTTATTAATTAAGCTGATTTCTCTATGAAAAGCACCACTTAAGAGGCATTTTTTTAATTAAACTTTTTAAAAACTTTCTTGAGTGCATCCTATGTACAGTGCATATTCCAAGTTGCCCACCCGTTTCAGTTGCAGAATGCTGTTTATAGGGGTATTTTAATTTTAATCACGCTGCAAAACGCTTCTTGTATTTGCGTCACTAGATTTTTCAGTTTTACTTACACCATAGTATTTTGACTTTTTATAATTTAAGTTATGAATTCAGTGTTATTTTGCGATAGTAAAAGACTCAATTTTCAAGTTGAACGATGAAGTTATACTTTTTTATCCTAATGAATCGCATCCTATCCTCAGTTTCTCGTCACTAAATATAATTGAAATTATTGTTTTAAAAAATATTTAAATCCTTTTACTTTACTAGAACTTACTCTGTAAATAGTTTTGCCTTTATGCCACCAAACTTAAACGTTCACCCGAAAAACATATTTAAAGTCTTTACGATGAAAGGCTTGTCGAAACATTCGATTCTCTGCAATTTTCTACGAAGTTTTCCCATCGTCATAAAGTCATTTTTTCCCCCTTTTCGTCTCAACTCCTGTAAATGGAAAGACTTGGAAATATTTTTCCTCGTTTAAAAGCTCATTTCTGCAGCCGAACCACTTCATTGAAGCTAGGAAATGGTGATGGACCCATTTTAAGTGTTTTAACGTGATTAAACATTTATCAAATTTATCTCTGTCAAACGTCGCCCGTCACCCTTCTGCGTAATTTTTGCCGTGAATTTTGACAATGCATTATTTATGCACACATTATCTTTCATTACTAAAAGTTCAATTTTTATAAATGCTTGCATTTGTTTTAAATATTGTTGCCGTTTTCTTAGCAAGGCGCATAACCAGCGTTTCTCTTTCCCCATTTTATCGTAGTAGCTTCCTTGTCATTAATATTCATTAGGATAAAGCTTTACTTTTTAGGATGGGCTTCATAATTTCTAATTCACTTAGGAAAGGGATTTAATATAGATATGTAGCTGTGCACGGAGTGAATGTTAGAAATCTGTTGTACGTCGACCAGCGATGGACAGTTGCGTTAACATAACTTAGTGGATCCTTTTTTCTGTTTATTTTTATTTTTTTTTTTGTACTTAATTTACCCATACTTTTTTTTCGGTACCTGAGCGCTATTAATTTCGGACAGGGATTTTTGTCTAGCGATTTGCAGCGAAACGGCAAATCGCTTTTCAATTTTTGTGAGATATCAGAGGGGTAATAAAATGTCAAATGTCCAAAAGCTGCCCACTTTTCTCGATTTGTCGCCAAAACAGAACTCAGTTTGGCGATATCTTCCATATTAGACGAGGAATTGCTAAATCCTGCTCTTTATTGAATGGGTAAATTAATTAGAGCCTATAAAGGTATTTATATTAGTGTAAATAAAGGTGAGGTATAGTGAGGTAATATGCCTACCGAAGATTATGAAACAGTTTTAGTAGATAATTTTAATATAGATTTCATTCCAAAAAAATATATTATGGAACAAGAAAGACAAATACATCACATACACTGATTATGATGCGTATTCTAAAAAGTATTTATAAATGTCAAGTATAGTTAGAATAAGCCTGGTGAAGATTGTAAAACAGTTTTTGTAGTCGATTTTAGCAGATTTCAACTCCAAAGTAGTGTTTTACGATACAAGAGACAAATAGGGTCGACGCATGGATTATGACACGCTTTTACTCTAATAACACCTTAATACGTAACAAGGCGTTTCAGATTTCCTTACTTTTTCTTTTACTTGTTTTTTTAATAGAATTACGGTTTCATTTTATTTATTTTTTCTATTCAGCGTGTGAATTTTTACAAAAAGTAGACACATAATGTCGATTTCAAGATGATTCGAAAGTTCACTTAGCAAAATACATAGAAAACTCTCGATTATCCATGAAAATGGACGTCAAGATAATACCCTCCAAAATGGCTGAAAAGTGCATAAATGAACACAAAAATTCGTTCGTAGAAATTTATTGAGATTAGGAGAACTAAATAGTGTCCATCTCCTTGTCACTTGCAAATGTCCGAAAAAGTACACAAATTTCACTATATATATGTAGCATTAAACAGCTACGGGAAGATAGTTGTCGTGTGCCGGAGGAAGCGAGGCTGTTTGAGACGCATTCTCTGCGTTGGCGAGGCAGCTCGGGACTCTGGCTTAGAGCCGTTATTGTGGCATCCTGATCGGTCTTCGCTGGCTGGCAAACGCTGGAGCGAGCTGTGATAAACCTTGGGCCGCTATGGCTGTCGGTGGAAGAATGAACCAAACCGAAATTACATTATTTTATTGGGTGATTCGATGCATCTTTCTTTGGCAATTGTGGTCACGCGAAAAAGTCGCTGCTGGGCTGCAACAGCCCCTTTTATTAACTTTTGAGGTCATGTCACATGACCCATGCACGTTGCAATTATTGGCAGATCCCAAAATTTGGGCAGCGGTTTTTCAACGTTTGTTATGACTTTTAAGACGCCAGATTGACTGGGCGCGGGGACCGTCCACAAAATTACAAAGGAATTGCAAGGGACCGTGTAGTAATTGCAGTTTTTGAAAGCGAATTCCTTTGTTCCAACTGTATTAAAACTGCATAGTTCTAGAAATTTGGGATTTTAGCGGGCTTTTGATTTATTATGTTATATACAAGAGCAGATTAAAGGTGGGGGCGGAGGGAGCGACCCCCCCCGAGAAGAAAGAAATTAATGTAAAAGATCCTATTTTACTTTCGTAAAATGGATGTATATGTCAGTCCTTCAACTAACCGCCCCCCCCCCCGTCAAACTTGCAATAATCCGCCACTGGTTTTATATATATATATATATTGACCAACTTTATTGAGAGTAAGGGAAATGAGTAAATAGTGTCATTTCTTGTCACGTTCCTTCACATCCCCTCTTGTTCTAACAGGGCTCTGGACGAAACTTCAAGATGAACATTTCATGCAGGTTCAAGTAAGATGTAATGAGTATTTCACTATTTTTTATAATACACAAAATTCGAAAACTCAAAAAGAAAAAAATCTCATGTTATTTAAGCGGAGTTTATTATATTGTGTTTCAATAAAATATTAATTGGCAGACGTCAATTGAGTGACGGCGAAAATAAACATTTTCTAAGGCCTATATGTATGTTTTTTTAATTAATGCTTTGTTTATATTAAATAGCATTTTTTACTCTGTTTCACTTACAGAAGTACTTTTTTATTAACTAAAAATCAGTATGTAAAAAACGATTCAAAGTTTGACAAGTACTGCTGAAACAAAAACATCGAAAGCTCATAAGATTCAGAAAAAAAAAAAAAAAAAATATATATATAAAATAAGTATACAAAGACTTTAATTGACTGTAAAAGTTCTTAAATTGTCTGAATTTGCTACAAATAGTGTGAACGTTTTCTGGCTCCAAATGTTACAATGGAAATTTGAATGTAGTGGAATAATATTTAAACAGTATTAACTAATTATTTCCTGTTAATATATTTTCATTTTAGCTAAATGGCTTAGAGAGAGAGGTATTCACTTTTTCAATACATTTCACCCCAATAGTACATCTGCTGTACAGAACTCCCAGCATTCAGAGCTATCGTAATTTAGTCTACGTTAGGTGCAAGCTTTAATTATCTCTAAAACACATTAAATAAAATCCTAAATCGTAAACGTTTAATGTTTAGTAGAATAATATTTCACCTCAAACTACCACTTTCCCTGATTATACCATTTACTGTTTTCTCGTTAACGCCAGCTTATTCTGTTTTGTTTATCTCTTTTTTTTTTCTTGCTTAATACTTGATCTGTACGTTACTGTTGGCAAGTAGCCATGTTTGGTGTTATGTGGACCGTCTCTACAAAAAGAATCTCTTGTGAAGACAGAAACTCTACTGTCTTCGTGGAGACGTAAATATCTACGATTTTGTGATGTTATTCATTTATCTGATCAGGTAACGGGCTTGGAAAACATGAATATGCGCAGTCATGGTATCGATCACGTTTCGAATTTTTTTTTTTTTTTATTGTTGCATAGAAATCCCTCAAAAAGATTTTATTCGGTTTAAGTGTTTATTTATAATGAAATCTGAAAACGTGAAATAACTCTATGGTTTTAAAGAGTGCCAAACACAGAAAGTGTTAAGGAAATTAAAGAAAAACGCTTTCAAAAAAAGCTACTTAAACAACTTGTTTAATGAAAATCATCACTAAAATCAACCACTTGTTATGATACGGTTAAAATTTTGTATCTTATTCTAGCGAATAATATTTTTGTATCTTATCAAAGAATATATTGGCATGCCCCAATTTTAGTATCTTACTAAGACTTTGAACTTTGAAAGTGGCTTCCAACAAAAATAAATAAATAAATAAAAATAAAAATAAGTTCACAAGTGGTTTAGTGGCCTTCACAAAAATTCAGTTTATGTTTCAAAAGATTTTGAAAGTGGCTTTCACTATCATAACTACACTTCGTGAGAAATATTATTTTAATAAATTAGAAACTATTTTAAAGGATAATAGTTAATGAATAAAATGTTTATTCTTTATATTACTGATAACGGTGCATTACATTTAAACTATGTTCTAATTATCCATTAATGTTTTTTAATAAATTTAGTAAAATTAAGATCTCGTTTCTCTCATGATTTCTATTTTTAAATAATGTGCAGTGTTCTTCTTAACACGTCTTGCAAACGTGTTCAAGCATCTTCGAGAATTTATAACGGAACTAATAAAAATGAATTGTTGATAATAAATTTCTCTAGATTTAAAATAATTCATCACTTCAATGAGTACTCTTTATAACAGGTGATTGTTTGAAATATTTTGTATTTGAACCCCTTTCAAGCACATTATAAGTTGAAAACTCATTAAGCGATGCATAATCGGGCTGAATTAATCTAAAACAAAACAGCCAGACTTTTTATAAACACCTTGCTTTTAAAATATTGAATGCATAATTTCAACGTAAGTGCATTCATACTATTTAAATATTTTATGCATAAATTTGAACGATTCTATTGCACTTTCCAGAAGTATGAGCTCAAAAAAATATCATACTCTAATCCAAGCATGTTGTAATAGCTTTGGTGTTAGACCTTTTTAGCACAGTCAGCATAGTAAATTTTAGTCAAGCCTGAATAATTCAGATATTCAAATTATAAAGATCGAAATTAAAAGAATTATTGATAAGCAATATGCTATTTAAATATCCTTGCTCTATCTGCCTTTTAAATATTTAAGTGAGAATAAACTCAAAGCAAATTAATTAACATTAGAATTCAAAATCACTTTGAAGTTCTAAAGGTATAGTTATTAGAATTCACAAGCTTTTCTTTTTTATATTTTTAAATATTATAGTAAACTCGATACAATGTATGTTTAAATAACTGTTAAAAGTTTCGAAAGATACACATATCTTGATTAATTCTCTAGATTACATTACAACTTGGTATTGCTAAGTTTGTCAAACTATTATTACCAGAGAGAAAGTTATTTTAATTAAAAGTAATGTTTGTGCATAAATTGGCTTCAAGCTTTAATATGAGACAGATTAATGTTATTATATTACATCCATGCTTTTTTATTCGAGTGAAAAAAATAGATTATATATTTATATTGTCTAATATCAAAATAAGCTTGTATAAAAAAAAATAAATCTGCCCCAAACGGAAAATGTCAGTGACTTGATTATATCCTCTTTCAAAAATCCATTACAAAATTTATCTATATTTTGAGACAATTTCCGCTCATGTATTGATTAAATTCGATACGAATGTCATTTGTTGTAAATATCATATCTCTAAAACATTATGAATAACGATAATTTGTCGTCTTCCGTTTGAAATACCTTCTTAAGTCAGTAAAATAAAGATTGGATAACATGCAGAAAAACTATTAAAAATACAGATTGAATGTAAAATAATTATATTTTTTATAATTATGTACTTGCCCCTTTAATTCGTCCATAAAGCGTGTCTTTTCATAATAAATTTAAAACAATTATCTTAGAAGTACGGTAAAAATAATTATCATTAGCAGTTTGTGGGGGTAAATTCTGCTTTGATATTAATGAAGATAAATGAGAAATTTTTTCAAGTTGACATTTTGAAGATTACAGCAATTTACTTCTTCCCTTTTCATGCCGAAATTGGTAAATCAATATTTACTCCGGTTGCATTTTAAATGTGTCATGCTTCACTTTTTATTCATCACAGTTTACATTCCGTTTACAAGGTATTCTATTTAAAACCTTCGCATATCTTTATTGTTTATTTGAAGTGTAACAAATTTAATTAATGAAAGCGGTATTTCTGGGGTTTTAAGAGTTTCATCAAATAAAAATATTTTTGCAGTTTGTCAAGCGAGACCAAATTTTGTAGTTAATTAATTAACCATTTGAGCATAATTACATAACTCACAGTAAATATTTATCTTCATAATTTTTCCAGAATAAAACTTTGATTTGTCTTATACTCATTACATGAAGATACATGAATTGTATCTTCATGTAATGAGTATAAGACGAACTTAATCCTGATAGATGGAACGTTTAGTAAAAATCACTTTAATCGGCTAGCGTTCCATGTAGATCTGTATCCAAACAATCGCAGTTGTACTTTTTGATAAAGTTACTAGCGTAAATGTTGCCTGTAACCTTAAAGTTTTAAAATTATTGGACTTAAAAGCCACCCACTTACACGGATACAAGGCAGCTAATTTTATTGGGCTGAAACCTTTGGGAAGAACTAAACTGGTCACCATATAAAGATAGTTACTTTACAAAGGTGGTAAAATGGGATGTTTGCAAAATGAAATTTCACTAAAGTGGTCGCTATAGACAGGTAGTCTCTTTACTCAGGTTGTCATTTTAGAAGGTTCCACTTATTTAGAGTAAGAGATTCGTTTTTATAAATATAAGAAAAGAAAGTAACTTTTTATTTAAGAATTCGCCTTAGAATTTTGAGACTGGTGCAGTTTCTTACACGAGACGAAGAAACTGGATTCCTCTGAAAATTTGCCCCACCATTGGCGCTCTCAACCGGGACACAGAAGGTGCCTGTTTCAAAACCAGGTCGAGTCTACCGACCAGCCGTTCGAAGTGATCCGTGATTTTCTCCGAAAATGGGTGTAAACACGGGTTAGGTCCCCTTAGAAAGTCCTCTACGGAGGACACCCCCCCCTCGGCCTAGATCCCTCCCGTAGATGATTGGCCATAATAATCACATTTCATTTCATTTCGTCTGACACTTTTAGATCAAATGGTTCGAAATTTTGCACAGTTATATTATATATAAGAGGAAGAAATAAGAACTTACTTCAATTTCTTTAATCCCTGTGCTGGCCGATTTTTAATTTTCATTTCTCTTTCATCTAAGTGGAGCAGTCAATCGCTAAAACCGCAAAATTGTTATAGGCAACTTTAAAAACATAAAAATCCACAATTTTTTCGCCTTTTAGAGAGATTTCGCGATTTTAATTCCGGAGAAAAAGGGCTTTTCCGTAGGACCCATTAGCTTGAATACATCAGGAGTCGCTCATTTACTTACATTCGGCCAATCGTATTATTTTATAATTTTGACTCTTACAGATTCAAATTTATTATCATTACACACGTAGTGAAATCGACCTGCTACTGACGGACATACTGGTACACGTATATTTCCTCTATTTCTTTGAACCTTTATTCCATTCCCATTTAAGTTTTTAATATTCTTAAAGACATTTGATCCGGCCCTCTGAACATATCAAAACAATATATAAAACCAAAGCAAGCCATTCAAAATCCCATATAAATTCCAATTATACGGCCCGCAACTTCGCTAGCTATTTGGCCCGCTACTTTCCAAAGGTTTCCATACCTGCTTTAGCAAAAAGGTCACCGTAAAATGAAACTTTTTTTTTTTCCTTAACTGAAAACGTTTCGCATGCTGCACTGGCATTTGAATACGGAATTAACAATCAAGTTATCTAGATTTATTTTTACATTTCATACCTCATTTACCTTTTATTTTGCTACTCCTCGTCGGTGTTATTCGATTGTTCTTTTGCGTTGAAAGTACAGCGATGCCAGCTACTCAGTAAGCGTGCCAGTGCTGGCAAGTAGCCATGTTCGCTCGGCTTTCTGGTGTACCGTGTGACAGCGTGTAAGCGGCACTTGATTTGTAAGATTGTTTCGGAAATGCGGCGGTGCCTTGAGTTACGAGTCTAATTCGTTCCCTGGCCGAGCTCGTTAGTCAAAATAACCGTTATCTCGAATCCATTTCCACGCACTGAAATCACTCTAACGCGCGTTTCATCTTTATTAGGCCCTAATAAACCCTTCCATTTTTTTTACATGCAGAGTTTTTATAATTAAACTTAACCTATAAACAGGGCTTTACAGTTAAAACGGATTGTAACCAAACTTGGTACCTAGACAATACATGAGATGCTTTCACAGAAAAAAAAAAAAAAATACATAAAATGTTTTGTTGATTCAACAAAAATTTTTCTTGGCTCCAAGAATTTTTCTTTTCTTTTTTTTTTTTTTTTTGTTGAATCAAAAAATTTCTTGCTCAGATTTTTCTTTTTTTTTTTTTTTTTTTTGTTGAATCAACAAAAATTTTTCTTGGCTCCAAGAATTTTTTTTTTTTTTTTTTTTTGTTGAATCAACAAAATTTTTGTTTATTCAACATGTGCAACTCCCGATTTTATCGGGAGATTTTCCACCACAATTTTTTAAACAGTTTTATTTAGCATAAAAATTTTGGATTTATTTTTAACGTAAATTGCTAAGGAAAAATTAGTGGTGGAAAATTTCCCGATTTTATCGGGAGATTTGGCAACTGTAATTCAGCGGAATATTTTGTTAATTGAACAAAAACTTTTTTAAAAACCAACCAAAATTATTCGTTGGCGTGAACCAAAAGCGTGAACCAAATTTCGTTGAATTCAAAACAACGATTTTTTCCGTGTTTCAAGGAGTTTCAAAAACAATTTTTGTTAAAGAAAAAAAAAAAGTCCGCTTTTTGCATGAGCTAATTTAACAATGGAAATAGGTAATTCAAAAGGTACAAAGAATTTATTCAAGATTTATTAAATAGTTTTTGGGCATTTATAAACTAATTTACGCTATTTTTGAGCTGATTTCACCATGCAAAGTGCAATCTAGTGGTCCTATTTTTGAACTAAACATTTTTTAAATCTTCCCGCAGTGGATCTCGTGTACGATTATATGCCAAAGAAAGCGGGTATTTTTCTAAGACTGGTAACTGAAAGAAGTACATTCGATAGAAATAGACAGATTATTTCACTCCTACTGTTAACACATTTTCAGCTAACCTAAACTTTAAAAAAAACTTCACCTTCCTTTGTAAAACTTTTGGTAGTTAACTTCTGGAAGCTGCCTAGTTTAGAACATCTCGCCTGGATTAAAACTCAGTGAGAATTGTTCAGCATCGCGACTATTTGGGCTAATATCTTGGTATTTGCCGCGGTTGCCGCGAGCTATTTCGAGCGTATATATAAATATTTATGCGTACTTAACAGCAGTGATAACACAGAGGGATAGACACAAACATATCGAAATGAAACATTTCTAAACTTGTTTGGCTAAGTGATAAAAAATAAAAATGTAAACAAATTATTTGTTGAAAGTAAGTCTGAATAGCCGAAATGGACAGATGACTCTTAAGTTGGAGCCAGAAGCGTTTTGTAATCGGGGACCAAGGTGTCATTATTTAAAGTTTTAACTCTAGCTGGAGCCGGGAAAATGTAGAATTATCTCTCATTCTAAATTAATTAAAAGTGTATGCATAAACAGTGACTATAACAGATTCTATATCATTATCTAAAATTAAAGTTGACTCTATGTTCATTTGAAAAGACTTCAGACAAAATTAGAAATATAATTATTGCTGGCGACTGAGTGATACTTTAAATTTCTCTCTACAAAATCTTAGGCAATAGATCGAGATAAACATTAAATGTTTTAAAATAAATCTGCCTGAATATTTTTTTTCTTATACAGATGCCCCCAAACGTATTATGGACTTATTTGCTTAAGTACATTATTACAGAAATAAGAAATATGAGCTATACTGTAGCTATAATATTGTTTGAAGCCTTCTGTAATAGAGAATGCATTTTTGATTCCATGTGTTTTATACATGCATTTTTCTTTTTTAATGGGCGGGCAGTTGCTCAGGAACCATTCGTCACTACTAAGGCCCGAAACACGGGCCCTTTTATTATGGGAGCTCCAACGAGTTGAATGAGTTACCCTCTATGAAGGGACGGACAAGCCAACACCCATGACCAAGCCGGATTCGAACCCGGACCCAAGGCGTGGTAGAATGGTTGAGCCACTGCACCCCCATATATGCAAATGAAGGTGATCTTTTCCATGACGTAGACTCTCCTTCTCATATAATAGTTATTTCCCCACATTTGTCTTGAATGCCATGACTTGCAGTTCTACTTATTTAATATTGAAAATCTAATAAATTGAATAGGTTAATTTACTACGTATTTTAATTTTGAATAGATATATTGGCACTTCACAAAAATTGAAAATTATTTTATAATTAAATAAATTTTTATTCTAAATAAATTATAGTTCTGAATAATGCGATTTTAATGGAGTCAGTTAAAATGAGAAATAAATGCGTCTGCTAGAGTAGATATTAACAGAACAAATAAGATTCACAAAACTGGAGACAATTAAAATAAAAATAATCAAGAGAACTGTAAAAAAAACAGTTTTAATAAGTATTATAATTAACTATTATAAGTAAGCTATAGTAAAAAAAATCACCACCTTTTCGTATTAATCCTTCTTAATTGTTATCAGGAAAGAGAAGAGATTAAAAAATCATCTTTCATTGTCTTAAGTAAAAAGAACGAATCTTCAATAATAAGGATTTGACTTTTTTTATTTTACAGACCATATGCTTTATTATTTAGGAAGCGAAAAATTTATTCTTATCGTAAATAGGGTTTTTTTCAATTCTTTTTTCTATCGTGTGTTGTCTGCTCAGGTCACTGTCCCTGTTTACGAAAAGAATATTTAATTCGTTCTTTTTTCGCATATGATACACTTGTTTTTCGATATTTTTTCTCCTATAAACGGTACCAGCTCGACGATGCTGTATTCAAATGTTTTTTTGTAATGCAAATCACACTAGGTTTGTCAAAGATCTATATTAGATATTGTTTGTAGGCTGTTTCCCTTTTAATATATCTCTCTCATCTAAATTTGCTTTTGGTGAAACAAATTGAACAAGGACATTCGATTAGCATAATAGTATTTAAATTAAAACATGTACTGCATTATGCTGCTTTCAAAACCTTTTTAGCTTAGATATTGTATCAAATGCGGTCATGTATGTTTAAGTATGATGACGCGTATAGAATGCTTAAAGGTACCCTGTTTTTCATATTTAGAAAAAAATATTCTTGAGTTATTTGTAGTATAAATTTGTTTAAAATCGAAACCGCGTTGAAAGCTGCATTATGCAATACTTATTTCAAATGAATAATCTTTACATTATTAAAGTAATGATATTAATCGAATTATAGCTATTTTGTATCAAAACAGTAGGAAAACGTTAATTTAAAATAGATATATTTATATATTAGATTGCTAGTATAATTTAAAAGTAAAATTTTTAAAGCAAATTTTTCAATATCGTCAGTAATTAATTACCTACTGTAAATACCTATTCAAGGACAGTTAAAATAAATAACTCTTAAAACTCTTTTACCATAAAATACAAAAAGCACGTTTTTTTTTTTTTTGAGAAATAAAATACAATTTTTAAGATCTTCCGAAATTTATCTTTCGGAAGGATTCCAAAATATTCAATGTTTGAGTCAAGCTTAAAAGTACAGATTTAAATAACGGTCTTAAAAAAATTGTGAGAGCAAACTGAAAAGTTTAATATTGAATTTGAAGAAGACAATTTTTAAAAAAGTAACAAGAAAAAGATTTAGAATTAAATTGCTTGCAAAAACACCGTCTTCCTATATTTGAATTTTAAATCTTTAATTTAAAAAATGCTCAAAATGGGATCTAAAAAAATAAAACAATGATTAAAAATTCCGAATACACTGAGTGCTTATTTATTCATTAAATATTTTCAAGAACAAATAACTTACCGAGCGAATACTTCCCCACAACAATGTTTGTTTATTTTATACTCTCGTGTAATAACACCTAAGAATTTAAATAAAATACTACATTATGAAAAAGTATTTGTGGTTTCATTATAAATTTACATATTTAAATTTGTGCTCGTCTTTGAATAAATGCATGAGGTGTAACCGTACGAAGCGTTCCGTGAGAATGAGATGGAAATTTCAACTATTTTATTTGACATTTTTGGTAAAAATTTTAGAATGCAGCGAAGATCTGTTATTTGAAGATGGCGCAATAAGAGGGAAAACAAACCCTGAGCAATTGGATCTTCATATTGTTAAACATTAAATTAAGTTAAATGATTTTTTTTAATAAGGTGTCATATCGCATATTGCTAGTCTATGTCAATAAATTTACGATTTTCGAGAAAAATTCACAATATTTTTAATAAAAAATGTACTCGTTCTTGACTTTATCTAGGCAGTTACGTAAGTAGTTGTTTCAGGTAAGTTATCTTTATTTTTAATTTTTTGCTTCACTGTTGACTGGAAGACAAGTTTTTCAAAAGCATTTCCGAACAGAGAAACTCTTAGCCTAAGCTAAAACTTTTATTTATTTCTTTTAGTTTTTAAATCTAGAGTCAAAATCAGCCTGACAAACCTTTTAAACTAATGAGAGTAATCAGTATCTTATCGTAAGCCTAAAGTTAGTGATATTACTTGTTTTCTCCGGACAAATCTGCCTATTCACATGTATATAAGTTATGTGCGATTGTGCACATACAGAAAAATCAATTTTCTTTGAAACTTTAGTAATCAGGATTTTTAATTTCATTGTTTTTAATTGCAAATTTGATCTCCTAAAAGAAAATCTATCTATTTCAGAGAAAAGTTATTTACTCCGGTCTGAAAGGGCTAAGCAAATCGACTATGTACAAAAATATACTAAATTGCACTATTTTAAACAAATAAAACTAAAATGGCCGTTTTCTTGATCTTTTTTATTTAATACTCGAATATAAAATAAACATTTCTTTGCTATTTAAATTAGTACATGTTTATGCATTAGTAAATATGCTAGAACAATGTTGCACATATATCTGATTATAAAAAATATGCCGTAATTTGTAGAATGGAGTTTTGACTTGAATTTAAAAATGCAAGTGATTTGTATCTTCCTCAGTAAAATCTTCTTTCCTTGTTGAAATAACTAGTTAAGAGACATACATACATTTTAACCAAGCATGTACAGTACTTTTTAATACATTGTACGTTTGCTTTGCAAATTTATAATATTAAACGTTCGTTTATGGCTTGTAGCATAGATTTGTCACTAAGATTTATAAATCCCGTATTTGTTAATTATATTTTTGAAAATTCTCTACTACAATAATGTCTTTTGCTTCCTTTGTGTTAATTTACAAAACGTTCACCCACTTAAACGTTTATAAGCAAATTCCTATCTTTTTCAAAAAATAACTTGTAGAAACACCAATAAAAACTCTAAAATTTCAGATTACTTTCAAATTTAGAGTGCTTCACAAATTGATAAAATTATAATCACACCCTTTTTTACACAAGTAACCGTCTGTTCACAAAATGCGGCAATATCTCTGAGGCTCATAAAACTGCATACATTAGAAGTTAACACTATCGTTAGGTGTAATAAATTCATGAGTAAAACATTTGGAAAATCTCCCGAAATTCCTAATGATGGAATATGGGCTTTTTATGTAAATGAAGCATTTGATATTTTTTCGCCGAGACTTTCTTATTTTGGTGTACAGGTGAAATAACTTTCCGAATTCGTATCACGTTTTTCGCAGTGATAACTAGTTGGAATTTGTGTGAATAGTTTTTATAATTCGAGTCTTTTGTGCTGAGTGTTATTTAGTATAGATTAAACAATTTTCGCCATTTTTAAGTAAGAAGTTTTGTTAAAACGACGCTATATATTGTCGATAAAGCTAAAAGTAATACTTTGTTTTATTTAAGAAAAATTATTCATAAAATACTTTTCGCTGTTTTATTAGCTTCCTTAACAGAAACTTTTGATAATTATTTTTTATTTATTCTACAATGTATTCACAAAATATTTTAATTTTTCTGAGTATAATTTTTAAATAAGCTTTGAAGAATTTTTTAATAAACTTTCAAAATCAGAAATGTAGCTTAAAACACCAGACGAAATAAATCCAGTTAACCTTTAAATTCGAACTTTATCTTCCACATTCCTTAAAAAATTGATTGTCACTGCTAGTACCACAAAATCTAGCGGCTTTAAAGTATTTGTGAATACCGATCTCTTTGCGAGCATAGAACTTCCAGATGACTAAGTAAATTTTTGTTCGGTTAATGAATAAGTATTAGTCGTATTTTTCTTACTGGATTATGGACTCATAATTCACTAATAAACTGCATATTTATTATCGGTGAATTTAATTAGGATCATCCCAAATGTGTTGCTGTTAAATTACATCAGTTAAATGTACTTGTTTTATATATATTCACATGCCGACTATATATGTATGTTAATGAATATGGAGTGTTCAATTGTAATATACATTTGTTCACATTAATATATTTTCGTTAACTCTGGTTTTTTGCTCTTTGTTTTAGGTAAGTTTGAAGTTTTTATTTTCAATGAATGATTTTGAGGATTTTGTGTGATGTTCTGGTTAAGAATTAGAAGCCCCTGAGACAAAAAAAGGTATGAATTTCCATTCTTTCTACTGGTATGAAATTATGTCAAAGCTTTTTGAGACCTTTGGAGGTTTTCATTTACATTAAATATGAAGTCAAAAATCCTCATTTTTCAGCAAAATAATACGACATACAAAATTTTTATTTTTCATATAATAAAAAAGTAATATAGTACATTAATTTTCTTATAATCTACTCTTAATCTTTTTTATAATTTTTTTATAATCTCGATTCCATCATTCATTTTTTAATTTAATACAAAAAACATCCAAGTAAAATGCTCTTTTTCTAGAAAATTAAAATGTCCGACAGGGAAACAATAATTGGTCTATTGATTATCTGCCTCTCAATACATTTTTCCCAGCACATCTATGTTTTGTCGCAAGCCTATAAGCAAAAACTTAAAACGTGGTCGTTAAATAGTTTTTTAATATTTACCTGTCCGTTACCTTCAGTATTGATGATAAGTAACAGTATTTAACACATATAGTATGATAATATTATCACACGTGGGAGAAAGCGTACAACTGAATTTGTGAAATGCTAGGCCGAATACTCAGTGCTTAAAATTTTTAACCGCTGAGCATATGGGGAAACGAAACGAATGGTAGGGAAAAAAGAATTTAATTATTTTCTCAATTCCATCAGTTTATGAAAAAGTATACACCTTCATGAATCCAGTTTTGACCTACATAACAAACATAACAGCGAGATTTATCTAATGTGCATTGTTCGTTGAATGTCCCTAGGAAAACATAGCTGTCAACTTTCACGTTTTTATCGGAAGATTTTCCACCACAATTTTCAAGTAGTTTTATTTTACATTAAAATTTTGGACTCATTTTAAGCTCAAGTTACGAAGTAACAATTAGCGGTGTGAAATCTTCCAATAAAAGCGTACAAATTAGCAGCTATGGGGAAAACCAAGATGTGGAATGTTTGTATAGAGTATTTTTAGAGAAATTTATATTTACTTTCTCGAGTAAATAGTGTATATAGTACATAGAAAACGAAATTAAAAAACCTTTGATAAACTTTTCGTCTCCAAATCTAGTGAAATGACATTTGAACAAAATTTATTGTTTTTGCTTTGGATAACAATTCTAATCTTTCATGTCATTTTATGTCTTGAATACTGCAAACAGCATTTTAAATATCAATTGAATTCATTTTATTTAGATATCACGGCAAACGTATATCTGTCCAAAACATCAATAGTTGTGTCCACTAGAAACAGTTGATAAATGACAGCATTAATTAAACTTTTCTTAAGGGAAGTCAATTATCTTTCATACCTAGAACTTTTCTTCAAATATATTAAACGGATGCTTGGATATCCCAGAAAATATCCACCACTCTGTCGGTTTTACATTAAGGACATGCGCTCAATGTCCGGCTGTTTTCCATACACAAAAACATCATTTATTTAAAACCAAAAATATAAGTATTCAAATTTTATTATTTACTTTAAACTAAAAGTTTCAACCAAAAGCTTTTAGAAGCTTTACTTTTTGAGATCTTCTCTTTCATTTTCCTCGAAAGACTTTTGAAACGTTCATTTCGTAAGAAAATTGTTTTCCGAATATTTGAGTGTTCCTTTCTTGATGTTTGAAGAATTCTGTAATATAATATTTAAAACAGGATAAGTACAATGTTTGAAATGAAAGAGATGAACTTTTGGATTACGCAGAAAATGAAGAAAAAGTTAATTGAAATGAATTTCGATAATGGAAGTTGAGAGCGAGATCTTTCAGCAAGACCTAAGTTTCAAGTTTTGTATTTATATTTCTTTTCAATTGCCAATTTTTCTTCCCGGCTTCATATTTTTATAGTGTTTCCCTATGTAAAACGCTTTTAGAAAATAGAAAATAATCTTCAGATTTCTCTGTAAACGTGATATCAAGTTTCTTTATCGATTTTTACGCTTTTTAGATTGAAATGTTCTTTGTTGAATGTACTTTTTTAGAAAGAGAATTTCACGCATTTCATTATCATCATTATCATTATTTAACTTTTGCAAACGGATGCTTATGTCAATTCTAAAATATCAGAGTTCAAGGGGAATTTTATTTATTTCGGATAATAATTTAAAAACTGTTTCGATAATGTTAATGTGTGAAGGGAAATTTTTCCGTTTACGTTTAATTTTTCAGAATGATAAAAACTTCTTTGTTTGCACTTTTCTTTTATATATTTAAAACAAATTTGAACTGTTGAAGATGAAAATGTAAAGAATGACCCACGCTGTGTAAGAATTCTGGCCATGCAGTTTGGTAGAATTAATTCATGCAATTTTAATAATATCAGAAATAAATTTGGATAATAAGAGCTTTTTCCGGAGAAAGCAGTGTAATGTCAAACTTTGGTGGTTGAAAAATATTTTATGATAAACATATTTCAGTTGCTAAAAATATATTTCAGTGAAAACTGTATATAAGTGAACGCAATTTTATGTATGAGGGAATCGGGGGTTAAAAAACGTGTACTTCGAATTCCTGAATTTCTAAAGTATCCCTTCTTTTAGAGAAGAAAATAATTTAGTCTGTCACAGTCCGGCCCTGTTTTCAAGTACGTCTAACAGTCATACCTAGTTCATGTTAAGGATATTGTGCAAAGAGATTCCATTGCATGCAATTACATTTTGATGCTTCGTACCCGGAAGTAAATAGGAAGCCAGGGCTCATCCAAGGGGAGGGTGCAGGGATCGCGCATCGCCTCCAAGAGAGATATATTTACGCTAGATAAAAAAATAGCTTTCATACCTGACAATGGCATATTTCATGCAATTCTGATGATATTAAAGTTTTTCGCCCCCCCCCATACAAAATTCTAGATCCGCCGTTGATGAAGACAATATGTGAAACCGCGATAAACGTGAGACGACTGTACATTATTTACTTCATACAAGAAAGTAAAAATAAAGACATTTTGGGCGTCAGACAAAATGCGAGACTGGTCTTACGGAGACGGCGGAGACGAGACCGTGAGACGATACCTACGGATGCCAGACGATACCCACGGATGCCAGACGAGACGAGACTTGAGCTATTTCTCGCCTCGCATGGTCTCGTGTCCATCCCTAGGTAGTTCAGTGTGGGATTGCACTTGAGAAGCTTACATATTTATTTTACAAGATAAGAGTAGAA
Organism: Cheiracanthium punctorium; assembly: GCA_038373885.1. Taxonomy (NCBI): domain Eukaryota; kingdom Metazoa; phylum Arthropoda; class Arachnida; order Araneae; family Cheiracanthiidae; genus Cheiracanthium; species Cheiracanthium punctorium. The sequence continues at coordinate 368,744 of JAWZYV010014616.1, read as the reverse complement.
AATGATTTGCCGTAAGTGAAACTTTTAGGCAAATCATCCTTCTGTTTTCTATTTTTATAGTTGGTCTGACACCTAGTGATAGTTAGACCAAAAGTCCAGAAAAATGAAGCGGTAACCTAAAGTAAAAGACGTAATAAGCGTTCCTTTCATCAAATCTTTCTAATTATCTTTCATCAAATGCTTCTCACTAAAATAAGCCTTAAAAATTTAATAGGTTATTGAAGAAATGAAATCTCTGCTTTATAGGGCGACCCATTAAACCGTTACAAACATTTCGATTATATCCAAAACATAAACGCCTTTTTAAATCATTTTATCAAAGAGAGACTATAAAAATAGACTACTAGACCGAAAGCATTACCAGTCTTTTTATTTCATGTAATGAATCCAAATTTTAATTGCAGGAGAAATTCATTCAAAGTAATTTTTGAATTAACGACTCTACGAATTTTCGATAACAACTTCTGGAAATATGTATCTTTATATAATGTAATAAATACATTTTATTTTTTGTTTCAAGTAATTGCGTGAATAACATATCTCTTTACAACTTGCTTTAGGTCCCAGGTCTTTAATACATCAGATTTTACAGTTTAAAAAAAAAAGTCGGCTTTGTAAAATGGATTTTATTAACTTTTCGAGGTCACAAAAGAGTCTCCTAATTACATTTAAAGAAAACATATTTAAAACATTCATTATAAAATTTCTCTCTGATAGTCATTAAAGCGATGAAATAGTTCCAACATCAACAGGGGGAAAAAAATATGATGAATAGGGCGATGAGAGACTTTGAATTTCCATGAAATCTACCTCAACTTTTTTCATGGCGTAACATTTACAGTATAAGAAACAAAAAATATTATATTTAGATTTTTTTTCAAAAAGGAAAAAAAAATTAATTCAATATGTTTAAAAATTCGTGTGGCAATTTACAGTGAACTGCACCCAAACGACATATAAAATCTTCCGTCTTGGAAAAAAAGTGGCAATAAAAGAAAACAGAAAATCATTCTTCTTGCATTATTTTTTTCCCCTTCTGTTTCCTTTCTGAGGTGAAATTTGAACCCAGTCTTGCCGCATAACTTAAGAAGAACAGCTCTTGTTCGTATTTCCGAAATAATGAGAGAGGTCTAGACTCAAATGAAGCCTTTAGGTAACTTGCGAAAATCTAATTATTTCTCCTTAAAAAAATGCAAAATATTACAAGGAAAATCTGCGATAGTTCAAGTAACAGAAAAATATTTTATGTAAAAATGGTGAATAAACTATGAATAAAGCCGAGTTAAAATAAGGCAAATAAAATGGTAACATTTTACTTTATGCGTATACTTTTTTTAAATGTTTGTTATACTGTTTAAATCAGCATCACTTAGATTATATTTTTTCTGTCCTTTTTATATTTCGAATTTTTACGTATGCAAATGCTTAAAATTTTTACTGGTGATATACTTTTTAAATAAAAAAACTAACACACAAAGCACAAACTTTGGGTTTTTCTTATTCGTGGTGTTAGTCGACAAAGTAGATTTCTATATTTTATATTTGACTTTGTTGAAATCATTTATGATTTCTGGGGCAGAATTTCTTTTAAAAAAATACTTTCCTGCATAGAGTAAAATAATATTTACACAAAAGACTGTAAAGTTTCACACAAACTTAAAATTTTGAGTGTTTTATAGATATATTTTTTCTAATTTGTTTTCTTATTCTGTGTGCTTTCTTTTTCTTCACGGTTTTCTATATAACTAGTTTATATGATATGAACAGAATTATGAACAGAAAAAAAAATCTACAATATTTTGTTCAAATACTTCACAAGTAATAAAAAAAACTGCAAACTTTTTTTTTAAATCAGTGCAATTCTTTTCTGATTACGAACTAATTTTAACAAGAAATGTTTTTTGTAAAAGTGTACTTTTAATATCAAATTTAGTCCGAGTGACTCTTCCTTACTTTTTAATAGCAAAAATATGATTTATTAAAGCAAAATCTTTTATTATTTTATTGATTCGAAGGGCATATAAAAAAATTTCCAATATATATATATATATATTTTTTAAAGTTCAGATAGCCTCTTTATTTGAAACTACCACACAATATATTGATGAAAAACTACTGATCCTTTGTTTAGTTTTACGACGTCTGTTAAAAATGATCTATATAACAAGCACTTTTAATACACACGGAATATTTATCAACGTAGTATAATGTGCTGCAATCCATAATATCGTAAGGAATTTCCTATTAACATTTTCTATTTTTAAAATTCATAATTTAATTCTGCTAATTCTATTCTAATTACATATAACTCAAAGAAATAAAAGATGGTGCTCGAGTCTAAAAATAAAAACAATTCATGCGAAGTCTGAAACGCTCAATTTAAATATTTAAATCCCCCATTTTTCAACAGAAGAACGTAGCTTATTCATTTTAATATCGCGAAAAATGTCCAACTGTGTCATCTCGAGTAGCTATTTAGAATTCCCAAATTGCGAATTTACTTGTATGATGTAATCAATAAATGTGACGATGATCAGAATTTATCAATCTCGCTCAATTTTTAATTTGACTTCATGCTTTTGGCTGCCGTAAAAGAAATTTCAGTTAGTTAGCCCACTTAGTTTTCTAGTGGAGTTGAAAAGAAATGTGTTTACGGGACGGTTATGTAGAAACGCAATTCATCGTTAAAAGGACTCCACAAACAAGATTAAAATTATACTAAAATAAACAAATTAAATAATATTTGAAATCAGAAATAGGCATTCAAATATTTGTAAGCAATATCATCCAGGGTTTTTTTAATATGAAGGTGAATTTTATTTTTAAAAAAGTTTATTCAAACCTGAAAAAATTCAAAATAATTCTCACAATATTTCTTGGAGAAAAAAAATATGGTGAAAATTATGCTCATTAAAAATCAAAAGAGAAATTAGTGGTCATAAAAAAAGTCTAAAATATTGAAAAATGCCGTATTTCGAATTGATGCTTTCAGTTATAAACAAGTCTTAGTAACAATCTTTACTAATAATCACTTTGAATATGAAGCAAATAATTTTTAAAAACGCTTAGCTTGTTTTTAAAAATTACTTGCTGCATATTCAAAGTGATTATTAGAGTTTCTAAATGCGATTCAAGTAAATTTAAAAAATAATAAACTTTAGGTACATTTAAGACATTCCTCGGCAATTCAGTTGCGACATATGAATTAATTCGCTACAAACAAGTATGTTATAAGTATGTAGAAAATTGTAGTTTTCACTCTTGCAAATATTTTTTTTAAATTAATATCACTCACTTAAGCGTATTTTTATTACACTTGAATTAATTCTAACTTAATCGAGAAATTATTTTATGAATTAAAGATTTTTTTTTACTTATATATTTCTTATTTTTAATATTTAAAGTGGCTGTCTTTACACTTTATATACAACGTGATGAAAAATATAGGTTTACGATAATATGGCATAATCATTCTCATGTTCTTAAGTGTGAATTACTTGCATTAAAATCTTGTCGGAAGTATATTTGAGTGAAGTTCCGTTAAGAGATAATTTAGTTAGTAATGCAACCGAATGGAAATGTTTTTTACTGCTTTAACAGTAACAGTATTTTGTGATTGCTACGACCTGCTATTTACTTGAGAGATATACATTTGATTTTAAGGGGCTTTTGAACAACGCTTTTCCAGGAAATCTATTTCATCTTCCATCCATAAAAACTTCGCGCAGCAAATCCGTCCAACTTTTGAGGTATCGAACAGAACATCCTTGCCAACACAACGTTCTCATTTTTTAGAAGTGAACAAAAATAAACCTGCATAAGTTGCTTGAAGAAATTTTCTTTTCAGTTGATAATTGTCTTTAATATACTACAGGTTTCTCTTTTAGAATGACTAGTCTAATTTTTATTTTTTCAGTACTGAGTCCCAGACAGCACAGCAAACTTGCAGCAAGCTTGATTTATCAAGTCAATAAACTTGAATTAAGCTTGAAAATTTCAAGCGTGTAAGCTTAATGCAAGCTTACACGCTTAGCATTGATAGATTTGAATAGATTTGAATCAAGTGTTCCAGTATACACTTGCCCAGCTTGCATTAAGCTTGACATTTCAAGCTTGAATCAAGCTTCACATAGCAAGCTTAATTTCAAGCTTAAAAAAAGTTCCTAAAAACACGGGGGGGGGCGGTCGGCGAACTCGCCCACATATTTTATTTTGCCACGCATTTTCCCCTCTACGCTGAAATTTCAATTTAATTTTATCTGTTTCCATCAAGTGTCCGCGGCTAGAATAGAACCCGGGACCTTTGGGTTGGGAGGCGAGCGTACTATCCGTTGCGCCAATCTGAGTCAGGCTGATATGACTAAAGTTTGAAGTGACTGTTAGGGTTATTTCTGGCCAGATTGATAAGTGGCCGATGTGTTATTTGTTTCTTTTATTTTTCCATGGGATGCATCAAAATTAAAATAACGTTATGTGTGATTTAGAGACTCTATTAATAGGGAAATAAACATAATATAAACTTAACAGCAGCACACGTTTTAAAACTTTCAATATCACGACACTCATGCTGTTGGGCAATACTGGCCAAAATCGAGACAAACGACTGATTTTGAAATCAATTTCGTAGTATAATTGTATTTTATTTTGAAGAATTTCCATATTTGGAAATATAGAATCTTTTTTTTTTAATTCTATGGTCAAGTACACTTATGACTGATGATTAATTATTTTGTAGCGGCCGGAAACCGCCTCTTCTACCACCCATAAAGTGAAGTATATTAACTAACTAAATTGTGTTAATTATATTAAAATTTATTAGTTAATGGAATTACTAATGTTAATTAGATGTAAATAAAAATAAAACTACCCGCGTGTTACACTTCAGAGGGGGCTTATCCCATTCATTCCTTCCCCTTACGTGTTCTAATGTCCAGGTTATGTGCGATAATAAAATAAAACACAACTTTTACGATACAATATGAGCAATTTGAGAAACTCTGGACAATTAATGTCCATTCTCTTTCACAGATGGCGCCATCACTGCACGCTTTCGAAAGGGAAAATCAAGCTATTGAATTGAACTGTCAAGCTTGTATGAATACGTCACATTCAAAGAAATGTCAAGCTTGATTTAAGCTTATGTGCTGTCTGGGGTATACTGTTAGCAACAACTAAAACATCATCACGCAATGCATTTGAACACTATTGTAACTAAAGCACTTTTATTAGATCAGTCCGAGTACAATTTAACACCTAAGGAACATGACTGCAAAAATATGACGTTCTCTTCACAGCATTAATTAAAGAAATGCTTAACTGTGAAAGCCGGTTAAAGCCTCATTGAGCTGTCCACGGCACGTTGCCTTCTAGTGCTCAACGCAGCATCTCCAACCTCAGTTGATCCGCAAGTGAGAAAGTCATAATTTGTCAAATCGGGAAACAGAAGTCACGTGGTTTTCAAAACCCTAAATAAGCGCGCTACAAATAAAAACAAGCCATCAAAAGCTTCTTAATGATCTTCTGGGTTCCGTAAAAAGGCCTCATGCAAAAGCGAAGGGGGGGGGGGCTCCCTTTTGAGAGGAGAGAACCATTTCTCAAAGAAAAACTGGAGGAAAAAGGAAAGAAGTGGGTTGTAAAGGAAAGAACGTCCTGCTATTATCATCCATCTTATACTGACGTGGCTCCAGAGGCTGAACTAAAGATTCTTCGCCCACTGATCGGTAACAGCTTTACAAGGATTTAAAGACACATCGATTGCCGTCTGCTCTAGAGACACTTTTTTCTTCTTCTAGTCCAAAACCTGGATTGTCTTTCTAAATAAAACAAAATGCAGGAATAGGGATTCTCTTAGTACCTTGAAGGGTTTTTTATTTTTTTTTTATCCTGGCATTTAGCTCCATCCAGCTTACTTTCTGAATTATAGATACAGTGGTAATGATGTCGGTAGCATCAAAGGCTAATAACGCCAATAAAGACTTGGAAGAATCTGAGTTCGTCCCAAATACGGACTGAATGGGAATTAGGTTAGATTACAGGGATATCTAACGCTTAATCAGAGTCGTTTTCATGTCTTTTGGGAAACAACGTTCCCCAATTTATTGATCTTTGCTCTTTCTGTCTTTTCCGGTTTGATGGATGAATCTCACGAGAAGGTACTAAATGAAGCAGAATCACTCTAAACAAAATGAAATGAATCTGTATTGATATCATTTTGCAGGACTCAGTTATGGGCAGTTATTCTTCAATTAAGAAAAATGGGTCACTGTTAAGGTCCATAAAATATACTGCTAAATACTGAAATTCACATGGGCTGCAATATACATTTTGTCCTCTTATTGTAACAAGTTTTTTTTCATATTCTGTCACTAAACGTTGGACATGAATCATCTTTTAAAGCAACACGTACACGTATAACACTTTCTTTGTGGTAAAATTATATGCCCACGATTAAAGCCATATATTGAATGGTTGTTGACTTCATGATGTTAAAACATTTCTTTTACAGTTCTCCAAACGAAAGTTAAAGACATTACACGGAGAGTAGTTATTACAAAACTGAAAACTGTATTTGAAGAAACATTACACATGATACATTATATGATGTTCTTTGATATTAAATTAAAAAAAAATAAGTTACATGCTGATTACGATTGGAAAGTAATGTGATATTAATATAAAGCATGTTTAGTTAACAGTATTCTGTTAAAGTTTATTATTCCACAATTTTGCGACAGTTTAAACATAACTATTTTTATATCCCAACCACAGTCATGAAAAAAACGATATAGAACTATATTTAAAAGCTAAAGAAATTAGCGGTTTTCGGAAAAGCTTGCTTGCTTTTAAAATATAGTAAGTGGAACGCTATTAATATCGTCATTAAAAAGTGTTGTTATAACAGTTTTAAATTTCTTCGAAGTATACTTTTCTAAACATACAGAGCATCCCAAAAACATCAATCTCGGCTTTTATTTCTTCAATATCGGTCATAGACAAGCATAATAAATTGCAACGTTACGTAAAAGAAAATTGTATAGAATTCTAAGAAATCGAATAAAATTTTCAGGGGATTAAATTTGAATTTTGAAAAAAAATTGAAATTTTTATAAGGCTCCTCTTCAAAAAATAAATAAATAAATAAATAAATAAAATAAATGTGTAGGTAATAAATGTGAAGAAGATATTTGCTTTATAATATTAATATTTATAAAAAATCGATGTAATATGTTATTGCAATTAAGGAAATTAGCAATGTTACTTTTTTATTTTTCGATATCTAAAAAATTAAGTTAATGCAATCAAACAATTCAACAAATTAATTGATAGAATTAAGCTAATATCATGCAAAGAACCAAAAGGTTTAAAAATCATTGTGGTATGGATAACCTTAAAAAGCATGCAATTTAAGGCAGAATAAAAATGTTATTTTGTAGTCATTTGCGGTACCTGAATAGTTTAAATATGCTCTTTTTTAATATGCTTGACATTTATTTCATACAAAACGAACACCTACGAACATGCACTTAATTTTTTTAACGATGTATTGTCTCTTTAAATAAATTTTCAAAGTTCCAATAAATTCACTTATATATTTTCACTATTTTATTGAAATAAACACAATAGACTTAGCAACTTGAATTTTATTTCTAAAATCAAATGAAAGCCATTTGCCAATCTTTATTAATAGCTGGGCATTTCCCATAGAAGGCTACATCATACACGTCATGCAAAATTTCTTCCTCCAAGTGTCAAAGTTCAGCTTAAAAGTGACTTTGCTTAATAGCATATCTATGTTAGCTGAAAGCCGTATAGGTTCTGTCAAATTTAATCAAGGAACGGCATTAAGTGTTAGCGTGTGAGTGTATATATTGGAGTGTACATGATTTATTAACTACAGTTTGACAGTTGTGCACTCATGGCTTAAATGTTATGGCTTGTTATCGTATGGACAGTTGCAGCCGTGTTGAGAGCACATTTAGAATGAGAGATATTTGATAAATTAAAATTTCGCTATTTTCATAAATAATTGAAATCCCATTCATGTATGCAGCTTAAATAATGAAAAAATGGCTGCTTTAGAAACTATGCATACTTTTTAATTTGTTTTCAAGTAATTAAAATTTCAAAGACTACTAAACATCCGCTTAAAATTCCTATTTTTCGTTTTCCGTTCATTTTCAAAGTAACTAATATTTTTACCCTTCTGCATTGTTTTATGCATATAAAGGATTGTTTTCCATTAATTTAAAATAGTAGTGGACCGTTATAAGAATATAGTTTAACCAAAGTCTATTTTCTGAGCTGTCATAAAAAATAATTTCAGAACATCTGCACAGTTATTTTGCTTAAAATGCGTTTGTTTTCTCGAAGAATGTTTAATTCTTGATGCGTCACCTCGGATTTCTTAATTGAAGCCCCACCATGGGCGAGTGCATAAGACACTCAGAATGATAGGCGGGGGGAAGTGTGCAGGTCAAGCGTTCTGGCCGTGGATGTCGATCGAACGGTCCAGAGTTTTGGTTGGTCTCCGCCAGATGTGACGTGAATACGAGTTAGAACTCCTTAAAAAGTCCTCAGACACCCCTCTTTCCTAGGGAGATAGCCCTTGCGTAGCTTTGCCATAACTCAACGCAGCTTCTTGAAACCGGTTTGCAAAATAAGGATTAGTAATAAACTACACCAAGTCTCAGCTGATTATATATTATATATGCAGGGTATCCCAAAGAAATGGATTTACGCTTTCATTCATTAAATATTGATCTGACACATTGAATAATTTAGAAAGTTAGGTTAAAAAAGTTATAGATTTTATATCACCCATTAACGTTTTTAGGAGATTAAACATAAGTAACAAAATTTTAATTTTTATACTGCCCCATACAAAAAAAATTCCCATTGAGTAAAATGTGTCCAATACAGTATTCGGGCATTGTGCAAAACGCTAGAATTTTATCCGATACGAAGCATCGGATATACGAAAATATATACATGCTGACTTAAATCTCTTTTCAATGGCTCTTGAAAGAAAAAAAATCACGTCGCCTTTCAGGGGGTCTTACACAAATTATAGTGCCGGCTAGACAAAAATAAATAAAGGCTGACGTTTTCATTTGGGCCCTGAAAAACCTGGAATAGTCAGGAAATGTTACTTAAAGTGGGGGAAAATTGTGAATTTTTGCAAAAAACCTGTAAAATCTTGTGTGACATATAAAATTATATGCATTTTTGAATTAATTTCACGTCTGCTGTATGCTTCACGTAGGGGCGCAACAGTGATGGATACAGTAATTTTTTGGGGAAGACCTAGTTTCAGAAGCAAAAAAAAACTTTTTTTGCCTGAGTAAAGTGTAAAATAAATCAAAGTGTTACCCTAAAGTAATATTTTTTTTCCTTTTTTAAACTAGACCCTCCCAAACAAAAAACCCTGTATCCGCAAACCTTATGTAGCTATATCAAGTCATATTTAGAGCATCCCAAATATATGGGAAATAAAAATTTATGTATAAATGCAGACTTTAAATAATATTCCAGATAACATTTTATGATTTTCCTGGGGGTTTTCCAAATTTTAAATTTTTTCTGGGGTTTTATGTTAAAATAAAATTTCCTTACTATTCCAAGTTTTACTGGGTTTCTTTTACCGGTGGTTACCCTATATTCACCCAAAAAACTGCCAACATCCCAGCTAATCACATGATCGCTATCCGTACCCGCATTTCCATGAAAACTTGCAATAGTGTTTTTGGCGCACATTGCAACTATAAACATTATTTTTGCCAATTTAAAAGTCAGCATTTTTTAACGGCACTGTAGGAAAGAAAACAATGATCACATAAATGCATAATACTTCTTCTATTTTTAGTGTATAGACCCACACCAACTTTGTTTAAACATATTTTTGAGCCTATTTTAGAATGAAAGGCTGAAACTTTGTAGATCACTTAATGTATGGGGCACACTTTGCTAATTGAGAAATTTTTTGCACAGGGTCGGATAAAATTTTTAATTTTATATTATTTGGATTTAATCTGAAAATTTTAGTTAATACCATAAAATTTTGTACTTATTTTTTGTAACTCTAATTTTCTGTATACGACTATGATCAATATTTAAGGTAAAAAGGCTTATGTCAGTGTTTTGGGGACTCTCTGTATATGCATAAGTAAAAGCATCACTTGAAGCAATCAATAAAAAATTACTACGTAAATATAAGTCGTATCGTTTAATGAAAAATTCTGTTCGTCAGTTAAATAAATATTTATATTTAATATCCTAACTCTTTTAAGTACTTTTCACTCCCTTGATCTCTATATAACGTAAGTTTTGGCGGAATAATTATCTTTCAGAATTCAAAGACATCTATCTGCAAACAAATGTTTCGATCAAAAGACTTCCGGGAGTAGAGTTGCTGAACATCACATAACAGTTCAATAAAGCAAATGTACTTTTTTTCCCCTACTCTATTTACACGTGTTTCTACATGCAATGTTGGAGAATCATGAGAAATTCTAGAAACTTCAAGAATATAAAGCAATGTAACAATCGTTTTTTTATCTTATCACGACACCCTATGACATTCGTGTCTATTTACATACAGTGAAATGACCCTTGTGCAACATTAAAGGGTTGGACATCTTATTGTATGCAGGTATAATAAAACAAAATGAAAAAATGTCTTATTTATGGAAAGTGTTGTTTTAAACTTAATCTTAACGCAACAGTTCATAATTATTGTTGCCAAACAATGAGTCGGTTCCAAAAACTAAATAAATAAAAATTACACCCTTCTAAGTATAACTACTTTGTAATTGCGTGTTATTGTTTTTTCAGAAAAAAAATATTATTCATGAATTTTTCGAGAATAAATCTGGAATTACAGATTGATCATGCACGTGTATGCTAAATGTACAAGATCGCTGTTATTGATAAGTTGCAGACGACAGTTTATATTTCAGTCTAAAGATAAAGGGAGTTAGACTACTAACCCCTTTATCTTTAGACTACCGTGGTCGCTTTTCTAAAAAATATATTTTGACTGTTTCTTTTAAAAAATATTCGCAACACGTAAGGTCAAATTTCATATGTATTTATCTTTAAAAACAAGTCACACTCTTATTATTATTAATCCTGTACGAAATTCACACACCCACGCACAACATAAAGTTATATTGAAATTTCCCTAAAAAATATCATTTAAGCTTTAAAAAAGGAAGTATGTACAAAATTTATGCATTCAAGGGTCAATAATAAAATAATGATCAGGGACTGTTTTTGATATTTTAGCTACTTTTATTTCACAAATATCTATATAATAAATCATGATCGTTTTTTATGGTAAAAATATTCAGTAAAAACGACATTTTTGTACTAAATGAAACAAAATACATGCACTTTAACAGTGATCATTCTTGAACGAATACTTTAAATTTAAAAACCAGTAAGAATATCAAATCCTGTCTATTTGTAATAATACATTTCCTGTAACCATACGCTGGGGGATCTATACCGATAAAAGGCCCATGGTGTAAAATATTCAAACGAAAATTTGAACTAATAAACAGTCGCATAAATAGCATATTTAGAATAGCTTTTATCATTGTTTTAGAAACAAAGTTTTGTTAATTTTAATAAATCTTGAAAGTGCCTCTTCTAAATAAATTAGTAGGACGATTGTCCTACTTTTTCTGGCAGGTCCTACAGACCTGTCTAGCTCTTTCACTGTTAGGCGCCTTGTAACGTTCCATTAACTGCAAAATCTGGCAGAAGTTCTTCCATTCATCAAAACGTAGGACTCTATTAACTGGGGAAGAATTATGCTAAGTCTTTACTCTTGCTTGAAGTCTATTTATAAACCAGGTTGAAGTGTTACTTCTTTCTATTGTTTAATAAAATATGTAGTGACCTGTTTCTTTGATACATTTGCAAAGGCATTTGACTTAACTTATGCGTCGCATTTTCCTAAGGCGATAAATTTGAAATGAATCCATTTTTTAAACGTTTTTGTATACTTTCAAACAGTAACTACGATGAAAACTTGGAACATCTGAACTACTCAGACTCAGTATCGGCCATATTATTATATTATTTTTTGTTTTATTGTACCAATAAATTATTTTTTATTAAATTAAATAACAATAAATAAAGATTTCTGCAAGTTAACGATAGACAAAATATATTATTTTAATGTATCTGTGTTACATGATCATTTGAGTATATAAGAGACTGTGTCGAATTCAGGAAAAAATTCTTAGCAGATGTCACAATTTCTTCTTAATGTCTTAATCTTTTCTTTCTTCTTTTGTACTTATAAATGTATATGAAATTAGAAAATGAGCCTTTTATTGCGTAAACTTCTTAGTCTGGGAGAGGCCACGTGCCCCTCTGCTCCCTCTATGGATCCGCCAAAATTACTAGGGCTTCTTCCTTGACTGGATTGAGTCTGATTTGACACGGCATTTATTCAATGTACTTCTTGTCGAGCATTGTTTCCCCGTCTTGGTGCTAGATTTTAACAAGAACATTGGCGATTTTCGAAAATTTTTCTGCTTTAGAAGAGAAAAAAACCCGTAAACATCGCCCTCATTTTAATGAGGTGCCAAAAAATAAAAGAATTCCATGGATGTATCTATTCAAATAAACAAGACATTTTAAAGCTTCCGAAGTGTGCCCATGTGTAAAAGAACAGTACTTGCTGAACATAAAATGTATACTTAAGAATTCTCCTATTGTTTGAGATCGGCCCGTCATTAAATTCGCCTCCAAAAGACTGCTGCGTTGGAAAGTGCATTCTAATCGAGGCGTTTGGGATGATTAATCTTTCTTGTTTTAAGTTTCAACAGAAAGTAACTCTATATATAGGGGTGGGCGCGAGAAAAAAACATACACTTGTCTCGTCTTGCAAAATAACTGCAAATTTTTGACTTGTTTCATAAAATCCCTATATAGTAATGATGAAAACGCCTGTTTCGTCTTGCATGAAAGAGGTTAATCCTTGTCTCGTCTCGTCTCGTGCTTCGCAAGCGTGGATGCCTGTCTTTGAGACGGTAATTTCCGCACTCGAATTGCTTAAACTAATTTTGAGCCATCCTAATGAGCATCGCTTTTTCACCATGCATTTCGCCAATCTCTGGAGCAGCTTCTGTTGCTTTGGTACCTCGATAAAACGCTAAAGATAGGTGTACAAAGTGTTCTTTTTTGTCGACTTGGCACTCTATTTAATGACTTGAAAGTAACAAAAAGTATATCAGCATTAAAAAAAACTAAGCACACTGTTTTATAAAGCACACAATTCCTTATCAAATTTAATGAATTGCCCTAACGTTTTGTTTTTTATGCAGCATTTTCACTTTTAAAAAAGCCAGTACTTCAGGGCCAATCCACTGTTAATATAGCTTTTAGGGTAGTACAAAATACTAGGTGATTGTAAGGATCATGTTAGTCATGTTTCGATAGAATACGATTAAGAGCAGAGAAACGTACTTAAAGTATTGCTTATAATCTAGTCCTTTTCATCATTATGTTGGACATGTATAATTATTCAATGATGGCATCATTATATCTTCGAATATACGGTGCGACGACAAAAAGCAAACAAATTGGTACTTTGAATTTATGACAAGTAATTACTTGTTCGCGATCAGTCAATATTTTTCGAGCTTTTCTTAAACTTTTATGAAATTATTCCGCATAAAATGTTTTTTTTACTAATGTGTCTACTGTCTGGAAAACATAGAGAATTTAAATTCTTAATGCATTAACCCATATTGATATATTAAAGAAATTGAAATGAAATCGCAAAGCCAAGTAAAATCAAACAAATCTAAAGATTTTTACATATGTATATAATAGTAGAAATTTATAACCTGTAATTATCTGCATATAAAGAATTTGTAATATATAAAAATAAAAATTTTAGTAGTGATAATAATGCAAATAGTTCTACACATAAGTGATTATTGTTAAATTAATATAAAGTATCCGTAGAAATTTTGACATTTATGCTTGGAACGTATTCAACCTTAATGCTAAAGATAAAATAAATGCTAATGGTTGATTTAGTATCTGAAAATATTTGTTAACATTGCATTTGTTAACATCCATCTATTCTTATTGAGAATCTAATTAAATATTTTTTCTGCATATCTTGCTTTAATTAATCATTATTTTTCTTCGTACAATTTTCATAACATCGTTACCTCGAAGTCAGTATATTTCCTTCTTTCATGTTTCATTGAACACCAAAGAAAATGTACCAAATTATTGGACACTAAGAATATATAATATATTTGAGCTGTGTTATACATATAAAAATACAGAATTTTTTTATACCTAAATATGTATTTCAAGTATTTCTTTTTTCTGATGCACTGTATTTTTATTGTTTGCTGAAAACCTTGAGATGCTTTATTGTTAAGTAATGCTTACTTTAACGACGTGATGAAATGATATTTTTTCCAAATTTTTATCGCATGAAAACATTAGTTCTCAATGGAAGGAGATTTGAATGCTAGCATATATCTGCATTGTTAAGTAGCAATTAATAAAAATTGCTTATTATAATGTTATTTCTTTTAACCTCTTGTATGGCTGAGACCATGTTCTATTATAATAGTCCATTCACTGAACAAAATTTTCCAATCAATAATATTCTATTCACTGAAGAAAAGTTTTCATCAAAATAATTAATTTTTGTTAACTCAAGTGCTTATGCACTGAAACAATAGGTTTTATTTTATTTTATTTTATTTGAAACAACAAACTTTCAACTCTTATGCACGAATTTTTTATATCGAATTATCCAAAACCTTAAAACGAATGCATATACTGTACATACTTTTTATACACTATTTTTGGATTAAAAATATACGTATTTTTATGATTATTCTCTTGAAAATAATACGACCTTTAAGGGGTTAAGAAATAAACATGGGTGCTTACGGATGCAATTCTGGATGTTGGACGGATGATGATATTATTCGCAGGATTCAAGAAAAAAATTAACAATGCTTTGTATAATGTTTGTACAAAGAAAAATTACAGATTACATCTCCACGTCAATTCATATATTTCACTAAAATCGATGTTTATTTGATTTGAATTGCTAGGTATAACTTTTAAACATTGTATAACTTGACTAATTGAAAATTCCGCTCTAACGAATTTTCTCAGAATCGGTAGAACGAATTTACTTTTTCGCGAAATGAATTCACGGGTCCCTTGGATTTCGTTTAAACGGGATTCGATTATACTACTCGCTAAATTTGCTTTTTAAACACTCAATTCATTGTCTTAGAGGAACATTGAGATCTCACATTGAGGATGACTGGTGGGTCTCCTAGTTAGACTCGAAACAGCAGGCTGCAATTCTATGCGTGCGTTTTCTTTTGCATTCTTATAACATTGCACAAAGGCTTATCCGATTGTCTTATAAGATACATGTTTTCTATTACTTTAAAATATCTTTTAGGTAGTGTAAAATCTTTAAAAAATAATGCAGCCATAAGGATTTTTAAAATCCCAAATGAACGCAATAAGAAGAATACTAATTTTATAATTTAACACTATATGAAGTTCCTATTTTAAATATACCCTTTTATGTATTTCAAATGGGATTTAAATTGACAAACTTGCAGCAAGCTTGATTTATCAAGTCAATAAACTTGAATTAAGCTTGAAAATTTCAAGCGTGTAAGCTTAATGCAAGCTTGAATCAAGTGTTCCAGTTTACACTTGCCCAGCTTGCATTAAGCTTGACATTTCTACTAATAAGAATACTAATTTTATACTAATAGAATAATAATATAGAATAGAATAATAAAATAGAATACTAATTTTATACTAATAGAAGAATACTAATTTTATAATTTAACACTATATGAAGTTCCTATTTTAAATATACCCTTTTATGTATTTCAAATGGGATTTAAATTGACAAAGTAGTTCGTAAGTTCTTCAAAATTGACTTCTAAGAGTTTTACTAGTCTGAATATTCTAAAACTCGGATTTTTTCTTTTTTTTTTTTTATCTTTTACAATATCAACAGCAAAAACCTTTGTTCATTCCACCAAGCACCAGAATGAAAGGGGGAAAAAAAGAAATTTAAAATTGTCTTTCGCCTCAAAACTATTCCTACAGTTTACATAACTGCTGAAAATTCCATTCAAAATTTCAGTTTCGCTAAATACGTTTGCGAAATTTTTCTGAACTATTTTAGTTTTGTGCTCTCGAAAGGTAACCAACATAAGATGAGGCTCGACGGGTCAAATCTATTTTTCATCCATTTTCTTTTGTCCTCTTCTTTTTAAGTCTGAGGAATACTCTCAACCTGGATGCAAGCCAATATTTTGCTTCTTTTAAATATTATTTTCCTTTAGTCCGATCGTAAGGAAATACGTACAAAACGAATTTAAAAACGTCTAACATGTAATTGCACAATTTCTCTTTCTACTCTCGATAAAGGCAAAATGACGCATTAGTTAAATGTATTTAATTTTTATACAGGGTAGCAAACATACTGACAGCATAGTAATGTTTTTATTAGAATGAAGTATCAAAGTGTTAGCTGGATTCTTGTTACTGACATTGACGCACATTGAACTTAGTGCTTTATCAATTCTTATACTACACCTATTACTGCTTATTTCTACAAAATATATTCATATACTTGTTTTCATATTTTTAGGAATTCTGTTTTAATTGCTCAGTTTATAACTTTATACCTTTCACGGGCGTGATTATAATTTCATCTATTTATTTTATTTCAAAACTGTGTAAAAAGTATTATTACATGTCTAAACTTTTTGTTTTTAGTTTTTTGCAGTTTAGTTTTTAGTTTTAGTTTTTGTTGTTGTGTGTCTGTGTTTATATATATTTCATTCTCTTCATCTTTTAAAATGATACAAAGGGGGGGGGAAGCTTAGCTTTAGAAAAAAATATTATGAATAAAATTTTTCGGTTTAATTTAAATTTAGTGCAAGAGTTTTATCTTTAAATATTCAGTCATTCTTTGTGTAAAAACAATTCCACTGTTTTTTGAAGAAATTCATTTTTTAATGTTGTTTTATAAAAATAAAGTGGCGTCAAAGCAACTTCGTTTCTTATGAATTAAACCTTTTTCTAATTTAATGTAATTCAATAGAACTGAAGAAAGTGTAATTTTTACTGAACGTATAAAATTTACTCACTGCAGTAATTCATTATCTGTTTGTGTACTGTTACATGTCGCTACATTTAAATGTTTTTTGTTTTTTTACAGTCAAGCTGCTTTTTAACTAGATTTAAAGTTTTTTTTATTAAGCTGTTTTCTTCATAAATTTCTAAATCAAACTTTAACAAGCGCACTTTTAATTCGAAAGTTTTGCACTAAAAATAAGTTTCATTAATTCATCAATGCTAAATAAACCTTTAATGTTGCTTTATAAAAAGAAAGGGGCGTTGAAACAACTTCTTATATTATGAAAAAAAATCTTGTTTTTTAATTCACTCTAATTTAACAGAACTGTAGAATGTGTAATGTTGCTGAACATATAAAACTACGTTCAGGCAACAACTGTATTTCCGTGAACTGTTGCTCAACGTGATATTGTATTACGAAAAAATCGAAATTTATTTTCGAACGTATCATTCTGGAACGAATAACCTTTTTTCAAAAACATGTAACATTAAATTTTCAAATCTGCCAAATAGGAACATTCAAAACGTTAAAATATATTTACTAATCGCTATATGATAGATTATCCTCAACCGCTTCAAATTGTAACGTTTCGTCTTTCCAATAGGACATCTCAACATACCAAAACCCCATAAAGTCTGCTTCACGAAACTGATACTTTTGAGCAGGCCTGTCGAAAGAGGGGGGAGGAAGAGGGGGAATTACCCCCGGGCCCGTGTTTTCTGGGGTCGCGGGCTAAACTTTCAAAATATTTTTCTGTATAGACAGAAATAGAATTCGCGAAAACCAACACCGACTGGAATAAGTAAAGACGAGACGAGGTCCTAAACGAAACTGGATTGCTGACGTCATGCACGCTCTTTTATTTTTTTTGGGGGGGATGGGGGCAAACGCACCACCCTTTGTGCTCTCATACGCGGGGAATCACCATGACAACTTCAGGCCGGCAGGTGCAAACTTGGTAATTTCCAAGTGCGGAAAAATTCATTCATCCCCAAAATGCTCTTGGAATAAAATTGTTCAGAATTGCTCTCGGATTGTGGATTTTTCAGTTGTTTGTATTTCTACGAGTTTACTTACCCTTTTACACTTCTTATTATCACAGTGATTATTTATTTATTTTTTAAATAATTATTAGTTATAAAGTATGGTTATTTCGTCAGTGCTTCATGAATAGGCTTAATTTCTCGCAGCAAACATTTGAGGTTAAAATTATCTTATTGCTAATGAAACATTTCATTGAAGCTTTTTATGGTAGGTGGGGCCCCGAAGGGAGGAGGGCTCGGCAGATATCCCCCCCCCCCGGGCCCGAGTTTGTCTCTCGATGGGCCTGCTTTTGAGTAGCAATGAAATAGAGGATGAAAATATGAATACGCTAGTCAGTTAGTGATTAATTAGTGCATTTATTCATGCACTTATCATAAATCAAGGCTGGGATGCAGACTCGATTGACCGTCGTTATAAACCAGTTTATTGACCGATTGCAGCATTATTATTGGTTTATATAAAAACTGAAATTGTCCGTAAAACTGGTTTATAATGACGGTCAATAGAGGTCTGCATCCCAGTCTTAATCTATATACAGGGTGAATCTAAACTCTTGGGCAAAACTTTAAGGGGTGATAGGGCACATAATAAGGAATCAGAATCACATAGCAATGTGGGGTCGGCAACGTCGTCTTCGTATAGCTGTTAATAATCACTTCGGAAAAAGTGCCGAAACAACAGTGCACTTGCCGACCCTTGTTCGTCAGAAACTAATGTACTTTTCAGTACTTAATGTACTCTAAACAGACGACTAAAATTGATAGTTTAAAAAGTTTATTTTATTACGACTGGATAGTTTAAAAAGTTTATTTTATTTATGGATGAAATTTTTGGAGACGAGCCTATTGCCTATGAAACTTGGTTAAGAAATTAGACGGACACTTCAATGCTTTTCCAAAAGTGATTATTACCGGGTAAGTTAACCCATTTGTGTCTGGATATTTTTGCGACTTTCTTCGATTTTTACTGATAACAGAAATAAAAGATAAATTTCTGATGTCAACAACTTGAACAAGGGATGATTTCTTTTAAAATCATTATGCATAAACATCGAAATATCAACATCCTACTTGGTCATGTTAAAATGTTTTGTAGAGTTGAGGCTCAATACTCATGAATAAAGGCTAGGAAAAATAAATAACGTTTTCGACTAATAGCGAAAATGCCGTCCCAAAAAAGGGACGCTAGGCATAAATGGGTTAAGGAAAAGACGTTTCTGTGAACATCCAAGTTCAGACACTTTTCGTTTGCGAATAAATATGATTTTCCTTGGTTTCCATGAAATTGAGTGCGTCCACATGTGTTCTATCGCTTTTCAAGTCGGTTAACTCGTCCCTAGACTTACTTTACTCAAGGACAGGAGCCACGTCTCATTTTTCTTTACTAAATCATCTCAACAGCAGAGCTTGGTGTAAACATCCCTGTTTTAGGAATTGCAGGAGACAGACCCAGATTCTCACTGAACATTTTGTGCGCTTTTACGTTAATTTCCCCCCTCTTCTAAATTTAAGTTTTCATTTAAATTTGAGTCATTTTGCCATTTCATATTTTGTAGTAGTTACCTCACCACTCGCTCTGTTTATGGGCTGGGCTGTTAATTCGTCCGTCCCATCATAGATGGTAACGTTCAAAATTATTTACTTTTTCTTGAATCGTAATTTAATACTTGTTTTTTTATAATTTGGTGGAAGTTAGCCAGTTTTTGATCAATGTCTTTAATATCCCGAAACCCTAAAATAACTTGAATAAGGACCCGATTAATTTGCGGCCCGCCAATGGACAGGTGTATTCAGTTGCGGCCCGGGCACATTTGTAAGTTGGCGCTGATGGATAGATTTCAAGCTGGTAATATGTGACTGTCAATAGTAAACGGGTCTTAGTACTAGAAAGTTTGTGTATTTATTTTATGTTTGATATCAGTGTTCTGTACTATCATCAAAAATCTGAAATCATAATTTATGTTTTTGTTGTTGTCGTGTCCACTGATAGACGACACTATCCATGGAAAGAGGGGTGCCATTGCCCCCGAGGGGGTTGGACTTCTACTTGTTGGTCCCTAATTTTGAACCGATTCCAGATGAGGGACCCACCACCACCTGAAATCGGCACCCCCAGAGGTATCGTTTAACAACTTGGAGGACATTGGAGCCACGACGGATTTTACGTGCGCAAGCTACCATTAGCGTTCGACAGCGGACGAACCCAGAGAGAGATACCCTCCCAAGCACTGGCCAAGCCGGATGCTGCTTCACTTGACGTGTTCTTATGAGAACGGAGTTTAGCGCCCAGACCACTGCGGGACCATAAGTTTGTTTGTCATGTTAATAAAGAAAATTAATTTTGATGAAGGTTCATTTAATAGAATCTGCTATACCCACTTCCACGAACTCTGCAGAAAACTCTCAACAGTTCCTATCGGAAGAATTGCACGCATATGCAGGCTGCTTCTCATGCATTAATCGTTGGGAAAATAAGCCATCGGAATAGATTAGCGAATATGAGCGGGCATCTTTTTTCGAAATCATTAATACGATTGTAACCGCAGGACACAGTTACTACTTACATTTGTGCCATTTACATCAATGAATGTTCAGCATTTTGATGCGATTGTCAGTAGTAAATGACGTAAGTAGTTTGATAAAACTTTCGTATATTTTGAGTCCCGAATGTAGTAAACTAGTGAAATATGAAAGCGCTATTTCAGTATTTCTATGAAAATTAAAAACACTTTAAAAAATGTTTAATATTTTCCAGTAACGTCATATTCTAGTTTTACGTTTCTAAAAGGTTTCTTACTCGATGCATGTTCTTTCAAAATCTCACATTTTAGAAATTTAGAAAAATATGTTCATGATATAACAGGTGTAAATTTAACCCATTTGTGCCCAGATATTTTTGCGACTTTCTTCAATTTTTACTAGTACCTGGAATAATAGATAAATTTCTAATGTCAACTTCTTGAACGAGGAATGATTGCTTTTAAAATCAGTATGCATAGAAATTTAAATGTCAACATTCTACTTCGTAATATCAAAATATTTTGTGGAGTTGAAGTTCAATACTCGTGAATAAAGGCCAGGAAAAATAAATAACGTTTTCGACTTATAGCGATAATGCCGTCCCAAAAAAGGGACACTAGGCATAAATGGGTTAAAAATGAATACATAAGTACTTAATTAACTGCATATATTAACGCGTTAAAAGCAAGTATGGAAAATTTCATCTCGTTATTGAATTTCAGATAACAATTAATAACAGATTTGCTAAACATAATTTCGACATTTACAACTAACATTTCTAATTCGATTTTGCGTTTTTCTGCGTTTTAGAAAAAAAACATGTAATTACGAGAAAATACTGTAACCCGTGCTGTAATTTTCTGCTTTTCAAACTCAAATCACCGGTTTACAGCATTTGTAGGTTATCTCCTGTTGTATCACTATTTCGTTAATTAACTGTATTCATACATACATATATATATATTCAAAAGATAAATATTATTTTAAATGTAACTTATTCCCTTGATAATATCTTTCCTCGTTACGAGTAATAATTAATCTACAGGATTTTTATAAAGTTTATTTTTTTTTAGATTCTAGATTTTACGTGTTCAAATTACGTCTTCTTAATCAATTTCTTGTTTGTGTGTACACAAAATACAAGATTTGTACCTGTAAGAAAATTTGCAACTGAAATATTTTTAAAATGACAAATACAAAATTTATTTTAAATATGTTTATCATTTTATTGTTCTGCATTTTATCCATTTGGGGAAAAAAAGAAACCCTTCAAACATTTGATAGCATTTTCGTACGCTATGTACCAGACTTTTTCTGTATACGCATTGTCATTTACTCTTTCTAAATTATCTCCGAATCTGTTCGTTAATTTTCCTGACAACTGTAATTTTTACAGATGCAGCCAATTAAAACTTTGACAAAAACCTTAACACCAATTAGATCGTAATTTGCTGAACCATTACCGCTCTCTGCTCCATTGAAATGAATTATTTCGCAAAGGATTGCCCTATCCTCATTTGACGTAAATACGATCCGCAATAAACTTTTATTTTATAAAGCGTAATTGGCTCTCTTTTTTCTACCCTATTTTCGAGAAATAATTATCACATTCACTATGAAATTGTCCTAATTTCTTCGCTGCGACTCGAATTTACTCGGTTAATATTTTTTTAACACTCCCAACTGACTTGATTTGTTTACAGGTTTTACAATGCACAACAGCGTTAAATTAGTTATTGTCTTGCATTACTGCTCGTTCTCTGTTAATTGAATATTATAGCCATTTCAGGAGTTCTCAGAAACTTGCAATTAATTCAAATGTGTTAAATGAAGCAATTGTAGGTGTTCTTTTCCAGAGTTTTGAAAATGGAAATCATACAGTATTTACTATGTGTCAATCAAGTTTGAAATATATATATATATATATATATATATATATATATGTACATATATATATATACACATATATATATATATGTATATGTAATGTATAAAAAGGTAATTTGGGTTTTACTAGTTTGGGTATTGTTCAAGCGGGTACTTTCACTGTAAGTTTTACTTTCCTGTCATACTTGCCACGCGCGCTCTGGAGCTATGTTTTATTAATTTGTTATTTGTCAAACATCAGGCCGTCGATTCTGAGTTCTTTAGATGTACACGTGTCCCCACGCCCTTGTGTCCCCGGATGCGGGTCATGTTGGTAAATGTGTGTGGTTCGATCAGAGATAAGAGAGAGGAGGAGTTATGTCTTCGCAGACCACATGGTGTGGTAAGCGTAAATACTCCCGCACATCGAAAATCGGGGGACTTCTGCCACTGGAACGGCTTAATGTGTCCACGCTGATTCTTGTACCCGTCTCCCCTCCCCTCTTCTCATTCTAAATTGTAACTTAATTGTAATGTTCAATAAACCATATTACCTGCCTTAACTCGAAGCTTACTTGAAATATCTGACGTCTCATATATATATATATATATATGTATATTATCATTTAGACTCGAAATATTCAAGTTTAGTTTAGTTCTATAATTTTTCAGTTAGTTTAAATTCAAGTAAGCCCAGGTTTATTGCATCAGGATTTGAATATACCCATATAACAATCATGAAGGCAATGAAGTTCTGTCGATGTTACATTGCCTCACTTTCGTCACATGACAATGTGATGCAATGCCTTCTTTCTTTTACGTCCCGTCGTGCCAAACATGTGACGTTGCAGAGTGAAGTCGCAGTGTAATTGATAAGAGGTCGCAATGTATGACGTCGCTGTGGGAGTGTAATTGCTAAGGCGACCCTATTTCTAAACAGTATTTTGGGGACAAATCAAGCATTGTCCTCGAATCCAAGGAAAACTTGGGGACACTAGAAAATATTTTTGGGGACTTATTCGAGGACACAACATATTGCCATGTATACCCATACTTTAAATCTTGACTGACTTTGATACTTAAAAATGAACTCTAATAGCTTTTTATATCAATGGCGTATTCTTATTTCTAATAAATGAATGGAAATATTTCATTCATTTATATTTATTTAAACCAGAAATAGGAAAGGAACATCCTGTTGAAATATTGCAATTTATTCAAAATTGAACTCTTGGAATAGTACACTGCTGGCCACCCAAATTGCAACACCAAGAAAAACAAGAGATATCACAACAAAATTTATTGTGTAGATAACATGTTGACCAAGTAACAAATGATTAAATTTACAGCATTCTATGAAGCGTGGTTCCTGCCAAAATCAGTACCCAGAGTAGCCGCCGTTGTTGGAGATCACAGCTGCCACACGCCTCGGCATTGATTCAAAGAGACTTTGAATGTGTTCTTGGGGTACAGCAGACCAAGCAGCTTCCACACGTTGCCAAAGTTGATCTGGTGTGACAGCTGGGGATGAACTCTGGGTCAGTCGTTGAGCAACCATGGACCACATGTTTTCTATCGGCGAAAGATCCGGAGAGCGCGCCGGCCAGGGAAGCAATTCAATCTGGTGATTGACGAAGAACCCTTGGACAATGCGTGCCACGTGTGGCCGTGCATTATCCTGCTGAAATATGGCTGTTGGCAAGCCCTGAAGGTAAGAAAGGACAACTGGCTCCAACACCTCGGAGATGTAGCGCTGGCTGGTTAAAGTACCGGCAATGCGTACTAGAGGAGTGCGAGAGAGATATCCGATACCGCCCCATACCATAATACCCGGTGCAGGACCAGTGTGACGGTGCATAATGCAGCTGTTCAGCATCCTCTCTCCACGGTGTCTCCAGACTCGAATCCGACCGTCGTGGTGTTGCATACAGAAGCGTGACTCGTCAGTAAAGAGAATTTCATTCCATTCTGTCGTCCACATCCTTCTTTCATCGC
This sequence comes from Cheiracanthium punctorium, assembly GCA_038373885.1. Classification (NCBI taxonomy): domain Eukaryota; kingdom Metazoa; phylum Arthropoda; class Arachnida; order Araneae; family Cheiracanthiidae; genus Cheiracanthium; species Cheiracanthium punctorium. The sequence continues at coordinate 344,147 of JAWZYV010014616.1, read as the reverse complement.
ACCATTGGCGGCGGAGACGTCTGTGGTTCCGCGTCAGAGGTAGACAAAGCAACGGACGTCTTGCGGACAGACCATTCTGCTGTAAACGACGTCGAATGGTACGCGCAGACACTGGATGATGCGTTACAGACTGAATCTGCTGTGATATGGTTCGTGATGTGACTGAGCGGTCCGTCACTGCCATGCGTACAATCTGCCTGTCATCACGTGACGTGGTGCACTGAGGTCGATGCGGTCGATCACGTCTGTCCGTCGTACCCTCCTGCACCCAACGATCACATATCCGCATCACAGTTGTTTGGTTTCGTCCAATACGACGACCGATTTCCCTGAAAGATAACCCACAATCTCGGTATGCCACTATCCTTCCTCTGTCAAACTCGGATACTTGATCAAAAGATGATCGTTGTTTCCTACGAGGCATAATTTATCGTTTTTTTGAAAAAAAAGCAAGAAAAACACAATTGCTGTACTTGAAACCGTCGAAATCTCCAAGCCTTAAATAGCGCTTTGAGGTGGCGCCACAGGCGCGCTTGATGTGCGTCTGCGCTGAAATTCTAATCATTTGCATATCTCACCTCAGCTAATGCATGTTGTAAATTTCATATTATTTGCATGCTTCCTTCAGGGTGTTGCATTTACGATGGCCAGCAGTGTATTTGTATTTTTCAGAAGACATTGCTTTTTACATTGGATCATTTTGTGATCATTTTTCATGAAATTTTGTACACCCTCTAAGAAAAGTATTCGAGTGCAAGAAAATTTTCGTACGTCAATTTCATATTTAAAGCATGGTCCTTCCTGAAATGTGATTAATCATTAACAAAACTGAAATGGGAAATTTGGCTCATAGTCGGATACTTTATAGAATGTCTGTACACGCTACACACACAATGACAACAAACGTTTTCAGAGATCAAATTTCATTGTTTCTCTGAGTAGATGGCGCTTTTAGTTGGTTTATTTTTCTTATTTCGTCAGTTTTTTCTGAAAGAAATAAACTAAACGGAAACGTTCAGGGGGAAAAAAGTACAAATCTTTAAATTTGGGGACATTTGGGGATAAAGTATTTTTGGGGACAAAATCCTAATAACCGAAACGTAATAACCAAATGGTACCACGTTACGTAATAACGTAATAACCAAAATGGTTACGTAATAACCAAAATGGGAAAAGCATCTATATTTGGGGACTGTCCTCGAATTTCGAGGACGTATGGTCACCTTAGTAATTGCTTACTCATTGTAGTACTCTGTGACTTCACATAAACTATCCCACGCGGAGATTCGTCTATCACTACAGCCTCTCTGCGACGAACACATCACGATGAACAAGTGACGAAGTCACAGTTTGACCAGCAAATGCATACATGTTGCGATGTCACAATGCTATAGCAATGCAATGAGTAGCTTTCGGCTACACCATGACCGATTGGGTAAGTCACTGAACATGGTAGACGGCTGAAGTATGAAGGTCTCGCGTTCGGGCCCGGCCGCATGGCTGTCGATCTAACGGTCTGGAGTTTGGGTCGGTTTTCTTCAGATGTAACGTGAGTACACTGCAGAACCCCTTTAAAATCCCACCGACCACGACCATCCCTCCTTAGGCAAATGCCCCTCGTGCTGGCTTGCCATACCACACAGACCATGCCGGATATGTATTCATGTAGATTATTCATATAATCAGCCATGTTCTAATAGAAAATGGATAGATTTGAATGATTCTTAATTTAAAGGCGTATATTTAAAGTGTTTTTACAGTAAATATTCTAATGTTACTTCCAGAACTGAAGCTTGAAACGGAATTTCACCTGTCTGCTGTATGTAACATAAGAGAAAAGTTGTTGGAAAACATTAACGAAGCACCAATATCTATATAAATAAAATTAGACTTTTGTCTGTACATTTCTTGGAATTAAAAAATTTTGCGATTTCTATCAGTTTCAAGCACCTGGGAATCTGCTGCGACCCTCAAAAAAAAGTGTGTCTGTCTGTCGTTCTGGCATTCTGTCCGTGACGCTTTTTTTGTTCAAGCATCACGTAAAAACGACTGAAGCGAATAATATGAAATTGGATGTCATGATAGGTGGTCACTCAACTTTAAACATACGCGTCGAATTTTTAAAAAATCTTGATTAGATTTTAAGATTTTGTGAAAATCCTTTCAAACTGCGTACATTTGTGTTCGAGCGTCGCGTAAAAACGACTGAAGCGATTGAATTGAAATTTGATATCATGATTGATGGTCACTCAACTTAAAACATAGGCGTCAATCGTGATTACATTTTGAGATCACGATTGACACGAAAAAATCGTGATTATATTTTGAGATTTTGCGAAAATCGTTCCAAACTGTGTGTGTGTGTGTGATTGATGGTCACTCAACTTCAAACATTGTCGTCGAATTTTTCAAAAATCTTAATGATTTTCGCAAAATCTCAAAATTTAAAACGGAGTAAATTTGTGTTCGCACATCACGTAATAACTGCAAAGGTGAAAAAAATGATATTTGGTTAAATGATAGGCGGTCACTCACCTTAAAATATAAGCATCTAATTTTTAAAAAATCGATCAAATTTCGAGATTTTGCGAAAATCGTTTAAAACTGCGTGAATTTTCGTTCACGCATTACTTAATAACGACTAAAGCGAATGATATGAAATTTGGTTACATGATAGATGGTTGCTCAACATAAACTATAGGTGTCCAATTTTTTAAACATTTTTATTAGATTTTGTGAAAATTCTCTCAAAATAAGTTTATATTTTTTCAAGTATCACGTAATAACGATTAATGGGAATGATACAAAATTTGGTGATATGATAGGTAGATGCTAATCTTAATTTATAGGCATTGAATTTTTATATTATTCGGATTACATTTTGAGATTTTGTGAAAATCGTTTTAAAATGCTGAAATTTTTTTCCAGCATCACGAAATAAATACTGCAGGCTTCCAATTTTTCAAAAATATTGATTAGATTTTGAGATTTTGCGAAAATTATTTCAATATGCGTAAATATTCGTTCGCGCATCACATAATTACGATAAAAGCGAATGAAATGATATTACTTAGTTGCTCGCTAACCTGTAATTTTTTAAAAATACATAAAAATTATAACTTCGCTTTCTTTAAACTGGCAACATACTACATCCATTCTGTGTACTCCTACAATGCTGACGACAGTTCTTGCTTTTTGGAAATTTGCATTCAGTACTAACCCGTGAAACTCGGCTGTGCTCACAAACGCCAGTACGGGTAGTTCAGCTTGTTAAGAATATTTCTCAAACGCGCAAGGTATCTATTAATCCTAGCTCTAACAATCTCAAAAACTGCAAAATATTTTAGCTTGTAATTAGCACTGTTAGAAGTTACTCCTTGCCAAAAAAAAGTAAGCCTGGACTGAAATTTAACATAATTCTTTGTTAGTTAAACGTCATGTAGAGTAGAGCATTTTGCTGAACATAACAGCCATCTGAGCTTTTACTTTTACCATGCATATGCGGTACACGGACACTCTAAATGGTGGCGAAAAACCATAAGAAGAACCACAGTAGCTCTAGAGGCCTTATTACATGAACAAAATTTTGAGCAATTTGGTTGCCGCAACCAGTTGCGGAAACCTCTTTCTGGAAATTTCCCTCAATTACCTAGGGAACTATCAACTCCAACTTTTTCGTTCAGAGGCGAAAATATTGCTGTTTGCTGGAATGCCAGCCAATCATAGTGCTTCCTATTTCTACGTAACAAGATGGCGGAAGACTCAGCGATAAAGATCGTAGTGATGAACGAGGGGGAAAAAATGTCTCTTAAATGGAATTGCGATATGGAAATAAGTCGGATTGAAAGCATTAGTAAAATTCCGTATTTATGTGACCAGGGGCGTAGCAAGGGGGGGCCGAAATTTTTGGATTAGTGATGAAATTCCGTCTATTTATACACATATAAGTTCATATTACCCCCCCGAAAAAATTTTCTGGCTACGCGCCTGTATGGGACCCTCGAGATCCGAAAAATTTAAAAAGATTCTTGAGGCAGTATGCTACCTATAATTGCATGCTCTAGCAATCGCGAATTTGGCGAATCTTTGGCGTTTGTGAGCACAGCCGAGTATTTTTTTAATGTGGTAACCCTGTATACTCATCGACTTGCCAGAACGAGTTTTTGCCACTGGTTGCGGCAGTTAAATCGCTCGAAATTTTGTTCGTGCAATAAGGTCTTAAAGGACACACTTGGGGCGAGATTCAAATGAAACACAATTCGAACTTTTTCCGCGTCGAACAGGGAAACTTCGAAATATATCAATGTTTCTTATTCAACTGAAACAAACCAATCGTGTTTTGATCACGTGACAGCGCGATAGGTTTGGTCATTGGAAGCATTCTGCCAAAACGTTCGAACTGTGGACTGAAAAACGATCGATTCGAACTCGATCGCGCTCGTTTCACTTGAATCTCGCCTTTAATGACGTCAACTGTCGTCTTCTGGGAAACAATTTTGCTTGACATAAACAAACTTCTCATAACTAGGAGAAATCGGATTTTGAACTTCAAGATACGGCATTCAGTGAATTGATGTTAGGTGGTTGAATTTCTTTAGCAAACCTTTTCAACTTTGACTTTCCATCACCATAATTTAACGTTTAAAGGTAATTTCAACTGTTACTTTTAATATATACGCATTGGTTTGTCACTCAAGTTAGGTAGAAATGCTTTATAACCTTTTAAAAAAAATTAATCCTTCAAATCACTGTAGTACGTTTCATTAGGAATAAACCCTGCACTACACATCCAGAAACTTACAATTAAGCTATTTTTAAAGCTCCAGATTTATACGTAAAAAATTGCTTTACACAAGTATTCCTTGAATAATTTAGAATGGATAGTCCTAAACTTTTCGAGCCTTTAGAGTGGAATAACAGTATATCCCCACACATTAAACGTGTTTCAATTATTTTACACATTGTGGCTGTAAATCAAAAACATATTCAATATTAGTTAGATTATTGTACAACTATTATTGTTTCATATACAATTAATAGTAGTTTAAGCTTCTGCGCACATGAAATATTGTAATTAAAACACAATAGTTATACGTTTCTTAAAGAATGAACCGATCGGTACTCTTGTGGAATTATTTCAGTCTTCCTTATTCTCAGAGCAGAAAATGCCGTAATCCCCTAGGAGAAATTTCCCGTTAAACACCTAAAGTAAAGTAATGTATATTAGCACCAGAATTCGGCATATGCTCTATTGTTTTAAGCATCGCTTTTGCAGTCATATTATTTAAACATTATTTCTATAAACTTGAGTATAAACAAACAAAATATTATTTTAGTATCTGTGTATAAATTTTCTTATAGGGATAAAATGCCATAAAAGCAAATTAATATACGGAATTTGTAAGAAAATAATTTTTGTTTTCGAAGGTTTACAAATTATTAACTTAATGAATTTAAAAAATACATGTAAAAGTAAACTAATGTATGGAATCATTAATAAAACCGCATACTAATGAAAATCGCACTAATCTGTCATTTTAATATATATAAAATCTGCAGATGAATGTATAGGAGCAGATTTTACTTGTTAACCTGCGGATTATTTATTAAAATCTAAGCTTTGTTGTCGCGTGTTCATCTTAACCTTTTATATCCTGTTCTAAATTTCAGATACCATTGGAATAAGCATTTGAGTTGTTTTAAATAACTACATTGTGAAAAACAAAAGCACCAACCCCATCCCTCTCTCGCTCTTTCGAAGTCCAGAACGCGTGGCAGCAACCTGTCAAAGTCCACAACACGTGGCAGCAATCGCCCATAGTCCACAACAAGTGGCGAATTCCGTGACCTTTGGAACATTTTTCTTCAGTCTTCGATTCACTTTCTACTTTGGGCAGTAGTGCGGTGACAGGTGATTGCCTCCGCGTACGCTACACTTCAGCAGTTGAAGGCCGGGCAAGTGGGTACCTTTTGCTTGGACGAATAACGCCGTAATCTATCACGAGGAATTTGCGAAGATTAAAACCAGGTTCCTCTACACGCGCTAAGCGTCATGTATTTTCGTAATGATCGGTTTCCGTTCCTGACGATTTGATCAAACTAAGCTGCAGATTTTATCCTCTAGTGATTTTATTGAGCGGCGTTTAAGCTTTCTTTTGAGCTTTCTTTTTATTATTTAAGTTTGGTTTAATATGACTCTCCTAAATTTTGTCTTGCATTTCGTAAATAATTATTTATTCATTATTTGTGTATCATGTCTATATAGAGGTTCATACAAATTTTATGCAGTTTAATTTACTTCTTTCCATATGTGTAAAACTCAAGTATGAATACTTCACTTTCATTTCATTGAACAATATTTATTTTAAATGCAATTTAGAAATCAATCTTGTCAATAGTTGATTAATTAATATTGCCACGAGTAAAATATACATTTACTTTCCTTAAAATGAAAGGATAAAACCTGATAATCCTTAATATCTATGTAAGTCGCATAGGTGCAATGTATGCCAATATAAGTGCAATGCTCAAGATTGAATTAATAAGGGGTTAAGATTGAATTAAACGAATTTTTGTTATTAAAAAATTGATAAATTATTAAAAGTCATAAGGCTTAGTTACCTTTTAATTGTATTTGTATCAAAAATTAATGTTAAAACACAATTACACTTGCGCAAAATATTGACTAAAATTGTTTCCTGCAAAATTTGAGCTCGTAAAATTCTCTCTCCGAAGCTATCCATCCAATGTGAGAATTTTCGTAAATCATTTCTCGCTATTTTAATTTTGCTTTAAGAAATCAATTGCTTAATCCACCCAATTATTATGCTGCCAGAAATAACCAAGTCAAGTGAACAACCTAATTTGTATAAAGGAGTAATGGGGGAAAGTCTTAATCATAGAATTCTGAAAATTTCCGTGAAAATTGTGAGTTTGAAAGCTGGCTTTATCGCTGTATGAATCAGCATTAAGAAAGAAAATTTTGATTTAAATTTGTTCATTAAGTACGGAAATATTCGATACCCTCCACAGCAGCTAGAGCCTAGTACTGTTGCGTAGAAAATACTGAAGTAATACCTCTGGAGTGAAAGTGTGTAAATTGCTTGCTAGATAATTGGATCGAACCTAACTAAGAGGTTTGTTCATTTCACTTTGACGTTTCAATTTGAAATCTTAAGCTCTCGAAGACGAATTAGCCGATGCTTGTTCAATATTTTCAAAGAGGGAAAATTAACTATTGTTATGCTGGCCTTTCGTACCAATGCAATTATCTTAATTTTGATAATGAGAAAGGGTATAAAATTGTGCATATGGGCTGAGAAAATAATTTTGGATGTTGGAGAAGAATTATATGCCTCATTTTGCTACAGTGTTGAGATGAATAAGGGATTAGTTGTTGCGCCAGTGTGCTTGTTGAATACTTTATGAGTTTCTTGACATTTTAATCCCCCCTCACTTTCTATTTTCTCAAGCTTCTGGCATAAAATAAGTGAAAACATATGAAATTCTAATTGGTGATTGTATGCTATTTTTCAATATATTTGACGTATGTAAATAAGTAAAGCTATCTAGCTACCTAAAGTGGTGAATTAATAATAAGTATTTGATCATTTATAATAATGTATTTAAAATGTATAGCACTAAGCAATACATAACACATGCATAGAAATTTAATTATAGAACGCTTAGATTATACTAAAATAATTGGCATTTCTTGGTTGCTTATAAAAAATTTATACCAGCAAAAATAAGTATTAATCTACAACAAAGTCTTCAGAAGCTGCCGTTTTCACCATGTCAAACATGAAAACCTTTCAACGAGAATCTCTGTATAAATATTCAACTAACTTATCTACAGCTTTGACTGATGTTTTTTAGTTTTACACTGAATGCAAATGACTGGTGGAAAAAAAATTTAGAGGTGGGAAGAGTAGACCAATGTGGAGTAGGAGGAGAAAATCGGTAATTTTGAGTACTTGCTGCTCTCTCAAAAAAAAAAAACACATGAATCTACTAGCTTCAGACATCTTTCCTGTTACCTAGAGTTGAATAAAAAAGAGTGTAGGCTATTTCTTTTATCGAGGACGAAGGTTTGAAGAAATCGGTCAGAGAAATATTAAGTAAATAAAAGCGTCCATTTATTCGATTCTGTAGTATCTAATCGCTTATATTGTGATTTTAGGGATTTACGTATGACATATGATAACATCTATTTTAGATGTTTGTTATATTAAATAATTAAATAAAGTTTTGTATCATGTTTGAAATATGTTATGTTAAATGACTTTGTCGGATAAATAGGGTACCTTTAGCGATGAACGCGAGACGGAAAACAGGCGCAGTGTCACTTAATCCAGTGATAGTTTTATTTTTGAAAAACATAATTTAATTCAAATTTTTTACATTATCATGACTTACGCCAAATGTTAAAAATGTTCGCCATCCTTTTGAATAGACACATGAAAGCGTCGAACCCAGTTTTTTGACATGCTTCTCAATAATGTTGGTGTTATTAACGAGATTTCTTCGAGAACGAGATTGAACGACATTCGATTTAACGAGAGTTATGATTTGTTTATAGGCATCGATGTCTGCAGGAATTCAGACGATGTTTGCAGGAATTACAGAGTTTGCAGGAATTCTCTCTAAAACCCCTATCTGCACTCTAACATTGTTAAAATTTGCTGTTAAGCATGATAGTGTGAAAATTTTTAATTAAAGTACGTTTTTCAAAAATAAAATGATCGCAGGATTAAGTAACATCATGCCTCTCCTTTTCTGCTTTACCTCATAAATAAAGTTGTAAAAAAAAAAAAAAATAGTGTCCAAAAAATTGTTAATTTACACTCCAAAATATCGTTCTTTTCCGTTAATAGTTATTTTTGAAACTAAAGGACCAAATTTATCACCGAGTTCTGAAACGAGGCAATTTTATTCACTTAGCTGCTTTGGGGAGATAAAATGTTAATCCGGTTTCGCCCGACTTCCCTCTACTAACAGATTAAAACAGTTGTTTTAGAGTCACTCTTTCGCATCCATATTATGGTTAAATAAATGCTAACAATTTATCGTACAACTTTGAATTTTCTTTTGTGTCTTAATAAAAGCAAATTACACTAATCCTAGTGTCTTTTTTCATTATATAAATCTTTAATAAATTGGCTATAGCTCGCATTTTTATACGGAAACGAGCTAGACATTAATGCATAGTTCAATTTAATTCCATATTCTTTCAGTTTAATTCTATAGCATATATATATCACGCCATTTGATTTATTTAACTCGTACAAGGCCATTTAAAAAAAAGGTTTAGCTCACATTAATATAATACTTCAAAATTTAAAAGCATTATTATATATATATATATATCAGGTTGTAACGAAAGTTTTCCGCCAGATTTTCTTGAGTCAGTTCATGCGGTACCGAGCGATTGATCTTATATGTCAAGTTTATACGATGCCTTGCGCGACCAATGGACATGGTACTAAAGTCTAACTCTTTTAGCTAGCTCTGGAGTGGATGAATATTTTAGCTTCTTTCACAGATTCTCCTAGGCGGGCGTCATCAGCATCAGTATGCCGGCTAGAGCGCTCTGCTTCTTAAATGTCCTAGTCCTCGATTTTGAACTTTCGGTACCAAATCTTCACAATATCGTATGATACAACAGTAGTACCTTAAGCTGTACACATGATTCGGTGTCATTCTGTAGTTGACTTTTTGCAACGGAACTGAGAGTAAATGGTGGTTCAATCTTGTAGCGTGATAGTTCCATTTCAGACACTTTATACTTAATCATATTGTTTTACAGATTTCACAACACAGTGCTCTCAAACAAGTCTTTTTCTTTCAAATAACAAAAATCGTTTGACAAAATATTGGAAAAGACACCAACGTGAACTGTTTGTGCAGACAATACTTCCAGTGGCGGAAAACTTTCGTTACAACCTAATATTACTTGTTAGTTAATATAAGTACAGAACGTGTACACTTCCCTTTACTGCACATCGTCCACAGCATTAATATTGAGAATGAATTGAATTTGAAATGCTACAAAAAGCATTGACGCTGAATATCAAGTTGTAAGGCCAATCACGGAAGACTTGTGGATGATACTGGAACTATTACCAGCTTGAAACCACTCGTTATTGGTATTATAACTATTGTAAGTGAATTTTTCCAAGTAACCTGGTTGACTATTCTTTTATTTTCTAAAAGATTGGGCAATTGTCATTGTCATTTCTTTTTAATTGTCAGACAGTGGCTCAGTCGGTTAAACTGGGTTTCCGTAAAAACAGCGAAAGTAAAGCCACGCCGGCTTTAGTCAGTGCTAACAACTCTCTCGATTGAGGCCTCTTTGGACGTTGTACATTAAAGGGATGGTACACGTAAAATCTGAATGGGTTCCAATATCTTCTACATTCAAACGGTACGTCTGGGAGTGCCATTCCAGGTGCTAAGTCTCTCAAATGGAATTAGCTCAAATTAGGAGACCATTCATAGCCAGGCTTGCCTATACTAGGCTGCCCCATAGTGAAGAGACCAACATCTTCTGCTAATGTTATAAAAAATCTGAATTTCACAGACAATGTTAACCTGGTTTTCATTGGAGAATCTCTCTTATTGGTGAATAAAGCCTTTTTCTTTTTGTAACAGAACTTCTGTTAAAAAACGAAAATTATCAGTAAATTTTCTGAAGTCTAGTTCTAAAAGGGCATTTTCCGTTCTCCTTCTGGCATTTCCGAGCTTGTACTAATGAAACTTCTCAGAGTCACTTCCGCTTGTAATCAAAACAATATATCCACAAAGCTGATTTTAGCAGTTTTTGGGATATAGGGAATAAAGAAAAATGTCTCTCTCGAATAGAGGGGTGGGGGTATTTTTTGTGTGAAAATAACAGAAATAATCTTGTTTGGGGAAAGCAAAAAAACCTGATTCTGTAACAGAAAATAACGGAGAAATACCGGTTCGTAAAATAGCATGTGAACGGGGAGTAAACGTTTTCTCCGACAGCGGAAATGGGAATACGGGCATTGTCTGGCAGCAATGTTGCCAGGCAGTGCCCTTTTACTTCAGTATAGTAGGCAGCTGGCGTGACCATTAAAAAAGAAAAAAAATCTTGTTACTTACGAAGCCGTTCTTTTATTTTCTATTCAGTACCACACCGTGAATGGAGATAGTTTATAAGAGTTAAATCAAATTATTCTCATGAATACGTAAACATGATGTTGAAAATAGGTCTAAATTTCATCAGCAGCTGTTTCAGCACCTTTCATGTTTAAGCTTATCACAAAATAAAGTTGTATCGCTGAATGAATTTTTTATAAGTTTCGACAAAAAGTGTTTTGATAGTCATTCAAGTATGTCTTTAAAATCAAATTTACTGCAAAATATCTATCCTTATTTTAAATATTTAAGCAATGTTGTATAAAAATTTTGACGTATGATATCAAGCAAATTTTGTATTTGAAAATTTTTATTACATTTTTTTTTTTTTGCATTTTAAGCGTTCATTAAAAACCTTACAATTTTCTTTTAAATAAAATTGCTACATAACTTTTCTTTCCTACTTAAAACGTAATGTTTTTAAATACTGCAAACTTACTTTAGTTACTGATTTAATATACTTTCGTTACTTCGTCTTTCCCTGTTCTTCACTCGATGTTAGATTAAGAAATGCGTTTAAATTAAAATGTACTGGTTGTTGAAATTTCTGAGAGAACATCCTCATGCGTTAAATTTAATTACTAACATAACAATTTTACCCAAGGTAAACACAGTTTCATATCTTCAGGGATTAGAGTTTTTCCTTTGTTCCTATTCAACGTTATTTAACACACATACTATTTTTTTTACAGAATATGAAAGGTTTTTTGTAATTAAATATCATTTTTTAAATAATTCTATACTCTCTGTAATGAACTAATCATTGTTAAATAATAAAAAATACATCCATGAGTGTATTTTATTCTAAAAAATGTGACTGCAAAATTAAAACTAAATATTTTCGCTCTATTGATGGTGTAAAGAGTAAAAAACTAAAATATAATTATTTTGGCACTTTTTTAATCTCTTAAGTACATATTCTGTGCAGTATTCTACTTGTTAAAACTTTATTTAAAAACATTTTCAAATATTTACAAATTGTAGGGAACCATGTTATCGTATTTCAAGTTTTTTCTTTAGCAACCATTATTTTTATTCCTTGGAGAATTAAGTTTCGCTTAAGTTAAAAAGTCAATAAGATGAAATATGAATTATCGCCTAGGTTTTCTACTATTTTGTTAGCTGGGTAATATTTTAATAAGCTCATCACATAATGATTTGGAAAAAGACAAAAAAGCGCTATTAACTAATCATCAACCGTGCGGGTATACATATTCGTTTCAAGATCGTTTCCTTTTTTACAAATATGAACTAAAGGAATAAAAAAGTACTTCAGTTATGTACTTCCTCTATTCCCGACTTACACTATTTTATAATTCTAATACGTTTGAAACAAGTTTTTTTTTTTTTCAATTAACGGAGAAACAAGAAGTACTATATGGCACACTGAATGACATTTTTCGTTAGAACAGATCCATTACAACGAAAATCTTAAGCATTATAAATTAAAAACCCTTAATAGGCATCCGATTGCGTCTCAAACGTGAATCTTCGTGAATTTTTAACTTTGTAAATGCACCTTGAATTATGAATGTGATTCATTTGAATGCAAACAATACCCGTTGAAAACATATCAGTACAAGGCGACTGGCATTCTGTAACAAGTTATGAATGTGAAATAACGAAATGCGTAAAAAATATTTTTCATTTCATGAGCCTGTTTCTTACCGTGAATCGTACAATTTGGAAGTTAAATGCAAATTTCCAGGTTCTGGAAGTTTAATATTTAATTGGGTGAGATTTTCAGTCACTTTAATGCATAATTTTATTTTAACTGCAAAGAAGTAATAATTTTAATGCATACAAGGCTTTTGACTTTCCTTTCTTCTGCTGAAATAATAAATTGCAGAGTCAATTTAATTATTCACCTGCTTATTTCAGACTATTTCGTTAGGCGGCATCGCAAGGTGGTATTTCATTTCTCATTTTCGTAGTTGTAAGAATAAATGTCAACAAAAAACTTACATGTTTAATTCTGAATGTATCGGCGCCTTTTAAGACTATTTCTTTTTACACTTTGTAAGAAAGTTTTATTTAATTGGGATGACAAATTTTTAGTTTAACTAAAAATTCAACTAAAAGAATATATACGTACATTTTCCTGCAATAGAAGACAGTGACTTCAAGAATACGCTTTATGAATTTCTAAGAAGATGTGTTATGTTACGCTGACAGTTTATCAGCTTGAATCTTACGTATTTCAGCACTGAATTCTCAAGTTTGACCCATTACAAAAACTCAACAATAAAAAATCACGCCTTATTTTAAATGAACGAGCTTATTCACTCATTCAGTTTCATTGTCTTCAAGAGTAAGTCAAATTGTTAACTAATTACTTTGAAAGTTCGAGAAAATAGGACTATTTAATTATTTTTGAATGTTGGATAAACTCATAAAAATAATTATTTGTCGGGTATATTCTTCAGTATTTTTGCTTTTCTATATAAATTCTTTAGGAAATTTCTCATTTTACTCGCGTGTTACTTTCTAAATAACGCCTGCAGAATAAATGCCGCAATGAGAATATCAAGCAGAAAAGCGCATTTCTCACGCCCTATGAATTTGTTCTCTAAAATAAACGGTAGCGAAATCCATTTCAAATGCGATCCCAACTCTGGATTCCGAAAGTGAAAACAAAGTTATTAATATTCTATACTCTGCAGCTTTCGTGAATTATGACTCTCCGAGCAAAAGTGGTTACCAACCTCCTAGAATGTCTCTACACGTCAGTGATCAATCATATAGCATTTCTGTTCACCGGTTTCACTGAAAATTCTGCCATCAAATAGGCGTTAGTTGCCCCAGAAATGCAGGCGTAGAAAATTGCCCATTGTTACAGCGTAGCTGCATTCTCTGATGAAGAGAGGACAGTTTTTGGTTTTTGCTTCGTTAGGTAAAGCACTCTTGTTATAGGTGATTAATTAGTTTTTTCATCGTCTAGCTGAAAGATTTTGTCCACTCAGGTGTCGAAGAGGTGGGAAAATGTTTGCTCTTGCATGTATCTCGCGATGCGGTTATTCTTTTTAAAAAGGCTAAAAATATTGTACTGAGAATATCCACCTTAAAATGCTTTTTACTAATCGACTTAGTTATGCAACCTGTTGAATAACCAAAATAATATGAAAGTGTCCATACAAAAATGAACTTCATGGATACAGAACTTTTACGCTTGAATATAGATTCGCGCCTAATCTGTTTGTGCGTGTATTTGTGTTTGTTTATCCTTAAGTTTGGCTAGTCAGTGAAGTAGGAATGTTAAAAATATAATCTATAGCGACATTAATGTACCTTTAGTGTTTGCTCCTGCATACATTAAAGTTTGTTTTAAAATATTATTATATTTGAATTTCAGCTACAGAGAAGTGATTTTAATTTTTACACAAGCAAATGTGGATTTAATTCTGTGATTACAGTAATTATGATTCAAAACAAGTTTTGGAGTATCCACAATTTTATCTTTAACGTTACGATAACGGAAGTCCTATCAGCCTAGGACATCTGTGTATCTTTCTTTACGAATATTACCTTGTGTGCCTTTGTTTTCACGTATGATCTTATATTTTACTTCCTTGCGTATTTTACTTTTGTTGGGTTTCATCAAGAAATAATTCAATATTGATTATTCAACTGTGATATTTTCAAGCTACAGAATCTTTTGTTTTTTATCATAGAGCATGAGATATTCTTCTGGAATATTTTAATTCGAACTCTATATTCGAAAGGTGAAAACAAAATCATTAATTTACCATATTCAGCAGCGTTGGTGAATTATGACCCTCAACGAAACTACCAAGTAGCCTCCTAGAATGTCTCTACACGTCAGTGATCCATCATAGAGCGTTTCGCTGAAAATTCTGCCAGAAATGTTCATCAAATAGGCGTTAGTTGCTTCAGAAATGCAGACGTGGAAAATTTCCCATTGTTCAGGCTGCATTCTCCGAGAAGAGGAAAGAGCTCTTTTTGTTTTCGTTTCATTAGGTAGGATATCATTTTGGAGAACAACAGGTGATTAATTACTTGGTGACAGTTTTTTTTTTTTCTTTTGTCGCTTTTTTTCGAGCTCTGGCTAAAAGATTTTGTCCGCTTGTTAAAGAAAGCTCAGTCACATTTGATGGAAGATGTCAAGGGAGGGGGAAATGTTTTGTTATTCTCGTACGATCACAACTAGTTTGATCTGCTTGTCAAGATTTACATTCCGAACATCCACTATTCTGCCTTCTAAACAACATCTAGAAGGGTTTTTTTTAATGTCAAAAACGTACTTCTCTTTGTTTTGGCAAAAAATGGACGTTATATGCATTTTTAATTACTTTTTTGGAGTATTCAAAATACGTTGTAGTTTAACCCTTTCAGACCCTGCGTCCATAATTAGATCTCAAAATTTACCTATGCTGTCGTACAGAATAGATGTCCAAATATGTGTACTTAATGAAAAGCCAATTTTCCTCTAAAATTTCCTAATCAGGATTTTTCGTTTTTTTTCTTTGTTTAATTTACAGCTTTAGTCTTTACAAACAAAATAAATGTTATTTAATTAAAAAAGAATATAATGTACTAAATGTCCTAAATTTAGGGTCCTAAATGAATAAAAGATGTCCTAATTTGTGCACTAGGACTATATTCTTTTTTAAGCAATGTTATTTAATAAAAAAGAATATAATGTCCTAAATGTCCTAAATTTAGGACCTAAATATAATGTCCTAAATGAATAAAAGATTTCCTAATTTGTGCACTTAACGAAAAGCCAGTTTTCCAAGAAAATTTCATAATCGGGATTTTTTCGTTTTATTTGTTTAATTTACAGCTTTAGTCTTTACAAACAAAAGAAATGTTATTTAATTAAAAAAGAAATTACTTAATTAAGAATCTTACTTAAGAAATTACAGGTCTTAAATGATTAAATAATTACCCTAAAGATTTCGAAACTAACCGATTGAGTGTCATCCATCGATATACGTAGTACGGGAAAACTGGTGTAGACAGTATGTTGACAAAAAATATAAACGAGGGGTGACAAGAGGAAGTATTTTCACAGTATATCACTTGCAAATTTCTAATTAATAACAGTGTATAAAATACGACATAACTGTTTTAGACACTGTTTTAATTACGATGAAATATACCTATAATTTTGTGCTGTTAAAGTTTCCTTAACTAGAAAAATAATGGCTCAAGTATTTTAAAAAATACTTTCGATTATTATTTTTGAGTTAAAATTTTCTTTCTTTTCTTGTAATTATTTAATATATATTTAAATAACCTTTGTCTAGCTTTCGCAATCGTGAGCTCTTTTAGAGATTAAGCACACAAAACTTGCATGCATAAAAATCATAAGCGTAGAGTTATATGGACTCGTTAAGATGGACTCCCCCCTCCCCCCTCTAACTCCCTAAACTCGTAGTCTCGATTATCTGCCCAATAGTATAGATTTTATGTATGTACTAGCTGCGCAAAATGATTGTTAATGTTAATTTCACGCTATAAATTAAATAAAAGCGATCCACTAGAATACTTATATCTGTATGTTATTATAGAAAAGGGATATTTCAGAATACTCATAATTTTAGCAGAATTCTATAGAACATACTCGATTTTAAACTTTTAGTAATTAATTTTTGTACTGAATGTTTTTAAATGAAGTAAAAATAAATATTAAATAAGGCATAAATGATTTAACATATCTAGATAGGCTATCCCTAAAAATGCTAATTATTGATAATAGTAAAAAAAAAAAAAAATTCATTGTTTAAAACTATCCAGAATTCATTCAAATATATTATTTGAAAAAATTATAGGACACAATTTGCAGAAATGGCCTGAAAAAAAAAATGTCTAATCCCTCTCTCCAATTGTACATACACCTGTCAACAAAAAAAAAAAATTTCTTTTTGGGTCTTAAATTTTGCTTTTGCTTGCTAGTTCGATTGACGTCGATCAGTATATTTTAATTTATTTCATAAACGAAAGATGGCAGCACTTAGATGAACCCGAAAGTAAACTGTATTATTATTTGTAACTCTGTAGTATTGCTTGTAGTATTTGTAATATTATTATTTGTTTGTATTATAATTTGCTCATACGAACGTAAAAGAAATACGAAAAATATTCACTTTTAGACATTCATTTCTTAGTTATTGCTTATCACAAATCTTGAATAAAAAATACTTTTATATCCAGCAAAAACTTTTCTGATCCTAATTTAGAGTGAAATTATAGAAAAAATATAAAAATCGGAGATTTTTGCCAAAAAATTGAAAAATTTCTTTCATGTCTACAAAAGCAAACTTTCATTAAAAAAAAAAGAAATTATTTTCCTTAGCTTTGGCGTAGGAGAAACTAAAACTTAACATGTAGAAGTCAGACCCAAAAATTGTGTTGACCGGTGTTACTGTCTACTTGTGAAAATAAATAATTTACTTTCTAAACTATCAGTACGCTCATGAGGGACGTAGCGAGAAAAATATTTCAGCTAGTTTCAGGTTTTATATTTCAACGTGGCAATATTTTCAGTACAAATCTACAAATATCAGGTTGTAACGAAAGTTTTCCGCCCTATCTGCCTGAAAAACTCACTTCTAACTTCTTAGATAACTGTATTTGAACTTTCGGTACCAAACCTGCACAGTGTCACATGATACAACAATAGTACTTAAAGCTGTACTCATAATTTGTTGATATTCTAGAGCTGACTTTTTGCAACACAACTGGAAGTTAATGATGGTTCTAATCCTCTAGAGCTATAGTTCCATTTGGAGACACCTTGTACTTAATGATAACTATATTTTTCAAAGATTTCACAACACAGTGTTATAAAGTAAGCCTCTTTCTTTCAAATGTCAAAAATATTTCGACAAAATATGAGCAAATACGAGCAACTGTGAGCAACTGTGTTCTGACGTCATACGAGCAACTGTGAGCAACTGTATTCTGACGTCAAAATATGAGCAACTGTGTTCTGACGATGTTTGCGGTGGCGGGAAACTTTCGTTACAACGTAATAGTAATTTATGTGCCTTGCCTGAAAGTTTCGGGGTGGGGGTTGAACCTCCAAAACTTCCCTGTCTAGAACCTTGACGCTCAACAATGCACATTATTTGACCTGTTTACAGGATTCAATTAAAAGCGCTGTCTTGCGACATGCAACATTATTTTTAGCGCCGTAGAAAAGAGCTTCAAACTTAAGTACTAAATTCTTTTTTTCTCCATACTTTTCATTCCACTTCTTGCATCAATGGCCCGTGCACCTGCTATTCATTTACGTCCTTAGTTTGGCTGTCATGATTCATTTGTTAGGGAAAGTGACACAGATAGATTTTTCTTTAAGTGGTTCAGGAGACACACACACACACAAAAAAAAGCAAGTCTTGCAGTGAAAGGGGGGGGGGACGCCGTTCGAAAAACAACTGAGAAAAAAAACAAAGGGGAAAACACTCAAACTTCTACTCTTTCTGACGAAATCGTTTACCAGTCTCCATGTGTTAAGCACTTGAGTCGTTAATTGGCGTTTTCTCTGCTGAAGGTTTCTGTTGGCATTTGGTGGTTGGTGGTGGTGGTGGTGGGGGGGGGATAGCTGCTAGTTTGATGCTTTAGGTGCCAGAGAGTGACACGCTTTTCATTGTCTTTCGATATTTTTACACCTCATTTGTTCTAGTATACCAAGAATAAACTTGATATCAAAATAATTTGATTGTACTTTCTGTTAAACGCTTTACACTTTTAACTCTTTAACGCGCAGTGTTCCCGCTCTGGGAACACCCAACTCTGACGTTTTGACTGTTGCCAGTCACGAAGAATAGATTGGATTTCTATAAAAATAGTGGCGGGTGACCTAGCTCCACAAGAATCCTTTACTTTTGAGCACGTCCTTTCCCGTCAAAAAAGGGTCACGATTCTTTTTAACAGCATTGGCATTTGCTGAAAAATGGAAGAATGCGAGAACAGTTGGATAGATGGCCCGATGCTGAAAAAAGGGCAGCCGTTGCCATCTCTCGACTTAACTACCAGCAAGAGGGGAACGTTCGTCGAAACGTTCATCGCGTGCCACAGATCTAGAGACCCTTTTTTGACGCAGCTGGCTTGAACAGCAGTAGTTTTAGTGTTACACTAGTAATAGTTTTAGTGTTACACTATTTAATGGCTCTCGAAGGGAAAAATCCCGTCGAAGGATCTCATTTCAGGGGTCGTACAGAAATGACAAAAGAAAGTCATTTTTTCTACTCTAGCAATCAAATTTTACATTCAAAATCATGTATAGCCCTCGATCCTATTTGTTTAAAGATATCTTTGAGACGTTTCACGATAAAAGGCTGAAATTTCGTACATCACCTCATTATTATTTGGGGCATATCTTACTAAATGGATTTTTTTTTTTTTTTGGTGGTCGTTTTTTTTTGTTTGGTGGTCTTTTGTTTTGTTTGGTGGTCGTTTTTTTTTAATATAAATTTTGCAAATTTAAAAAGTGCAATTTTTTTTTAATTAACGAGAGGATTTCTAGAATTAAAGCGTGCTTCCACCTTTTTGTTACGACCTGTATATATATACTATTTGAACATAGTATCCACCTCCACCTATTTTAATTTCTGTAAAAAATTAATTTAGTATAAAATATTTTGAAACAAGCATCGTTTATTTCTACTGTACCAGAGAGGTATCCTTACGCAGAATAGGGAAGACACAGAATTTAGTTAGATATGGGTCAAAATTTAATTAACGGTTAATGATTGCGAAGTTAGATAATCAATGAATTCCATTAAATTTCTAGTTCTCTTGTTCTAATATAAACTCCTAGATAAATCCTAATTTTCCAAGTTTCTCGAATAGAACTGCATCGTAAGCATTTTTCATCAAAGGATTTATCATTATACCCAAGTTCGTTTGAACTTCAGATTTTTTTTTTCCAGTTTCATTAGCTAACATGTACGTGTATTATAAGACTGAATCAAACATCTGTGAAAGGTAAATAAAATGCACGACGATTTCAGAAGGCTACTATTAAAAAAAATTATTACGAATACAGCCTTAAAGAATCGTTTCGACACACGCACACATTTCGACATTTTATATTTGTGAAGGGTTTTATCAAAGTGTTGAGTAAATGAGAATCTCTCTCAGTTGATTTACAAGTTTTAATTTCTGATTATGACTATCAAATGCCTAATTTTGTTTAAGAAACAGCTACAATTTTTTGCGAGGTCTTTATCTCATCCTCATCATGCCATGCAATGAAACTCAAGATTTAAGCTCAAATTTCAAAACTGTTAACAGATTTTGAGAAGAAAATCTCAAGAATCACGACTTAACGTCCCTGTTATATAAGTTGAACATTCACAAAGATTTTGCACGTTTTGAAATACTTTACGTAAGCTTAAAGTAAGAACTTTCTTAACCCAGGCTTAAAGAAAGGTTAAAAGCATGAAAAGGAAGTTGCATGAAACTCAAACTTTTTGGACGACCCCCCGAGGCATTTAATATTTGCAAGCTTAGAAATTTTTCCCTCAGCCTTTCTCATACGCTATCGTTTCTGCATTCTAAGAGGCTTGTTTACAAGGGAGATGTCGCTATTTATTTCTCCAAGAATATGGCAACAGCCTTGGAGTTATGATTCACTGTTAAAGGATTTTCAGTATGAAAGGGTTTCTTGTTCAAATTTGTTTACATTATATGACACTTAACTAATTTACTTCCGCACTGTTGTGCTGTGTCCTCAGAATTAAGGTCTTTTACGGAAGCAGTATAAGATTAAAAGAACAGGGTCATTTTTTAAAGATGGCTCAGACTTATTTTGTGATTTAGAATTGATTTTGTTCTCTTTTATATACACTTTAATGTTTAGCACTGTCAAAATAGGTGATCACGTTCCATCAATCGCAACACAGTCGTCATCAATCATAGCAAAAAGCCTAGTATAACTGCTATGGAAGTGCGCATGTCGTTTTAGACAAAAATTGTCGAAAACGACCACTGTCTAAACAATTTTTTTTTCTGGGAATTTTCTATATTATAACCATCATTGTTTAAGTATTGATTAACTTGGATAAATATCGGTGTACAGTTTTAGGTTATTGGTTTTTTTAGAATCCTGTATTACATAGAATACATACGTGTATACACTGATAATGAATAATTTAAACTTACTGATAATAGCTACAACATTGCATAAATATAGGTATATCTGGTGTAAAAGGTGCTTGGGTTAGTTGTACGGCGCATCTGAAGTCGTTTGTGAAAAAATTTAGCACATGATATGGAAAAAGTTGGCTACCCCTGATCTATAGAATGCTGTTGACCGAAATTGCATGCTGGAAACTCTATAAACGGTTCCTATTTTTCCAACAATGGACTTAGCTGTCTTTTCCAAGGAGCGGGTAGAGCTGCCACATACGCGAGGGAGATAAAATGATAAATAACTAGACCAACATTAAAAATACGAGTATTTTCAAATCATCAGTAAGTTAATTTTCTAATGATTTCGCATTAATGTTACCTTTTATTTTCAGAGTCTAAGACGGCTTGAAATGACTGTTAAGATCGTTGATTAGAACAACTTAAATGGCAACAATAAATTTTGTTACTACGGTAACTGTAATGATAGAAAAATAGAACATGATTTATTAATTAGTAGTTTTAAGCGTATAAAGAGGAACTAATTTGAGTCTCATTTTCATTAATACAAAACCAGAATTATTTTGCTCCAGATGATTGATTTTAAATGCGGAATTAATTAAAACATGTTGCAGAGAAAGCGTCCTCTGTCGAATTATTTGAGACCACTTTTTACTATTATGATACCCATCTTTGTACTCTGATCCATGTGTGAAACTATAAAATGAGCAGCTCAAGAAACAAAAGTCTACAAAAATATAAAATTCTTAAAGTTAATTCTTTTTAAGTTAGCTAATCTGATGCAAATGTTTACGTTAGGAGTGAAACAATTAGATGTTTTTTTTTTAAAAAACTCTGATCGATTCAACTTGAACTACGAGTGTTGGAAAAATATCTGTTTTCTAACATAGGAAGAACGGCATTTCCTCTAGTAATTAAATGAAAATACCCTTTTTCCTACCTTCCGAAAAATAATTTTGACATCAAAAATGAATTCTCATAAAAACATAAAAAACAGAAATTTAAACGTTTGTCTTCGAAGATTGTAATGCAATGAAAAATTCAACTCTCGAAAAGCATTTGAAAGAGGTTGTTAGAAAGTACTAAAGTACTTAAGAAAGGGAGAACGGTTTGGTATAAAGTTAAAAATTTTAAATAATAATCATTCAGTTGTTTTGTTCATAATTTCGTAGTTGTATTCTGATCTCGAATGACTGAGTTTTTGAGATTTGGTGGATTTAGAGTGTTCTTAGAACGAAAGAGATTGGAAGAGAAAGAGGATTTTTAAAAATCCGAAACACTTTTATATTTTAAATACGCTCTACAGTGTTCTGTATTAAAAATGTATCATAATCCATTCGCCGGCTCTATTTGTCTTTGCTGCTTCATCATGTTGGAAATGGTATCATAATCCATGTGTCGGCACTATTTATCTTTCTTGCTTCAATTTGTGCAAGAGCGTATCATAATCCATGTGTCGGCATCAGTTTTCTTTCTTCCTCCATTATGTTGGAAAGTGCTTCTATTAACATTGAGAAAACGTTCAGTATTGTTCTCCGAACTTCTATTAACGTTCAGAAAACTTGTATGTGCTGCCTGAGTAGGAAATAGAAAAAATTTGTATACAAATGTTTTTAACTGGAAAACCATAAGAGATCAAGTTAATAAAAAAATAAATAAAGCTTGTAAAATAAAACTAAGTTTTGTCATCGAAATACTTACTATTTTCCTATAATACGGACTACACAATCCAATCGTAATCGGCAGGATTCGAATCTACTCATGTAATTTCGATGGATTCGTTGTCTTGCAGCCTTACGAGTGGCCGAACGCATAGCCCTCTGAACTGGAAGACTGTTTAGGACCCCTTAGAAAGACCCCCCACGGAGGGCACACCACCCATCGGCGTAGATATCACTTGTAGATAATTGGCAGTAATCTTAACACAACAACTGAACTGGCAGACGGAAGGTCCCTGGTTCAAAACCTGGTAACGTCTGACGAACTACTCGTTCGGAGTTTTCCGCGGTTTCCTCCGAAACTTAGCTTAAGTAAGGGTTAGGACTCCTCAGAAAGACTTCCACAGAGGGCACCCCACCCATAGGTCTAGATCCCACGTGCAGATAATTGGCCGTAATCCCACAGCAAACACACACTCTTCGTCGAAATTCGCATCAATATTCGGTAAAAATAACAAGCTAACTTTTGCGGAAAAGACAGGATTTTTGGAGCTAAATAAATAAAAAAAATACTTAGAATATCGAAAAAATCAACAATATTCACAGTTGTCGGATTTATACGTGAAAACAAAGTTTCAGCTCGATATGACGATTGGAAGTGGATTAAAATTCGTGTACATATTTTGGACTGGATCCACATAGTAGAGGAAGTTAAAAAAAAAAATGAAAATGTCTGTCTTCCAACTATCATGCCAAAAATTTCTTCTACAATGCAAGTTTCAAAATTTCTTTTCTTTTTTTTTATGTCTACTCTAGAAAGCAGGGGTAATATTTTAGAATGCTATTTGTCGTCATTCCTGGAAGATAGAGAGAGATTTTGAGCTCTGTACTAGAATCGCTCTAACTTGCAGATGTCCTCGGAAGGAGGGCTGGTAAATCTCAAATTTCTACTACCTAGACTTCCGCTTGTCAAATGCAGTCAGAAGCCTTCTGGTCTTCCTCTCCCAACAACGGCAGACAGGAGAAAAAAAATACGAAAGAGATGTACGGGCTGTTTTCCTGAATATTTCCTCGCGTATAAGCTGTTTATTTTGATGTGCATTGTAAAAGCAAATAAGATCAACCCAACCCTGTCTCCGGGAAAGCTGAACTAGCGTGAGATTCAATTCGTGTCTTTGGATGACATTTAAAAATACTTGCATACGTAGTTTGGGTATTTCCCTTCCCACTTCGACTAGGTATTTCTTTATCTGGATATTCTGTTCTGAATGTGAGGATGTTGGAATATAAATAAAATGCAGTCTGTCTGTCTCTGTTTTCCCATATTGTGTATGCAAAATGCTGATTTACTATGAGGCTTACTTAAAGATAGTGCTAGGATATACGAAAATATAAAGGGTTATTATATTTCCAAGGATTTATGTAGGAAATTTTTTAATTAAATCGTGAATCACGTTGAATTTGATTTTAATTTATTTTATGAAATTTATTCGCATGCTGTCCGTTATTACAACCTGTCTCCTTTCTCATGGCAATCTGAAAATGCTGAATGGAATAAAGCAATAGGTACTTGTTGGATACAAAAAATAGCAGTATAAAAATAAATGCCAAGCACTTGCATAACATAAACTATCAATAAACTAAAAAACTTGACCGAGTTTTTCATGTTAACATTCAGAAGCATAGCCAAAATTTCAAATTATATTATATTTTTCTACAGATAAAGTATGTTTTGAAGAGTAAATAATTTTTTTTAAAGTTAGTCGAAAAATATTTATTTACTTTTCGATATTTTTATGTGACCGTTAACTGTTTTATAAAGGCAATGTTTGCGACCCTGCAAATCTAAATGATTTCGGATCTTCTTGTTGCAAGTATATCCCCTATAAATATAGGACCGTGGTACAGGGATTCCTTGTACGTATGGATGTATATGCATGTACGCATACGAGTAGTGCATGTTTTTTAAAACATTAGAACTGGGCCATAAAATAATTTCGGCTTGTTAAATGCATCCTGTCGATTATCTCCCTCCAGCTGAATTTGCAAATTAGAATCCCATACTTTGCTGTTTATCACTAGAGTGGAAAGCAGGGTAATATTTTTAGGATTTCTTGCGTTCTATTTATCATTATCTCTTGAAGAAGAGGGAGAGCGAGATTGTGTGAATTCCGTACTAGAATAGCTCTAGCTTGCAGATGTCCTGGAGAAGGAGGGCTGCCAAATCTCAACCTTCTACTAGCTAGACTTCCGCTTGTCAAATGCAGTCACAGGCCTTCTGGTCTTCTTCTCCCAAAAAAACCGACAGAGGAGAAAAACATTAGAAAAGAAATGTACCGGCTGTTTTTCCCGAATATTTCCTCGCGTATAAGCTGTTTATTTTGATGTGCATTGTAAAAGCAAATAAGATCAACCCGCTCTCCTCTGGAGGATAGCTGAGCTGGCGTGAGATTCAATTCCTGTGTTTGGATGATATTTAAAAATACTTGCATGCGTAGCTTGGGTATTTCCTTTCTCGCATCGAGTGGTATTTTTTTTTTTTTTTTGAAGGGGTGGGGGAGATCTTCTTCTGTATAAATCCGAAATTAACATGCAGTGTATCAGTCAGTTTTTCTTCTTGCATCGCAGTTTTATGTTTTTAAATACTTTAAGCGTTCATGAAAAGGATTGTTATAATTATTTTAAAAATTAAACGAGCATTTTGTTTTGCGGAATACAGCTTGACTTATTTAATAAATTCAATAAATTTAATGAACAGTTTAAAAAAAATAAAGTTCAAAAGTTGGTGAAAAGTCCATTCGTCCTTTTTCGTTTGCGGTATATTTACAAATATCAAATTCATGCATTATGAAACATCCAGAGCAAAAATCTTAAAACATGGAAAATTTTCCTAGCAGCTCTTCAAAAAAAAACTTCCGTAATGCTTTTTTTCAATTTGATTTTTAAAGTATTTATTATTTATGTCATTGGTATGTTTCTGAAATGTACATGAAATTCCTTTTTTTTAAGAACAGCTCCAGGAAAACTTTAGAATCGAATTTCTCAATTACTGGAAATTTAAAGATTGCATTTTAAAAAAAAATCCTTTCAAAAATTCAGCATCAGTAACATCAAGCAGTATTACTTGAATACAGTGGCGTAGCCAAGGAGGGGGGGGGGTTAGGGGAGGTCACACCTCACCCCCATGAGAAATTTTTTGCCATACAAAATCTCTGTTCTTCACTCCCTTATCACACACGCCCATACATATATATGAGTTGAAGTAGTCGTAACCCCCCCCTTCATGGAAAATTTCTGGCTACGCCACTGCTTGAATAGATTAAGTTTCTGAATCCGTTGAGCAAAAAAAAGTAATACAATAAACAATTGTTTTATTCATTTGTATGCTTAAAAATTCAATCGACCTATATTTGTTTAGTGATTCAATAGTTCTAGCAATAATACTAAACATAATTTTCGCAGTAGTTTCAATGTGAATTTTATACTATTCCTTTTTTACATTCAACGCTTTTTTATTATATTATTTAAGCTAAATTACTCTTTAATTTTTAAACAATAATACGTAGTACGCAGTAAATGATTGCACTTTTAATACGCAAAATTACATATAGTATTAAAGCAAATAGATGCAACACTCCGTGCTTTTAGTAAGAGTCAAAAGTATTTGTCACTTTACGTGAATATAAATGTTAAAATAAAATCTCAGCCTTCCCAACGCTTAACCTTTAATGTTTGCATCGTGATATTAAAATGAAATAACTCAATTAATTTTCCGTTATTGTGTTACTCATAAGCAAAGATTGCATTTTCATAAATTAATTTTTACATTTACTGTTACAACAAGTAGGCGGTCTGAATATTCAAAGTTCAAAAGACTTTTCAACTACCGCCGTAAGAGTTAAAAACACATTTTCGCTTAAATTATGAGAACATTTTCTGAAAACTTTTTACCGCAAAACATTTTGGTAGGTTTTAATTTTTATCATTATCTTGATAATGGGTCTATATATCGTTTCCTGCAACTGCAGTTTAAACTTTATTCTTGAAACATTGCCGATTACAGGAACAATTTCTGCTGTAATATCAGACTTATTTTTCATGGAGAGAAAATTGAAAGCGCCCATGCACATTGAAATGTATTGATTAAATCGAGTATCTCACAACATTGGTGCAACAATTATTTTTCACTGGTTGTTAATTACAAACTAATTAGAAATTTAAAATCCTGATTCATATAAAATATTACCTTCAATTAATCTTCAGTATGGAATTGTATTATATGAGAAATATATCCAATATATAAAAAAAATTCAAAATGTCAGCATTCAAAAAATCCTAGTACAAAATGATTTCTTAATATTCTTTAATTAGTTTGCTTGTATCAATATTGTTGCAGAACTACTCTGCTTGTTTCCGGGTTCATCGTTCTAAAGTCCAGTTGGCGTAGAAATTTCGAGTAAAAAGTCCACTGGTAAGGATAGAATACAACTTTATTGCTTCTAGAACTTCGTAGAACAATCAGCTGTACAAAATTCACAAGCACAATTAAACAGTAATGTGCTTTTAAGAGTCCGCTTAGATCTGAAGCTCTCACAAATGCTGTATTTCTCACACAAATTAAGTCACTTTCACAGGCAAAAATTCAGTGAAACTATTCAAGGGATACCGTACACAATCCCTTAAGACGCAGCTATGAAGAATTTGCACACAGCACTTTAAAAACAGCTTCGAAAAGCAAGCCAAAGCACAGCTTCAATTCACAAAGCAAGCGTATTCACTCACAGCTTGATCAACACTCTGCGGGTGCTAGCTCACACTGAACTGGGACCTATGAAACACGCCGGAATTTACAGGGGAGGCAGAAGCTGCGGGCAGCTTCTAGAAAAGTCTATTTATCGAGAGTTCTACATAAAGCAGGAATTTTGATTACGTCATAGAAGAGAAATGCTAAGTTATTATGCGTTTTTAATGCAGGACAACCAACTTCCAGGCCCCATTGGGGAAAACGCGCCAAATGACCAAAATGTCGCCAAATTTGGCGCCAAAAATAACTCCCCAAAAGTGAAGAGAACGAGGCCCTAGGACCCATATTTCTCGAGATTTCTAGAAACCCCATAGAAAAACATACAGCAAACCAAAACCTCCGTATCTCCGGTTGGCCCATTTTGATGCAACAAAAAGCAAAATTTATCTATTTGAAGCGTAGAATACGAATTTTGAATTATTTTAAGCCCCAGAACAGCGGGTTGCCCCGAAAATTCGTAACAATATTTTAATTCTTTTATATTCTGTTTCCACTTACTCGGTGATTACTGATACTATAGGGTATCCCAAAATGGACGCAAGATTTGAATTAAATTTTAAAAAAACATTTTTTTTTTCAAATGTATTTTTTTAGTGAAGCATAATGTACATAGTATAGGGTTATGTATAGAATAGCACATCGACTAAATGACCCCCATGGCTTTGCTGCCGTATACGCACTCTTTCTTTGAATTTTTAAAGGACCCTTACGAATAAATGTGCCTAAATTTCGTTGATGCAGCGTTGAGTCCTCCGTGCGTTCTCCTTCAATGCAAAGGTGGATGTGAGCTTGTTGACTTCAAAGAACTCCCGCAGAAAGAAATCCAGTCGTGTTAAAACACATTATCTTTCTCATCATTCATCGTCAAAATCATCATGAATCCAACTGTCATAACTTTTGAAATGTTGTTCAACACTGAAAACGCGTTGTTCTTTCTTATAGTGGCGCATTTTTACTAACCCTAAACAGTCAGGTGTCAAACTCTTTTAATTTTTTGGTTTCATTAATTAATTTTCCATTAATTAATTAAACCAAATTAATTAATTAATAGAAAATTAATTAAATAAATGAATAGAAAATTAATTAATTAAACTAAATTAATTACTTTTCTATTTACTTAAAATCTTGCGTTAATTTTGGGACACCCTATATATTAGACTAAGTTCTCGATTATCTTCTACATTTTATAAGGTTTTATTCAATCTCTGTTTCATTAACATACGTTTAGTGGGATGACTTTTAGCTTGTTTTATGTCACCCAAATTTAAGTAAACGAGGATGTTATGGATTCTCCTTCCTGGATGAAAATCTACTATACTCAAGGAAATATTATGATATTTTCTGAAGCTCTTCCGTATCTCAGTTTCCTATATAAATTTTTTTACAAATACTTTCCAACGAATCTTAAATTTCTACGAAGTATTCTAGTAAAAGACAAAGTACGTCGAAAGTCACAAAATAGTGAGATAACTTCCAATGAATATTAACATATTGATAATGTATCTTCTAAAAAATCAAAATAAAATGAATATTAAGCATAAACTAAAATTCTAATATTAACTGGAATCACATGAGTTAAAATTAAGACAAATTAGAATTTGCTGAAGAGTATCTCGAGCCCGTATGCTCTGAAAGTTTCATTTCGAGAACGGCTAGAATTCCTACTAAAATTGCTCATACACCTTAACGAAACTGTGGAAATTTTTTAAGTTTCATTTTTTGGAATTCCAATAAAAAAGGTTTTATTAGGGTATTTATTTCTAAAAAGTAGTTAGGAGAGTGTTTTATTACTGAGATAATGTAACGTCTCCGGTAATATTATGCATCTGTTGTAATATGAAAAAGAATTAAAAGATAAAATGTGTGTATGG
Source organism: Cheiracanthium punctorium (assembly GCA_038373885.1). Classification (NCBI taxonomy): domain Eukaryota; kingdom Metazoa; phylum Arthropoda; class Arachnida; order Araneae; family Cheiracanthiidae; genus Cheiracanthium; species Cheiracanthium punctorium. The sequence continues at coordinate 314,529 of JAWZYV010014616.1, read as the reverse complement.
CGAGTTTCTGCCAATATGAATGAGTAGTAGTCCCTTTCAGTGCAAAATACAGCCCCAAGTACTGACTTAAAAGAGAAATTTCAAACAAGTATTTTTTTTAAGTAAAGAACCGAAAGAGCCTTTGAATTTCATAATTACTGACAACAATAGATGTATTAGTAATACCGATGCACACCAAATACGAACAGATTGCAGGAAGCGACATGAGCTAGTATTGTATTTGTAGCTCTCGCAGTATAACTAAACTTTCCCCACCTTTTTTTTCCTATCCAAACTTAGCCTCGAGTTCTTTGTAAAATACACCTTTTGTTCCACCTAGTTAAGTTTCTAATCCAAACTGTCTTAGGAGAGCAACTTGGATTCCTACTGCATCTGAAACGAAATTACTGTAAAAGTTTGGAAGATTTGTTTGTTTACCTAAGAATTCTCACATTTCTCTAATTAAAACATTGAAAATAGAGTTTCAGAGTTTTTATTCACTTAATGAGCTTCATCCTGCACATTTTGTTTTAAAACCGCGAACAAAGTTTCTCCCATGTTGCCGTTTACAGATTATGGCCTAGTGCTTTAAAGAAAATTTCTATTTTAAAAGGATTAAGTTTAGAAAACTGAAAAATGCGGGTTCTTTGGCAAGGCGACAACACTTAATTCAAAAAGTACTTCCCGCTTTAGAAGCTGTTATGGAGAAAACAGCTTTTTATATACGACGAATCGATAAGGGCATAATTGTTTGTGTATCTATCGATTAATCATTAATTCTTTGCTTAGGTTTGGTTTAGTTTAAAAGTACTTCTTTTGATCTACATTCTAACCGCTAATGGCTTTTCGCTCAGAAGACCACGCGGGATAAAAATATATCGTTGATCATTCAATATTTATTTGTTGTTGCCTGTTTTCAAAATAAAGATAATTTTCATCTGCAGTTTATTTCCTTGACATGAAACAATTAGGATGTATTGTGACCTGCTCATAAATATCCGTTGTCAATAAATGTAATTTCGAACAGAGTAAATAATTTCGTGTGGCTAGTGACGTATGTACTTTTTTCTTAACGTTCTAAGTCGAACTTTCGAAGACATATTGCTTAGACTATTAATTTTGTCTTTTCATCTACTTATTCGAATAACAGGAAAACGAAGCTTCTTTCTGCGAAAAAATGCAGCATTTCCTAAATAATATTAGCCTTAATTGCTTCTATAATATTTTAATAAAAGAAATTAAGAAGTATGTTGTAACAGTAAATCTCTCTGGTTCTTGAATGGTCAATATTTCATTCTTGTTTTATCAACTGCCATGGCGAAATCTCATACTGCTATTAATCTAGTAACCTATTGAGGAAGGAAAATAATAGTTCATAATTACCCTTTTATCACCGGAGAAAACGTAAAAATTTGGGGTAATGTAAGCAGAAGAAAAGAAAAAAAAAACATTTCTTTCTGAAAATATAAAAATGAAAAAAAAATGACTAAGTAACTCCTTTCTACTTAATTTTACATCTAAAATGGGAAATATAGAAAGTGAAATCTGTAGAATCTGTCAGTTGTATGTAACGTAAATATTCTTTAAGTATGAAGAGTTTTATAGAAATTCTTATAATTTGACTAAGGTATGTTTACAGTGATCAAAAACGTATGTTTCAATGGCAAGTATTTACCCGCAGTTTATGGAGATTGTTTGGATTGACTTGAATCTCTGTTGAGGGAGAAAATCTGCGGTTAATTTGTTTCAAACTATATCTGGTCTTTGCCGCCCAGGTGGTGTAGTGGCTAGAGAACCATTCTATCACGCCGTGGGTCCGGGTTCGAATCCCGGCTTGGGCATGGATGTTAACTTGTCCGTCCCTTCATAGGGGGTAGTGCTGTCCGCCCACTGGGTGCTCCCATAATAAAATGGACAGTAGCTAGGGCCGTTGATGGCAAAGGCTTGTGGCCAGTGCCTGCCCATTGGGGGGGAAAAAAAATATCTGGTCTTTAAATTTTCGACGACTACTGGAAATAGAAAAGCATAGTCAAATGACCACGATTTTAAGACCTGCTCAGTTTCAAAAGCACAATTTTAAGGGATCTTAGGAGGATTGAGAAGCCAGAGTACATTTCTTTACATTTACGTTCCTCTTCCTTGATAATCATTTAGAGCGATACTGCTTCTTTCATACATGTTATGTGAGGAAAGCTCATAATCCGTACCGTTTGGATTGTTAGTTGAAAGACAGTCTGGATTGTCATCATCTTCACTGTCTGAAGAAGATAGTGTACGATTTAAAAACAATTGTTTTTTAATTTTGTGTGATCTATGGCGATCTCAATCTAAATATTTAATAGTAACATCTTTATTTTAAGTGAATGCATTCACCCGGGGTAACCCCAAATTGAGCCTACAAACTAACTAAATTTTTACTAATTCCTAATATTTAGTTTTTAAATTCTGACTTTAAAAGCATGAAGACCACACCATAGTGAGCACAATATTTGCAAAATAAATAATTATACATATGAAAATATGGAGGTAAAACAGCATTACTTTTAATAACGAAATTTACTTTCAATGGTGAAAATCCAATAATTTTTTATGTATCTTGTTGTAAAAATTCGATTGTCTCCAAATCACATCATTAACTGGAACATGCAATTGTATAATATGTGTATGAGTTTCAACTTTCTGGGACAAATCCTATTGACTTTAGACTGCATGTTTCATTGTAACTCGTATTTTATTATACCTCCCCTACCGTCAACTCAATGAATCAGTGAAGTCTTAACACCAGACAGGTTGTGCGAGGTAGACATGGTTTTACAACTGAAAGGCAGATTGGGCAAACTGATTATCTCAAATTTCTTTAACTTGTAAGTTACTACAATGTCCCTTTTTACCAGTGTGCATAATTATCTTCTTCTTCCAAAAACAGACGTACAATAAAAATTTGAAGAACCGATGAACTTTCAATATTTAATGAAACCATTATCCTCGGCATGCTATTCCTCCCGGAAATTTCAATTTTATTCTTTTCTCGAAAATATCACTTAACATGTTCTTCAACTCAAATGTTCTCTAGCAGTTCATTCACAGAAATTCTTTGTTCAACAGTTTGCAATAACTTTTGAATCTCAGCTACAGAAAAGATTGAGAAATGTTCTAGTATTATGAATGCTCCGTGAGATTTTATCCAAATTAACCCCAAACGGTTTGAGCTGTACCATAAACAGCTACAGTACATAACTTGCTACCCCTCAGAATACCAGACAAGTATCTTCTAGTAAGTTGTTTCAACTGGATCTCGTTCCTTTATATCGAATTGGGGGGATACCCAACACGATATCAAAGAGGTAACCTATTAACTTTTGGAACTTCTGTTCACATTGAATTTTATTTCATTTTTTTTTTTTTGCAGAAGTTTTCTATGTATATCTTAGCATATTGCGCGTTTGGTTGTATAAGAAAGGCCTTTCTCTAAATAACTCAAACCTAAGTATTGACAGTGCAAAAAGGTACAAGTCTAAGGATTTTCAAAAGTGTCTTTTGCAGCTGATGAAGGATGGACACTTTTCAACCACCCGAAACGTACATATGATCTTAATTTTTATATATGTGCCTTTTTGACTAAGATTTTTATTTCAGTGTTAACACCAGCTTGTTGATGAGATTTTTTTTTATATGCTTCTATAAATATAACTTTATAATATAAAATGAGTGTCTTACTCCAAGCGATTAGACTAATGCGATTTTGAAAACTTAAGGACAATCTTAAAGAACAAACATTTCCATTAAAAAGTGGCGGCTCTTTTAGCTTATTACCTGTGACAACTTAAAGTATTACTATTTTTTTTTTTTTTTTCGTAAAATCCATATGGACGGTAATATCTTTAAGAAAGTGGAATAATGCAAAGGTACAGAAAATATAACTTACGAAAATGGATGAAGCTTTTAACAAGGATAAACGCATTAATGAGCATTTTCTTCTTAGTCTAACATACTTAGAATGCTTATAATGTTTAAATTTGTGTTCTCTTAATGATACTTTTTCTTTTTACCGGTGTTCAGGGATAACTAATTAGCACCGCTAGATAATTATCATTTTCAAATAAGATATTTTAGGCGTTTAATAATCAGCTGAATATTTATGTTTGTATGTCGTATGATTAACACACTATCCGCAAATTAGCGCAAAAAGCAATGACGAGTTTTTTCGTCACGGCATTACTTATGAGGCATGTTTTCGAAAATATACCTAGATGATATCCCTATATGTATATTTCGAACTTCATTAAAACATTTTAAACTTTTAAGATTTTATTTGAATGTTAAATTTATGTATCTAAGCCGTCTATGCTTAAGGTAGATTGCATTCTTTTGAAGTGCATAAAACGGTCTTAATTACTTTCTTTTGAGACTCTTAATATATGCTTTAATTGTCTTCCTTTGAAGAGTTTAAAATATGCTTAATTATCTTCTTTGTGGTAGAGACAAATGCAAAGTGTCCAATCATTCGCACAGATTAATTAACTACCTTCAAGATAAGAAATATTAAATCTGCATCATCATCATTTGTTTTATAAGTTCACTCATAGTAACGTCCCCTTATTTAAACTTATGGGTTTAGGATTTTTTGTATTAAGTTATAAAATTGAAGTATTTTTATGTGTAGAAAGGTAGTAAATCGCAAGACATGTAAAAATGCTGGAAATTTAAAAATTATAATAATTGGAAAAACGGCATGTCACTGAACTTTTGTTTAAGCTTACTACTTAGCTTCAAATTACATGTTATTTAATAGATAAATATATGTATTTTACAGTTGTCATTCTAATTATTATAGATGATTACTAGATTTTCATACAGAAAAAAAAAATGTTTTTATAGATAATCTGCTCCCGTTTAGTGTAAAATTGATGTTCTACACCTACAATAAACAAAGTTAGAAATTTCTTGCATATAAATTGGTTTATAGCACGAAATATTGATATAAGAAATTCCCATTGGAAAACATTAGGATTTGGCGATTTGCTCGCCAAATACGCGTGATATCATCGAGCAGAGTCCATTTTGAGAACTTCTTTTGGCGCGCCAGAAGTCGTCAACTTTGAGACTATTTCACCAAGCATTGATAAGATTGGCATCAATTTTGCGAAGAATTATCTTTCTCGTGTCGCAATATTATTACGAAACTGAATTACGGGAAATATTTGGAACAATCCAAATAGGAATTATTGGGAACTTTCAACAAAAGAATGGAAAAGTTGAAGCAAAATGAAAAAGTCATGGAGCGACTTCAGTTGTGATTTGGTGTCGAGTAAGAAACTTGTGTCGTGTACACGGCCTTGGATATAGGACAATTATCGACATATTCTAAAACAGCTAATTTGCCTGTAAGATGGCGCTGTGAGTCGTAATCATCAAGTTTGTTGTGCGCATGCGTGCGTTAGTAATAGATTACATCATGATTCGTCAGTATGCATTGCTAGAGGGCGCTTATGTAGCTAATCATTGAAAGGGATCGATAATTTTATTTTTAGCGGCTGATGCTATTTCGCCCGTCTCATGCTAGTCGATGATTGTCCTATTCAAAGTCCGTTGTCGCTTTGTTGAATTGCGTCTTTTGGATTTTTGTGAAACAATGAACAATGGCTGTTTCAGCGAACTGTTAGGGAAGTGGATTAGGATACATTAAATCGTCTAACAATTACGAATTTCAAAATCAATTAGAAACTTTGTAAAATAACACTCATGTAGATATCCGTATTTAATTGTTCTTACTTTCTTAACCATCAGTTTGCTGAGTTTTTTTTTTTTTAATTCGACGCTTGTTGGGTACTTCAATGAGTACTAACACAAGATTGGTAATTTGTATAGTTTTAATTGCTCGAGAATTATGCTTTTTGTGAAATTACTTGCATTCGATAGACTTATCTAATAAGTGCAGGAATTACAAACAATTCATATTCAAACTATTTTTTTTTTTTAACTACAAGGCAAAGACTTTTGTGGAGGCAATTACAACGGGTGCTAGAAAAAAGATTGGACGAAAATATATCTACACTCAATATAGTTCATCTTCGTCCACCTAAATCCATTTTTATTATATACACAAATCGAATTTCATGCTCTTCTAGAAACGCGCGGAAACTTTTGCCATTCGAAAGATTTCGTTTTGTGTTCACAGCCTTTCGTATATTCATGCAGACGACTTATCAGCAGAAAAAAAATTAAACTGTAATCTGGAAAAACTATTTCAAACTAAATCGAATCGCACTTTCCTTTCAAAACCCGATGACCGTGATGAATAGGAAGTCTTATCGATAGCAACGGTCCATTTTGTCACGCAAATGACACTTTTTGGACTCTCGGAAATAAAATTTCGCTGAAAATAGCCAAAAATCGCTTAAAAATGAGGGATCCGGTGGATTTCAGATTTTTAAATGAGCACAGTTTGTTTTTTTATATTTTTATACATAATTATGATAAAATTTCAAGAGGATCGGATAAACGGTGTCGATGTTACGACGCTTTTTTCTGCTTTTTAATCCTTTTGAACTTTTTAATCTTGCTGGAATCACGGCGGTAAAATATTTCTATAAAACGGGTTGCCCAGGGATCAGCGTAACTATAGAGTATGCTTTTAAAAATAGCTATCATAATGTGCGCAAAACTATGTAAGTTACGAAATATAAAAATATTAAGGCTCAATTACAGTTAGTAAAATGATGAGTAATATTTAAAATTGTCATTCATAAACTCATTTTAAAGATAGCATAAGGGATAACCTCTACTTTCACGTTTAATGATCGCTTGTTTCTTCATTCGACAACGAAAGAATGACTTAACACGTTCAACATGTCTGGAAGTTGACAAGTAAACCGTCAGAATTTTAAAACAGAATTTATTCATTTTAAACGAGCACATTACTTAAAGAACATGAACGCTACTTAAGCGAAAGTTCTACATTTTATTTTCTTTGCCGCGATAATGGGCACGCTCTACAAAAAAGAGGATGTGTTCATTTCTCTTAAAGATAATTCTATTATTCCTTCGTAACCTTCTCGTCCGTAAGTAATACTTCCAGTGTTCATTTGAAGATAACGCTATTAAATGTGTTAGACTTAATATCAATATTTCAACTATATAGGTATTATGTTGCTGTGTTTGTTTCATATTGCTTAACATTTAATATTTACAATATATTCGGAATATTAAGACTGCAACAGGCTGTAAATTGCGCTATGAATACACTGCAAAAAAAGTCTGTCAAATTGACAGAAAAAAAACTGTCATCCTGGAACCCAGTTTATTTCCGTTTTTTTTTACAGAAGTCTTCCATAAATTTTACAGATTTTCCGTTTATTTTACAGAAATCTACCGTATAAGGAAAAAAAAATAAAGATTTCTGTATAATATAAGGAAATAAATTGGCGTCCTGGCTGCCTGTTTTTTTTCTGTCAGTTTAACAGACTTTTTTTTTGCAGTGTAGCAATTAATTATGCGCTTTGCATTGTGAAATACTGCTGATATCTTAAAATCATGGCTATGCCCAGACAAGACTCGGATATTATACAGAGTGTTACAAAAAGATGCTAACGGGCTTTAATTCATATCTATTAAAGATAAGTGGGCAATTTAAACTTTAAAAAAATGCTCAAAATAAGGCCGGAAATAATACTCCGTTAAGAACAAATTTCTCTCGTTCATTTTCCAAAAGTGACGCTTTTTAAGTTGGTGCACGATCTCCGTACAAAAAAAAAATTCCCAATGCGTCCAATGGGCCCCCTACACGGATGTGTTGATGGACAAAATTTCAGCCTTTCATCCTAAAACGTCTCGGAGATATTTTTAAATACCGATGATCCGGAGCTATGCGTGAATTTGAACGTAAATACTTGTTTCTGGAGTTGCGAAGAAAATTGCTTTTCTTTCGTAGTTTCTATACGACCCCTGAAAAGCGATCTTCTGACATGATTTTTCCCTTTCGAGAGTCACTGAAAAATGGTTAACGTCAGCATACTTTTTACTTTCATATCCCTGATAGTTTTTAAACGATAGTTTTCAAATTTTGTAGATTACCTTATCGGTGTACGGTGCACATTTTTCTAACTGGTCATTTTTGTGCACGGGGTTCGTACACAAATTTAAAAAGTGTCACTTTTTGAAAATGAACGGAAGGGTTTTTTTCATTACGGGGGACTTATTTTCGACCTCATTTTTAATATTTTTTCAATGGGCATGGCCCACTTATCTCTAATAGATAAAGAATGAAATCCCGTTACCCCTTATTCGGACACCCTGTATATTTCAATTATAAACAATAATGTCATTTTTAGAGCAGGTATATAGCAACAGTTTTTAAATGACCTTATCGGTGTACGGGCCACATTTTTCTAACTGGTCATTTTTGTGCACGGGGTTCGTACACAAATTTAAAAGTGTCACTTTTGGAAAATGAACTGGAAGGTTTTTTTTTTTTTTTTTTTTTTTTTTTTTTTTTAACGGGGACTTATTTTCGACCTCATTTTTAATATTTTTTCAATGGGCATGGCCCACTTATCTCTAATAGATAAAGAATGAAATCCCTTTACCCCTTTTTTGCACACCCTGTATATTTCAATTATAAATAATAATAACATTTTTATAACAAGTATAGAGCAAAAATTTTTAGGTGGCTTGTTTTTGACACTATTTTAGAAAATTGTCCTCTCTCTGTAACACATTTTAAAGGTCAAAATTTTTCAACCAATGGCATAACTGTTTCGCCGGATCCTGAAAGTGCAAAGATCGAAAATATTATTATTTTTACACAAAAGGAGCCATTTTTCATTTCACGTTTTGCACAAAAAAATTCTCTTTTTCATACAAAAACTCAATTTACTTTACCAAAAAGACAACCCAAAAACGAAAATTTGAAAATGGCAGTTTAAAAAATGGTCATTTTCTCTTATTCCGGGGACCTATTTGTTTTTAGGATTTATTTTCCAAATTGTTTCTACGTCCGAAAGTCTTTTTCAATCGAACAATAGTGAATTTGAAATTCCTTCTTTGTCATCAAGATAAAACTGAGAGTATCTGCTGAAATGAATTTCTTTTTCAGCTTTCTAGATGAATAGTGCTTTCCATTGACTTTAGACATGTGGAGAAACGTTTATAAATCACACTCAAAAGAAGTTTGAAACTGAACAAATATATGCGATATATATGTATATATATATATATATATATATATAATATAAATTTTAATTCACCAAATAAAAATCGTTCAGGCAACTTACGTATTGTAACTGCTATATTCTTTAGTTGAATATCTGCCAGAAAACTCTTGTATTTATCGTGCTTTTAAAAATTCAGAAAAAAAAAAGTTTTAAACCTTTTTTTTTAAAAAAAAGCTTGTTCTTCTAAACTTCATTCAACTACCTTTCGAATAATCTCGTACTGTTTGTTTTCAGTGCTTCTGCCTGCATATTTTTTTCCTTCAAATTTATGCGTAAGCGTAAATAAAAGAGTTGTTTATCCTATAGTGTCGTGGCCCTGCCTGCGTTTACTATTCCTGTAATGTAGAAATTTCCCGGTTTATATTTTTTTCATTGGAATTCTTTGTACTGAACTCGTGTATCCAAAATCTTCCTTTTTTTTTTCATTTTGACAACTTTCTATTCCTGCTTTACTAAAATGAGTTTCATGAGAGAAGGAAATATCGTTTTTTGAAATCGTACAGAAGGTTTTATTTCTATAACTTTTCCTTGAACTCACTTGAATTATGCTATATATATATTTTTTTTACTTATCTTGAAAGAATTTTTTCCCCGGATTTTTTAATCCGACATATTGCAAAAGGGAATAAAATTGGGAAAGTGTAAGCAGTAGCGGTTCCGAATGGAACCACTACTTGCTTTATCTCCTTTTTTCCTATAAGTAATGTATTTCGTGTACATTACTTGCTGTAATTTACGATTCTTTGAAACTAAACATTGCCTCACCATGGCAAAGTGGTCACGCCACTTAAAATGGTAGACGGCCAAAGTGTGAAGGTCCCGGGTTCGGCTCCCATCGCTCTTCTGTCCATCTAACGGTCTTGAGTTTGGGTGGGTTTTCTCCAGATGTAACGTGACTACGTGTTAGAAATCCTTAGAAAGTCCTCCTACCAAGGCACCCCGCATCCTTGTCAGATCGCCCTAGCGTAGCGTTGCCATAATCACGCACAAACAAAACCAAACTAAACATTACGCCATTTTTGGTGTGTTTGTTTCTAACCATTCGAGGGCAGCTCGAGTCATCAAATGTGCCGTTTAGAGCTAATGCGGCCTTCCCTCATTTTTCCACCACACTCTGAATCCTCATCAAAAGGGAACGCTTCTAGAAACAACGTTCAAAAGTAATATATAGATGAATATTCGCCTTACTAAACTTATTGATTAGGTACATAACCCTCTAAATAACGTAAGCGGTGCAAGACTAGAATTTCTTAGATTCTCTCTTAAACCGTTTTCTCTCTTTAATTAAAATGGTACACGATATTTTATCGACTTGGTTTTCTTTCAAATAAAATGATTACCTACCATAAATTAAAAAGAAAAACAAGTAAACTTGAATCATCTACTACTGACTAATGAAAGAGTTTTCAGATGGTTTCATGATGTCGTTAGATTTACTTGTGAAAAAATGATCTACATCTGTATAATATTTTACTTCAAAAATAAATTCAGTGTATACATTTTTTAATGTCCTCTGGCTAACCGCGCCAGATCCTCCATATGGAATGGCGATGGGCGAAATTGGGCGGCTTCTGTTCCATTGAGACCCAGTGGAAGGAAGACCAACTTAGCTCGGGGTTTCCTAATTTTGAACCAATTCCAGATGAGAGTCCAGCACCTGGATGAGCACCTCTATAGGTATCATTGGAACACGGAGGACATAGGTGTCACGACGGAACAACTCCCTTTACACGCTTAAATCTATTGAGTAAAATAATAATCAAACGGAGTATATTTTTACTCAATTTTTGACTTCAAACAGCCATTCTCCCGATTGAGTAAAATTTACTCAATTAATCGACAAATATCAATGGAGCGAAAAATTCTCAATTTTTGAGCATTATACAAGGGCTCCATTTAGGCTAAATAATAATAAAAAATGAGGAGTGTCTGTCCGTTTTGATTAATATAACTGTACTCAATTATGATTATTATTTAAGCTATAGAATGAGCGTTTTTGAAAAATCAGCCCTTTTTTAATTAACATATCTGTACTCAATTAAGATTATTATTTTAAGCTTGAAAAAGGGTGTTTTATTAAAATTGGCTGTTTTTGATTAATATATTGAATGATTCGTTTTCTTCATTTTTTATTATCAGAGCTGTAATCTGTGATTATAAGCCCGAGAAAATAAATTTTAAATCGAGGCAAATACATTACATATATCTTAATACACAATAAAAAAGTATTTTTTTAATAGATAGAATATAATTTTACTATAGTCTCTCGTTATAAAACGAATTCACAGTACAGTCAGAATACAGAAATGCAATCATGGTTAAACCAGCTGTGAGATTTAATTAAAGAAACAATCCAATTTATTGGCATGAAAAAGGTAAAATACTACTTACTCACTTTGGGTGGAGATATCCTAACTTCATTTGTTTTACAACAGCTTTTTATAATCCAATCGTAAGAAACTATGTCATTAAAGCGAAATCTTTACCTAAAGCATCTCCTCCATATCTAGGCTGAATTTATTTCACAACTCTGAATATGAAAAGATGCATTTGGTATTCGGATATAACATAAAATTATTAACAGCGAATACACACACAACTATGCCCGACTATGAACCGTTAGCCGTTGAACAGCGTGGGTCACGTGATAGAAATAGGATATGGGCCGTGGGAGAGAAGAAAGAGAATACTCAAATAGACAAGATTTTTGCGGAAAATGAGTTAAATAGAATATAGCGGATGGGGAGTGCTGGGGCGAATTGAGGCATTCAAAAATTATTGTCTTGAATGAGTATTTTTTTCGTAAAAGGATTTAAATCGGCCGATAAGAAATTTAATCAATAAATGAGTGTTAGTTTTAATCAATAGATTTAAGCGTGTAGCTTACACGATCTCGCAGCAGTCCAGGCGAGAGAGATTATGTCAACTTCCCAAAGGCTGACCAAGGTCGGCGCTGCTTCACCTTAGGTGTTCTTATGGGAACCGAACTTAAAGTGACTGGTCTATTGCGAAAATAAATTTTATAAAAATAGTTGTTTTAAAATATAACTACTAAAATGTTACCGTTTAACGACATTAGCGCACACGCATTGACCTCAATATTTCTATAGTTTTGAAATAAATGATTAAAGTTTGATAAAAATTTAGAAAACATACTTGCCAGGTTGTTTTTTAAAACACCTATGGGGATGTATGTAAAATATTATGATATCAGTTAACTCGTATAAATCCAGTTATGTTAACTATGGCAATATTCTTTGATTCCCTTAAAGTAACAATGCATTTTTGCTGTTTCAACAGTTTTAGGGAATTTCTTATTTAACTTTTTTTATCATTTGAAAAAAATATAAGAGCACTTATTTTGTTTAAAATTCTTTTTTTGGACGAGTTAAATTTCTAATGATAAAGTAGTTCGCCACTTTTTATTGAACTTGTTACGAAAAATTAACCGTGTGTCATTTAAGTCCTCAATTTTGTATGCTCCATTTTGAAAAAAAAAGTACAATTTAATGATTTCTGATCAATTAAACATTCATTTTCTAATTACAAAGTGAAACATAATACTAATTAAACATTGTATGGAAGCTGATAGTTTTGATTAATCACACTTTAGAAACAATTAATCTTAGCAAATGATTTCTAAATTATACAAATTTGCAACATCATCATTATCTCAAGGTTCGTAAAAGAAACTAAGTTACTACACGCAAAATATGTTAAAATTTACTTTCGGAATAAGCATATATCCGCACCCACCTAAATAATGTAGATTTGTATACGAATTTATAACAGATAGCGGGAAAAGGACTATTATCGTGCCGTCTCGAATTTTGCAATTGGGTACATTAAGTATATATTTATTTATTTTTTGGGGTATCTCACATAAAGAAATATTTTAATGTTGCTAGCAAAATTAGCATTTTGAAGGCACTGGTAACATTCAAATTCCAATTTGGAAGGCTCTGAGAAAAACATTTGGTGGGAATTTTTCCATAGCTTTTCTTTCTTTTATGATTATATATATTTTTTGTGCTTCAAAAACATTTCATTTTATAATTATTCAATACTATTCAAATTCTACTTATTTGATTCCAGTTTCATACATTCTATTCTAAAAGTTAAGTCCCTGGTCATATATGTGTTTGTGTGACGGTAACCTATAATATACACACAGAATTTGTATACACACAGAATTACACACACAGAATTACACACAGAATTACACACAGAATTACACACACAGAATTACACACAGAAATACACACAGAAATACACACAGAATTACACACAGAAATACACACAGAATTGTAGATCTCTAAGCCTCTAAAAGCGTTTCCAGGGTGCACCACGATGGAGGTGCTTTGATTCTTTAGTTAAATACTTTCATGATTGATTTGAGAAAAGAAATTAATTTAGCTTTGATAAAATTTTAGCAAGAGGTGTTAGAATTTCCACTTCACAAATCACTGAATTTATAATATTTTCCATGAAATTTTATAAAACAAATGAAGAAACTAATGACAGGACTTTGCAAGTTGTGGACACAGAAAATATTCTCTTTTGACAGGCCTTAAAATCTCATTATGCGATCAGAGTGTTTATTATTATTACAAATGTCAAGTATTAAAATGTATTTAAAACATTGACGAAATTATTGGTGAAATACTTATAATTATTCAATACTATTCAAATTCTACTTATTTGATTCCAGTTTCATACATTCTATTCTAAAAGTTTGAATGTAACGAATAGTTCATTTTGTTCCTTATAATTAATAAATGAATAAATTCAGTGTATATGCATATTAATATAATTTACAATTTAAAAGCTGTTTTAGCGATTTTTAAAGCATTCAGACTAAATGTTTTTCTTTCAATTTACCGTCAATCTAAAACAGAAATTTTTAAGTGATAAATTATTGAAATTCATTCCTTTATACATTCTAGTAAAATTAGCTTATCACACCTCAAACTCGGACAAAAAAATTATTACATTTATGTTTCAATGTCAATTTTTTAAAGGTATTCTTTCATGAAATTTTCGTGGCTTTTATTTATACATACTTGATGTTTTATGATTTGATACCTTATAAAAATGTTTAAGATATTTAAATAATTCAAAATATAACAGTTTTGATTCATTTATTCAAATTTTCTTAATATGACTCAATTTTAATGCTTGAGTAACATATCTTGCTAATATGTTTGGCAAAGTTACGATAGCGCGTCTGTATTATTAATAATAGTTCTATGAATACAGTTCATTTATTGTATTCAAAAGAAAGGCAATCATTTTTACCTTTTTAATAATTTGTGTTTGGTACTATTTTAAGGGTTAAGAGACAATTTCTGATTTTTGTTAATTTTATCTTATGAACGCTATCAAAACCTTATGTCTTAAGAACTAGTTTTAAATACCGTTAAGATTTGCTCTGATAAACATTATTTATTTTATCTCAAATTAATTTTATGTGTTGCAAAAACCAATATAACTATTAATAAAAATGATTTATTGGCTCTATGTCAAAAATTTTTTCTCTAGAAAAATATAAACTCTCAAGGAAATTCGATTTTAATGGTTTTCTATTTTTTTTGTCTTGGTTCGATAAACTGAAGGTTTACCGAACATAATTTCCCACTAAGTTAAAGTATTTTTCCCCTTACTGCTCATATTTCACTTCTATCGGCTTAGTAGATAATTTTTGTGTAAATTTGGCGTTACTGCAGAAGAAAGTTATTTTAACGGTCCTCTCAAAGTGATTTTTTGGCATGCTTGTATTAAATCTACTTGAATGACTGACAACATATTGTTAGTAGGTTAACCTCCTAAAATAGACTACTTGACACCGTAAAAAGACATTTGACAAATAATTGAGTATAGTCATGGGATACCACATTTGATATATCTCTTAGGTAACTGTAGGGTCAAAAATTCTTACTGAAGCAAAGTTCTATCTCTCGGAACGAAAGATTTATTTCTGGATTTTCAAGAGTTGCTATTTTATCGACGTGTGAAAAGCTGAAGTGGTGAAGTAAATTGTTTTTTGAAAACAATACTTTCTCTTTGAAACATGTCATGCAACCATTTTTGGACTAAGTTAGAATTCAGTAACGGAATAGTCTTAGCCGAAGTGAAACTTTTTAAGGTAGTTAATTGTAGCTGTGTGTTTTTAATGTATAAAAATAAAATAACATTTTCAAAAATAGACATATTTCATTACTGTTACTAAATAAATTTTTATAAAGTATTTCACGAAAATTGAAGAAAGAAATCTCAAAATCTACCATGCTTGTAAATTAGCTTCTGAAAACTCACATTATTAATTATAATTATCTACTGATGAAGAGAAATAATATTAAACTTCGTTCATTTTTTGGAATTTTAAAAGACGTTAAATTACAGATGCCACAAAATGCTGACCTAATTTTCTTTTCTCTGCCCCCCCCCCACAGACACACAAAATACGGTTTCACAAAATAAAATTATCTCGAAATGAAGATTTCATTTCTGTAACAAGTTAATCTAATTTGAAAAACATTTATTTATTATCCAGCGTGTTAATGATCCGAAGAAAAAAAAACACTCATTTAGAAATACCAGATGCTTATTGTGAATGTTTTCCTTGTAGCTGAATAAAAGTGGCCGTTTTCAATAAATAAATAATTTTTCAAATTGTAGAAAAGAAACAAGTTTTTATTCATTAGAATAGGAAAGGATTTCTCCTTTCGAATTTAATTAGTGCAATTTAAGTGTAAAGATAAACATAATAAGCATTACGTCTGAAAATAGTTAAAATGACGTAATACAGCTTAGGGATATTTTTTTCCTTCACCGGGATCTTGGAAATGAATTTTCCCTTTTTATAACTTTAAATGATACGTCGATTAATTATCGGTAATTTCATTTACACCGTATTAAATTCTTAAGTAACGCATTGCCAAAAATAATCAGGTGTTTGGTGTTCAAATAAAGGAACGACCTGAAATATTTGAATGTTTTTAAAAACTAATTAATTAAAATTAATGTAACAATTGTTCACCTTTAATATTTTGTTTTATAAATAAGAAATACATTATTTAAAATTTTTAACATAGTTTTTTTAATGGATAAAGTCAATAAGTATTAGACTCGGCTTTTTTAAAATTTATTTCCATGAATACATATGTAATTTTAATATGGCCAGAAATAAGTAAAAGTTTCTGTTTCAACGTTGATGTAAAGGGAAAATCATACTATTGTAAAATAAAAATCACACCAGTATGATTTCTAGCCATTTCGATATGAATTTATCGATAGCTACTTTTAAATGCAGGATGAACAAAAATACCAAGAAGTGTAAATGGTTTAAAATATATTTATGACAAAATGCATTTAATAATTAATGAACTTAATTGCATGCATATAGTAAATTGTTCTTCACGCGACTCAGAAGAATGCTTTCTTTAGCTATCTTTATATGTAGGCATAAGATGTATATTACTGGCATCCCTGTGATTAAAGTGATTTTTTAACATAAATATGACTACACTTAATGTTAAAGTAGCACTCGAAAATGCTCGAGAAAAATAAAAATTCCGAGAACAATTACATAAAATATTTTATATAAAATAATTTTTGTTTAACCAACTTCAGTTTACAGTTTTTATTGTAAATTAAGCGCCACTGATATTTTTTCAATGGTCGGGTGATCTGCCGACTCTGTGCTTAACCGCACAGTGAGCCATAAATGTTGGTCATTTTATCATGGAGTTTCCTAGAAACCAGGCCAACCTTGCTCCCTATAAGTAGTCTCCTAGTTTTGAACCCATTCAAGATGCGAGACCTTACACCTGCATTGACACACCCCAAAAATATTGTCCGAAGGCATTTGAGCCACGGCAGATATTACGTGTACCAGTTCCATTTAGAGTACACGGCACCACAGTAGTCCAATTTAGAAACTGTTACCCTCGAGCACTGCCCAAGGTCGGCTGCTTCATTTTCGGTGTTCTTATTGGATCCAAGCTACGACCGAATAGCACATTGGAGGGGGAGACGAAAAATGTGACTCCAGTATACACACACCTGCAATAAATCGGATGCTAAACATTCTGGTGCCGACTGGGCCACTACCGTATTGCACGGCTTCTACAGTATTGGTGATTTTCAACAGTCATGCAGCTGGTTATCGTCAAACATGTTTTGGGGTACATGGGCTACCATTAATGGCTAAAAATTGGGTCATTTAAAACATTTAATCAATTGCGTTTACATGTGAGAGAAACAGTCACCACACAGAACCACTCTAGAAAAAAATTTCATCAACGTAAGAGTCTCGCTTGGTCATGAGGAGATATTATCTACTGCTTGGCTACTTGGGCTTACATGGATATTGAATCCTCATCTTAAAAGAAGGAAACTTCTGAATATTGCAAACACTAGGCGATCGGACATCGCATTTTCCCTATAAAGAGGTTGACGGCTTATCATGGGCACCGGCAGAATATTTCCCAAGGAAAAGGGGGGGGGCAAAGACTACTCAAGGGGAGGCAAAGACTACTTCAACGTATGGTTACCATGTTGGAAAGAGCAAAAAAGCAAGGGAAAAACACTGCATACGAAAGTCCAGGGGGGGGCCATTGCCCTCCCTTGTCCTATGCTGCCGGAGCCCATGCGGCTTAAAGATGAACTTCCTTATACAAATGGAAGAAAAGAATGTATCGGAGCAAGCTTTTTTTTTTTTTTTTTTTTGCTTTTTAAATGAACCACTCATTTCGTATTGCCAGACATCTTTTTGACGGTTTGGACAGCCATCCTGACAATGGTTTGTCAAAAAAGCTGCGTGCTTCCAAGATGATGTGTTTCAATGTTGCTGATCATTAGATATTGAACAAAAACAAGTTTTGTGATACATAGCGGTCATTCATTTGGGAAACAAAATCGCTTGTTGATATATTTTATGCTTGATATAAATGTTATTATTTTCTATTGGTATTGCATGTAAAATAAAATAAAATTATATAAATATACGTGGAAAATGTAATACCACAATTTCTACTCAATTTGCAATGACAAGACCAATTATCGAATAAGTATTTCTGTTACATTTGACGTATCAGGATTAGTTTTTTTTAACTCATTAAATAAACTAGTATCATGCTTGTAAAATTCAAGATGAATTAAAACCACACCTAAGGCTGCATATACAATCAAATATTAAAGAGCGCTTAAATTATTCATATAGTAAATGTGTGCTTGAATATAAAATAACTCGCCGTTAGAAAATGTTAATTATATATTTTGTCTCTTCTAAAAGAACGACATTGTAACAAATGGCGTCATAATACAATAAATAAAAATAATAAATAATTCAATAAATCCTTATAATACTCCCTATATGTGAAAATATTAACTCTATGTTTCACTAAGAAAGACTGAATCCGCTTTCTTTAGAATTGCAGTAGTGTACTTTATCTCACGAAATAAAATTTTCATAAATGTAAATTCATTTTTACTTTGGCTCTGTGAAAATTTCAAAGTACCCATAATAAAATAACAGGACAGAGGGTTATTAAGTTAAACAAACTTATACAAAGTTACCGGCATAAACACTAGGGGGAAACAGCATAAAAATTGCGTACCTTCAACGTTTATGTTATACTCTGCAGACAAAATTAGATTAACACTACATTCCCACAATTTTACGAATAACAAGATCTGACATTTATGGCGAACTACACGAACAAACAAAAATAAATAAATAACTAAATAAATTTTACGGTCACTTTTCGAAAAGCAGTTAAAGATATAGGCCGATAGCAGAGTTTAGCAAATTGTTTCGTCTTGTCGTCGCGTATCTTTTCCTCAAGCGTCAATATTGTATATCACGGGCGTCATAAAATATGTTGCTCCAAGAATGTTTCCAGGTTTATTACTTTACAAATTCTCTTGTAATAGTATTTTTGTGTAGATTCTTTTTCGAGTATTAAGAAGTATTTAACGTAAATACATACGTTTTCTACAGGCACTTTCAAACTGATAAGAGTTTGAGCCTTTCTTTATTTGTTTGTTTTAATTTGATAAATTAAATAACTAGAATTTTATAAGTGGACTTGAAATATATGTACACGTGTGTATATATTTATGTATATATAGACTGAGCACTGAAATGAATACTCCACAAGTAACAGCAATATACCAGTACGGATCATGAAATATTATTTTACCAAAAATCATAACCATAATACCAAGAGTGACATTTGGATTAGCAAAAAGAAATTGTAAAATTTAAATGAGAAAATTAGATACACCATAATGAACATCGCAGCTATTGATATGTTTAGTGCAAGCAAATTCTAAGTTTATAGTAAATAAATTATATACGCATAATCTGTTCTTATTTGATTTGAACCAAAGCGGATTGTTATCTGTCATACAAAAAAAAAGAAAACGATGTTCAAATGGATATTTTTAGTATTAATACTACTTGTATTTGAATGAGCTGTTAATAAACCTGATACCTGTACTATAGTGCTGTCTTTACCTCCTAGGGGAAAATTGTTTTATCGCGTAATAAATGTATAATTAAAAAGAAATGTAAACTCCAATTTTAAAACGAAGAAGCCCGTATTGGCTCCTGATGAGTGTATTATGTATGTTAAGGAAGGAGAGAATGCAAAATTAGTGTCAAAATATATTGAAATAATATTGTAACTTTTTTACGCTTTTGAATTTTTTATAGAAAACCTGCATAAATTTCCCATTTTGTGATGATTTGAGAGAATGATTTTTATTAAAATATTTTTTTAACTCTGTGGTACTTTTCTGTGCAAATCTTGTCATATCGTAAACTTTTTTTATAATGTTTGTGTAATGTACACTTTTTATACATGTAAAGGTAATAGATTTATTTGTCAGACTGAATGTGCATTATTTCAAAGAAGTCTATCCTATAAAATATTGCGATATTTTAATTTCTGCCGTATCCAATTTGTCGTTTCTTATTTAAATTGGTTTTTTTTTTAGAATTTTCAATGTATTAGAAATGTTAAGACTTTAATAATGTTTTTTTTTTGTATATTACATTTCATTACGCCAAAAATCAATAAGTTATATATACATACATACATATATAAATTGTAAGTAATAAGAACAGCTCATGAATATTATTTTCTAGCGTAACATTGATAAATTTTATTGCAAATTACAGTTCAAACGAAGAGAAAATGCGGAAGAAGCAATTTTTACTTTTCCTTTACTTTCGTTTTTTGATTATATAAAAAAGTGTTTCCGTGCTATATGAAAGCAAAAATAAAATAAAATAGAAAATGTTATGGATGGGCTTGATGAACTCTTCGTTCTTCAAATGAGAATATTTTGACAGAAATACTCGATAGTTTATGCTTTACTTTTTGCAATAATCATATGTCTCAAAAAATATTCCTTTAGATCGAAGTTATTTATTTAGTTCTGTGTGCATATAATTCCTTTCGTGTCGTGTTTGCTATTTGTTGAACGATCAGCAAATGTAATTAGAAATAAAAATAATAGATTAAATAGATGTGTTTTCCGTGAGAATGTTGACATACAAAAACACACGCAGTATAAACATCAAATAAATATAGGTATGCGTTATTTACATAAATTAACGCGAAGCAATAAAAACGAGATCAGTGGAGAAACGTATTGTTTACCAATTTTCTTTATATGGAGGCTTTCTGGAATGAAAACAGTCAAATTTTATGGCCCCCAAAAAATCTTATCTTAACACGAGATCAATAACGTACGATAAAATAATAGCCACTACACAAGACGTATTTATTTCGAACCAATTGATTTGCCTTGACTGCTGAAACGAATATAGTCGAATTGTCGACAATCCTTAGAGAAAATATTTTACGTTTTACGTTCTTCTTTCCAAACGTTAACGATAAATTCGCTTCAAACAAAGCCCGGTACAAAAATAAAAGTATTGTTATTAAATCCAAATGATAGGATTAAATTTTCCAAGGATAAATCTACGATTTTATCTAAGCCTATTCTTATTCTATTTGTCTCTGTCGACGAGAAATTATTGCCTATGCTTTATTTTAGCGTTCCGTTTCTTTTTTATCTTAAAATCATGTAAGGAAGGTATTTTCAATTCCATTATTTTCGGTTTATATCTGTTAAATAATGCATTTTATGCTTAATTAGAATCTTGGTTTACGCACAGAATTTAGATAAAGTAACACTTAATGTTAAGCTAAAATAAGTAGCTTATTTTCAGTTTCTTTTTATTCTAACAAGATTAGCAACTCAACAGTAGTCTGCAATTTTATTTTGTTTTGTTTAAATACTGATACCTGGTTTTAAAGTTCTATTCTATAATAAATATTTATAAAATTGAATAAATTATTCATCACGTTTTTTGTTCTTATATCCTTGAAGCTAGAAATCGCCTTAAATGTTGCTACAAGACTGCATCTTTTTACTAATTTAAACTACATCATTTTATTCTTATAATTTGTTTCTATAGAAGGCCTGCGTTTTACACTATTTTTATTTGTTTTTAAAACAAAACGTTTTCAAAATAAATATTTGCCAAAAAATATACTAACCCTCACTATAATTTTTTGTAAGCGAAAGATTTCCACTGTTTTTCATTTGTTTTGCTTAAATGTTTATACCTGCTTCTAAGGGTCTGTTCTATAATAAATATTTATAAAATTGAATAAATTTTTATGTAATTTTCCTTTTATCCTTGAAGCTAAAAATCGCCTTAAAGGTTACTACAAAACCGTGCATCTTTTTTTACTAAGTTAACCTACATCATTTTACTCCTATAATTTGTCTCTATACAATATCTATACTTTACACCATTTTTATTTGTTTTTAAAACAAAACTAAGTTTTTTTAAAATAAATATTTGCTAATAAATATTCCAATGCAATGTTTTGCTTTAATCGAAATATTTTTCCAAGCTATTGCTAATGAACAGAGTACTGCAAACTCTGTGTTAGTGTTTGTAATGTGTATTAAATTACAAAAGATAATCATAACTAATTATTTAATTGAATTTATCGATATATTTAACAATATAAAAAATTACAATATATATTTTCTAACAAACTTAATCTTCTTTCTCAGATGGTATGAAATGTTCATTAAATTCATCCTCATTTATATTTTCGGAAATGTCATCGTCATCATCACTTTCTGCTAACCATAAAAGTCATCCTCTGTTTCATCGAGTGCACTTGATATTCCACATTTTTGGAATGACCTAACAATTATTTCTGATAATGTTTCATCCCATGGTGTAATAATCCATTCACATATTCTTCTAATGACACGTGGCGCTTTTGTAAAAGCTTTTTCACCTACAAGCATCCAGGTGTTCCATTGCTTTAACTTTCTTTGAACGCACTGACAGTAGATAAGCTTAAATCAAGCTTGACATTTCTTTCAATTTGACAGTTCAACTCATTTTAAGCTTGCAGCAAAGTTGGAGTTTACGAAGAAATGAGTCGACAAATATTTTCCCCCCCGAATTTAAGTCATTTGAACTGTCAAGCTTGAATACAACTTGATGACTGCTTGATTTTGGAATGCCACATAACAAATAATTTATCATCAATCATAAATGTGCTTAACCATAGAATTAAAAAAAAAAAGATTCTGTATTTCCAAATATTGAAATTCTTCAAAGTAAAATACAAATATACTACAAAATTGATTTCATAAAACAATTCTAAAATCCAGATTTGTTTTGGTGTGTACGAAAAAATAGATTTTGAATATTTTTAGATGGATTACACTCTAAAAAATACGCGTTAATTTTACGGTAAAAACTACTGTAACACAAGACAGTTTTCTACCGTATGCCATTTAACGATAAGGGCAGTAAAAATAAGTAGATAACAAGTTACTACGCATGCGCATCCCAATATAACAGTAATAAATAAAGAAAACCGTTATTTTTCACTCATGCCCTTCAAATGAATATTCCAGGCGTACTATATTCTTGCTGTCTTGACCAAAGCATATGCTAATTGCTCAATTTGTTGCAATCTGAGCGCATGACTCGTATATTGCTGTTGAAATTACAAAAAACGGAATTTTCAGAATAGCGTACTAAATGAAACAATCTCACGAACTACTTTTTTGAAATTTTCCGCTTATGGAAATCTACCCTCTCTCCGAATCTACCTCAGTAGAACAGCAATTTTGGCCAATATCGCCTTGATATTGGCCAACCTCGTCAGACGTCGGCGAAAACAGTCGTTTGTCTCGATTTTGGGCAATATTACCTTACATGAGTGTCGGGATATTGAAAGTTTTAGAACGTGGTCTCCTTTTAAGTTTATATTATACTTGTTTCCTTATTAGTAGAGTCTATGAATCCCATATAACATTATCCTAATTTTGATTCATCCCATGGAAAAATATGTAGATCGGCATCGAGCAATATTGATCATTTTTGCTAAAAAACGGCGTGACAATCATAACAGTCACTTCAGACTTTAGTCATTTCACCTCGAGTCAGATTTGCATGGTGGTTAGGATGCTTGCTTCCCACACCTTAGGCTCCGAGATCGTTCCCAGTCGTGGACGCTACACGGAAGCAGATTCAAAATAACTCGAGAGTTCAGCGTAGAGGGAAAAATGTGTGAGAAAATAAAATATATGGGGCAAGTTCGCCAACCGGCGCCCCGGAATTAAGGAAAAATTTTTAGAGGATAAAATAGGAAAATTTTTTACAGTGTAGTAAGTTTGAATCAAGCTTGCTATGTCAAGCTTAATGCAAGTTGGGCAAGTGTAAACTTGAACACTTGATGTTGACTTGCATTAAGCTTACACCCTTGAAATATCAAGCTTAAAATGCAAGTTTATTGACTTGATAAATCAAGCTTGCGGAAAGTTTGATGCAAATTTGCGGTGCTGCGTGGGCGGTTTGTTTATGCAGTGATTGAATTTACAAAGTCACTTCACTAAGAATAATTTCTAGACCTGTTTCAAACTCTCTCATTCTATCTTTACATAAATACGGATGTTCCATGCTATCAAGGCATACCCCTTACAAGCAGACTATCTGGTTTTCTCAAAGTTCCTGGACGCTATGGAAACTTTTCTTATCCATAATGCCTGTTATACAGCAATAATTGTTTGGAAATAGTAAGACATATATACTAGCTGAAGTACCCGTCGTTGATGGGTTAGTACTGAATGCAAATTCCCAAAAAGCAAGAACTTTCGTCAGCATTGTAGGAGTACACAGAATGGATGTAGTATGTTGTCAAGTAAAGAAAGCGAAGTTATAATTTTTATGTGTTGTTAAAATATTACAGGTTAGAGAGTAACTAAGTAATATAATTTCATTCGCTTTAGTCGTAATTATGAGATTCGCGAACGAATATTTACGCATATTGAAATAATTTTCGCAAAATCTAATCAATATTTCTGAAAAATTGAAAGCCTAGAATTTAAGTTGAGTGACAACCTATCATGACCCCCAATTTCGTTTCATTCCCTGCAGTCTTTATTTCGTGATGCTGGAACAAAATTTCATCATTTTAAAACGATTTTCACAAAATCTTAAAATGTAATCAACATAATTTAAAAAGTCAACGCCTATAAATTAATATTAGCAACTACCTATCCTATCACCCAATTTCGTATCATTCGTATTAGTCGTTATTACATAATGCTTGAAGATATATAAACGTATTTTGAGAGAATTTTCACAAAATCTCAAAATCTAATAAAAATGTTTAAAAAATTGGACACCTACAGTTTATGCTGAGCAACCATCAATGCAAAATGAGCAACCAAAGATTCACTCAGTTTTAAACGATTTTCGCAAAATCTCGAAATTTGATCGATTTTTTTTTAATTAGATGCTTATAGTTTAAGGTGAGTAACCACCTATCATTTTACCAAATATCATTTTTTCACCTTTCCTGTTATTACGTGATGAGCGAACACAAATTTAAGCAGTTTGAATCGATTTTCGCAAAATCTCAAAATCTAATCAAGATTTTTTAATAAAATTTGACGCCTATGTTTTAAGTCGAGTGACCAACCATCATGATATCAAATTTTATTTCAATCGCTTCAGTCGTATTTACATGATGCTCGAACACGAATTTACGCAGTTTGAAAGGATTTTCGCAAAATCTCAAAATCCAATCAAGATTTCTTAAAAATTCGACGCCTATGTTTTAAGTTGAGTGACCACCTATCATGACTCCAAATTTCACATCATTCGCTTCAGTCGTTTTTACGTGATGCTCGAACAAAAAAAGCGTCACGGACAGAATGACAGAACGACACAGACAAACCTTTTTTTGAAGGTCGCACCGGTTTCCCAGGTGCTGTAAACGGATAGAAATCGCAAAATTTTTGAATTCCAAGAAATGTACAGACAAAAGTCTAATGTTATTTATATAGAAATCCTAAATTGACTGATGCATGCTGTTCGCCGGAATATACGGTAATAATGATCGTGAAAAACTTTTTAATTTATGAATAGGTGTTTGGAAATACTGCAGATAATTTTCACTAACGTGGCAAATTTTGTGCCCCAAAGATGTATTAACGAGTGTAACTAGAATTCTATTCGTGCATCGCAAAAAAATGGCGGGCATTCACAAATTAAATTCCTTGTTAATTGATCATTATTTGTGCTTAACCTGCTGTTCGTGTTACATGGTTACGATACTTGCTATTGGGTGAATGAATACTTCTTTTTGAGCGTCTTTGTTGTTCGTAAGCTGAAATAGGAAGTGACTTTCCTTCTTAATTAAGGCGCGTTTTTTATTGCTTGCTTTATACGCATCGCGATCGAATAATTCCGATCTTGAAGAAACACGACAGTGCATCATTCTAAAAACAACTTAATTTTAATTTCAAAATAAATGGAACCGTTCAAATTCTAGGTGGATTGGGATACACAAAGAAGGTACAGAAGCACACAGCACTGTTGGGTCGGAATTCGTGTACCTGTTAATGATCACTTTGGTTGAAGGGTGAGGAGTTCGTCTCAAATTCATCCGTGGAATGAAATAGGATTGTGTAAAATATCCATTTTAGTCAAGTTCTTCCTGTGAAAGATGCATTCGTTTCTGACAAACCATGGTCGGAAAGTTCACTATCACTTCAACACTTATTTCTAAGTGATTATGAACAGATACATGAAGACGATGTTGCCGACCCTACACTGCTATGTCATTCTGAAGAGTCTCGAGTCTTGTGTCCTACACCTTCAACAAGTTTGTCCGTGTAATTTTGAATCGCACCGAGTAGTTTTGAATGAATAATATTCTCCTGGATAACATATGGACGTAATATTGCCTGAAGATTAGGTAATTAACAATAAATCTGCAAAAAATTGTCATACATATATAAAAAAAATACGGTAACACAGTTTAATTCTTTATCTATTAGAGATACTTGGGCAATGTCAATTGAAAAAAATGTTCAAAATAATCTAGAAAGAAAGGCTACATTAAGAAAAAATTCCTCTTGTAATTTTCAGAAAGTGACACTTTATAAATTTGTATACGACTCCAGTACAAAAATCTCCAAATCGATAAAATGTGCCTTATGCACTATTAAGGTGATGCACAAAATTTGAAAATGATAGCCTAAAAATTGTCAGAGATATGAATACAAATATAGGCTGACTTAAACCGCTTTTCAATGGCTCTCGAATGGAAAATGACGTCGGGTGAGCGCGTACGATCCAGGGATCGTAGAAAAATTACGAAATAAAATATTTTTTCGCTCTAGCAATAAACATTTTCATTCAAATTCGTGTATAACCCCGGTTCATCTTTCTTATAAGATATCTCTGAGACGTTTTAGGATGAAAGGCTGAAAGTATTTTACATCTGACTAGTACATTTTACGAATTAGGAATTTTTCTTTACTCGGGTCGTATAGAAATTAAAAAAGTGTCTCTTTTCGAAAATTTAGGAACGGAATTTTCTTAACGTAGTCTTTTTTTCAATCTTATTTTGAACAATTTTTCTATTGACACGGCCCCTTTATTTAATTAAAGCAGGTTAACACTTTTTGGGGACACTCCGTATATTGATAAAAATTTATCTTATAAAACAATGAGAAACTCTTCTAACATTTTAAACATATTTAATGATGATATTAATAATACCTTTTGATTCTTTCGTTAACTATTAATTATATAAAGAACAAAAAGGGTTAAAATTTCATGACTAGGTTCCTTATGATCCATTTATTTTTCAAGCATTCGAAAGAAAAAATATTACTCTAAATCCACAACGTCCTTACAAACAGCGAGGCGTGGAGTCTCCCAGTCAATATTATCGTATCCAACTTTCATAATCTCAACCAAAAATTAGGTGTCTTGCTGATTCCGTGGCTAAAAAACCGACTTTCTACACCTACACTTCATTTTTAATGCGTTGTTTTCTAAGATAACATAGCTCTTGCAGTAATTTCTCCTAGCGCGTTCTGTTTAGTTCCGACTTTTTAATGTTGTTTCACATAATTAAATAATTAGCTCGAGTTACGTAAGAGCATAAAAGAATTCTGAGCGAACCGTTTTTTACATCCCAAGTGGTGCTTAATATCGCATTTTAGCGCAAATTACTTGATTGAATTACTATAACTCCTTTTTTTTTCTGTATCTTCATTAATGTTTGTTGAGCAATCACAGGCTGATTCTCTTCAGGTAGTGCCGAAGACCAGCAAGGTTTTTTTTTTCTGATGATAAAAAAAAAAACTACGTTATCTCCAGTTCTCATAATTTGTATGGGGTTGAATAAATCTAAACGGCGGATCACGGTGGATTTTTTTTTTAAGCCACGCTAAGCTGTGATCTTCCAGTTTTCAGCATCTTCTTAACGGAACCTTTAATCATTTTTCGCCCTTTTTTGAACGTTAAAAGATACTTCAGAATAGATTGACAACATTATTGTTTTTCACTCATATTATATGCATGCGTTAAACTTAAGAGAGAAAAGCAAAAACTGCCTTTTTTTAATTGCGATTCTTTTAGTCATTTTCATTTTTTTTATCCTGTAAACGAGAAATATTGAGTTATTTTAATAAAGGTTTATGGTATTTTCCACCTTAAACTATTAATATTTTTTCTTTGACACTCAAAAAATAAAGAACCGACTTTTTTTGTTTTATTAGCATGTTCTTGTGTTAATTATGCTTCATATTTTCGAAAAATCTGTTCATAAATTCCCTTAAGAGCTTTATGTATGTATGCGTCGCTGATTTTGACTATTGTCGAAGCAATTTCTTTGTTATTTGATATTTTTGTTTTCATTCTGTGCTCTTGCATCAATTATTCCTGTGAAAAAATTGGAGAAAATTGTTTGAACAAGGGCTTTCTTGTTTGTCACATGATTTTTTTTTTTTTTTTGCTCGGAAAATGAATTATTAATTTTTCTGTAATAATGATGTCTCTGTTAATAATTCAAACGTTTATATTTTTCTTTATAAATTTTCTGTTATAAGCAACTGGGGAAAGAATGTTTTCATGTCCATGAATGCTTAACATTTTGTTTCTGTAGCATGTAAAAGTAAGCGTATTTTTCTATACCACGTATTATTTTTAAACGTAATTTCTACGTTTTCAAACTGGTAGACTTACTTTTTAAAAAATCGAATGTTTCTCACTTTGTCATTTTAGGGCTTTAAATTTTTATTTTTTTATTTTAAAATGTGAATAATTGAAAGAGTTGCTATTTTTAAGATCTTAAAGTATTTCGTTTACTTGTATGTCATAATCGAGCTTAATTAGAAATAATTATTTTTAATTTTCGAAGTGAACGTAATTAGTTCAGCACTCTGCACACAATAGTGTATTTATAACATTTCCTTAAAAGGAACATTTGTTTTCAAAATTCATTTATTTTTACGTCATTGAAAAACTGCAGTAATTCGTTACCTAGAGAAAGAAAAAAAATTAAATTAAGTTTCAAATAATTCACATAAACTGAAAATCTGTATTTTTACGAAAGCAGTTTTGAAAACATACCCAAACAGAAATTTCACTAGATCACACAGAATAAAGTTAAAATTATGGAATTGCAACATTATTTGCATATGAATTATAAATAGTATGCACTACAAATCACAATAGTTTCTCAACCAAAACGTTTCCTTTACTTTATTTAGTGAAGATTGGCATACATCGGTGATTTTCACGAAAAGGGACAAAATATGTTATGATTTTGCATCATTTCTGCCACTCTTTTTTTACTGGAAAGAATTAAAAAAAAAATTTAACACCTTTTGTTTCAAAATGTTTTATTTGATATGTAATGAAAACAATTTTTGGTATCTGGCATTCTTTGCTTCAGTATCTTGTAATCCTTATGTGACACAGGATGCATATAGTGCAGAAATGACAGGGACGATGACCAAAATGACCAAAAACATTTTTTCCTGCTCTAAAAATATACGATAAAAGCATGAATTCCCAATGAATTCATTTGTTTATTAAAAAATTCCTTCTTTAGCTTCATGAAAATCTTGTAAAACTTGAAAAAATAATGTAAAAAACTCTCGGAAACTAGAAGGGACTAGTTTTGTTCCGTTTTGTGAGAGTTGTCATATGTCTTCTATTTTGAAGAGTATGCGTATATACAGCTGCGGAAAAAAAGTGTAAACTTGCTCTTTATTTGCGCTTTATTCATCGTACAGCAAAAGTTATACCATTCGTTTGCAAATAACGTATACTTTAATTTTCTAGTAACTTAATTTGCATAAGGGGCCTTCTTCATATTTAATTCTTCATGAACTTCGTTTTCTTTAAGTGGCAGTATTCTGTTTTGACTTTATTAAACGAAAGAAAACCTTCAAATCACCCTAAATATAAATTTTCACCAATTTTCTACGATATTTTCCGGAGATATTGCGAATTCTTTTCTGCGTAATTTTGTGGGGCATCCTACAAATTTAAAACCGCTATATGTGGATAGTTTACGAACTTTTCGTCTTTCATATATGTCGCTGGCGATAGTTAAAAGAAATAAATATTATTTACAAGGAAAATAATGTGTCTGTGTTTAAAGTTTTTTGTACGAAGAATATCAGAAGTAAAAATTAGAACGTTTTAGTCAGCTGTCAAAGGACCAGTGAATCCATAACTTCTCTGGTCCGTAACATTTATCACTGGTCCATATACATGGTTTAAAAAAAATGCAAAACAACTCCTTATACTATTATTATACTATGACTTCTATTAGAATTATTATTATACTATGACTTCTATTAGAATTATACTATGACTTCTATTAGAAGTATGACTATTCAGTAAAAAAAAAAATAATAATGCATATACAGGTTGTTCCAAAACTACTGACCTAGGCTTTTATATCTTAAATATGGATCATTGACTTATTTGAATTTTTATACGACCACCTGTAGAAAACAATTTGTAAAATATGCCCCTTGCATCCATTAGGGGGTATACTAAGTTTCAGCCTACTTTCATAAAATGGCTCAGAGATATGTTTAAGCAAAAATGGTGAGGGGTGCATAATCATAACAAAAGTAGGCATTTATCCCATTATTGTTGTCTTTCGTAATTTTTGTACGACCCCTGAAACAAGATCCTATGACGTGATTTTATTTTAAATTCGATACCCACTGAAAAGGGACTTCAGTCAGCCTAAATTTATTTTCATATCTCCGCCACATTTTAGGATAAAATGCTCAAATTTTCTAAATCACCTAATGGGAATTTTTTGAACAGGGCCGTATAAAAATTAAAATTTTGCATTTATTTATAGTTAATCTCCTGAAATTTTTTTAATCATTACCCTTAAAATTCGAGACTTTTTTTTAATCTAACATTGTAATTATTGTATATATCTATATATTTAAGAAATAAAAAGTTATGTCAGAGACACCCTGTATATATATATATATAATATAGATGGATAGATACGTATATAATGAATAATATCAGTTAGCACAATATCCTATCTCGATGCTCTAAATAATTTCTCCGCTATCGGAGTTTAAGTATACCATCGCGAAAATATAACATTTATTGTATCGGTATGCCTTCTGCAGCATTTCAAAGAAACAAAAATCTCGAAATCAATAAAAGATAAAAATTCGATATAATCAAGATGAGAAATATAATCCGAGAGTTAATTACGAAAAGGCTTTAAGCCGAAATGACCTCGCTGTGTATGTGATATTTACAATTTTTTCGGAGAGTGAAATAGTTTCTACTCAGACATAAACCCCGAAAAAACGATGTGTAACTATTTATTATTATTGCCTCTGGAAAAGAAAGTTTCTCCATCAGTTCTACTCTCTGAGAGCAGTAATTTTTTTTTTCCAGGGGAATTCATATTTTCTCTTATTCTAACACAAATTTCTCCTCCGTACATTCGATAAAAGTATTCCAGAAAAACTTTTTTTAGATGTTTTACGTATTGCTTATATTTCTAACACGTTTTGCCGAAAACAAACGTGCTTCTGAATGCTTTGTCCTAGTGTATATGTCTTTTGTCTGTGATATATAGCTGTAAAAAATAAAATATTCAATTTAATATTATACATAAGATCGTGCTGTTGTTCTCTATTTCTCATCTGTATTTTAAAAAAAAAAAGACACTTTCAAATACAGCGGTGATCTGTGTTCTTAGTTTCATGAAAATTCCGAATATTTAATATTCATTCATATTTCTTTCGTGTGTATGTACTTTTCAATAATAATGTTTTTCCTTAAAGAACGTAAACGGATCTTTTCTGTTCGATTTTTTTTTTCCGGATTATTTTCAATGTAAAACTGAATTTTTATAATTCAGAACTTATTTTTGAGGTACAGTCGAACCTGCCTATTGGAATATCGGTTAACCCTTTGAGGCACAACCCTTTCCCAATGCTGAAAAAAGGGCAGCCGTTGCCACCGTTCGACTTAACTACCAGCAAGATGGCGGAGGATCGAAACGTTCATCGCGTGCCACAGATCTAGAGACCCTTTTTTTGACGACAGCTGGTTGTGCACAGCCAGCTGTGTGAAACGGCTGCCCTTTTTTCAGCATGGGGCAGTCTATCCAGCTGTTCTCACATTCTTCCATTTTTCAGCACATGTCACTGCTGTTAAAAATAATCGTGACCATTTTTTTTACGGAAAATGACGTGCTAAAAAGGAAAGGATTCTCGTGGAGCTATGTCCCCCGCAACTATTTTTATAGAAATCAAATCAATTCTTCGTAACTGGCAACAGTCAAAACGTCAGAGTTTGGTGTTCCCAGAGCGGGAACACTGCGCGTTAAAGGGTTAAAGGAATATCTCATTTATTGTAATGAATTTGCAATGTACCAAACGGTAATAATGAGTCAGTGTAATCCCGGATAAGGGATATCCCGCTTATTAGAATAACCTTTCGTGGCAAATTGGCTGTTTCGGTAAGTGGGTTTGTCTTTATCTCAAATTTTGTACTACTTTTCTGTTCTACATTAATGATTCCATGTCTACAATGTTACTAAACGTTTTTCCTGATAAGTTATGCACGATTCCTATGATCTAGAATTTCGATTTTTTGATTCCTTTCCCTGTTGCTTTTAAAATACACTAGTTAGTAAATAGTTGCGTTTACGGCACTTAATTTGTGATTAACTTCTTTATTTCCGTTTTTTTTTTTTACAGACACAACGTCATAGATTCCCGTTCTAAGACCTATATTGTTTCGCTGCATTGGTTTTTAAATGCTCATCGAGGTAACGGAATTAAGCAGTAGTGTTAACATTTTAAGGTCTAAGCCTGGGCGAATATCGGGGTCAGCTTTTAACTCAACGAGTTATAAAAGTACCGACTCTATACGTTTGTCGTCTTTACATAGATTATCTGTGAACATTTTAGTTAATATATCTGTATAAGTGACAGCACCAAGCAGAATTAAGTATTCGAAATTATCTAGAACGAGAGTCATTTTTTGAGCATTTGGGAACCGTACATTTTAACAAATTTTACTAAATATTTTTTTATTTAAAAATTAAGCTTATTTCCGTGTATTCGTACCATACTTGGTAAAACTTTTATTAGGCAAGTCCATAAAATTTTATGTTAAACTAATGTATTCTTGTGTAAAGTCTTTTTTTTTTTCACTTTAAAACACATACTTTTTCCGATATTTTTTACAAAGCATTAATTCTTAATGCATTTATATAGTTCCTTCATTATAAGTCAGAACAGTTTGAAGTTATATAGTTTAATAATTTTTTTTAAACTATAATCTTCAGAGTATCTTTAAAAATTAATGAAAATTACCAAAAACCTCTAGACCTGAAAGTTGTAAAAGAAAATTTATTTTTCTAGAAAGAAAAAAAAAGTATTATTTTTGTTTTTTAGCTTTCATTTAATATTCTGTATAAATCTTTATGAGCGCAACAAAGTTTTTTTCGAGATCTTAATTTTATTTTATCAATAAAATAACCGTGCTAGAATGAAGTTAATCTAGTTTTAAGTACCTTTAATGAAGATAATTCTTATTTTATAATTTATAAAAATTGAAAGCATTCTAAACTATATAATGTTGAATATTAATCATATTATTTATACGGTTACATTTCTAAATATGATATAAAATTTCAGTATAATCTAATTAAAAATATTTCAAAGTATTTTTCAGCTTCATTCGAAATCATATACATATTGCCGTAACATTCAATATTTTTAAATAAAAGAATTATTTTGGAACATTAATTAACGTTGGACTTTACGTATACTTATATATTTCATGCTTTTGGTAGGTTTGAATGCGTATTAATATTGTTTACAAATGTCCATTAACTAAGTTTAGTTACATGTACAATATAAATTCAAATATCTGAATTTTTAGTTTTCAGATTCAACATCATTTTAGATGTATCTATATGAGTAAAATATCATTACAATAAAAATACGAAAACTGTTGTTAAAAGGTAAAATAATTAAAAACTGTATAAAATACTTTTGAAAAATACTTTTTTAAAAATACATGAAAAATACTTTTTAAAAAGTAAAGAGGACTCTATTTCTATTTTCTATGTGTGTTATATTTTACAGTGATTTTTAATGAATTATGAAATATCAGTAGATTAAGCAACAATAACACACATAACACACAAAAAACAACTCCGAACCTACAGATTATGACTGCGAGGAAATTTCAGTTTCCGAGATAAATAAAATTTAGTAGAGCACCTCTTAGCGGCAGTAATAATAGGCGCAAATGACCATTAGATTTGGCAGTTTCAGTCATTTCCCAGTCCAATTTTATGGCCGGGTTTCTACAATTATTGTCAAAACCGCTGCGTAACTAAATCCTTTCGTGGCACAAAATTGTCTGGAGTACAAAAAATGGGATCAAAATGAATAAAGGTAGGATAACTCTAATAATAATTTTCTTTTCTTTTTCTCTTCCTTCCAAACCTTTTGGAAGTTCGTGAGCAGATTTGAGTACGACCTAAGACATAAATAGTGACATCACGTACTCGGTGTGTGTTCAAAAGGGAGGTTCTAGTATTATAAACCACCCTTTTTTGCTATTCTTTCGCCCCGAAAAAAAAAATGCCTATGGGTCTAAAGTATAGAATTATTCTATACTTCATGCGTTGCTGCACATTTTGTGCAAATTGGAATTGGATTCTATGGAGGAGATCTGCTAGAAACTTCTTTTAGTAAATCCATTAC
The DNA here is from genome assembly GCA_038373885.1 of Cheiracanthium punctorium. Taxonomy (NCBI): domain Eukaryota; kingdom Metazoa; phylum Arthropoda; class Arachnida; order Araneae; family Cheiracanthiidae; genus Cheiracanthium; species Cheiracanthium punctorium. The sequence continues at coordinate 279,685 of JAWZYV010014616.1, read as the reverse complement.
GTCGCATCTCAAACATATAAATTTTTGGAACTTCAAATATGTTTTTGATATTAACAGAATGGAACACGCTATTTTCATTATTATAAAGATAAAAGAAACCATTTACCTATATTTTTGTTAGTGATATGTGTTAGATAGTTAATTTTTTGCATCAAATATTTATCTATAGGAGTAAGAGCGAATAATGTTACGCAACAAATTTAATTACGAACTTACTGCAAAACTGTTGGAAAATATTATAAGTAGCCATGATATTATTAGCTTACATGTGTGTTTTTTAACTCGCTCACTGAAGTAGATGCTTATCAAAAATATGTTTTGATGTTGTTTTAGTTTTATAAAGAGTAATTATTCTTGATACGTTAAAATCAACAGTAATTTAATATAAATAACGTAATATGTAAATGCAAACAGTCAATCTTAATTTTACAAACCACAATGCCATGTTTTTATTTACTTCGCCTTCATAAATAATGTTTACAGAATAAAAAGTCAATACCGTATTCTGGATATGAGAAGGTTTCAGTTCGAGATCTAGCTTTCATCGTCTCGGGTGAGAGAGATTGGGCTTGTTTTCAAATAAACTCATTTATTGAAATATAAAATGCATATCATAAAGTGGACTAAAAATACTGGTACTTTATTAGATATTTCGGAGCAGTATGTGTGTCTTTTTTCACACATTTATTCTTTTAAACTTCTACTTTGTTTTATCAACTATTGTCCAGAGATATTCAGCAAGTCGGGTCTGTTTCATAACGTATGAATACCGCTTTTGTGTTTGAAACCAGACTATCGAAAATTGTCTTAACTGCATTTAGTTTCTAAAAATTCACATACTGTACAGGCCAACAACAAAATAAAAATATATTCCTTTGCTGTTTTTCAATTTACTAAAGGTTTTCGGAGTTCCCACTATTCTTGATGCAGCTAAAATCTCAATATCTATTTCAAAATAATTTTATTGTTACTATTTCAATAGTTTTGTTACTATTTTAAAGAACATGATTCCATTATTACTGTAATAGGAATAATTTTCAAGATAAAGCAGGAATTCCTTTCAAGGATAGGAATAATTTCAATTAATAGGAATAATTTTCAAGAAAAAACTCTCTGTGGTAAGCCCGTCTTCCATATAAGGTAAACGAAAGAAAATCTCAAAACGACTTTAAATTAGATACTGCTTTTTATTTCAGTATGAGAAACACATCCAATATTTCATTAATAAATATTTCGTATCAGTAGTTTTAATAAAATTATAAATAAAATAAAAGGTGTGCAAACACTTCACCCGTTAACAGATTTCAACTACTTGACTTATTTAAACTTTCTATTCGAATCGTAATTACGAGAAAATATTTTCAAAAATGCACACGGAGTAATAGAAAACAACAATTTACACTTCGCTCGAGAATCTGAGTTATTTGTCCTCTGCTATTAAAAATCCATTAATATACGTCGCCCAGTTTTATGCGCATATTCTGATGTCAGCTGGCTATGTTGTATATTTAAATTAGAGGAAAACATTGGCTTTTCATTCATGAACTTTTAATAAATATTCCTTCCGATTTCTTCAAGGAATTTATTTTTGTGACATACGAAAAATGACAAAAGCAGTCGTTTGCGTTTGTGAAATATTTTCAGGAAAAATGTCTTAGAAGTTTTCTTTATTTTCCTTTATTTTTTTTTCGGCGTATCTTGGAATATAAATATTTAGTAGAGTGCATTAATGTGTAGCTGTTTTGTTTCATAAATTTAAAATAAAACATTTTTATGTAAGCTAAATTAGATTATCATCATCCAGACACTTAGAGAAAGTTGCGGTACCAATAAGAATTAAGAAACCATCGATGACTAAGAGATTAAAAAAATTGTATCAGCCGACTTCAAAATCAAACTTGTGATTTTAGTAGCATTACATAGTTTTTGTTTTTACAGAATTTTATATATAATTTGTATCGTGAACGATAATTTATATTGTATGATGTAACAAGGTAATCTAATTTTCCTTTTAATTCAAATATTTATTTTAAAATAAATAAATCCTAAGAATATTTATTTCTTAGAATTTCATTTCGTTTTGGAGAAAAAAATTTTATTGTTACTATTTCAATAGTTTTGTTACTATTTTAAAAAAACATGATTCCATTATTACTATCTCAATATTAAGTAGTTTTACTACTAATATTTCGTTTTGAAGAAAAAAAATTTTATTGTTACTATTTCAATAGTTTTGTTACTATTTTAAAAAACATGATTCCATTATTACTATTTCAATAGTTTTGTTGCAATTTATAAAACATGATTCCATTATTACTATCTCAATATTAAGTAGTTTTACTACTAATATTTCGTCTCTAAAGAACATTTTGCAAACAGATCTTTTGAATTCTAGTGCAACTTCATTAAAACTTATGACACAAGATAAAGGGGGAAAATGTTCTGTAAATTCTATTAAGAAATATATAAAATATGTTTCATCAAATTTGGCATTGCCTTTAAATGGCTATTTTCGTAAGCTTCATCCGCGAAAGACCTCGCAGAAATGCACTTTAAATATCTTCCGACGGAAAATCTTTTTCAATGGCCTGAAGCAAAAAGCAATTTTTTTTCTCCATTCTTTCAGCATCTTCTTGTAACTGTATTTACCTTCTTTGTCTATTTTTCTCACATGCCGATTCCGATAGAAGACATATGTAAAATATTATAAGACTTTTGTTAGGTCTTTCCCTCGAAAAAGTGCTTTAATCCTTCTTTTCTTAAATAAAAGTAAAGAAAAAAACTGGAAAGCTACTTGATATTTTTATAGGACTTTTTGCACACTAGAACATACCAGTTTAAATTTGTATAAATGTATGTACCATGTTTAAGTTTTACCTCAAAATTTATTGTAATTTTATGTTCAGCAATTTGTAAGGATTTTTGGCAACATAACAGAAGATTATGTACGAGATGAATAACTTCTTTCATTAATGGGCATTGCATGAAAATCTGATTATTTTTTCAGTAACAATTAAGAAATATTTTACGTATAATTGGACAGCCGTTAATAGTACATCAAATATTGACAAGAAAGTAACATACTTGAATTTTTTATCCATGATAAATAAGTGGGGCAAAGCAATTTGTAAAAATGTTCAAAATAAGGTAGAAAAAAAGTACTGTCGTTAAAAAAAATCTTGTAGTTAATTTTCAGAAAATGGCACACTTTAAATTTGTGAACCCCCGTACGAAAAACTTCCAGTGAGTAAAATGTTTCCCGTACACTAATAAGGTGCTATACAAAATTTGAAAATTATATTCTAAAAAGTATCAGGGATATGAAGATAAATATAAGTTGACTTTAACCACTTTTGAATGGCTCTCGAAGGAAAAAAAAAATCATATCAACAGATCGCTTTTCAGGGGTCTCACAGAAATTACGAAAGAAAATACTTTTTTTTCACTCTGGCAGTAAACGTTTAGATTCAGATTTATGTACAGCACCTGACCTTCTTAAAAAAAAAAAAAATATCTCTGACGTTTTATGACGAAATGCGGAAATTTTTATACATCACATGAGTAGTGTAAGGGTCACCTTTTACCAATAGGGAATATTTTATACGAGGGTCGTACACAAACTTTAAAAGAGTAACTTTTTTTAAATTAACGAGAATAATTCTTTCTTAGAGTATATTTTTTTCCCTGTTTTATTTTTAAGTTTTTTTTTTCAATTTACAATGTCCACGTACATGTAATAGATAAGTAATTAAAGCGAGTTACCATCTTTTTGAAACACCCTGTAATTCGTGTATATATTTCTAGTAGCATATAAATAAGAACAATACAACACCATGAAAAAGGAAAAAAAATTAAATAGATTTTATCGGTATCAGAATGACTTTGCATCATACTACAAAGACATATATTCTACTTTCTGCAGGATATAAACGTCAAGCAAGCGTCTATAGATGGCTATCCGCAGGGATTGAAATTCATTACTCAAGGCACCCTAAAGTATATGCAAATGATTGGATTAACTTTCACGAACCACCAAATATCCTACTTCAAGAAATACACGAAGCAATCTCATTTGTTACCTTGCTCTGAACTCTGTAGAAGAAAGTGTATGAAAGAATGCATTCATTGCCTTGAATCCTGAACAAAAAATTGCAAATTAAATGCGATGTTCCGGAAACATTTTAATTATACATACTGAAATTATTTGATGAATTAAATATTTTAAAATGTCAGTTTAATTTTCGTATTATTTTCTATGGGCGTGACACAAAATAATTAACTATTTCCCCCATTAATTACGTCGACAAATAGAATTAATAGTTCCTTGAACATGGCGTCAAATGTGGAGATTTTATGTTTAGTGCTTTAGACATCTCCATCAGTCTCCTTTTTTGTAATGAATGTGAAAAATCTATGCTTCAGATTGATCTAGTCCATGTAAAAATGTCCCCCAACGAGAAAGTTCGGCACTGTTATTGTCCCTCTCGTGCAAGAAAATGGCTAAATTCGATTCAGATAACTCCCCTGAAAGCTATACGAGGATGTTAGATCTAAACTGCTTCATCCTTATCTCTTTTTCTTTTCTTTTTTTTTTTTTTTAAATCCTCACTTCAAACTTTTTTCTCATTCGTCGTCGAATAATATTCAAACAGGTTTAAATAATTAATTATTTTATTTGCAGTATAAGTAGAGGGATATGTAGACGATCCATTATGCGTATTTTGTACATAACTGTGTTAGTCAATCTTTTTTGATATTTCGTAGACATAGGAAGGGGGGATTAATTTTTTTTTAGTTCTTTCACTTCAATTTTTTTGTGTGTCAATTTAATGTGTTCTACATAATAGTATTTTATGTAATTCTATCAATGAAATAGCATTTTAAAAAATAAAATTACCTGAAAAAAGTCTTGGGGGGGGGTTATCTAAAGGCACGCTCATACGCTATTTAAAAAAAAAAACCTTTGGATAATGTTCATAATTGGCTTTGCATTTTTACAAATTTTGGCATAGTTCTCAGTTCCTTAACTTTAATGTGATGGCTGCAGGAGAAGTTGCAGCTCACGTCGTTCACTGAATATGCAATTTAAATTTCTCGTTGCCTTTCTAGTAGATCGCAGCTAAAATTCTATCTTTGTAAAAGAGGAGATCGCTGCAGCATATGTAACGAACACATGTACCACAGACAAACCATCTCTATACATGTCTCTCGTCGGCTCGCAATCTGCTAGATTCAATATCCTGTCATTAACATCACCATAGCCTGGCATTAAATACAAGCTTCTTTTATTTTTACTATATTCATCTTATCTGAAAACTTTAATAAAAATGTTCTTAATCCGTAAAACATGTTCTTTAGTTTTTAAAGAAAAAACAGATTATTTATTAACGCTATAACCGAATGACAGTATATGCGAGTTTTTGTTTTATGGTAAGAACTTGAACTAAACTGAATACTTTGGCGTTATATGGGAGTACATAAATATAATCAAACTATTTACCGGAATATTAATCATTATTAACTAAACTATTTATAATTGATTATTTATGCTTTTAAATTTTCTTTTTTTTTAATTACTTTTACATTCTAATACAGTACAGTGCTTACTATCCATAGCATTCGAGATCGGTCATAGTTCGGATAAGCAGAATTTCAGATGATTGGGCTGGCAACTTCCCTAGTAGCACAACTAGTTCACAAAACGTTTAAATTGCGTTGGAAATACGTTTTTTGACGTTAAAAAACGTGTTTTAAACGTCTTTTGGACTAATTGTGCTACTAGGGTTAAGGTATACTCTGCTCTAACCTAAAACGATTGGTAATGTATTTCAAATACATAAATGTATGTTTTTATCAAACTTGGTAGAGAATAATTAGATTAAATGAATATTCAGTCAGTATGGGACAATGGAAGAATCCACAGCAAAGATTGGGGGGTGTAAAATGATAAAGGTAAGACAGACATTCAGTTTTTTTAACTTCGATTTCACTCCTTTTCCCCAAGCTTCATTTTTTTGTTACTGTTCGGCCAACCAATGGCCGAGTACATGAGAAACGGAACATTGGTAGATAGTTGAAGTGTGAAGATCCAGGTCTCTGGCCTATCGTGCGGCTATCGATCTAACGGTCTGGAGTCTTTGGCCGTTTTCTTCAGATGTAACATGAGTACGCGTTAGAACCCCTAAAAAAGTTGGAACATTTTTTAATTTCGTGCACTAAATAACAGAGAGCGCGAGAGATTTAACTCAGATAATTGGACAATTTATTTAATTTGCACTCACAAAACGGGCGCTCTAGTTTATGGTAATTCGACAGCACCGAATCGTGATGTGATAAACTAATCTTTAAAATGCTTTTCGTAAGCCAATTTAATATAGGTAAGCAGCTTATACGAGCCCCTTCGGAAACCTTAATATACAGACAAAAATATATTTTTAAAAGTAAAGTGTATGTTTGATAATTAAAAATTATAAACCATGTTTCCAAACATTCTGAGCAAGCATTTATTTTTAGATAATCAAAATGATATACTTTGTTAAAATTTCACGAAAAAAAATAGTTATTCTTGGACATAAAACACCTTTAATCTGATCTAAAAGTACCTTTTTTAAACAAAGTATAAAGAAAAGATAAGGGTTCTTTCGACCATGTATTGTTAAGATACTCCCACTTAAAAACCTAATTTTCTTGCGTCCCCATTTATCGTTTTTATGCATCAGACTATCCGTGGGATGTTATTTTGTAAAATGGGATCTAAAAAATTGCATTTTCTATTTATTTAGAAATAACTTGATAATAAACAGGAAGGTTATTGTTTACCATGAAAGCTGTTTTAAAGATTCTAAGCAAAACTTATATCTACTGGTAGAGTATAATTTATGACGTATATTATGTTCTACGTAGAAAAATGAAGCATAAGTGAATTGAATAAGCGGAACAATTAACTATAGATATATGAGGACTCTTTTAATTCATTTTGCAATTGGGTTAGTGAACAACATTAATGTTTAAGTTACATTATAAAGTATTTAACTATTTGTTGGTGTGCATATATATACATTCCTTTCGATGTTTTCGGTTTAATTTCTACAAAAAAATGTTCAGTAGAATTTATTTTTGATCAATTTTTCATATAAAATTTCATTTTTCTTATAATTTAATCTGTCATTAAAAAATAGCATTTAATTTATATTTTTATATTTGTTCCTGTTATTTCAATGCTATGTAAAAATTTCATTATCTTGTCATTCGAATATTTTTTAAAAAGCTCTTAAAACGCTTAAATACTTGAAACGTCACAGCAAACGTGTTTTCTACTATGAGTAATTTTAAATAAAAAATATTAATTAGGCGTCGAAAGACAGGATCAAAGGTGAAAAATATAAAAAAAATAATCAATAAAAATGGAGGTATGTCTTCAAGATAAATTTACAAAGAACAGCACACTACTAAACAAGAGTGTTTACGTTTTAAAAATACTACATTTATTTCTCCTAGTAATAAGTATGCACATTTTAAAGGTTTAGTAAAGTTATGATCAGTAGCATTTTATTTTAATGCACGGAGACTTTTTTTTACGAAATATTTAATCTCATCGTAAATTTTTCTTCATAAAGATTTCACAACAGAATTTGTAAATATATTCATATAGGATGGCAATGACAACATAGCGTATATTCATTGATAATAAAACTCTGACTAATATGATATAACTGTGAAGTAAGTATTCACAGTGTATGTATGGCCTATATGAGAAAAACTTAACTTATTTCTCAGTTGGAACAAAAAATTGTCAAGAGTAGATTGAAAAAATTGTCAAGGAAGAAAAAATTGCCATTGTAGGGAGTAAATTTTCGAGTACATAGGTTGTAAGTTCATAAAAGTGAACAAATAATCATTTTGAATATTTATACACACTTCATTAAAGTAAACCAAAATTTTCTTCACATTTCTAGTTTCTAAAGTTGGCGTGGACCATCATTACACTAGAAACTATTAACAGTTTAATCTTCTGATCTATTTAAATGGCTTTTAATCGTGTCAGTAGAATGCTTGACCTCACAACTATCGACATCTCCCTATAAAAAAAGAAACCCTTTAATTACTTTTTGTATTAGGGACTCGTTTAACTATCAGCTCTCATAAAAAGAGGGAAAAACATGCAGATGGCACCTCAAAAAGGGAAAATTTATATTTAAGGAAAAGGAATCCTAAAATTATAAGTATTCAAAAAATGGTAACAGGAAATTTAAGTAATCGAATACAAACTTAAAAAATCACACTCTTCGAAAGTTTGACAAAAATTGCAGAGTTTCTAGCTAGCTTTTAAAGCGTAGAACTTTGGAGCATTTGAAAACTCTAAAAGAGCGCGAAAATTATACAATGACGTCTTTTATTTATTTATTTATTTGAAAATTACAAAACTTTGGTCAGAACAGCTCACAAAGTTATTAAAAAATCTTCTTGAATATAAATAGATGGGCCAATAAGTAAATAGTACCATTATAAAGGACTAGTGAGATTGTACATGGTTTTCACAGAGATAAACCTTTATTTAAATAATAGTCAAAGAATTTCACTCGAAAAGTAGCACTTTGGATGGTATTTCTGTCAGTCTAATAAAAGAGTTATTTACAAAGTTTCAAAAGTATACAAACAACTGCATGCACTTCTCTTTGCCATATAACTTGTTTATGCAACTCCAAACGTTATTCTAATCTAAAATAAGCTTTTAAAGATGGGCGCATCAACACATATACGAAAGTGCCTGCATCTGTATTAAATTTCTACTGCTTTGACTACTTACTTCATTAGATAACACCGCTAATCGAACATTTCCTGAAGGGCTGACGTCTTAATGACCTGCCAATCAAACGCTATCTTCATTCCACCCTCCAAGATTTGTGTCAGTGATTTAAAAACAAATTGAAAAATCGATTCAATGGGTGGTAAGATGTGCAAATGCGGGAAGCTTTTATCATTTTTTTTTTTATTCAATACGATTTGCTTATGTACTCAGAAATATGTCGCCTCATACTTCCATGGTATTTTCTACTCCGCTCACTAATATTTCACGAGATAAAATGTTTGTTAATTTCACCTAAATTTTATTTTGTGGAAGGAAAGTTGTCGAATTGTTCTTTAGACCGCCATTGCTGTGTTTCTATGACATTCCGAAGCGTTATGATTTGACAATTGACAAAATGAGACAATAGTCATCATGTGCGTAGGAGTGAGCAGGGGTCACGCTATCGATCGCCAACGTCACAAATTGTGATAATAAAATTAGTTTGGCGAAAGGAAATACGATTTGGCGAAAATATTGGCAATTGCATTTCTTAACGGTGTCCAGCAAAATCTAATTTGGCGAATGGATTGGCGAAACTTTCAAAAAAGCCAGCGCGAATACTGGAGTGAAAATAACTTATGACGAGACTTCATTGACAAACCTAAGAAAAGGCGTTGAAAATTTAAAAGTCGTATCTTTTTTCCATGCAACAGAATATTTTATAATAAAACTTTCGCTCGTTGCAGCCTTTCAGAATATCCAGAAGAATAAATGTGCATTTTTTTTTTTAATTGGATTTCCACAAAATTTTATTCACATATTTTTTTTAATATGTGCCTAATTAACAGCATGCATAACTACAAAGTTGCATGCTAGCAAAAATTCTACTCGCCTAATTAATTCTACAGCCGTTTTGACTCATTTTTACCAAAATGTTTCTAAAACCCCACAGCATGACGATTAAACCCCCCACCCCACTTTTTTTCGCGCACCCCTCTTCATGTTTCGGAGGTTCTGTGTGTATTTATGCAGGTGACAACAGCCGACTCCTAAACCGTCAGTCGCACCCAACTTCTAATCGGTCAGCAGCTGATTCAGGAGAAGGCGTCCCCCAAAAAGACATTGCTTAACAGCAACATTAACATTTTGCTTCATTGCAGAATTTGTTTAAGTCAAATGACCTTTATTTATAAATTATCCCTCCCCCCCAAAATGTATACATTGCTGTAGGTCAATATTTTGCTTTATTGTACATTTAGTTTAAGTCAAATGATCTTTTTTTTTTAAATTAGTTCCTCCCAAAACAATTTTCTGTACCCGCCACCGTACTCCGTAGATTGCTTTAAAAAGAGTTAGGGGTCACTTAGATGAGTTTTGACTTAATAAATGCTCACTGTAAGAAGAATTCCGAAATCAGAATTTTTATGCAAGCTTTTGCTCCTATGATTCATATTTGGTAAAGCAATCTTAATACATTAATCAAACAGAATAAGATACTTTCCTTTTCCATTGAAATTGACCAAGTGATAGGTTATCGAAGTGTTTTGCTGGGGTTCTTAGTGATATTTATTTGAAAACAATCATGATTCATTTCAATTATGTAGTATTTAAATCAAAAGACCAAAACCAATAAAATATATATGACCTTTGCATACCATTTACTAAAATATTTTTTACTACTGGTATGCTAGTAAATATTAACTGTGTTTAACCAATTTAATATGTCCGTGGTTATAAACGTCTATTTCACGTACGTTTTCCATCAGTTTTCTTTTTTTTCACTGAATGTAAAAGTTTTAGATGAAAATTTCTCAGAAAGAAAAAAAAAATTATCTGGTGATTTTCTTAAACACACTTGACTTTTTTTTCAAATCTAAAGTGTATGTGTGGGTAAATTGAGTATATACATGAAAACCAATTAAATCTGATAAAAGAGAAGCATTTTACTTCAGCATTCAAAGAATCTGCAAAGAGATTGTTAAAGTTTCATTTTCTTTTGTCGGATCTTCTTCTGTCATAAAAAGGGTCTTTTTTTCTTGTGTCTAAATAAATATTTCCGGTAATCTTAGTGATTAGTATTTGTTGGAAAATAATCAAAAGAATAACAGCCAAATATTTTACTAGAAAATAACTTTTTTTTCCAATTCCGTATGTGGTACAATGAAGCTTAGCTGTACTTTTTTGGCATTTATTTTGAAATTTTACTATTTGTATTACTTTTTAATACGACGAACTGCAAAACACAATAATTATTTTTTTCCGGGTCAAAATTCTTTGCCGACTATTTTTGTTAATTTTCTAAAATAAACAAAATGACGTACGAAACGAAAGATTACGGTTTGAATTTCAATCAATTTTGACAGTTATGGGAACAGTAATAATATCTACACGCAATATCCTGAATTATTTCGTAGCTATTTATGTATATATACTCTTGAAAACTGATAGATGTCTCTGCTAGTATTTTATAGACGTAGAGGAATCATTAAAGTGGTTATTCCACATAGTGTACCAGGTGCCTTTGTAGGGTTAAAAAAAGAGGTATATAAATTATTCCTTATTATTGAATAGGCATTGGATCTTCAGAATAAAGCCAGTTTACATATATTCGTTAGTTAAATTTCGAAAAAATACGAGAAAAAATCTTAAAACAAGGTAATTCCTGTTTAGTTTTGTGGTTTATGTCCTCTTTATTCATTTGAAGTTCGCATACTTTATATCAGCGAAAGCTATAGAGCAATTGAGGTCTTAGAAATTTATTTCCCAGTATTCGTTTAATATATACCATAAGCCTTTTCCATAATAACTCCATGCACAAAAGGAAATCTCTTTTATTGCCAAGGAATATAGCAGAGGTGTTTTACAGCCAAACTATCTACATTTACTATTTAAAGATACCGACTTTTATTTATCTGAACGCTGCACGAGAAAAAAAAAAGCGTGTAACGGAAGTAATAACACCCTATCGTAGTTCGGTACTCAAACATAACCTATAGGCGTTACATTAAAGCAACGAGAACATATTTTTCACCTCTAACCTACGAGCAGATCAAAACAACCACATATGTAATGTACACCATATCTCATAGAGGAGTTTTGATAAGCAGAAAAGGATCAGGAAATTAGATAAAATGATTGGTTAGGGGGAAAATGAATCGTTTTGGAATTCTTATGTTTCGTTTCATTTACAGTAGCGTTAGAATGAAAAATGATTAATATTTTTAATAAATAATTTTTATTGAATGGCAGTTTTTACCATCTTCAAAAAAGTTTTTAAAAATCGATTTTGCAAGGTACTGCCGCCAGTAATTAATCCAAAACTGTTTAAAAGTAGCAAAAGGGGCTTTATGTGTAGGCATAAATATGGGAATTAAATTATTTTATAAATTTTCGGATATTTTTTTCAATTTACATCTAGTGACATTTCAATGTCCACTATTATTTTATCAGAATTTACTTATTTTTATGTTTCCAAAGCGCCAAATTTCCTTTTTAACTAAGTGTAAGGAATACATAGTTTCTTTTCCATGTAATTTGAACTTAAAATACACTGGATTTTAACTAAATTGGGTTGGTTATTTTAATAAGATTTCGATAAAGTACGATCTTTTCCGTTTCTGTATTAATTTCGATGATTTGCGAAACAATTTCTCAATCATTAAATTCATCTCACACTGCAAATATCTTTTATCCAACCCAAAGCAATAATTTGTTGACAATATTAATGTATTTGAATATTGTACATTTCACGACATCTAAGATGTCTAACTGTTTGGGCGAGAGAGATAATATTCAAAACATTTTTTTAAAATATGGTTTCATAATCTAAAAGGTAAATTTGTATCTGTTTTCAGTAAAACCAATTAAATGGCAATGAACAACGTAAATTACTTCTTAAACTCTTATGATGTGATTATATTTACTGTAAACGCTGTGTAATTTATATTCTCGCTTTATATATTATTCAAGCAATTTAAATTTACTTGTTATGAACGGTATTGATGTAGATGTAAATGAAATTCCCATATTCAGGAAATATCCTATTTCCCGAATAATATTAATCTATAATTAAAAAATCTCATTTTATGGCCCGTGTAAATAATTAACTAGTAGAATATTCAAACATTTCAGCGTTAAATTAGAAACAGCGACTAAATCATAACTTATTCATTTATGTTAAACGAAATAATTTTTTATCCACATCACAGTCTAATCGGAAGTTCATAAATTAAATATGAAGTTAATTTAATAAAAGAATAGTCTATGAGATTTGTGAATCACATTTATATAATTTTTATTCTTATTTTGAATTCATGCACCTTGTTCTTTAAAAAATTCATTTTATGTTTGAATTGATTAAATTATGTTTCATATTTTAATGAATTGAAAAATTCAAATGGATAGTCACGCATACTTATTTTTAATTGATATTTTGTATAAATATGCAACTTCATAAGCATGATTTTAATGAGCTTTAAGTACTTCATTTACAAAAATGTAATTTCAACGTATGATTATATAATTTAGACACAGCTGAAATTATGAAACTTAAAATATTTTTATTATTTCCCCACAGGTCTTTTCTGGAATTACCATTCATTTCCAAATTAGTTTCCTTTTAGCGTGCTAATTAGAAAAAAAATATTCTAATGAATAGTTTAATGGACAATGAGTGGTTCTAAAACAAATTTATTGGATTACTTATTTCATTTAAAATGAATGAGACGATTGTGAAATGCTGAAAAAACAGACTAAATTAAAATAGAGCGATTAGTGCACAGACTTTTTTGAGTATCGATCGCTTTATTTAACGTAAAAATTTATCCATCTGAAAAGGTATCAATCTTTTATCAAGCAACTTAAAATTCAGACTTATGTGTATGGCAATTAGTACGATGTAATGTAAACTTATGTTTATATTGCGAAATTTTTATAATCGTTATCATTTTCTTTTTCGGTTAAATAGGATCATTTTGATCGACAGTTTGGAATAACATTTACATGCAATGTCCTTTAAATTAACATTCTACTTGTTAAAAAAATTGCAAATAAAGAAGTTTATATTAGTAATATATTAGTAAATAAAAAATTTATATTAGTAATAAAGAAGTGTTTCATCCACAACCTGTAACATTAGAATGACTACTTCCAAAATATATCGATGCGGAAAAAAGAAAAAAATCCTAGAAAAAATTTTTAAACTTACGTCTAATACTTGCAAAGTGGTATACAGTGTGATTCACAACTATTGGACCATATGATGAACCATATTCGGAGCTTTCCGAATATGGTTCATCAAAAACTGTTGTATCTTACACAGAAAGCACTTGACTAAAACTGATGATTACAGCGGGAATTGTACAGGGGTGCTCATACCTATGCGCAGACAGGGGTTAAGCCCCCCCCCCCTCAACCAGCTGCCATATTTTTATTATGATTTACGTACTGGTATAACGTAGAAGCAGAGGCGTAGCCAAGGGGGGGGGATAGGGGGGGGTCTTAAACCCCCTAATTCAACATCAGTAACATCAAGCAGTATTACTTGAACACAGTGGCGTAGCCAAGGAGGGGGGGTTAGGGGGTCATAACCCCCCCCATGAGGAATTTTTTGCCATACAAAATGTATATTCTTCACTACATTATCACACACACGTAAACATATATATGAGTTGCAGTAGTCGTAACTAGAGATGAGACGGGCTCAGCCCGAGCCCGAAAGCCCAAGCCCGACCCCGGGCCCGACTCGGGCTCGGGCTCTGTAATTCACGATTGCGTTCGGGCTCGCGCGGGCTCGGGCTCGTGAAAAATTTCTCCTTTGTTGAACATACTCCTTGAAACAGTTTTTAAAAAGTGATTCATGGGATAAATAGACGTACTTATGTCAAAAAATAGCGGCACCGGGGACTAGAAGGTGTGTGAAGCTTCAAAATTTATTGTATCCTCTTAATGAAGTAGTCAATTTTATTTGTCTTTAGCTGAAATTTCGGGCTCGGGCGGGCTCGGGCTCCAACTTTAATAATATTGCTCGGGCTCGGGCTTCAAAAAAGGAGCCCGAACTCATCTCTAGTCGTAACCCCACCCCCCCCCATGAAAAATTTCTGGCTACGCCCCTGCGTAGAAGTGACTCAACACTAAATATAGGATCTTTCTGGGGAAGAACCCTTGAATTCCTCCCCTCACATACAATCGTTTGGGCTCTCTCATGGAATTATAATCTTGATTAGAAGATTAATTATTACATCTTACAAGAAAATATATACGTCAAGAATTTATACTCAGAATGTTCAATGGTACATCTAACCTTCCAAGAACCTATACTCAGAACGTTCAGTGGTACATCCAACCTTCCGAGCTCCTACCTGGATTCGAGGAAACAGTTTTCTCTTTTATAACGTGGAATTGGAGTGGAAATTCCCTGTCGATTGGTTCCATTCTCCATGGCTACCTGTATCCGCAATCATTGTTTAGTGTATTTTCTTTTCCCAGATATTGTTTATTGTTTCTGATTAGAACAAATTTCTCCGGCAATGTAGCAGAGCTTCTGGCGCCTCTCGAACTTTTTCTTCCATTATCATCGTGCTTCACTTACTGCAACGTTCTCTCAGATGATATATCATTGAACTGATATTTTCTCTCAAAATTTCTCTTATCAGAAAAGATTTTTCCGAGAAAACGAAACTAATAATTCAGTTATTACTCTGAGAAAATAATTTTGCATTTAATGCTCGGTTTTCCCAATACTTCGATTCGGTTGTACTTAACGCTAGTGTGTGCTTCTAAGCATGTTTATTTTCTAGTTAAAATTTTAATGTATAAAATTTTATTCTATAAAAGCAATTGCACTCTGTGCTTAAAGGTACACAGTTGTGTTACAACCCCTTAAAAGTTGTGTTACAACCCAACACTGTTTACCCCGTAAAAACGAGTTTTAAAACAGTTATATTTATGCACTTCAATTTTCATTAGTGCATATAAAACATCGACAAAATGTAACATCACATAAAGTCCTTTGTAAAATTTAAATATTAATCAATACCAAAGCCAAGCTTTTTTAAAAGTAATCAAGGTTTTTATCCCCCCCCCCCTGTGAAGTGTTTTAAAACTAATATTCAGATTCTAGAACACATTTAAGCACTGCAATCATACCGGATGTTCCAAAAATGACCGATGATTTCAAAAATCAATTAAAGGAAAACGGAAGGCAATAGAAATGTGCGGTTTTCATCATTTTGCATAGTGAAACAGGGAATTTATTCTCATCAATTTTCAAAATTAGTTACAAATCTCGTCAATAGATGGGGCTGCTATACGCATTCTGTCCTTTCAAATCGATATTAATTCTACATCCTAGCGTATGCTTCGAAAATGATTTATTCGCCGGGAAAGCGCATTTTTATTGTTTGGGAGTTTCATCACCTGGACCACAGATTTGTCGCAACGAGGTGCCGTTTTCAAGGGAATAAAATGTCAGAAACGGTCCGGCAAGTGGTACATTTCCCTAGACTAAGAAAAGTATACGAAAAGTGGCATGGATTGGCCACCCTATTCGCCAGGTGTGACGCCATGCGCTTTTATTTATTTATTTTTTTTTTAATATTTTTTTGGTGGGAGGGGTACTTAAAAGATCACGCGTATCGTCACAATCCGTATCTGTAAAAATGCATGTCTGCTACTTATCAGAACATTCCAACTGAAGTGTTTGCACGGGCATTTGCAAATTTATCCTCAGACTGCGTCACGTTGTTGCTGCAAAAAGTAATTATTTTGAAAGAATTGTTTCTTAGCCAGCAGCGCCATCTGTTAATGAACTTTGTAAATAACTTTGAAAATTCATAATAATAAATTTCCTGGTTAACCGCTCAGAATGCAGCAAACCGTACATTGCAATCGCTTTCCGTTTTTCTAAAATTGTTTTTTCAAACAAAATAATATGAGACAACAAAATAATTTGAGACACCCGGTATCAAAAGTACAACACAAGCTCGTGTAGAATGTACTTCAATCTCATGTACACTATTCCTACATTTGACATAAAATCAGGGTGCGAATTGACGGGGGGGGATGCCGGGGATCGTCCCCGGCTGAAGAATGTAATATCCCTGGCTAGAGAAATATTAATGGATCCCTGCCAGGGATACTATTTATCCCCTGCTAAAGAAATGTTAAACTGGTGAGTGAAGATTTGGGATTGAAGTCAAGAACTCAAAATGAAGGTTGTATGTTATCGTTTGTTACTGTACTCTAAGTCGACTGCCTTAAAATTTCGTCTCTTTTTTAAGCTAAAACCCTCAAGGGTGGCTTCCAATACAGGTACATTGTATGTAGCTTGTGTATCTGTGATTCCATAGAACAAACAATCTATGACTTTTGTTTGAATATAAGTCAGTTCTCACACGTGTCGGCGACTGCATTTGTCAAGTAATATCATGTGAGGGAAGCATTTGCACCTTCCCTCCTTCTTCTTTTCAAGTGTCCCCCCCTGGAGAATGTTTATTTTCAAATGTCCCCCCCCTGGAGAAAATGTTCAGTTCGCACCCTGCATAAAATACGCATGATACTGCAACATCAACAAGATATTCATTTAAACGAGAATCTCGGCCTTTTTACCATTCATAACGTGACCACTAAACGTGAGTTTACACCATCTTCCTTATCGATATTTCGAATCGCTGGGTTATTAAATGCAGCTTCAAACGCGCCAAGGGTCACGCGTATCCACATAACCCAACACTGTTTAGGTTCCAGATATCAGCAAAGTATCGTCCCATCACGCTTTATTAGAATAGAATATCGATAGTTCGGCCTCTAAATGATCATCTTAATCATCTTCCATAACGTATTCATGCGTTCTTTAACATAAAAGTTTTCTCGGCGGTGTTGAACAACTCCCTTTAAAAATGGCGTAGTTAATGCCACATCAGAGCTGCAAGTCCAAGTCGGTATTTCAACGTCCCTCAAATTAACCGGGTGAGACGCAGCACTCATTCTAGGCGATATGCTATCAGCGGGCGAGAATAGCACATAATCAATTTTAACCAAGTCTCTGCGGTACCAGCTCCCAGAATGAGAAATGCCTCTGACTATTACAATTCGTTAAACTGTCTTACATTCTCCCGCGCAAAATTATAGCGAGCCGCATTCCGTAAGCCTACACTCGAGATGGTTCGACAGCTCCTCATAATTTAAATTCGGTCGGTTTTATTAAAATACGCCCTATTTTTAAAAAACAAATAGCAGTATGAGTAGATGTGCATATAATATGAAAATGCGCCCGCTTCTTTCGGTTTTATCTATTTGTTAGTGACAATTCGTGTAATTAGAACCCGTAATTATACTATGGTGTATACGTAATATGTGGAATGACAATTACGTTTGTGTAGATTATATAATGATTTAAATCCTATGGAAGCATAGTTAAATTTCCATCTCTCTAATACTGGTATAAGGTAAGTAATATTAATGATTAATTTCATGTCAACTATATTAATTATTACATGAACGTATCAGCTGTAGCATCTGTATGTATTTAGTGCTGTTTTGTAAATTAGATGCTTGCTTTTCAATGAAGTTATTTAAATACTATTTCTAAGATTATTTGATTTGTTGTTTTGTTTGTTTCAATTTTTTGAAACGGGTAACACGTGGATTCAACAGTATCAGTTTATAAGCTCCAAGTCCTGAAAATAAATATGCTTATTTTGATTTGATTTTATTATCGATACTCATTGAATGTATACCGCAGCTCTTCCAGCCTAATTTTATTTTTTCTCACTACCATTGGCGTAAATTGGCATAAGACATTCGTGGGGGGAAATCTTTCTTATTGTAGAAAATATTTTCAAATAGGTGATAATCCGAATTTTCTTGGAGAGGGGGGAGTAATTGCCCACCGCGTGCCCTTAGTAAGTTACGCCTATGCTCGCTGCTTCTCTCCTTTATATAATCTCTCGTGCTGTACAATCATATAATATGTAGTATATTATAGTAGAGCATCATTCACATTATAAAAAAGCATTTTGTTCATAGAATAAAAGGTTTTGCAAAAAGTCTATTTTACCATGTGGTACCATTGTACATTTGCTCAAAAAAGCTTCCCAGTGTAAGTCAAATTTCCTAATTTAAACCTTTCAGACCTGATTAAATAATTTCACCTTGAATTAAATATTTTTTTATAGTGAAAATTAAATTTGAAAATTAAGAAACGAAATAAATAATCTCTACTAAATAAACGAAATAAATAATCTCTACTCTAAATGTTCGAGCAAAACTGATTTTTCTTTATGTGCATAAATTAGGGCATCGATTCTATAGGATAGGGTAATTTCTTGCCCTCAGTTGTGAATGCGCGATCTGAAAGACTTAATTTTTTGAATCCGATGTTCTTTTTTCGTTCTTTTTTTTTTTCAAAACTCATCCACTCTAACAAGATGGGGAAATACGTTAAACTACACGACTCGCTTTCTATCAAGAACAGTGTTACCGACATAGGAAATTTGATTTAGGCTAGAATACTTTTTTGAGAAAATCTATGCTACATAATGTAAACCGTACATTATATGCCGTATAAATACAGTTGCGATTGTGTGAGACATAAGCGTTAAGTTTTCAAACTTATTGAGGGGGCCGGGCCCCACAACCACATATATTCACGTCAGTGGCGTAGCCAAGGGGGTAGGGGGATCATAGCCCCCCATGAGGATTTTTTTTATCATACAAAATGTATATTCTTCACTCCGTTCGTACACCCATATACATATATGTGAGTTGCAGAAGTCGTAACCACCCCCCATGAAAAATTTCTGTCTACGCCACTGATTCACGTACATATAACTTACTCATAACTGCCAACTACTACGGAAAATAATTAACCACTTTTTCTACCTGATTTTTCAGCTTAAAATATAGCAAAATTTTTGTGCTGCGCACGCGAGCTGATTACTATTTTGAAAAAAAAATAATTAAAAAATATAGTTTACAAAAAGTGGTTAATTATATTCCGTAGTAGTTGGCAGCTATGACTTATTATATATAAGTGTAAATTATTGGAGGCGCTCGAGCTCTATGGGTCCATAGAATTCTACACCTATGTAAGGTAAGTATCCATGTTAGTATTTTTCTACCATGTTATAAGTTAAAAATGGAAGCAAAGTAAAAAATTCAAAGGAGGAAAAAAAAAATTCGATGAGATAGTGCATTTTAGACACATCTGAACTTTTCTTCATTTCATACTTTACATTGCATAATCTGATTTTAATTAACCAGAGCCTGGCGAGGGCAGCTTATCGTAACATTGCGTGTTACGTGGCGTCAAATGAATACTAAATCATGATTGAAATCAAAAGAAGAAAAATTTTAAAAGTACAAGTAAAGGTTTTTTTTAAACGTTTGTAAATGGCTTGAAATACTTTTTTATGTTAGTATAAATTAGTTTTCTGTATTGAGTGGTAAATTATTGGGTGGGCTCAGCCCCTATTCATAACTTATTGGGGGGGCTCGAGCCCCGCGGGCCCATATAACTCTACGCCTATGGTGTGAGATTACGGCAACGCTACACTAGGGCGATCTGCCAAGAGGGGGGGGCTTGGCAGGAGGACTTTCTAAGGGGTTCTAACGCGTATTCACGTTACATCTGGAGAAAACCTACCAAAACTGCAGACCGTTAGATCCACAGCCGAGCTATGGGTCCCGAACCCGGTACCTGCACACTTCGGCTATCTACCATTTTCAGTGGCATAACCACTGTGGCCATGGTGAGGCCCTAAATACAGTTGTATTGGGTTATAGCAATCATTTTAAAGAGACAAATTTATGATAACGGAAATTGTTCTATTTCATTCAATCATCTAAACACTCTAATGTTACTGAAACTTCCTTTTAACAACATGCTCCATAACCTCCTTTTTAAGGCCGATAAATGCTTCATTTTCACGTTATAAATTGAGCGATATTTTCTATTTGAAAATTGAGTGATACCATAACAAAGCTGACCTGCGTAACGTATTCTATAGCTAATTGTAAAAATTTGCGGATTATACTTTTTATCAACTACTCTAATGTAAATAAAATCCGTTATTTCATACCGTTATTTTCCAAATTTTAATGTATATGTTTTTTAATATTCATTTATATTTTATAAATGTATTCCTGGCAAACTGAGTTATCGTTTCGAGAAATTTCGGAATAATCCTCCAAGCGTTTTATCTGT
This sequence comes from Cheiracanthium punctorium, assembly GCA_038373885.1. Lineage (NCBI taxonomy): Eukaryota > Metazoa > Arthropoda > Arachnida > Araneae > Cheiracanthiidae > Cheiracanthium > Cheiracanthium punctorium. The sequence goes on along the minus strand of JAWZYV010014616.1, from coordinate 258,692 downwards.
AGCTGGGTTAATTTATTCGTTACGATCTCGTTATTCTTCATGCAGCTTTAAATGATACGGCGTTATATCTGCAGCACTCGGAGGGTTTAATGTGCGCAAATTTGCGGAAGACTGATTTTTAGTACAAATAAAATTTAAACATTAACGAAGTGAATTCTAGGCTATGTTACTACTAAAATCATTTAAATAAGCAATTTTTTTTTTAAAGATTTTGCTAAGCTGTTCTTTATTCTGGATGAGTCATGTTACAAAAACGAAATTGTATAGACTGTGTAAATCAAATGCTGACGCACTGTAACAGAAATTACAGTGCAGTGAGTAAATTTATACTATATGACCGTCCTTTGGCTGACAATCTTTATGTCAGTTTATTGGGGGTAGCCAGTGTTCCAACCACTGTAGAAGTGTAAGTAAAAAAAAAAAAAAAAAAAAAAAATGATAATATTAGATTGTAACGAAAGTTTCCCGCCACCGCAAACATCGTCAGCACACAGTTCGCGTTGGCGTAATGGCTCCTATTTTGTCAAACGATTTTTGGCATTTGAAAGAAAGAGGCTTACTTTATAACACTGTGTAGTGAAATCTGTAAAAAATAGAGTTATCATTAAGTATAAGGTGTCCCAAATGGAACTATCCCTCTAGAGGATTAGAACCATCATTTACTTCCATTTGTGTTGCAAAAAGTCAGCTAGATAATATCAACAAATTATGAGTACAGCTTTAAGTACTATTGTTGTATCCTGTGACACTGTGCAGGTTTGGTACCGAAATTTCAAAATCAGTTATCTAAGGAGTTAGAAGTTAGTTTTTCAGGCAGATAGGGCGGAAAACTTTCGTTACAACCTGATAAATAAAAAAAAACACAATCATTTTTTTACTGGTGACTTTTATAGTCATTGATAGTTGCCACTGTGAAAAAGTAAACATTCAATCCTATCAAATTAGAATCCTAGGTGTTATTCAAATTATATATTCACTTTTTTACGAATTCTTTTAATGTGAAAATAAAGAAAATTTTAAAGGGTAATTCTTTTTTCTGGAGAAATATAATTTTGGATTTTACAAATAAATATAAAGAGTATGTACACTACTGGCTAAACGATTTGAAATTCGAGAATTCGGACAAAAAATGTTATTTCAATTCCACTAATAATGCCGATATGTTAAATTACTTAAATGATAAAATATGATTAAGTTGAACAAAAGTAATTATTTAATTTGTATTAAATAGCATAATGAATATACACCGTTAAAGGAAGTAGTTCTACGATTCACCCTATAATGGAGTTAACTTAACTACCATCCTTTCTATGGAGAAAGATTTCACCACGATTTGGCTCCATTGATCCTGTTTAAGCACCCAATCATAGTTAGTTTCTCCATAGAAACTTTGCAGCTAATTCAACACCATTTTATGGTGAAATGTTAACTACTTTTATTAACAGTGTACTGATTATGAGAAATCGATCCATTCCCGGAATAAAGAGAAATAATTAAATATTCAAGTTCTCTCTTTTGAGCAGAAAAGGTAATAAATGGGTGCATTTGAACTAAAAAACATTTAATGTGTAATCGGGCCGCTTGGTTTTGATCACAGCAGCCATTCTTTTAGACATGGAATTCAAAAAGTTTTGCCACATTTCTTTCGGTATTTCATGGTGCCAAACTTACATTATTGTTTTCTGAAGCTCTCATTTTATTCTGGGATGATTCTCGGATATCTTCTTTCCAATTATACTCCATAATTTCTCTACAATATATGAATCTGGCGAGTTTTCTGGCCATTTTTCGAGGGTTTCTCCTTGAAAAAATTTAGATTTATCAAACTTGCAATATTTTGGCCAGTAGTTTATATGTAAATGTATAACTTTTAAGAGAGACAACCAGGGGCGTAGCCAAGGGGGGAGATCACAACATCCCCATGAGGTATTTTTTCCATACAAAATGCATATTCTCCACTCCCTTTTCACACACACGCAGGGGTGTAGCCATGGGGGAATTAGGGGGGGGGGAGTCATAACCCCCCATGAGGAATTTTTTGCCATACAAAATGTATATTCTTCACTCCCTTATCACACACACACGCATACATATATGTGAGTTGTAGTAGTCACACACCCCCCCAGGAAAAATTTCTGGCTGCGCTACTGGAGACAATTAATAACGAAAGTTGATAATATTTTAATCAACTGAATTGATTATGGTCATTGATTTTTATTTGAAAGAAATTTTAAAATTTATTTTTAGTGCTCCATCCTGTTACCAAAAAAAAAAAAAAAATGTTCTTGCATTTCCAAATATCTTAAACTGTAAGGATGGAAACTTAAAATTTAAATTGTCAGCTTGGATATTATGACAGGTTATAATTTCATTAATAATCTTGAAGGCACGTCAGAAAACGAATATGCCTCCTCTTATGCATGTCTTAGCTTTTCATATTTCGTAACTTCTTCCATCTCTTTAAAATGCCATCATTTTCTTATCATTATTTAAAACTCTCTTTGGGTAAAGTAGCGTCAATTTGAAAAGACTTACGTCTAGTAATTGTTTCTGATTCGGTGCCGTTCGATAACGTGTTTAACCGTCTGAGTGACTTTCAACTTTCTTTAGCTTTAAAGCTTAGGAGAATAATTTAGAGTTAATATTATCTAATTAGATACGTTTTTATCAATTTTTTCTTTTCATACTGTTAACCCTTTAACGCGCAGTGTTCCCGCTCTGGGAACACCAAACTCTGACGTTTTGACTGTTGCCAGTCTGGGAGAATAGATTTGATTTCTATAAAAAATAGTCGCGGGTGACCTAGCTCCCCGAGAATCCTTTACTTTTTAGCACGTCCTTTCCCGTCAAAAAAGGGTCACGATTCTTTTGAACAGCACTGACATATGCAGCAAAATGGAAAAATGCGAGAACAGCTGGATGGATTGCGCAGCATCCATCCAGCTGCGCCTAGGGCTGTGGCACGTTCATCGCGTGCCACAGATCGAGAGACCCTTTTTTTGACGAGCTGGCTGTGCGGCACAGCGATGAACGTTTCGATCGTCCGCCACTTTGCTGGTAGTTAAGGTCGAGCGATGGCAATGGCTGCCCTTTTTTTAGCATTGGGAAAGGATTGCGCCTCAAAGGGTTAAATACTTTATCAAATTTTGCTTTTCATACTGTTAAAGCGGCCTGAACTTAGTAGCGTTAGCAGTATCTATCCAAGGGGATTTTGATGCCATATCCTCGCTTGATTTCTTTCCTCCAATCGGTGGAAAAATGCAGTGGCTAAGATTCCTAAATCTGGAGCACAGAGAGGCCAGTGCGCTGAATTTTCTCTGTTGCGTTTTTGTAGCAATGCGAACGGAATGTTCAACAAGGGGTGACAATGAAACCATTTAACAACCAGTGAATCATGAAGCAGATATAAGGAATAGGGAGCACTTTGGTAATCCTAATTAGAGGCACTTGTATTATCAGCTGACTTGTAGCAATATCTCACGCGCATTACTCTTGCGTCTAACTACTCTTAGTATTCTATGGAGCATTTGTGACCAGCGCGTTTATTTCCGTTTTCATAGATATATTTTAACGAAAAATGGTGCCTAGCTGTTCCGCATATATATGCAATTCATGATTTGTGAAAGGTTCTGGAATAACATTTTACAGGAGAGTGGATTTCTTTTGTCATATTTTGTTAACATACTTTGTAAATGAAGGCTATTCCAATGTGAAATAAATAAAACTTTGCAAAATACACAAGTAAACACTTGTGGCAATATCTCACGCGCATTACTCTTGCGTCTAACTATTCTTAGTTTTCCATGGAGCATTTGTGACCAGCGCGTTTATTTCCGTTTTCATAGATATATTTTAACGAAAAATGGTGCATAGCTGTTCCGCATATGGATGCAATTCATGATTTGTGAAAGGTTCTGGAATAACATTTTACAGGAGAGTGGATTTCTTTTGTCATATTTTGTTAACATACTTTGTAAATGAAGGCTATTCCAATGTGAAATAAATAATATTTTGCAAAATACACAAGTAAAATGTACATTAAAAAAAACTGGACGGCCGAAAAATGTTCAGCAGTCTTCAGTAGAAGTCCACGCAGTATCTGTTAGATGGCCGAAACGTACGTATAGTTTTTTTGTACCTTTAATGTGTGTTATTTCACAAAGTTTTAGTTATTCCATCGTTTAAACACCAGTCTTTTTTGAGTGATTTTTGTTAATATTTCAATGTATCCACCTCCACTAAGCCTTGGCAACACTTTTTTTTACTCCCAAAGGGTTTGTAATGAGTTCGTCGTCTAAATTTCGCTTTCCTATTTTTAGCGGGATAATGCCCAAGCCCTCCGATAGTTAGCCCTTTGAAGCGCGACCCTTTCCCAATGCTGAAAAAAGGGCAGCCGTTGCCATCGCTCGACTTGACGACCAGCAAGAGGGCGGACGATCCAAACGTTCATCGCGTGCCACAGATCTAGAGAGGGTCTCTAGATCTGTGGCACGCGATGAACGTTTCGATCGTCCGCCATCTTGCTGGTCGTTAAGTCGAGCGATGGCAACGGCTGCCCGTTTTTCAGCATGGGGTCATCTATCCAGCCGTTCTCGCATTCCCTTTTTCAGCAGATGTCAGTGCTGTTAAAAAGAATCGTGGCCATTTTTTGACGGGAAAGGACGTGCTCAAAAGTAAAGGATTCTCGTGGAGCTCTGTCACCCGCCACTATTTTTATAGAAATCCAATCTATTCTTCCTGACTGGCAACAGTCAAAACGGCAGAGTTGGGTGTTCCCAGAGCGGGAACACTCCGCGTTCAAGGGTTAAGCCAATGAAAATATTAAAAACTGAAGTATTCATCGACAATGCCACATTTTTTAACATCAAAATCATCAATAGTGCTCACTTTAACTACATACGAAAAATATTATTTTGTTTAAAAATTGAAATATTAATACAAAATTCAGCTAGTTGGCAATAATTTTCGTTATCGTGGCACATATTAAAATCTGGACGAGAATCTATTTTCCGCTCCGTACTATTTTCTCTATCCCAATAATCCGAAACAATCATAGGCTTATATTTTAAATTTTCCCTCCTCAACAAGAAAAGTTCGCAGCGATCAAAAATTTTTCATTCTCCCGGCGTCCACCGTAGTATGAATTCTTATACCTGCACATTGAATCTCGTATACCGAGGGATACAAGTGCAAGCTGACAGCTTTCAGTCAGCTTAGGGAGAAAACAGGGTTTACGTTTTTCACTGCACAGAAGTTAGATGAAAAACTGGAGAAAGAGGATAAGATGGTAAATATAAAAGAATGTGTTTTTCACCTTTAGGATATTACAGTTTAGGATGAAAAGTATGTGAAGTTTTTCAAAATCTATTCCAAGAACCGAGAAATTTTCATTTTTGAAACGTGTTCTTGAATTTTTTAGTGATGGCCAGAAATTTATTAAGCGGCTGATTTGTGTTCGGTTTCCTATGCATTAGAACGGCAATCTGGGATAATTTTTCTAAGGGGAATTTTTTCTATTATGTTAAAACATCTTTCAAAACTACGAAAGAAATCGTAAATCACATTTAACCTCTTCTTTCTCATCTTTACAATGACACAACCCTACACTGCAAAAAAAATCTGTCAAATTTACAGAAAAAATCTGTCAGCCAGGACGCCAGTTTATTTCCGTTTTTCTTACAGAAGTTTTCCATAAATTTTACAGATTCTCAGCTTATTTTACAGAAATCTTCCGTATAAGGAAAAAAATACGGAAGTTTTCTGTAAAATATACGGAAATAAACTGGCGTCCTGGCTGACAGTTTTCTTCTGTGAGTTTAACAGACATTTTTTTGCAGTGTAGTAGCACAACTAGTCCATAAAACGTTCAAATTACGTTGGAAACACGTTTTTTGACGTTAAAAAACGTGTTTTAAACGTCTTTTGGACTAATTGTGCTACTAGGGAATAGCCTTTCTGTGTCTAACGTCAATTTCCCGCTACAACCATAGGACTAAACCATAGGAACCAAAGTTGCTTTCATTGTTGCAATGACATTGCGTCATTGCAACAATGGTAACAACTTTGTTAACAAATTTTGGTTTACTGGCTTCCAGAGAAATATGCGTGTTTCTTATTTATAGCTGTTGAAACTTATAATTAAGACTAAAATCTTTTGTCGGATCCGATTTTTTTTATCAGAATTTCTTAAAGTATGCATTCTTACAAAGGATAACCCATGAGAGATAATACATTCAGGAAAAACAACTATCTCAAACATATCATACTTTGTGAGAATGAGAGACATACTCTGAGAGACTGACGAGAATTCTTTTCTGAAAGCTCTGAAAATTCTGTAGGTTGTAGTAAAACACAATATAGTTTGTGAAGAAACTGCCTGAATTTCTTTTGTGGCATTCTTTTCTTGAATATTTCTTCTTTTGCGTATTCATTCATATAAGCAACTAAATTTACAAACTTAATAGAGACTGGAATGGAAATCATTAGATAAATGAGTAGTGTTGTGAACATAAACAAATTTAATTAATCATGCAGTAGAATACAGTGGAAAATAAATGATGTGAACACATGTATACTTAGTTGATAGTTTAATGAATTTGCTTTAATATAAGTTGCATTCATTTTTTTCAAAGTGTTATAGACAGTTAACCAAACAAGTTGCATAAAAATATCTTTCTATACTTATATCAGATCGGACAGTATCGGACAAATGTTATTTCTAAATTTAAGTTAGTATTTACTACTGTTTTACGTGAACGAAAAAAACTTCAGGCTATCATATTTTGCCTGAAAATGAGTATTAGTTGTTTCTTTTGTTTATTGTTACAAAAAACATATGTCTCATAACTCATACTCAAGTTAACTTAAGTCAAGTCATGCAAATGTTGTTTGCATAATTAAGCTTATCAATGCTTTGTTCTATGATTTCGGGCTATACCAAACAGAGGTGTTAAATGTTGTATCGGACACAGATTAATGTTGATAAGAATTACATTGGCATGGAAATACTATTTTCTTTTCCTAGACATTATGGGTAAACTACGTCAGAATTCGGAGCTTATTTTCAAAAAAAGTAAACGCGAAATGCATTTGTCTTTAAATATGTTAAACTATCAAATTTGAAAAAAATTATTTCTTAAAACTTCCCCAATTCACATCATATTTGTATTTACTAAATCAGTTTTAATATCTGTACTTTTATAATATTCTGAAAATGCTTGATTAAAAAATGTTGTTCGCATAATTGAAAGTACACGGTAAAAAAAAAATCGGAAACGTTACCCCAAAAAATGGGACAGGTCTTGTAGTTAAAAATTGCGGAAACGTTTCCGAACCATGCGGGTAAAGTATTTAGAAACGTTTCTGCATATGTCGGAAACATATTTACCTATTTTCCTGCATTTTAGGTAAGGTTTCTGGAAAAGATGGATAACGTTTCTGTATATTTTGGTAAAATATTGAGTAACCTCTCCGTGTATTCGGAAAGGTTTCCGAATTAACAAGTAACCGTTCTGAGTTTTTCAGAAAAAATTACATGCACTAGATGAAGTGTTTCAAGTAACTTCAACTAGATGGCAGCACAAAAACTAACGGAAGGAGCGCAGCGACCAGAATCGAACCGAAGACAGACGGGATTGTAAGACAGCACGCTACCGCGACGCTGCGATTCGCTTGCCGGAACTTGCTTTAAAAGTAAACTGACCGCTGTTGTGGTACGGCTTGTTTTGGAAATTAAAAATTTTTTTGAAGTATTTTGTAAATGGAGAGAAAATACCATAATTAATAAATATAAATTAAAAATCTTAAATCTTTTTTCTTCCACATAAATTATTTTCAGGAGATAATGTGCTGTTTTATTTAAGTATTCATCCAGCGACGTCACCTGGTGACTGGTCACAAATAAACTTCACAGTGACCACACAGTGAAGTTACATCACTCACAAGTTACCAAACCCTTATTATCGCATGGGCAAATCGGGACTTTGCCCAGGGCCCCCAGTTTCAAATGTTGTTCTGAAATATTCTTTTATATGTCAAAATATTATGAAAAATAAAACAAATTTTATAGATGGGGACCCCCAAATTCATCAATGCCCGGGGCCCCAGTTGGTCATAATCGGGCTGTGCAAGAAGTTACAATGTGACAGTCCTGTGACAATTGTGACCCTCTTTGACGTCACAGCGACACTTTTGTGACCATCTGTGCTATTAGGGAAAACGCGTTCACTCTTATCCGTCACTTGGCGCATGCGCGCGAAGTCCCAAATAAAGATTTCCTTTCCCCCGTAAATACTTTACCCCGAAATATGGGTTATGTTTCCGAAATCGTGAGTTCGAGTAGAGCATCGGTAGGTTACGCTATACTTTCGGAAACCCTTCCGCTATAAGTATGTAACGTTTCTGAATTTTTTTACTGTGTAACTGTCTGCTTGCACATACATTTTTTTTTCACGTCCGATATTACCGTCCACAAGTAAAATTAATAAAATTGCTAACAATCAATAATTTTTATCATGGAAAAATGAGTCTATAGAACTAGGTTTCGTAAGGGATGTATTCTTGTCCAACTGACCAGCAATACTATTTTTTTAACTATAGAAAAAGCGTAGGTTGCCGACACTACTCAACCTTCCCCTTTACTAACATGAGAAAAGGAAAGGTTGAGGTCCCTTAATGATACAACCAAGTATTTTAAAAATAACTTTTTTTTATTATTATTCTACTTTCTTTGATATTAGGAGGCATACTATTTAACTTTTCTCTGTATGCTATCTATGTATGTAATGTAAGGAAATGCATAAAAATGTACTTCTTAATTGAAAGGATGATGATAAAGATTTTTGCGGATGTCACTGTTGTATACTAGAAATGTATTTTGTACTGTAGTTTTGTACAGTAGAGTCTTGACTTAAGCGAAGGATGCGCTGCGAGATCTCTTGCGTTAAGTGAAAATTTCGCGTTGTGGGATAGGATATATATTCGGCTTTTCGGAACACGTACACAATTATTTTAGACACTTAAAACACCCTTTAAAGTGTTCTAAACCATTTCCTAACTGTACATTACCCTTTCCCGCATAAAGTAATGAATAAATGAATGTTGACGAAAATTTTCGTGTTTCAGATGAGGAATAGCTTGTCTCTAATGTACATACTCATGAAAAACGCGCCTAAAATACACTTTGCATAGGTTAAATTGCGTTGTAGCGGGAGTCCACTGTACATATTTAGATCATTTTGCAATGAATAGTCGGTGGAAATCAACTAATTCATACACTGTAACAAACACTCAGCCAGGACGCCAGTTTATTTTCGTATGTTTTACAGAATTCTTCCGTATTTTTTTTAATAAATTTTTAGTTTATTTTACAGAAATCTTCTGTAAACGGAAGTAAAGCGGGATTGTAAAATAAACTGAGAATCTGTAAAATATTACGGAAGACACATGTAAAACATACGGCAATAAACTGGCGTCCTGCCTGACAGTTTTTTTCCGTAAATTTGACAGAATTTTTTTTGCAGTGTACGCAATTGTATCTACTGAATTGTCTGGTGAATATTGGAAAACAATTCCATAACTCGGTCTTATCAATTGTTGTATCTATATTAATTGCCTTATATTTTAATTGAGATTATTTTTCTTTTCGCAGATGCATCACCCTATCCAGATGAAACCTGCTGATAGCGAAAACAGAAATGGTAAGCAACTTTGTTTCCAGTTATCCTCATACTGTTTAATTCATGAATAGTATGTTTTCTTCTTTTAGTCTTGTGAAACATTTTACGGGCCTTTTGGATTAATCTATTATGTCGTACCGAAAGTTTAGTCTCAGTATTTTGATATGAATTTGTTTATGAAAGCGTAGTGAAAGGATACCTTTATGTTTTATGAGAGAGGTTATGTTGAAATTTTTTCCACGTTTTCTTTTTTCACGCATTATAACAATATTTTCAGTCCTCTTTTTTAAGGGAACATGAAGGAGAAAGCTCTTATGAAAGTGTAACGGTTTACAACTTTCTCAGAAAGCTAAATTACGTACTAAAATTTTAAAATCTACTCATTGATTATTTTCGAGTATATTTTAAACTATTTTGTTTGTGTAAACATAAAATTTGAGCCATACACAGTTTACCACACAAAACAATCAAACCTACTCATTGATTATTTTAGAGTATATTTTAAACTATTTTGTTTGTATAAACATAAAATTTGAGCCATACACAGTTTACCACACAAAACAATCAAACCTCATTAAATATTTGTGAAAATGATATTTATGCGCATATTATCTGTAATTAGAGTCACTAACATTTCCCTTTCCTTACTATGATCGTTATGGTTTTAGATGTAGAATAATAGTTGTTTCTTCTGTATATAGTTCAAAAACAACCCATTTTTGGCCCCAAAACTTGAAACAATCGAATGTTACATTTAGAAAATAAAATATTGTTCAATTTATGATTTAAAAAAATTTGACCTTCATGACGTCTTTCTTCAAAATCAGTATGTCTAGTTCTACTTACAAAGTGATAGTCGTAATTATTTTGAGACCTTAAAAAAATGTGTTTTTCCGTTAAATTTATTTTTCAAATAAGCATAAATGATCGTGTCTAAGTTGCGAGCATGCAAGTTTTCCTAAACAGAATGTATTACGCTATAATTCCTTAACCGTTGAAGATAAGTGGTAAATATAAATTTTTAAAAAATGTTCAAAATAAGGTAGGGGAAAAAAAGACTACGTTAAGAAAAAATTCCTCTCGTTAATTTTCATAACGTTGCATTTTTTAAATTTGTATACGACCCAAATATTGCATACGAATGACAAAAAATAAATAAATGAATGCATAGCATATTTTGACTTTTAGTTCATAAAATATTCATTAAAAAATATTATTCACAAAAATTTTCGAACTGTACGTTCCACTCGTATGATATTTTCAGTGTGAAATCCAGTTAATAAAGTATTGCATCGAAATTGAATAGATAATTAATATTATTAATTAAGCTGTTTTCGTGAGATTTATTTTTTTTCTATTAGAACGAAAAAGAAATTCCCTTCGAAAAAAAAAAATTCCTAATTGGTAAAATGTTCCCCACACACTAATGAGGTGATGTAAAATATTTCAGCCTTTCAACATAAAATGTCTCTGAGATATCATTAAACAAAGAGGTTCGGGGGCTATACATTAATTTGAATGTAAACGTTTATTGCTAGGGTGCAAAAAAATATTTTCCTTCGTCATTTACATGGCCCATCTCTAATGGATAAAGAATTAAAGCTTGCTTACCAACCTTTTTGCGACACGTTCTGTATTGTAAATTATAATTATATAAATTATATTTTAAATTGTTTGAAGAAACTGTTACAATTCTTCAATTTAGTTTGGTAGTCAAAAATGTGCTTTCCCAAGCAAACATGTTGGATTTCTTTCCTGGTTCAAATTGGAATCCTATTTAACTTTAAATTAATTGAATGAGTTTTGGTGACAGGGCAGATAACCCAATGAGAGAATATTTTCTCACAAAATGAGTTCTTTTTCAGGTAAAATGGATTAATCATATGGCCTTTTTACAATTTAACAAAACTATTAATAACCGATATACAAGCTTTTATTGAATAAAACTTTCAAACTGAATTCAACGAAAAATATATTTAGGACCGTCTTTCATTTGACAATTTGACACTTTTGGACAATAATCCACAACCGTGAAGTTACATAGTTACAAACTCGGATAAAATAAACGAAATGGAGTTGTTAAAACCATCTGTTTTATCTGAAAACAGAGACATATCTCCAATTTCTCAAACTGAAAGTGAAAGAAAAATTCAGTAAATAAAACATAATCATTAGTGATGGGCGTTAGATATTTTTATTAAAATTCACTAGAAAATCAGTTCAGAGCTTTAATATTAGAAAAAAATATAACCGCATGATATCCCCTATTCTTAAAATGTTGCATTTTAATGACAAAAATAAATAAATGTCTATACATAGCATATTTTGACTTTTAGTTCACAAAATATTCATTAAATTTTCGAACTGTACGTTCCACTCGTATGATATTTTATTTGTGAAATCCAGTTAAAGTGTTGCATCGGAATTGAATAGATAATTAATATTATCAGGTTGTAACGAAAGTTTTCCGCCCTATCTGCCTGAAAAGCTAACTTCTAACTCCTTAGATAACTGTATTTGAACTTTCGGTACCAAACCTGCACACTGTCACATTATACAACAATAGTACTTAAAGTTGTACTCATAATTTGTTGATATTCTAGAGCTGACTTTTTGCAACACAACTAAAAGTTAATGATGGTTCTAATCCTCTAGAGCTATAGTTCCATTTGGAGACACCTTGTACTTAATGATAACTATATTTTTCAGAGATTTCACAGCACAGTGTTATAAAGTAAGCCTCTTTCTTTCAAATGTCAAAAATAGTTCGACAAAATATGAGCAAATACGCCAATGCGAACTGTGTTCTGACGATGTTTGCGGTGGCGGGAAACTTTCGTTACAACCTAATATTAATTAGGCTGTTTTGTGAGATTTATTTTTCTTTATTAGTTGGTGACGTTTTTACCCGCCATCGTAAAAAAAAAGTTATCTTTCCTTGAGAAATTTTTACTTTAGCGGCAATTCTTTCACTTAAATCTCTTGATTTGCATGAAAATGTAATCAATACTTTCTTGCATTTAATGATAACTAAAAGCTTACTAGAAGATACCGGTCAAATTCCGAAGGTAAACAATTTAATTCTTTTCAAACAATTGGCTTCGTAGCCCAACATTATATTGTGCATCAGGTGTTAACCCTTTGAGGCCCAACCCTTTCCCAATGCTGGAAAAAGGGCAGCCGTTGCCATCGCTCGACTTAACTACCAGCAAGATGGCGGACGATCGAAACGTTCATCGCGTGCCACAGAGAGACCCTTTTTTGACGGCAGCTGGCTGTGCTCGCGCACAGCAAAAAAGGCTCTCTAGATCTGTGGCATGTGATGAACGTTTCGATCGTCCGCCATCTTGCTGGTAGTTAAGTCGAGCGATGGCAACGGATGCCCTTTTTCCAGCATTGGGCAATCTTTCCAGCTGTTCTCGCGTTCTTCCATTTTTCAGATGTCAGTGCTGTTAAAAAGAATCATGACCACTTTTTTAGGGGAAATGAACGTGCTAAAAAGTAAAGAATTGTCGTGGAGCTATGTCACCCGCAACTATTTTTATAGAAATCCAATCTATTCTTCGTGACTGACAACAGTCAAAACGTTAGAGTTGGGTGTTCCCAGAGCGGGATCACTGCGCCTTAAAGGGTTAAGACATAAATTGAAGAGGAAAATTGTCTGTTGATAACAATACTGATGTACTAAATTTTTTTGCTTTTCATAAACGCGTACACATATTTTTATACCCGTATTTTTAACATCTATGCATTCTTCCCATTTCTTAACCGAATATGATTTTCCTGTATAAGGCTGTGTTAACTTAAACATTTTAAGTTATCTCCTTTTAAAAAAATCTGGAGTAACTCCACTCGACTTTCCGAACACTTACGATTAAGATCATTACCAAGCATTTAAATAAATTTGAATCGATGAATCATTCAAACATATATAGCAAATGGAAGCTGAATCGAATGCGTCGTTCAAACGCTTGCGCACTTTCAAGAATTTCTCCCCATAGGCCATAATGTAAAAGATATCTTTGTCGTAGCCCTGTAGAAAACCTGTACGTCCTATACACACCCAAATCAATACCGGTCTTAAGATGGTGGTTTATAACATATATACCCAATTTGAGCTCAATCGAATGTACCATTTAAACGCTAGCGCACTTTCAGAATTTCCCCCCATAGGCCATCCTGTAAAAGAAATCTTTGTCGTAGCCCTGTAGGAAAACTATAAGTCCTATACACACCCAAATCAATACCGGTCTTGCGACGGTGGTTTATAACCTATATACCCAATTGGAGCCCCATCGAATGCCCCGTTTAGGAGCTATCGTGTTCACTCAAACACATACATACATACATCTTGTAAAAACAGCATCCATGAACTCAGAAGACCTCCAAACGTGTCAATACACCAATATCTCGAAGTCGAATTTTTTCATGATGACAATACTTTCCTTACACGGTACATGTTCGGAAAGTAAAAATATTATAGTAGCTCGCGATTAAAAATATAAAATTTTAAACAAAATTATGAAGAAACTAAATGTATTTGTTACTGCGAAAGACCGAAATTGGAGAATGTCGTCTTTCACCGGCAAATGTCAACACATACCAAAAACGTCGGTGAAAGTCCGAATATTCCCTTATATTCTAGTACATTCGGACTTCCACCGGTGTATGCACAGATATGCTGTGGTGGAGGTGGAAGAGAAAAGCCGGGGTCAACTGAAAAGTAATAAGCAAGCAAAAATATTTTTATTCTGTTGGGAGAGCTCCCCATGGTTAAAAAAGAAAAGCTCACTACGGTATGAATGCCAAGTTCTTTATTAGGCTTGCCAGATTTCTGAAATATTCAACCGGGACCATGGGCGCCGGGAGGGAGGTGCAAGGGGGTGCACTTGCATCCCCTTGCACCTCCCTCCCGGAGTTTGAAAAAGTATAATTAACCTGGGACCATGGCGCCGGCATTTTTACCGGGACCATGGGCGCCGGGAGGGAGGTGCAAGGGTGTGCACTTGCACCCCCCTTGCACCTCCCTCCCGGAGTTTGAAAAAGTATAATTAACCTGAAAATGTAAGCAATTTGTTTTACTTTAGGACAGTAAAAAGAAAAAAAAAAAAGCCTGAATGTAGGAGTGCTATTTTGAATTTACGTGTTTACAAAACTTTAGTAACCATTGCAACCGTTCATGGAACACCTGGCATCTTTGAAAGGGTACACCCATCACCAGTACAGCTTTTTCATTTCTTTTGCATTGGCTATATTTCCACCTACACTTTTTATTTCTAACCCCACACTGCTAATCTGATATACAAAAAATGCTTCTTTATATGCATCTTATTCTTAAAGTTTGGCCTATGAATTCAGTTACACCCTGTATATATGTATCTTGGGTGCACCCCCCCCCTGGAAATGATCCTGCCGGCGCCCTTGACTGGGACACCGGAATGCCCCCTGTGTCACGGGTATTCAAGGGTACATTTGCCCGACCTGTGGCTGAACGCGCTTGCGCTCTCAACTGGGTTGACGGAAGATGCCTGGTTTAAAACCAGGTCGAGTCCGTCGACCTAACCGTTCGGAGTTTCCCGTGGTTTTCTACGAAACTTCGCGTCCATACGCGTTAGGATCCCTTAGAAAGTCCACCACGGAGGGAAATCTCCTCCCCTAGAGCCAGATTCCTGGCCTTAACACTACATTTACATTTTCCCCTGAAGGGTACACACTTTTGGCGGGTTTTTGGAGTGTTTTAGAGGATAGTTTATTCTCAATGCTATGAATGGTTACTGATTAAGAACCTGAACCAGGGGTATTAATAAATGACACAAGCCTATAAATTTAAACATTTTATTTCTTACATGTTTATAAGTTGCTTAAGTAAAAAGAAACACTTTGACTGAGGAATAAAAATTGGAACAATACTTATTAGCACATAACCACTCTTCGATAGTTCTCACTTTTTATACAGTACAGTAATAAAGTGATTATCCTTAAAAATCCTTCACATGTAATTATTTTTAGACTTTTTTGGTCATCTATAATCCAATTTAATTTTTACCGGGTCGTGAAGTAAACCGGACGGGACACCGGGATTTTGTCTGCAAACCGGGACGTCTGGCTAGCGTATTTATTGGCTAAACGTAAAACTGCAAGCCAGTCTTGATGTTTAATATTTATCTAAGTACATCGTTTATTATTATTAAGAAGGCAAGTAATATGGAGCAACCTTTCAACTTCTCACGGTAGAATCTAAAACTACATGAAGAAAATACATACAAAAGAAAATGCAAATCTTCGTATTCCCCATATACATCATTCACCATTACCGCATGGTGAATGTCGGCATTTATCAGTGTAAGTGAGAAATAAGAATATTTAGCAAATATTTCGGTCGTACTCCAAACGACTATGTGAATGTTGACATTCACCGGTGAAAGTGAAAACTATCCAGATTTCGGACTTCACGGTAACATATTCATTATTAAAAACTATGAGTATGGTTTTTTTTTACGTTACTATTCACCTGGTAGCGCTTTCTTTACGGTAAATCAGCGCCACCTATCGACACCTGGATGGAAATCCAAAGAACAATATTTTTTTTAACAGGCAGCATATTTGTTATTTCAGGTTATAAACTATCTCCATTCCAAATTTTATCCAAATCTGTACAGACTTTCAGCATGAAAGACTAACATACAAACTTTCGCAACAATAATATTAGTAGGATTTGATGCTTTAACTGAAAATCAACCTACATAATTAGAACCTCATAATTTTTTTAGAATTCTCTACAGATTATTGGTTAATAATTCCTAGAGGAAATTATTCCGGGTTAGAGACACTGTGTTTACAGAGTTGGGCCCACACATTCATTCAATGTAGATTAAGGCTATTCTACTTGAAAATCATGCAGCCTTTGCACAGCTTTTTAAAAATTTCAATTGGCTAGAGATTCGGAAAATTTTAGTACGTCTCTTTACAAGTTGCACTGTGAACTGACAATGAGAATGAATATATTCGAGCTATGAAATTGTCAGAAAAAATTCGAAACATACGGGTTTTTGCAATACTTCCAAAACCAAGTCAATCCTCGGCCTATTTTTGAAGTCAAATTTTTGTGATGATTTTTTTCTGAAAGTTGCATGAGACACAGCTTTTCTGTTAGTGTCAGTCCACAAGGTGAAGAAATATTAATTTTTCTGTGTGTTTAACATCATTGGTTTGCTTTTAAAGCTGCTCTATAGTCCTGTGACGATGAACGCTCTTCAAGTAAAACACCCTTAAATTTAAAATAGTATAATTTAACAGTTTTAAGAATAAACAATCTTGTCATAGATTTGTTTAGAATGTCCGAAAAAAATTATTTGCAGATTGTTAATCTATAACATCAGTAAATAAGACTGCCAGTGAGCACTAAGATAATTTTGTAAAATTAAAAGTCTAATTGTTATTTATAAAGCATCACCAAATGCCAATACAAGCAAAGGCAAAGCATATTTTACACCAATTGTATAAGCTTTCTTTCAAAACTCCAAAGGTAAACAATTCAACTTTTCACTCAGAGCTAAACCCTCTGTAAATGTTATTGATTTTTAATACTGTAATAAGTTATTCTAAACTACATTTACTTCAATTTTTCGAGTTAAAAATACTTACATGTATCAGAATTTTAGGATAACCCGTTAAAAGTTTTCCTTTAAACACAATGCTCTTGTACAATTGTACTGAAATTATAGTGTTAATGGTTTCATATGAAAATCACTGTTCAGCTTTCGAATTCTTTTGCAATTTAAAATCGACTTCAGTCCCTTTTATGTTATAAGTGTTTTGAATGGAAATTGTTTCGAACTTAATTGCATAGAGCCATATTAACAACAATAATTCCGTATATACCCCATCTTATAATAGTACTTAAAGTGCGTAATAATCACCTTTTTATCACCTCTCTAAATTTATTTTTGTTAGAAATAAATAATTAACTTCCAAATTTCTGAAATAATGTGAAATCCATTGACGACATGTTCAACTTGTGTTGATGTTCATCTTATGTTACTTGTTATTTAGTCGGCTAAAAAACAAGTGCAAGTACGCATATATAAGTACGCATTTTTGCATCTGTATACTTTAAAGACTAACTTATCCTGTACAGTTTAAATTGCAAGCAAGAGATACAAATTTACTACAAAACACTTTTTAAAACCGTCATTTATACGCCTATTTCACTGTGCCAGAGCATAATGAATGAAGCTCCGAACTAATAGTACAACGCTGATACTTTCTTCCTGGCACTGTATTGCTATCTCGGCAAAATTCAGATATTCAACTATGCTAAATTGATCAGCAGAATTTCAGTGACTGTCACAGATTGATAAAATGTTTATAAAAAGATTGATAAAGTATCTCTTAAAAAATAGGTTATTTAAATTAGTCAGCAAATTTATAACTTATAGAAATAAGGATAATTTTTTGAATGTAAGTAACAAAGGTGCAAAATAATGTTTAATGTCCAGAAATTGACCTCTGAAAGCGTGGATGTCTAAGCATTATCCCATATTCAAAGGACAAAAAGTAGCTTCTAGAGGATCTAAATTTTATGAAAGCAAGACGCATCCTTGCCAAATAAAATGAAATAGAAATAAAAAGATATGAACTTCACTCAGAATGTATCATATACAAAACAAGTTTATGGAGTAGTTATACCCATGTAACCTTTTTGAAGGATGTATTATAGGTTTACCTACAATTGTTACTTACTTACAATTTGTTAATGTTGAAGGTACAATCTTCTAAGATTATTTGAATTCCTATTTTGTGAATAAAATCTATAAAAGCAATTACGAAAAGTACTGCAAGGTTATTTGTGAAATTGACAATGTATAATTATTAAAAATGAATGGACATGAAAGCGAACTGCTTTAACTAGTAGAAACATTGTCAAATATTTATTACAGAACTGTTTTAAATGTCAAATGGCCCGTCCTCTGATGAATTGCTTCCTTGATAACAACTTTTAAGTATTCAAAATATTAATGGTGGCTTTATCAAACAACATGTTACAATGTATTTTAAAGGGGATTTCATTTAGCTCCCAGTTTGTGATGTAAAATTAAAATAGTTTTGCATATTATTACAACAAATGAAGAAGTGTTTAAATATTTAGGCCCATGCATTACACGGATATTTCAATAATTAAACTGTGGTTATTAGTATTGAGAATCAAACGAAATATTTACTGTTGCTTTGAATTATTAATTGAAGATTGTGTGCGTGTGTATAAGTGTATGTGTGAGGGAGGTGTTTACCTATAGTTATTTATGCTTCGCGATTTTCAATTGCTATACAATTAAAACATATCTGCTTTCATTTCTGAAAGGATTAAGAATTCAATTATTTCAAAATGAGCTCCGACTTCAGAAATTTTAAAAAGTAACGTACTAATACATTAATTCCCTTTCCATTTCTGATTACTAATAATACTTAATTCTGATATAAAAGAAATGGCTCTTTGCATACAGTGTAAGCACCCTATTTGAAAAGTAAATGCTATTTATTTTTCTAGTCTTTATTGATTTCAAATAATGTTTTTTTTCTTTATAATGATTTAGTGTGATAACAACGGAAACTGAATCAAATGAGTTCATATTTAAGAGATTTACAATTGCTTTAGAAGAATAAATATGTTTAAATACTTTATGTTTGAATTAAATTTGTTAGCACATATTTGCTTAAAATGTTGGCAGAATGATTTGGTTTCTGTTGCTAATTTTCTTTAAAAGGTAGAGAATGAGGCATTAAAGACATTAAATAAATTTCTCTTCCAATATTTATGGGTAATGGGGTTAATTACGGTTTTACATGATGCTCGTATTAAGCTGTTTTTTCTCTGGAATGGTTTTAGACAATTATCGATACGTTAATTACGTTTGTGAATTTTATTATTATTATTTAAGTATTTTCTCATTTCGGATTATTTTTGCACTATCGAGCTTTTGAAAAAAGTCCGGAATTAAACATTGAGTGTACCGTAATTCCAATTAAATATATTTGAGTACATAAACGTGAAAGCAACCTTATGAGCATTTCTTCTAGATATAGAGACTTGATATTTTTCAATGAATATCGCAAGAGATGCGGGTCGTGTCTAAATCCTGCCAATTCAAAACATGGATTCGTTTTTAATGCAATGAAATCTTAATTTATAAATTAGAAAATATTTTTCTATCCTTCATACAAATCCACATCGTTGGAGAAATCGGCTAAATCTGCTTGAAATTTCACATACATGTGAATAAAATATATTTTTAAAACACTAATTGCTTCATAAATCTGAAAATGAATCCATTGAATAAATTTTAGAAACTTCCAAAGTTTAAATGACCCCCCCCAACTGGTGAATCCATTCAGCTTTATTAGTCAGACAAAAATCTTGACTCTCTTAAAAATCTAAAGAACTACTCAATCCACAGTTTTTAGTGATTTACTTTATAGTGATTACGCCAGTGCTTTAAATGAACTGTATCTATCAGATACAGTTCATACCTCTATGTATCTATCTATACATATATACATATAGTTCATACCTCTATCTATGTATCTATATATTCGTATATATATATATATATATATACGAATACGAAAAATATACACCTAAACTGCACGTATATTTTCGTGTTTGTGTCAATCTGCTTATCAGTTATATAATACAGTACAATCTTGATAATCCCACATATGCACAGAAAAAAAAAAATGTTTTCTTGAATTCAACAAAATTTGGTTGCTTCAACAAAATTTGGTTGGCGCTATTTCAACAGCATAATTTTGTTGATTTTTAACAAACTGTTTGTTAAATTGACAAAATATTCCGTTGAATTTTAAAAAAAAAATTGTCCGTTCAACAAAAAATATTGCTTTAAAATAGAGCCAACAAAAAAAAAAAAAAAAAAAAAAAAATCAGCCTTCAGCTGAAATTAGTTTCCCCTCCGCTAAAGAGGTTTTTTGACAGAACCTTTTAATTTGTATTGGCAGCCATGTACAGGATGTATTTGCATGTAAATCAAACGGGGAGAAACCAACCGTTCTTCCAGTTTTTCAGATTTGAGAGTTAAATATGCACACACGTACACCAAAAGTCGCCAAGCTTGGCGACTTTTGGCATAGTTCTTGAGGGAGGCACGTGACCGTGGTCGGACCATTACCTAACTTATGTGGTAGGACGGTATTGTGCTTGAAATGGATGAATGGCCCTAAAATTGCCATTGACCGTAATGTATTGGAAATCTTTTGAGTGTTCCTGTAGCAGAACTGTAAATGATAAAGACACTTTTTTAATGGAGAAATTCATTTTCTAACTCTTTACAGCATATATCACTCCTGCGTCGTTTGAAATAGCCCAAAACCTCTAAAAAACGCTTTGATGAATGTCGGCCCATAGAGCTTAATGTATTTCGAATCTGTTAGGCCATTCTGTTGATAAACTATCCAGTCGAATGGAACCGAAACGGGAGGTGCACAAATAGATGTTACAACAATCCTAAATATAAAGTTTCAACATTCTACGCCTAATAGTTTTTGAGATATGCGAGTTTAATGAATTTCGGCCCATTGAGCGTAATGTATTTCGAATGTTTTGGGCGGTCCTGTAGATAAACTATCCAGTCGAATGGAACCAATAGGGGAGGTGCACAACTAGATGTTACAACTATCCAAAATATGAAGTTTCGACATTCTACGCCTAATAGTTTTTGCGTTAGGCGAGTTTAATGAATTTCGGCCCATAGAGCGTAATGTATTTCGAATCTTTTGGGCGGTCCTGTACATAAACTATACACTCGATTGCGACCAAAAGGGGAGGTGCACAACTAGATCATAGAACAATCCTAAATATCAAATCTCAACATTCTACGACCAATAGTTTTTGAGATATGCGAGTTACATACATACGTACGTACGTACGTACGAACATACGTACGTACGTACAGACGGCATGGAAAAACTGACCACAATAGACTCTTTGAAAGTTACTTTGAAATTTTTCAAGTATCCATTATTCCAATCATGTGTCGGATCTTGGTGTGTTTCAAATTTCCGTGAGATCTGTAAGATTTTATTTACTATCAATTATCATCCACGACTTTTTTTGTCTGCCCAAAACTATTACCCTCTTTAGCGGAGGGTAAAAACATTTTTTTCTGTGCATGGGACCAGACAACCACTAAATTATCAAAACATTCTGGATTATCAAGATCTCTTGTTTTTGACACTAACGTAAAGTCGTGCTTTTTCGTTTGGTCGGCATGGTAGTGCACTAGATAAATAAACTACAAAATACATTAGGTTAACTAGAAAACAATGACGAAAGAGGGAGAGAAGTGGAAGAGTGGGAATGCTTGTTTATATTAGCGGTGGTTACTGGATCGGTAGACAATATGGCATGTGTTTCCCGAGAGCGCCGGATTATTGAACGGGCCGGTCTAATCAACCGTCGTATTATCAAGAGTTTACTGTACTTTAATCCTACGCGAAAAAAAAAACAGGTATTAAATCTAATCAAAAGTTTAACAATTTTTTTAATTTAAAAGCACGTATCGTATATCCCGGCGTATAACTCGCATCAGTAAACTTAGGATATGTCTTACTATTTTCAAACAATTGCTGCTGTATAACACGCATCATATTATCCCTACCAAAATTATGTCATCTGACAAAGAAGGTTAAGTTTGATAGAATATATCTACTGTAATTTTTGTTTCTTTGTTTGTTTAAATGTTAAATATAAATTCAATTAAATAATTGATAATAATAATCTTTTGTAATGTAATCTATATTTGTATTGTTTAATTAATTTTTTTTATATTAACCGTTTTACGTTCGGTGTTCAACAAGCACACGCAAAAAAATTTAAATAACTTTTTGAAGTTGAAAGTGCGCGTTATGCGCAGAGACATTCCGTAAATATTATACGGATACTAGTACTAGGTACTAATAGTACTTTCTTTCATTTTGGGTGAATTAAAGTTAGCATTCTGTTATGCAATTTCTTTTTTCTAATTGTCATTTGGGGCCTTCACGGGATATTTTTTCTTGATTTAAGGTTATCTAATTATATTCACAATCTCTTGAAGTGTCTTGAATAATAAATAAGCTTGCTGATTATGTACTTGAAAAAAATTACATGATGGATTGTAACGCTGAATTTAAAAAAATGTATTACGTTTTTGTTTATTTGCTTTGTGACGGGAAAATCTTTTTAAAAATATCAAATGGTCTATTAATCTATTAAAATAAAAACGAAATGTGTCTCAAAAATTGTTGAGGGAGGAAAAGCAAGCATTGAATTGAAAAGTCTCGACTTATTCTTGTACATAGCTAAGCAAATGATCCCAGTAGGCCAAAAATAAAGCTTAAAAAAATATTCTTTTCATGAGTTTTGTTTCACATTTGCAGAAAAACTGTCGTTGTGTGTTCGTATAAATGAGACTAACAGTAATAACGAACGTTCACGTATTTTTTTTTCCTTCAAATGGAATCGCTTAGTGAAATTTGTTTTAAAACCCAAGGGAGTTTTTTCTTTTGTTTTCTTTTCATTTTAATTCATTAGATAAAAATTTTAAATGTAATATTGTTAATAGAGAAACGTAGAAAAAAAAAGTGATCATACCAAAATAACATTTATTGATTTCTTAACTTAATGAAGTAAACTACTTTAATTACATGCATTTTTAACTTTCCTTTATGTTTATTCTGCCATAAATACTGAACTAAGAAGCTTGTAATTGTAACGCTTTAAGGAGCATAAAAAAAACTTAAGCGTTTTCGATGTACGATGCATAATAACTTAACATTCTAATTCTTTTATATAACTTATTTTCTATAAAATTTTAATTACATTCTAATTTAATGAGTGAGTCAATTAATAGATCAAAATCATTAAGCAGACGTAACATATTATCCATCAATCGGCAGCACTTTAATGTACTTATATAAAATTCCCAACTTTAAAAAATTAAAACCTTTTCTCCTTTCTTTATTCTTTTGTTATTTAGCTAATTTCTTCGAAAAAACTATTCGGGAAACCGGAAAATTAAGCCTTTTTTTTACATTAATTTTAAACAAATAACGTTTCAACAAGTTTTTAAAGACAAGAAAGCTGAGCTTATTCATAAGATCCATATTCGTTACATTTTAAAGCTAGAATCCTTTGGGTAGTATGTAGTTTTCTTTCAATAAAGATGGCCTTCCTCCGCCTATTTTCAAGTCTAACCTCCTTGGAAGACTCATTTCAGAACCTTTTGAAATCGATTTGTACGGATTCGTGGGTGCTGCCTTTTACAGCAAGAATTTTATGGATATCTCTACTTGTCTTTCAGTTCACGCGGGCTATGTTGAAAGGACGTTCTGGCTCCTATAGGTTACGGATTTTGGAAAATACTGTCTAATCTATGACGCATGTTAAAAATTCGCATTTATGCCAAACATTATTAGCTTCAGTAGTTGTGGCTAGACGAAATATTGAAATGCGAAAAAGCGACTTTATTTCCCTATATATTAAAGCTCTTAGAGTGCAGTGCAATCCGTAAAACTAGCGTTACTAGAATTCTGTTAAAAGTATAAGGTACATTTTAAGCTTTAAACAAAGCCAACCATGGCCGAGTGGGTAAGACACTGAACAATGTAGATGGCCGAAGTGTGATGGTCCCGGGTTCGGGAGTATCGCGCGACTGTCAATCTTACGGTTTGGGCGGATTTCTCCAGATGTAACGTATGAACCCATAAAGAGACTTCCGCCCAAAGCATCCCCGCGTTGGCAGATAGCTCTCGTCCAGATTTGCCAAAATCGCAATGAAACTTTTAAACAAAATACAAGCTTAGTCCCATTTTTCTTATCATAGAACAAAGTTTAAAACACTCATTAATTTATCCACTCCAAAAGTATTTCGCTTCGATACAATAAACCAACTAATAAGTATAAACGATCCAAAAATACTTTGTGACACTGCGCGGGAAATGTTGACTAATTACCTTTAGCGGAAATAACGAAATTTTCTACATTTTTCTTAACATTATTTGATTCGCTCATAGATTTTAAAATGCGTCGGCCTTATCTCTTACTTTGACTACCTCTTCCGTTTCACAAAATAGTTTTATTCCATTTTCCTGGTTTATTTTTTTTTTTTTTCCCATCTAATTCTCATATTTAAAAAGATCAATAATACAGGCAGAAAATCCCAGTTACCTAAATGAAGCGTAGTGGAAGAAAAAAAAAATATTCCATATGCATATATCTATATGAAACAGAGTGTCCTGTTCGCGATCAATAGCTGAAACTAATTTTGAAAGCAAAAATTCACCGGATTTTTATAGCTTTTGTAGCGAGATACGGCAGCGCTAACAAATTGCCAGTTCTCGACAAGTTCTGGGGGGCTTTCCTTTTCTGTGGGAAAGTATGACAATTTCATGCCATTCGTTGAAGGCCATTTTCGGTTTCCTTCACGTCCAGGCTTATCAGTTATTTAATAGCCGTGCTGTAATAACCGTGCTGTTATTATTATGACTGTAATAAGCAACCCAATGTTCATCAGTTCGCAACCCAATACGTGTCCATTTTAATGGAGAACATGGCTGGTGATTTAGCGTAACAACTGTTATCTTTTCGCGGGAGCTGTGGGCTTCTTCAAGAAAGGTTAGCTTGACGGGAAAATGTTTCGGCCGATTTTTGTTTGTTTGTTCTTTGGATAGTGGTGATTATTTTGTGTGTGTGTGTGTGTGTTTTTTCTCCTCCCGAACGAGATGGTGCGATTAAAAGGCAGCAACGCCCGTTCATTAAGAGGAAAGTTGTTTTGTCGAGTACGAGATAAAGACTGGGGGAATGGGCGGCATTTATTCTGATATTTTTCAAAAAAAAAAAAAAAATCATTTTATTTCCTACGTAAGTGCGTTTTTGCTAATGGCTGAAAAAGTGTTGGAATATTTTTCTGTTTTCATGTGTGGCATGCATGATTGTTAAATTTATGCTACAATGGATACATAAAGGAATGTATTTATGTCTCGGTAATGAATAGCTTTTTTTTTTCCCCATAAAACGCAACTTATATACTTCGTGTTTCGAATGAAACATGAAATATACTTTAAGATTAAGGCATGTAAATCGTTGCGTTTTTGCCATTGACTATGTTTTCATATGCGTTTAATTTTACGTTTTAATGTTGTAATCAGATATTTGTTGAATATTAATAATCACTCGATATGATTTTCTGAAAGATGCATTTTTTCTTATAACCCCTTAACCGTCGTATTATTTTCAAGAAAACGGTCATAAAAGTGCTTATTTCTTTTATTCCAGAAAATTGTATAAAACAAGTGCATATATAGTATATTTATTCATTTTAAGGTTTTGGACATTTTAAGCACTAGAGAAAAAAAAATAATTTTTAGGAAAAGCCAACATTCAGGGTCATTGTGACTGAATGTGTGTTTTGTAGTAAGCAGGGAATCATTAAAAATATATGTTTTAAACACTAGAAAATTTTATTAAACTTAGTACGTAAAATAAGTAAACATTTCTAAAATTTTCTTTGAACATAAATAAATAAAAAAAAGTAAGCTAAGATTGCATAATGCATATCACAAATACACGTGTGTTTGAGTACTGCTACCATGTATTTAAAAATAAACTATTTCCGAATTAAGTTAAAAATAGTCTGGTATTGTCCTCTGTTGTGTAAAATTATATATTACAAAAAAATCCGTGCATCAGAATTGGAACGCTTTTATCTTTCTGGCGAATTTTTTTGAACAGTATTGCCCGGAAATTTGACGGGCACGAGAAATAGAGGGAGAAAGCTTAGCCCGTGATTTTGACGGGAGCGAAGATTAAGGGGTTAAATGTATCAAATTTTGTTTTCCGCGTCTACATGTGTTCTATCATCCCATCAGTTAGGTCCGCGAATTCTAGCACACCCTGTATAGATTCGTAAATAATTGGATTGATATTTCATAACTGCCCCTATAGATTAGTGATAGTATTTTAGCTGAACACTGTGGTTTATATTTGGAAAAATCAAGCTGTTTTATTTAAGCTTGAACCAAAGCGCTCGCCCTAAGTATTGAAATGTAAATGCATCTATCACAATACATTAACTTATCTTCGCCTTTCTCTGTAACTGGGCATTTCAAAACGGTTATCCTAGTCTCAAAATAGTTTCCAAATGCTCCTAAATAATGAGGCGCACATTTCCTACATTCTAGTAGTTACGTATTACATTTCCAATAAACTATTTTATCCGGTTACTTAAAACAAATATATTGGAAATTTAAAATTATTGAACAAGTTGAAATGTTTCGGCCACTACTTCACAGGACTTACTCTACTATTGCGAATTTCCTCTCCTATCTCAAACTTGATTTAGTTAACTTTAATCCTTTGACGGAGCCACGTCGTTCTTGAATAATTCATCACATATTGGATCGTAAGGCCTCAGAAGGAATATTTTCCGGGTTACAAATGGCTGATGAATATACTTTGGAATAAAATCGGAGATACTTTTAACGTAGAAGGTCACAGCCGTAAAGCATCGCACCGAACGTTCTAATAGAGAGGCGGAAACTGCGTTTTCGGTAATAAATGATCGCAGAAACGATAAGAGCTGTACTTTAAATATCTGTTTATCCCAAATGTCATTTATACTTTATTTGTAGTGTTGAGATTACCCTGTATATATAGAGTTAACCCTTTGAGGCGCAACCCTTTCCCAATGCTGAAAAAAGGGCAGCCGTTGTCATCGCTCGACTGAACGACCCGCAAGAGGGCGGACGATCGAAACGTTCATCGCGTGCCACAGATCTAGAGAGCCTTTTTTGACGCAGCTCACAGCCAGCTGCTGATCTGTGGGTTGCTCTGGAATTGGCGTTATTGATATCAGCCAAGTGTTTGTTCTCGGCTCGCCAATGTGTAATTCTGTGCTGGCGTAATTTTTAAATCATTCCACCTTAATTTCACTGTCCATATAGGACGTCATTTTTATTTTCGCTGAGCCACCACCGCCCGTTATAATAATGTTTCAATAGTATATGTTTAATAAAATAGTTTCAAGTATTTAACGTCTTTTTTTATTGCAACTACAAGTGTATTCGAACCTGGATTATCATGTATCACAACGCAGTCTTTAAATTTAAATCAGCCCAACCAAATAACTTCTTTACAGGCCGAGCTTGGCGACATTTCGGTCATTTGGCGCGATTTTACCAATGGGGCCGGTAAAGCTTGCTTTCCTGCATAAGCGTGTCGCAGTAGCCTTGTATTCCTTATTTCCATTTTCCATGACGTAATCAAAATTCGTGCTTCACTGGGTTCTTTCGAGGAATAGCTCCTTCCAGAATTTTCGACTAGCTTCTATGACACTTATAAATAGGGCAGTTTTGCTGTGGACAGTGAATTCGTCATTGAGGAACTGTTTATGATTTGCTCGAGTATTTCTGCTGCATTTTGGGCCTGTGAATTTTGACGAATTTCTAGAAGCAATAAAATTGGTGTTCCATCCTGACAAGTGGACGTTTTGCTAGAACTTTCTACATAAACTGGAATTAAGAACGACGAGCCCAGGAATCAAGCACGAGTTTGTCTGCTACACTATAAACCTAAACATGTACGGGAGAATAAACGAATAGAATCATTATCTCTAATTCTAACTGACACTTATGAAAGCTTTTTAAACCTTCGTTTATGGCTTAATGTTTCTTCGATATATATTATTTCAATTTTACACTGCTAATAGAAGTAGTTCAACATTTCACCATAAAATGGTGCTACATTAGCTGCAACCTTCCTATGGATAAAGGTTTCACCATGATTTCGAATACTGATTAGTATAAGCACCAATTTATAGTGTAAAGTTTCTCCATAGGAAGTTTGCACCTAATGTTGCAACATTTTGTGGTGAATTTTTGAACTACTTCTATTAACAGTGTAAGGCTCATTTATTTCCACGTGTTCGTGTGTTGTATGTATTTGTGATTTCTGAAACAAATTTTCAATGATTGAAAAGTAAAATGAAACAATCTATATAATTTTTTGAATGATCTATTTCAAGGTCAATGAAATTCATTTATTTAATTTGAAATAGGTGGATCTGTTTAAAATCGATTCGACTGAGACACAGACACGTTTTTACAATGTACGTAACCATTTTCCAATTTCTGCATACCACATTTATGTCTCTCGGGAACTGAGTTCCAGACCAAAATTCATATTTCCATCTTGTATATTTTACAGGCTTTAATATACAATGGACGAGATATTTTATTAAAATTATACAGAAGTATTTCTCGCAAACATAAGTTTTCCGCATACATTTCGATTGTACTTACTGCATAAGCAAAATGTGTTTTCAAACAAATGTCTGAAAGCTTTAGCTTTCTAATTACAATAACAGCCATTCGGGATCTACCCCAATAAATCCACTATCGTGGATAGTATTTTCTAAAGAGATAAAAGTTATTTATATTCAGAAGCAATATGAAGGTTTTACTACTCAGCGATTGTTTTATATTCCTTTTATTCTTCTTGAATCGGAAATTTTCGTTCCTGAATTTTATTTTTGCAGTTTTCATAATGAAGATAAGTTCGAGTGCGAGTTATGTTTCTAAACTTTTCGTCGTTCAAGTTATTTAATGGATAAAACGATTCGATATCTGCATGTAGGAAATAAATCGTAATTCAAGAAGAACGACATTCCGTTGAATGTGTAATCGAAACTAAATACTCCTCGTGATAAAATATTATCCATGAAAATGTATTCTCTCCCTATTCTCATTGCTAAAATTGCAGCCATAAATTCATACCTCATATATTTTCAATTATGTATATTAAAAAACTTTCCGCCATTAAAAAGAGAAGCGCAAGAAGGCTTTAACTTTCCGAGTTCCCCCTTTTCCTCCGGAGGCCCTAAATTTCTATTATACTTGTTTTAAACTTAAAAGGGTATTCGAAACTCAACCAAAATCAATCATCTTAAAATGATGATTACCGTGTTCGTGAGATATGTGCTGTTAAGTCCCCCTTTCTTCATCCCTAAAATCCCTTTTATGAGTCCCTACGGCCCTTCACTTCCAGGTTACCTACTCCTTTTCATTAGCAGCTGCTTTAAATGTAGCCACAATTTCATCGGGTTTCGGGCTTTGCTTCCCAATCCTTTTTAATCTAGGAAAGTTCTATGGCTCGTTTCCCTAAAAACGTCTTGTGGTAGACGCAATAACAAGGCTCTTCTAATGCGGTAGTAATTCATGGAATAGATGCGATTTTCAATTTTATTTCCACTTGTTCCGCCGACACTTTCGCTTTTATTTATTTTCCACTTTTCCCTCCCCTTAAATGCTCTTGCTCTTAATTTTTGAAGGAATTTTCCTTCCCCGGTTCAATTCATGCCCTACGTAGCGTTAGTGTTTACTCATTCTATAATCGCATTTTCTTTCTTTCGACAGCTAATGCGTAATCTGTTAATGCGGGTTAATCAAATTGTGCGCGTGATACTGTTTTAGACAAGTTGTTCTTTCAGTCATAGTTTATTATTTTCTAAGAAAAGAGAGAAAGTAAATCAAAAATAATTCAGTAAAACCTGTTGCCAGGTGATTTTAATCAACTGCATATGTTTTAATCACAATCACCTTTTGCAAATAGAATCAAAAGCACATCCTTTTATGCACACAAGTCTTAACATTTTTTCACGTCTGTGCAGTGAGAGGACAGATGTTTTGGGATTGTGAGTGTCTTACGAGTGAGTACTGAGCTGAGCCGTCACCTCCAATAAACAAGGCCCGCTCTCTGAAAACGGGAAGTGGAAAGATGGCGCATTCCGTAGTCCCAATCAAGACTGTAACTTCGCTGGAAGCATTATTCAAACTTTTGCTTTCACATTAATGTTTACCAAAAACATTGCTTTATTCACATATTTATGTCTAGTTTTGGACATCATGTGTTTTATTTTGAATTTTGATTTGTTAGAACATTTACTTTTATCATATTTCCATCTAAATATTATTAAATTTAATATTCATTTCTAGTGAATTTGAAATCGTGAACCTCCCCATGGAAATAACAAATATGTCTGATTCAGCAATGATTCTGCAAATTTTATGAATGCATACAATAAAAATTATTTTGTATGAATTTAAATATAATATAATTGTTTTCCTTTCAAATTTTTTTTTCTTTGGTGTATATTTGCTTTTCCTACACCTTAATGTCACAAGACACCACTGTGAATACCACTACGTATGATAAATTTAATCTAAATAATAAGTACATCTCTAAAATACATCTTCCCAAATATACTCGAAATTTGCATTTTGATTATTTGAATTTTAACAAAGCTCATTTAGATATTGTTTATAAATTTCTTTTCTTGAGGATTTTTATTGCAATATGTTCAAGAAGTATTTTTAATTGTATATTAGCGTTAAGATTAATTTTATTACGTCTGAACAGCAACTTATAAATATGAAGATATAATAAAATTTTATGAGAGCTTATAAAATCTCAATTTAATTGAAAGCAAATGTAGTTAAAGTTGAAGACATTTATGTTAATAATTTATTTTGAATTTTGATTTGTTAGAACATTTACTTTTATCCATCTAAATATTATTAAATTTAATATTCATTTCTAGTGAATTTGAAATGGTGAACCTCCCCATGGAAATAACAAATATGTCTGATTCAGCAATGATTCTGCAAATTTTATGAATGCATACAATAAAAATTATTTTGTATGAATTTAAATATAATATAATTGTTTTCCTTTCAAAAATTTTTTTCTTTGGTGTATATTTGCTTTTCCTACACCTTAATGTCACAAGACACCACTATGAATACCACTACGTATGATAAATTTAATCTGAATAATAAGTACATCTCTAAAATACATCTTCCCAAATATACTCGAAATTTGCATTTTGATTATTTGAATTTTAACAAAGCTCATTTAGATATTGTTTATAAATTTCTTTTCTTGAGGATTTTTATTGCAATATGTTCAACAAGTATTTTTAATGGTATATTAGCATTAAGATTAATTTTATTACGTCTGAACAGCAACTATAAATATGAAAATTAAATCTGGCAGGTTGAAGATATAATAACATTTTATGAGAGCTTATAAAATCTCAGTTTAATTGAAAGCAAATGTAGTTAAAGTTGAAGACATTTATGTTAATAATCAAAAATGTACTCTTGATATTGAGCAGAAACCCATTGAATTTTTTTTTAAGTATGTTTTATATGAAAATATCTTTTTCTCTTGCAAAAAAGGATGGAATTTTGCATATAAAATGGTAATACTTTTAGTAATTTAAATTAGAAATCTAAATGCTTTAGAGGATTTTTCCAATATACAATAATTCAATTTAATGTTAATCGGATTTTTTTCTCCCTGCTACACATCAAAGTTTACTATTGAGTTAAATAAATCCACTTCAAGGGAAGTTGAATTTGATGTAATAAATTTGTAAAATGTACCATTTTTTTAATTAAAGAGGTAAGATATAATGAAGAATTTTTCTACTTTTATAATGGGAGTTTCATGTGAATAGATATTTTATCTACTGTTCAAAAAGAAAAGGTTGAAGACCATTTCTTTCAAAACTGATTCAAATGCGCGCTGAGCATTGGACTTCGGATTCGGCCATTTTGAATTGCTGTGGAGGCCTTTATTATCGGAGGTGAAGGCTGAGCTCACCCTGTAGTGCGGTCGCAAAAGTCAGAGCAGGCCTTTATAGTAGATTCCTCTTCTTCAATTCCTTTCTTTCGGAAGGGTTCAGAAAATAAAGAAAATTTTAACACTACTTTATTTTTAATTCTTATTTGCATTTTTGAAAAATGTTGAAACAAAGAGAAAGACTATTGTTCAGAAGAAAAAACTATTGGATAAAAAAACGTATGAGAAAAAGGATTACAATAAATTTTATTCAGTAATTAAAGTAAATATGTCATTAAATAGATCAAATAACAGAATTGACTTTCCGGGAATTCGTAACAGCCATCTTCTGATCAGTAGAGTAGCGCCTTTACCTACAATTGTTTGAAAAATCTCTATTTAGGATATCACTAAAATGTACATGATGATTCTCAAGCGTTTATCTCGTAACTTTTTGAGAATGCCAGTATACTGGGTCTGACGATTTGAGTGAATGATTACACATCTTGCAAGCTATATTTCCAAGAATTTCGCTACAATAGACGATTCCTGGATAGCGCTCTTTCTTTCTTCAATTCCTACTATTATTACACTCTCCCTATATTTTATACATCTTGTTCGAATTTCAAATCCTTAATAAATTACTTTTTATTCCTCTACTCAAGTTCAAATACATTTTTTTTTAACTTGTAGTGGATGACACTTGATGTTAATACAGTTTTGGTCCCAATCGACTGAAAAATTTATCTACAGGACCGCCCAAGAGATTCTAAATACATTACACTCTATGGGCCGAAATTCATTAAACTCGCATATCTCAAAAACTATTAGAGGTAGAATGTTGAAACTTTAGATTCAGGATTGTTGTAACATCTAGTTGTGCACTCACTCTTTCGATCCCATTCGACTGGATAGTTTATCTACAGGACCGCCCAAAAGATTTTAAATACATTACGCTCTATGGGCAGAAATTCATTAAAACGTATTTTAAAGGTATTAATCTAGTTCAAATGACTCAGAAGTGATATATGCTGTTAAGGGTTACAAAATGAATTTTTCCATCGGAAAAAGTGTCTTTATCTTGAATAGTTCTGCTACAGGAGCACTCAAAAGATTTCCAACACATTACGATCGATGGCAGTTCTAGGGACATTCATCTATTTCAAGCACAACACCGTCCTACCATATAGTCGGGTAACGGTTCGACCACGGTCCCGTACCTCCCTCAAGAATTACGCCAAAAGTCGCCAAGCTTAGCAACTTTTGGTGTACGTGTGTATGTATTTAACTCTCAAATCGCAAAAACTATTAGTCGTAGAATGTTGAAATTTCATATATAAGATTGTTGTAACATCTAGTGCATCTCGATTTTTGGTTCCAATCAAAAGGAGAGTTTATTTACAGGACCACCCAAAAGAATTTCAGAACATTAATGTCTATGCACATCTTCAATGTATTACATCTGTAGTCACTCACTGTTTGGTCCATGCCCAAAATCTCGCAATTTGTCATCGACCTTGGCGATTTTTTCCCAAAATTTCGCCAAATTTGGCGATAGTCAGTCACTTGGTCCATGCTCACAATATCGCCATTGTCTTCGTCCTTGGCGAGTTTTGGTGAACTATCGTAGAATTTGGCGATACTCAGTCATTGTTTGGTCCATGTCCAAAATTTCGCCATTTGTCGTCGACCTTGGCGCGTTTTGCCAAAATATGGCCAAATTTGGAGCCAAAAATAATTTCGTATAACTCTAAAACTTTTAACCGTAGAATGTTGAAATTTTGTATTTAGAACTATTGTAACGTCTAACTGTGCAACATTTTTTTTTCAATTCCTACTATTAGTTCACACTTTCCCTATATATATATTTATATATCTTGTTGAAATTTTCAATTTTTAATAAAATACTTTTTATTCATTCACTCAAGTTCAAATACATTATTTTTTAATTTGTAGTGGATGACATTTGGTGTCAATAAAGGTGTTTCAAATATTAATTCATTGATTAAATTTAATTAATTTAATAAAAAGTAACTAAAATAAAAATTTTCTTTTGTTGACCTAAGTAGCAGTTGACTTTTTTTTTTTTTAAATATATTACTTGTTTGTAAGCCACTTCAAGAAACTATGCTTTTCGATCCGGCTGCAAGTCAAAAATATTTTTCAATCTTCAAAGCATTTTCTGCTCACGGTTTATATCCTAATTTTAAGTACTAAAATACCGAGACATACTTTTAGAAAACATAAAAAAGCACCGCTTAAACTGTGCTCGATAAGCAATTTGTATGGATCGATCCAAATTTTCGGAAAATGAACGCTGATAAAGTTAGATCTGATCAGAAAATTTAAAAATAGCGCGAGAGGTTTCTTCTTGAATACAGTTTTTCTTTTTTCATTTTAACTTCTTTAATGCTTCCGAGTTAATCATCTTATGGTATTATCTCGATCGAAAAATACCCTTTTGATAATAATCTTCATTTGTAAAAGAAACATTTTCCGCTGCAGTAATCTGCATTTGCATTCTAGAAATAACTGTTCTTTAAAAACTTTGAATATTTAATTCACGCTAATATTGTCGTCACCAATAATTATTAATACATCCAAGACCGTTTATTTTTCCGCGCTATTGAAACGTACACTTCACTATGAAAAATTCAATTGCTTTTTTAAAATTCCTGTACATATGAATGAAGAACTTCTATATATTGGATTCACTACCCTGTTTATAATGTAACACAAACACAAAGCAATCTTTGGAGAACGTTTTTAAATTGGTGAAATACATCTTTTAATGTGGAGAGAAAATAAAACAGATTTTCTGTTTTATTTTCTAATAAAACAGATCTGTTTCTAATAAAACAGATTTTACAGGGTCTCCCAAAGTTATAGCGACAAATTTAGGGGGATGAATTCAGAATCGCGTAGCAATATGAGATCAAAAAATCGTTATTTTCAAACACTTTGTTAGTCGCTCCCCAAAATATTTTGAAATATTATTTAACATGCCCTATCGAGTTTAGCTTTTGCAGTGGTCTTGTGTTACCGGCTTGGGACTAGGATGATAATCCGTCCATCCCTTCATAGGGGGTAACGTTAGCCGCCCATTGGGTGCTCCCATAAAATGGCCAGCTTACCTTGGGAGCTCAGCCCAGCTGCTCTTGGGAGGGATCAAGTAACTTAAATAAAATAATTTGTGTATTCCTCGACTAGTACAGCATTCAAAGTAAAATACTATTTACAATAATCAAATTTAGTTCAGAATTTTTTGCAAAAAAAAAATAAAAATAATAATTAACATGTTAGCGGTCGACTTTTTCATCACTTTCTTTAATTTATGTTGATGCTAGAAGTGATAAATTTCCGGCATTTTTGGATATGAAGAATACATTTCTTTTTCTAAAAATTTAATAATACAATGAAAGATTCACATTTTGCTTTGTTATCGCTGAGTATTTTGTGGAAATCAGATTTATTAGAGAAATTAAAGTAGGAAAATAAATGAATTCTTAAATATTTTTGCGAATTACACATTTTGCGATCTTCTAAAAATAGATCGCTGGGCGTTAATGGGTTAACTTTTGGCAAAGCATAATAGGAAATTTCACTAGCACTTCAACATTTTCTGCGGTGGGATTATTAGCAGGTGTATGAAATCAAAGCTTTAAATCTGACATTGCTATGCCATTCTGAATTTTTATTATGTGCCTTACCAACCCTAAAAGTTCGTCGGTGCATTTCTGGGACACTTTCTATTTTAGGTTGTAATAGTGTACATAAAATTTCATAAATGAAAGTAACAAATATTTTAACATCTTTAAGTGATTTCATGAATCCTGTAACCGAGGATCTTTCCACATATATACAAGTGATTTTTTTTAAATTCATTTTACAAATAAAGACACGTTATCGAAAACAAAATGACTCGTCATCAGTAACGATATAAGATTTCTTTTGCATTGTCGGGTCTTGCAGAAATCTATTATCTGTGTCGAAAGAAGTACATGGAAATTTACTTACTACAAATATTGTTTTTGATACTAAAAATCTTATTCCTCATAGACTTTTCATGGATGAAAAAACAACAGAAAATTAAATTTACTCGCTATCTCACCTCGTATGCGAAATTTGTGTAAATAGTAATCAGAACAGAAAAAGAGTATGACTGCTTATTAAGCTGCTTATTATTGGCTAGTAAACGATACACATCCACAGCAACCTGATTTCGGAGGCTCCACCTAGCGGTGGATGGACTTTCAAAAGAAATAATATACCATTTCAAAATACCGCGAATTACCGCTGGATGATACAAAGGACATGTATCAAACATGTGTACTTGATCCAGTACACGCTAAGGGTGTTAAGGCTAAGATGTTAAGGGCCTGTTCTTCTCTCCGCTAATCGCTTAAGCGCACGCTTAGGTGTAAACTCTGGCGCATGAGACGATACGTGGAAGTTGGCATAATTTAGACCGCAGCTGCAACACGGCGAATGGAAACCGGAGGCCGCTGTTGGATCACCTGTTGCACAAGCTGAGCATTGCCTTCTTTGGTTGCCGTACGCGGTCGCCCTACCTTTCCAGCACGTTCATTCCTCACGTTCCCAGTCCGTTGAGAAATTTCAAACACATAATTTATTGAATCGCTTTTCGGTCCTTTGGTTACATTAA
This sequence comes from Cheiracanthium punctorium, assembly GCA_038373885.1. Classification (NCBI taxonomy): domain Eukaryota; kingdom Metazoa; phylum Arthropoda; class Arachnida; order Araneae; family Cheiracanthiidae; genus Cheiracanthium; species Cheiracanthium punctorium. Next base: position 221,677 of record JAWZYV010014616.1, on the reverse strand, counting down.
ACTTCCGATGAAAACTTCGTCTTGTTGCAACATTACTGTCTTTCGATGGAATTCCAACAAGAAAAATCCTCTGTTCTAAGGAATAAATCATTTTTTCACAGCAAACTTGCAATCTGTGAATAGCACAGGCTTACAGCAGAAGGGCGACGGCGACTAACAAAATGGCGAACTCACAGACTCTGTTTTCTTCTATATCTTTCAAATCGCCTGCAGCGCCATCTGTTGCTGAAAATTTACTGTTGCCCCAAGCATATTGCAACAAACGGTTTATTTCTATCGCTGCCCGTTTAGTTTTTATTGATTTTTCAAATATAACGGTCATTTTTGAAACACCCGGTATATATTATTTAAAAAATTTACTTCGGAAATATAAGAATCTGGTATAGCATCTCTGAAAAAACTGGAGAATGTTAAAAAAATGCTGGGGTTCTAAAGAGTTAAGTAACTGACATTCTCCGCATCCGCACGACACTAGTATGGCTACGGTTTGGAAGCACCAAGTTTTCTCCCATAGTACTCAATGTATTGATTCCTCCATCGAAAAGCGTAATGAGACTACAAAAGGCAACGGAATTGAGCCATTGGATGACTGCAAAACTTCCTCAAACTTACTTGAATTTTTGAAGAATCTCTTACAATGCCCATATATTTATTTCCTTCTCTTTACTAGTAAGAACTTTAATTCTGTTGTCCGCTTTTTTCGATGAGGATTTATAAGCGGATTCTTCAAACCAAGCAACACGTCCGACTATATATGTTCAAAATACAACAGCTCATCTTTTTCTGCAGTTTTTTCTCTTTAACTTAACTCCGGAGAATCAAACCTGCAAACAAACAATTTGCTGGGACTGTTTGTTTAGTGAATACCCATGCGACTTGATGACTGTCTAACATGTGGAGATCACATCACCGCTAGCATGACGTTGTTTGTTTGAGAGGTTTTCTTGAGGTTTTTAACTACATTCTCGATGACGGTGTTGTACGCTCTATTTCCGTTTTAAAATCTAGTTTATTCCAAATAACAGGCATAAACAATCTCAGAAATACAAACACAAGAGACGAGAATAGAGACTCCATGGGTTAAGGCAATTCAAAATCCAGACCTCACCTCTTATAGGCAGATGGTAGAGAGGGGGTGCACAAGCCCTCGCAGACATGAAGCTTCCAGCATTACTTTCAGTAAATTTGTAGCAAGTTTCAGTAATTAACTCCAGTCATGAAATACCACTGTTTATATTCATCGCAAATCTAAGAAGTTGAAAGTATGGCCGTTAGTGAATAAGGCGCAGCTGGATTCACCAAGAACTTGACACCCGTCTTAACCTCCTCAGACGTTAAATAGGCATCCAATATACATTCATTCGACATCTGACCCTCGTTTTGGTGTGTTAACAGGGGTGTCAAGTACTTCGTGAATACTGCCGTAAGTACTTTACACGAGGATATATCTAAACACACGTTTTAAATTCATAGGTAAGTGAAAAATTGTAATATTCCGGATGAATTTAATGCGTGTATTCGGATTTCTCAGAGTGCTGAATATAACCGTTAATGATAGATTTCAATCTCCGAAGGATACCAATATTCAGGAGTTGGCACACTTCTGAGAATCAAAAATGTACGCCGTACCTTGACAAGGGCTTAAAATTGGCTTCGGAAGGTATGAGTACTCAAGTTTGATATACACTAGTAAATACCCGTAAAATGCGCAAGTAGTTTCACATTCGTAGATGTTAGTTGTCTTACGTATTTGCGAAAATATAACAAGCTTGTGCCCATTAAAAACCCTATTCCTTTATTCTTTTTCTGGGTAGTCTGCACGCTATTATTATGTAAGTACATTATAGGGTTTTCTAATTCAATAACATGAATTTCATTTTACTCGTTTTGGCAATACATACCTTGCTACTCGTTTAAATTCTCTTCATATGTTACTAACTTTAATTAAAGGTCGAATTGTTGCTTAAAACGCAGATAACTTGCATCATAAAAAATAATTGAACAACATGTACTAGGTTTTCAGTAATTCATGTACGTTTCTACTTAACTTCTTTAATATAGTTTCCATCTTTATTGTTTACATTATTTCCTAATATTTCTTGAAATGTATGTTATATAAACTTATCCTAAAGAAAAATGTGCGTAAGTGCTTTTTAACTCAAATTTATCACGCGATTCGATAACTTTTCATCCTGTTGTCACGTACAGTTTCGATCTGAAGTATTTTAGAATTTGGTGCAGTACACATTCAGTATCATGTTTGATTTTTATTTTTAATAACTTTACAGTTTTTTAATCATGATACAAGCCGTATCAATATTTGTATAGTTATCTCTTGCAGGATAGTCAGCAAAAATGTCTATCGATTTCACAAATCGATCATTTTTACCTGTTCTCGTATTGTACCATGGTAAAACAATGGTATTACGTAGCTAAAAGAGAACATAAACAGTGCAAATTTCCTTAATAAATCAATAAAACGTCCATTTCGTCCAGCCCGTATTTTCTTAGATTTGAATTTTACTTAAAAACTTTCCAATAAAGTACTTATTGTTATTGCATTAAGTACACAAACATGAAATCCTATAAGTGTTTTTATTTGCCTCGTTTGTTGTCTGGGTTTCTTTTGTTTTCTATGAAATCATGAGTCCGATTACCTGGATGCTGATTCTGATATCTCAGCGGCCTTAGGATATATTAATTAGTTGATTACTAACACTGGAGTTTCCTCTGAAGAAAATGGCGTTAGTTTTGTCCCTTTGTTGATATTTCAACATTTTGCTCAGATATTGTTTAATTTGAAAGACCATGTTATAATTGAATCTCTGAGTGGAGAAACCACTTCAGTCACAAAAATGCGAAAAATCGTTTTCGATGAAAATAAGCTTAGAAAGGCAAGATGCGTGTTGAGGGCAAGAACGACGTTAGTCTGTTGAGTAGTTTCGTAGATACAGGGCCATTTTTTTTTTTTGAACGATGGGCGATAATGATCAGTAGTCGACACACGACAATGAATCAATGGTCTAGAATGATCTATTTTAACACTATTATTGGCTAACTGACCTGCCCTAGGGATGGTTTTCTAAAAAACAGTTATTCCAGCTTCAATGTTAGATTTTCATCTCCATAATTTTCTGCAAGCAAAGCACTTTCTTTCTCCTAAATTCATGTTATACCATAAATATGGTTAGACAATAAATGGGGATTTGATTTGCTTTGATTTGATTTGAATGATTACCTTTCTCCAAGTTTTCAGAATCCAATTTTAAATTTTCCTGAGCCTAATTGATGTCGAAATTAGGTAATATGTGCATGACAGAAACATATTACCTAATTACCTACCCATATTACCTGCATGTTATGACAGAGGGGAAGAAAAAGTTTAAATATTTGAAAATTTGGAGGAGTTATGAAGTTTTTACTCTCTCCTGAAAAATTTCCTTTTTGTGACTGAGGTGGTATCACTTTTTGTGACTGAGGTGGTGCGTTGTGTTTAAAGTTCACTTAAGTGCAGTGTGAAAACGAATAAATCACGGAGAACTATAGTTGATACTCACCCATGTGATCAAAGATAAACGAACTATCTTTTTTTTTGTGTGTGTGGATGCACATAAGTATTCTAAATAAAAGTTCATGAAAAAAAGTCTTATGTAGAATAGCAATTCCATGCTGAAATACAAAACTGGAATTTAATTTTTATAAAACAATTAAGAAAGTTTTCAGGTAAAATTGAGAGTACTTTGCTTTGAACTCTTGCAATGTCTTTGTGAAATAACGATTACACTGTTTAATTTAAGAACAAAAAAACAAGCTAGGCAAATGTGGTACTTCAGCACCACAGTCAGCTGTAGATGACTGTTAGTTGAAGTATTGTTCGCTACAAATGTGGGGCAAAACTACATTTTGCACCACACATAAACCTATAAAATGTTAGTAAATGTCTGGAATTTTGTTCATTGTAAAGTTATAAAGTTTCTAAAGCAGTAACAGCTTTTTGAATAAATTCAGTGAAATGCATCTTTGCAAATGCTTCGCTTAAAACAATATTTTTTTCTCTGAAATTTCAATTTTCAACTATCAAACATAGTTTACATGGAACATTTCGTCAATTAGCCAAAAATGAATTATGTGGGTAACTTTTATGGATTAAATTCTGTATACGTGGGCCATTAAATTTTAAATGCAAGCTTACACCACAAAAGGTAAGGAAATAGCTCTCCAAATAATAAACGCATTTCCTCCAATTTTATTACGCTGATGAATTAAGTTTAGTTTTGGGAACACGCTGTTTCAATTTTCCATGAAAATGACTTAAGCTCATTGTGTTCACTTCCATTTGCAGTACTTAAAATAATCAGAAGAAATCTCGCACAAAATAAGCGAATTTAAGTAAAAGCTAAAATAATTTGAGTGATACGCGTAAGCTCCCAGCCTTTGATCCCTCGGAAAATTAGATCTTTGCAGTTTGCGCAAAATATCTTAATAACATTTCCAACGGAACATTTTAATTTTAGCATTCCTTTTACGTCGAAGATTTATACGGGCTAATTTACGATACTTATGTATTGCTAAGTAGACTCTTAACGAGCCTTAATGAAAGGTGCTCATAAAATATTTTAAATGGCTTATTACTCTTCCTTTGAAATCTTTTAGAATAACACATTCGTATTTTGCTTCCTTGAAATTGTGATAAATACTTTTCTCCTGGAAAATCTGCGTTAATCACGTGGAATTATTGTGTTGTGGGAAACTTACTCAAAATGGATAGAATGTAGTTTGAAATCGAGATTTTGTTACTAAGAAGATACTCCGTGAAAACCATGTTTAGTTTTTAAAATCATGGCTTTGCTCTTCCGCGTAAATAGCAGCTTTGTGCTCGAGTAGTTCTTTTTAACTTAAAAGCTAACTTTCTACTTAGCTAATAAGATGACAAAATAGTAATGAAGGGAATAACTGTGTATTTTCATTTTTTTAATGGTTACCTTCGTTTTTGATGTTACTACTATTAAGGTTTGAAGATTCCTGACCTAAAATTTCAGGATTTTCAAAATTGCTTACCTTTATAAAATAACGAAATCTGAAACTGTATCAAAATTTGATGTCATCGAAATATGGGCATTTTCCATCCAGTTTTTTAATGGGTTATGTGCTGTATAGACGGTCTTGTCAATATAAAAACAAGTAATTTATAGCATATTATATCTTGCGTTGTTGTTCAATCTAACAATTAACTGATAAAAATGAAAACCTGTAAATAATCCGATGCGCTTAAATTAGTTCAATTAGAGTTCAATAGGATAATGTGGAAAATGGAGACTAAGGACATTTTTTAAAGTCCCCCCCCCCATAGTTCCCAAAAATCTCGGGAAGATTTTTGTTGCAATTTCATATTTTTCTAAAAAAATAACGTAAATTTTACACAGTATTGCTTTGTATAGTTGGAAAAAAACACTCAGAATATAACATGCTTTTAAAATGAACAGCATCTGGAGACAACAATATCGAGTAGTCTTTTTTAAAATAGACAGCACTGCAGCACTCGAAAAAACTGGAGGAATTTTCATCCGTTTACCGAGTAGGTCTCAGAACGACAGCTGAAAAGCACTTCACATACCTCCGTCAAGATGCCATGTTTCTCTTCGAACTCCTGACCGAATATTTCTTATCGGAGTTCATATTTGGACTGTTTCCAGGCCACGGATGAACACTGGTGTTATTGTCTTGTCGTTTTTGCACCAAGACGACTCTAAGTAGATCATATGAATGGAGACGCAGTTATGAGCTTTAATTGATGTATCAGCTTCTGATCTACAGCGAAGCAGCATATTATTTTAATCTAATTATACTCTAACAACCTGCTTAAAGTAAGAAAAATATTTATTGTGGTATTTTTTGTTTTTTCTGTTGCCTTTTATTTTTCTGAAAATGGTGCAATTCATTACAAACACCTTATTAAAACACAATCGTACGAAATCTCAATCTTTTCTTCAAGAACAAAATATTTTTTAATTAATAGATATAAATTATAAATCTAATTTTAATGCAAAATTTGGTATGATATTTTTTTAACATCATACATATGCATTTTGCCAACATTTCAAATTTTACTCGAGTGTTTTGATGGTGCAGAAATGGATTAAGTGATTAATTTATTTTGCATCAAAAGCTTTGAGTTCTCAAAATTGTATGTTAGTATTTATAGAAACTAGTTGTCTGCCATGTCGAAATTCGGCCATAAAGCATTATTTTTTTAATTTGAGCGTGAATAAAACTCTTCTGTGAAAAAGTATGTTTCAAGATTCCATATACAGTGCAACCTATTACAGTGACCAAATTGGCTAAGAGACCATCTTTCTACAGTGACCACTTTTGTACAATTTCACATTACAACCACCACACTTTTCTGTGAAGACGGGGTTTTTCTAAAAAACTCTATCATATTTTGCTAAATGCCAAGGCAGCTCCAGCGAGTGAGTCATAGGGGGGTCATCCCCCTCTACAGACGATTTCACACGTTCCAATACGATTTCACACATTCAGTTTGCGTTTTGAACAATTTAGGCCAATCTAAAAAGTCTAATGGCCCCCCTCCGAAAATTCAGTCTGGAGCCGCCCTGTGGCTAAAGGCCCGTTACGTTCGGTGTTATAAATCTTAAACTGTCAAATGATTGAACTCGACTTTCTGAGGCGTACCAGTGACCATGTATAAAAACTTTCTGCCTCTATAAATTTACACGTTTTTCGAATGATATTCCTTGGAATTCATTTACTGTCATAGCAAATGCAGGTATATTTGGAAATTGAGTTTTTTGAAAGGATATAGTAAAATAGTACCAGAATATTTTATAAGTGGAATTAAAATTCTTTCATTGCCTGAGGTTCCAGTTCAAACTTCGCAATCAAATAGCATTACGATAAATAATCTTGATGCGCATTCTTGTTCCGTTGACTAATGCTTCCTTTGTATTTAAGTTCTTGATTAGTATAACGATGCAATTAACTTTCAATACTAACTTATGTGGTGGCAAACTATGGTATTTTCCGGTTAGCCAGCCGAAAATCCCGCCAACTGTTTTTTTTTTCTTTCGTTTTTGTTTTTTGTTTTTTTTTCCTGAGAAATCAGGAAAAGACTTCTTAAACACTATCTTCTGAAACACTTCCCCAAAACAAAGGGTAAATTTTATCTGTATAGAAAATAGTATTCATATACAGAATTCAATATATACAAAAGTATCAATATACTAAAAAGAAATCTGTATGCTTATTGGTTGCATAATGTGGAATTAGGGAAAACGTTCAGAATTAAATTAAAATACGAAATTAAATTAAACTTCCAAAATATGGAAAGGGATAAACAACTACACTGCTGGCCATCGTAAATGCAACACCCTGAAGGAAGCATGCAAATAATATGAAATTTACAACATGCATTAGCTGAGGTGAGATATGCAAATGATTAGAATTTCAGCGCAGACGCACATCAAGCGCGCCTGTGGCGCCACCTCAAAGCGCTATTTAAGGCTTGGAGATTTCGACGGTTTCAAGTACAGCAATTGTGTTTTTCTTGCTTTTTTTTCAAAAAAACGATAAATTATGCCTCGTAGGAAACAACGATCATCTTTTGATCAAGTATCCGAGTTTGACAGAGGAAGGATAGTGGCATACCGAGATTGTGGGTTATCTTTCAGGGAAATCGGTCGTCGTATTGGACGAAACCAAACAACTGTGATGCGGATATGTGATCGTTGGGTGCAGGAGGGTACGACGGACAGACGTGATCGACCGCATCGGCCTCAGTGCACCACGTCACGTGATGACAGGCAGATTGTACGCATGGCAGTGACGGACCGCTCAGTCACATCACGAACCATATCACAGCAGATTCAGTCTGTAACGCATCATCCAGTGTCTGCGCGTACCATTCGACGTCGTTTACAGCAGAATGGTCTGTCCGCAAGACGTCCGTTGCTTTGTCTACCTCTGACGCGGAACCACAGACGTCTCCGCCGCCAATGGTGCGATGAAAGAAGGATGTGGACGACAGAATGGAATGAAATTCTCTTTACTGACGAGTCACGCTTCTGTATGCAACACCACGACGGTCGGATTCGAGTCTGGAGACACCGTGGAGAGAGGATGCTGAACAGCTGCATTATGCACCGTCACACTGGTCCTGCACCGGGTATTATGGTATGGGGCGGTATCGGATATCTCTCTCGCACTCCTCTAGTACGCATTGCCGGTACTTTAACCAGCCAGCGCTACATCTCCGAGGTGTTGGAGCCAGTTGTCCTTTCTTACCTTCAGGGCTTGCCAACAGCCATATTTCAGCAGGATAATGCACGGCCACACGTGGCACGCATTGTCCAAGGGTTCTTCGTCAATCACCAGATTGAATTGCTTCCCTGGCCGGCGCGCTCTCCGGATCTTTCGCCGATAGAAAACATGTGGTCCATGGTTGCTCAACGACTGACCCAGAGTTCATCCCCAGCTGTCACACCAGATCAACTTTGGCAACGTGTGGAAGCTGCTTGGTCTGCTGTACCCCAAGAACACATTCAAAGTCTCTTTGAATCAATGCCGAGGCGTGTGGCAGCTGTGATCTCCAACAACGGCGGCTACTCTGGGTACTGATTTTGGCAGGAACCACGCTTCATAGAATGCTGTAAATTTAATCATTTGTTACTTGGTCAACATGTTATCTACACAATAAATTTTGTTGTGATATCTCTTGTTTTTCTTGGTGTTGCAATTTGGGTGGCCAGCAGTGTATATACTGGAAATCGCTTTAGGTTAGTAAGCATTTGGCACAGATGTTAATTATTTGGCAATTTTTCATTTGCTGCTGGCCTACCCCCCCCCCCAAAAAAAAAAAACTCGTAGTCAAAGAATTCAAAAACTCTACTGGATAGTTATTGATTTTATTGCCATCGTTGCAAATTACTTTATTGTAGCTATGGTGATATGTTCTCTATTCATTAGATATCCGATTAAGTGAGCATTAATAAAAGTTCAATCATCATTTTTAGGTTCTATTATAACTGACTTCAATATGTTATCTGAGAGTATGTTTTCAGAAATATTTCTATGCACTTCATTTATAATATTTTCATTCCCTATTAATTGCCGAAGTATTTCTTCCATAATATTTTCGGAAAAAAATTGCTTTAGCATACTGCGTAGCGGGGGGTATTGTGAAGAAATTGTCAAATTGGCGCATTTCTGTGGCGCGTCTCTTGGATTGAAACCTGCCCTATTCGGTTCGTTTTTCTGCATCTTTAAAACATGGAATTTACAACATTTTGCGTACTTATTGACCGTCTAAAAAAAAAAAGTCTCCAAACGTAGGGCTAAAGCACATTTAGACATTGGCGTTTCACCAAACTGGGGAATAATTCCACTTTTTTGGCTAATTTTGTTGTAATACTATAACCCAATAGTACTGCTGAAACTTAGTGTTGTTATTTCGAAATTGACCCAACACAACAATGGAGCCATCGACAGACTTGGCGTGAAATACTGCTTGCCGAATTACTTCTCTAATTTTTTACAGTGCATTAGAATATTACACAAATTCGCACAACCACCTCCATACGAACTCTAACTGTGCCGAATTTCGCGCTCATCCGTTCGCGCAATGCTCTGCAAAAGGGACCCCCTTTTTTTTTTTGTTAGCGTATTTATATATACGTAGGTGTAGCCATTATATGTTAGACGCATTTCCGTAGAAACTATAGAAAAACGACCTTAATTTGAAATTGATTTGTTTTTTAAACCAAAACCACTCCGAAATTATCTTCAATATTTGAAAATTATAGTCATGCAGCAATATTTATGCCATTTCCAATATCTTTGCAGTATCTATATAAATAAAATTAGACTTTTGTCTGTACATTTCTTGGAATTCAAAAATTTTGCGATTTCTATCCGTTTCAAGCACCCGGGAATCCGATGCGACCCTCAAAGAAAAGTTTGTCTGTCTGTCGTTCTGTCATTCTGTCCGTGACGCTTTTTCTGTTTAAGCATCACGTAAAAACGACTGAAGCGAATGATACGAAATTGGGTGTCATGATAGGTGGTCACTCAACTTAAAACATAGGCTTCCAATTTTTAAAAAATCTTGATTGGATTTTGAGATTTTGCGAAAATCGTTTCAAACTGCGTAAATTTGTGTTCGAGCATCACGTAAAAACGACTGAAGCGAATGATATGAAATTGGGCGTCATGATAGGTGGTCACTCAACTTAAAACATGGGCGTCGAATTTTTAAAAAATTTCGTTAGATTTTCAGATTTTGCGAAAATCGTTTCAAACTGCGTAAATTTGTGTTCGCACATCACGTAATAACTGCAAAGGTGAAAAAATGATATTTGATGAAATGATAGGTGGTCACTCACCTTAAACTATAAGCATCTAATTTTAAAAAATCGATCCGATTTCGAGATTTTGCGAAAATCGTTTAAAACTGAGTGAATCTTTGTTCCCGCATTACGTAATAACGACTAAAGCGAATGATATGAAATTGGGTCACATGATAGATGGTTGCTCAACATAAACTATAGGTAACCAATTTTTTAAACATTTTCATTAGATTTTTGAGATTTTGTGAAAATTCTCTCAAAATACGTTTACATTTCTTCAAACATCACGTAATAACAACTAATACGAATGATACGAAATTGAGTGATAGGATAGGTAGTTCCTAATCTTAATTTATAGGCGTTGAATTTTTAAAATATTTTGATTACATTTGAAGATTTTGCGAAAATCGTTTTAAAATGCTGAAATTTTGTTCCAGCATCACGAAATAAAGACTGCAGGGAATGAAACGAAATTGGGTGACAGGATAGGTTGTCACTCAACTTAAATTCTAGGCTTCCAATTTTTCAAAGATGTTGATTAGATTTTGAGATTTTGCGAAAATTATTTCTATATTCGTAAATATTCGTTCGCGCATCCCATAATTACGACTAAAGCGAATGAAATGATATTACTTAGTGACTCTCTTAACCTGTAATATTTTAACAATACATAAAAATTATAACTTCGCTTTCTTTACTTTGGCAACATACTCCATCCATTCTGTGTACTCCTACAATTCTGACGAAAGTTCTTGCTTTTTGGAAATTTGCATTCACTAACCCGTCGAGGACGGGTACTTCAGCTAGTTGTATATATTCGTAAATAAAAGCCCCATATTAAGAAGAATGTTTTTTTGTAGTGATAGATTCTTAAAACCTCGCACTAAAAATTTCCCAATTGCATTAATTCTGTATTCAGTCCCCATCCATTTCAGTATAAACATAGAGAGTACTATAACAAGATAGAATGTTTTAAATCTAAATATGAAGTCATCAACGTATGATGATAAGATGGTAACTTCTTAATTAAAGAATAAAAAACTCCATATTTCTTGGATTAAATAAAAAAAGAATGTTTGGCTCAATATCTCAATAAATAAAAGAATTAATGAATAAATGCCCTATCTGTAAAATACATTTATCTGAAGAGAAAAATTCATTTCTTTTCAAATATGCGAAACTGAAATAAGTGGAGTGTAAAAATATATCTTGGAAAGATAATTTAATTTGAACCTAGATCTAGCGAGTATTAAAAAAAGAGCCTTTAAATAAAATAACTTCTGATTCTTAAATATCCTTCTGTTCCAATGTCAACTTGAAATGATTATGAAAAGTAAAAAATTAAAAAAGCGATAGTAATAATTCCATTTTTTAATTTCACAGCAGAACGGTAATTCTTATATTTTAAGCTCCTTCTGGCATCCACTTTATGGATCTCAAATAAACTTGAACTTTTGTTCATTCAACTTAATCCTTGCTAGGCAGGGAAAAAAAGGGGGAAAGGATAAACCAAAGCCTGGGATTAGAAGCAATTGCAAGAAGGAAAAAAAAAAAAAGTCTTTTCTTCCATGGAAACGAATATGTGAGCTAACTTTACACAAGTTCAGTAAGCTTTCTTAGGACAGCAAACCCCAATGCTATTGTACATCTGTTCTTACACAATAATGCTACAGAATATATTTTTCTTTGGTTAAGATTCTACAGTTCCTTTTCGAAATGTTCCCTGTTAGTCTTTGTTAGAATCAAGACTGTTTTTGTGATTTCAGGAGTACTTATTTTTTGTGTTCTTTTATGTGTACACTACACATAAATTTCGAATAGAACTTTGTTTGTGGTTAAATTTCCATAGTAAGGAAAGAGAGGAATGGATGGATCTTCAATTTTGAGGAGAGCAGTAATATCGGATTTCAGTGATTTCGATTACTTGAATCAGTCCTTTGAAACACAGGCTTAATAGGGTTGTTGAAAAGCATAAAAAATAATCTGAATACTTATCCCATTCGTGCCTGGATATTTTTGCGACTTTCTTCGATTTTTGCTAACACCAGAAGTAATTGATAAATTTCTGATGTCAACTTTTTGAACAAAGGATGACTTCATTTAAAATCGTTATGTATAAAAATTGAAATGTCAACATCCTACTTGCCATATTAAAATATTTTGTGGAATTGAGGTTCAATACTCGCGAATAAAGGCTAGGAAAAATAAATAACGTTTTCGAATGATAGCGATAATGCCGTCCCAAAAAAGGGACGCTAGGCATAAATGGGTTAAACCATAAAGCTTTTAAGTTTCTTTATTTTTCGTGTTTATATCAACTGCATTACGCAGATAGGGCGACTGTTTGCGAAAGCTGTTTTCAAAATTATCGGAGAATAGGAACCGCAGACAAACTTAACAAAAGAAGCTAGAGATCTTAAGGTCGGAAATAATAACAAACCACACTTACTGATGCTAATGCAAATGCACGGTACCGATTCAGATATCATTAAAAAAATGGCAGACGAGAAATAAATGCGAATAGAGACCTCACAAGAGCTATTACTCGTTCCTAAACCGAAAACTTTCGAGTAATCGGGATATAAAAGGGGTGGTACAAGATCTGACCGTCCCTGCAGCAATTGCGTCCATTTACCATTGAATCCAGAATATATTTTTGACTGACCTGCAATCGTGAGATCTGACTTACAGCTGGATTCTCCGCTCGTCGTTAATTTTTTGCAGTCGTTAACTTTGATCGCCTTGAGGTGGAGTTTTAAGGAGGAGCGTCAAGGGGTTCATGTGATTGGCTAAAAGACCTCCCGTTTCCCTCCGGAGTTGTTATCGCAGTCGGTAACCAAACAACTGGTTCTGCCCAGTTAGTAGCTAACAACCGACGATTTCGTGAACCACCGGCGGAGAATTCCACCCGCGAGCGGCTCTACACTAATTCAAATGCACGGCATCGCATCATTGAGATAGTAGCTAGCTGCGTTCTGTCTACTCACGGATTTTAGGTTTATTTCGCATGAACACCAACCAACTACTGTAGGATGGGAGGCTGAGGCCCCGACCTCTATTACCTATTAACCTCTACTAATATGCCTTACAATGTGTACTAATGTACTACTAAGGCATGTATAACTGAGAGAATTATTGGAAGAGTTTAAAGATTCTTTTTTTTTTTAATCTTGTAAGGGGTTTTCAACGTGAAAAATCAGCAACTTTTCCACTTCTTAAAACGAGTAATCGTAAAGATAAACCGTGTGCTTTCTAGCGCCAACGGAACTGAAAGTACGGAAAGAGCTAAAATGTAGCAACGGCGAAGAAATTTCACTCTGTCTTGAGATTATTTAGCTATGTTTAGCAGGCATATGCAACTATTTTGATAGCTATTGAATCTAAGTTTTTAATAAGTTTCTTTTTTTGTTTTAATTCCTTTTTTTTTGTGTTTAAGAAGATGCTTAAGCATTCTCGAACATGATAATATTCAGCTCTTCTCAGAAGCCATATTTTTAGGATCCATGAATGCCCGTCTCTTGGTTTCTTTTAAAATATTCAAGCATGAGTTATGCATTCTCAACTCGACTTCATTTGAGATTAAATTTTCGCGTTCAACCTCCATCGCTAATTTATTCAGACTTTCGCGAATGTGCGTTTAAAAATTTTAATGACTTTCTTCTTCGAAAGGAAAAAAAAAAAAAGATGGTGTGTTTTATCCCAAACGTAAGGCTTATATCTTATTAATAAGTGAATTTACTTTAATTTATAAAACAGTGGCGGTTTTCTACTTAGATTTAAAAGCTTTCTACAGTTTTAAGGGTTCTTCGCAATCTACTAAAACTAAGATGCTTAGTTTCCTTTATGATAATCACATTATTAGGTATTTTCAAAATTACACGTGTTTAGGTAGGAACGTATTTCATGAAGTGCAGTAAGTGCTGTAAAAACAGCAAGCTTTGTGTTTCGAAACTAAAAAAAAAAAAGTATTATAATACTTTTGTAAACCTTCTGAACACTGTAATAAGATTTTATTATTTTTCATTTTGATTACCCTGTTGGTTTTCTTTAATTATTATTTAAAATTTTAGCATAAATTTTCCTTTTATGCTTATTAAAAAGTAAATGCAAAAAAATATAAACAGAAGCAAAATTATGTATACTAGCTGAATTCCTTCAAGCTTCGTTTGAATTTTTTATGGGTTTTTAAATATTTAATGTTGTTCAGCGTGTGAGATAATTTTCGTATGCTTTTGCGGATGATTAAAATTTATATAAAGCTTGAAAAAACTATTGAATACAATAAATAATAAATTTGAAGCCCAAATTGTGTGTTCGCGAGAAAGTCAAAAATAATGAACTATTCCACGATTTGACCAATTTTTTTTATGTGTTTTACGGTTAGATAAATGATTAGTTTTTCTTTAAATAAAGTTTTCTATATCGTTCAAGTACTTCCCTTTAATACTCCTGAAAATAATACTCCTGAACAGATTTTTCATTATTAATGTCGGTTACATTTGGTTAGAATATTCATAGCATGTAGCAAAATAATTTTCTGTATTTTACTTTGAAATCAATCTTGCTTCTATTTTAGCTGAACTTAATAGCGAAATAGTATTATTTCACAACTCTAGTAGCTGTTATTTTCCAACCCTGGTAATTATAAATGATATATACGTAGATCTTACATATCTTTAACGTATTTTAAAATAAAATCCGGAAAACTGCATCCAGGCCATCGGACTTAGTACCGAAATGAGCTATTGACTTATTTAAGTAACGTATTTGTGTAAATTCTAATCAATTCCCATACCTCTTATTGTTCACACCGACTGGTTTTGATAATTTTTCGAAGCTATCAACTATTGGCTAACTCAATTATATTCACTTCACTGAGTAAATAATTGACTGAATAGTTGTTGCGAATTTAAATTATTAAAAGTAAAAGGTACTCTGCAATTTTCGTATTAGCAATATATGTTAATTTTATTCTTGCGTAACATTAATATAAATATGGTTTGTATTTAACCAAAAAGCAGGTCTATCATACATTTGTGAGAATCAATTAGGTACCAAATTTTTGTATCTCCCGTTTCCAAAAATTCAAATTATTGAGCTGGCAAATGACTATTTGTTTATTGTTTAATAATAGGTTTATTCAAGATGCTGATATTTCGTCCCTAAACTAGACGATCATTCACCATACTCTATGACTCATTGAAGCAGGTAACCTGAATGGTTGGTTTGACTCTGAGACATCGCGGAAATGGTATTAGTCAGATGTAACTCTTGGATTTGACATGGTGAATAACGTACGGCCGTAATTCTTAATTTTCGATGTTTCCTTGTCAAAGAAAATACTGTAACTTTATATACTATTTTCATCTATACAGTTATGTGGAATAAGAGGACTTATCTTTATAGATTATGCAGACAGTGATATTTAATTAATCAATTCATAATTTCTGGAAAACCTTTAAAAAGATAAATAAAACCGTACTCAATTGTCCAATTTAAACGTCTAAGGATTTGCAACTCATTTTACTAGATGGATTTATTTGCATATTTAAATCCAATTTGTAGACTGATTCTAACACATGAAGACTGAAATGGCAGTTATTTAAATAAATTATGCATTCTTAGAATTTATTTTCTCTTGTCTGTATTAATTTTTTTACAGACAAAAAGATTTCCACTAGATCTCCAAAAGTTCCCTGGGAAGATAAAATACGCGATTTAGATTTTCTGTAGAGACTAAATATTTATGAAGCATTCTTTAATTTCTTTTCTTTTATTAATGTCTTTCTTTTTTCATTATGAATCACCTTAACTAATCAAATAGTACTCCAAAAAGTTCTCTCATTTTATCTTCAAAAACGTTCCTCTTAGCAACAAGAGTAATCAATATTCATAAACATTTTAATCTTTTATCCTGGGAACAAGCGCAATTTTGAATCGAAAGACAATGCCCGTATTCTCAACCACAAAAAAAGGTAATGATATATCACTTTGCAAGTTAAATGCAGATAATACCGCTTTGAATAAACAGAAGTCTTTTATTCGGCGTAATTATAAATACCATTTTTAAATTCAAACATCTATAAAAATTAGAAAACCCATTAATTATATTCAAAGCATATCAGTCGGCGACGAATGTGAAGAATTTGAAAGAAAAAAAGCAAGTGTCGATTAGAATGAGGAAATAGTTAAGCTTTTTCTAAAATACCAAAGATTTGCAAACAGAGGAGACAATTAAGAGCCTTCAACTATCGCATATTTTGCAACCACTCTTTTCTCTAATCAGTGAATCGATAAGAAAAAAAAAATAACAAAACTAAAAATTCGCCTTCCAAGGTGACTGGAGGGGGTCCTTCCTTATCATGAGACGTTCCTTTAATTGAAATTTTCGCATATAATTACAAAGTGAAAGTGAATAAAAGGCGCTATAGTCGGGAGTCAATAAAGGCACATACCAGAAAAGGAACTACCATCCGGGCATTTTATTGTTAATAAGCATATTTTAATTAAATTTCTCGACCTTTAAGCAATTGCATCTCTTCTTCAACATGCCGGGTGAAGGAGGTCAAAGGAATGCAAGACTAATGAAATGCAAATTTTCTGTCTTGGACTCTTCATCACCTCAAGATATCTCGAGATGGAATTTCGGGAATGACTACAATTAACTTCAGCGGGGGACTTCCCGAAAAACACAATGGAAGGGAGCTTTGAGCTAGCTATCTAAAAGTGTAAAACATGAGCATGAAAGCTAAATGTTCAAATAATTACTTTATCTGGAGGGAACATGTGTTGTTAGCGAGTGCTTTGAGCAAGACCTTCATGACTATCTCTTCCCGTACAGTTCCGTACTTTAAAATAAAACCCCCCACTATCTTCCATTTCATCTAAGACTGTAATATTTAGAAATTTTATTCAACTTTACCCCGCTTGACTCGTTCAAAAGATTACACACCAGAGACCGAGAGAACTTCTAATGCCTTTGTGATATATTTTGAGCGCAGCATTACATCTTCAACGTTTACTTGTTGATATGAATGAAATATGAGAATTGCTTGAAATATTTACAAGAAAAATGTAACATTACTGAATCTGTAGCTGGAGAAAAGTTTTGAAATTTAAACTAAAATTTTATTAGATGTTCTAATAGTTAAGATTAAATATCTTGGTTTTTAATAATTAAACTACATTTAATCTCGAATTTTAGAAACATTTTCAACAAAGAAAAGAAAAAAAATTAAGATTAAAATATTCCAGACGTGTGCAAATATGTGCTTAAGATAGCATGGGAGAACAGTTTTTACATTTTAAAACTCATAAAATATTCACTAGAAATTTTGTGTGCATATCTTAATTCAGAACTGCTATCTCTGGTACTAAACAAACCTCTTGATTCATCCATTTTTACACCAGAGTATTGAGTTTGTTGTTCGAAAATAAACATATGACTTTTTGGTACATAAATACAAATAAACTAGTTATGTAAGGGACTTGAAAATATTTACGATGTCTCTTCACAATCTGTACTATAAACTGCAATAAACGGTATACTCCCATCATTTACAAAGCTTTCAGAAAAAAATTCTGAAGCGAAAATTTTGCAAATTGTATCTTTGCTCGAAAAATTGTGCTGCGTTATTCCATCTTGCACTTTTTTTTCTGTAGGTTTCGTAGGAAACACAGTTTTTCGTTTATTACGATGTATAGTGCAACATATTAAGAATCGTGCTGGATGATTTCTACTCCCTAGCAAAATTGGGTTAGTTTAGTTTGCGTACAGAGATCTTGATGCAGGTATTTTTATTTGATCTAAACCTCGCAAAGAAAATTCTTTTGACTTATAGAGAAGTACAGCACTCTCATACATAGATGACTGAAATTATTAAGTTGTAACGAAAGTTTTCCGCCACTGGAAGTATTGTCTGCACAAACAGTTCGCGTTGGTGTCTTTTCCAATATTTGTCAAACGATTTTTGTTACTTGAAAGAAAAAGACTTGTTTTAGAGCACTGTGTTGTGAAATCTGTAAAACAATATCTTTATGATTAAGTATAACCCTAGTAGCACAATTAGTCCAAAAGACGTTTAAAACACGTTTTTTAACGTTAAAAAAACGTGTTTCCAACGTAATTTAAACGTTTTTGAACTAGTTGTGCTACTAGGGAAGGTGTCTGAAATGGAACTATCACGCTACCAGACTGAACCATCATTTACTCTCAGTTCTGTTGAAAAAGTCATCTACAGAATGACACCGAATCATGTGTACAGCTTAAGGTACTACTGTTGTATCCTATGACATTGTAAAGATTTGGTACCGAAGAACAAAACGAGTACTAGGACATTTTAAGAAGCAGAGCGCTCTGGCCGCCTAACTGATGCTGATGAGGCCGCCTACGAGAATTTGTGGAAGAAGTAAAATATGCATCACTCGAGAGCTAGCTAAAAGGTTAGACTTTAGTACCATGTCCATGAGTCGCGCAGCGTCGTATAAACTTGACTATAGATCAATCGTCGTACCGCATGAGCTGACTCACGCAATCTGGCGGAAACTTTACGTTACAACTGATAGCCAACTCGAAAAATCTAGTTAATTCTGCATATGAGCCCAGGCAATTACAATAGCCCATAAAGGGGAGAGGGGGGGGGGGTGTCGGGTGACGGTTAGACACCCCCTCCTCCCTTTCCCTTCCCGGTCGTATAGTCAATATTTTTACATCCTATACTGAACATTTATGCATTGTTTTAGTACTAAAATGTTTAAAAGCAAGAGTTAATCGCCCCTCTTCCTCTTTAAAAATGTAAAAGCTCACCTCCTCCTTATAGTTCTTATGGGTACCCATAATGACAATCTATCCCTAGTAGCACAACTAGTTCAGAAAACGTTCAAGGTATGTTCAAAACACGATTTTTTGACGTTAAAAAGACGTGTTTTGAACTTTTTTGAACTAGTTGTGCTACTAGGGATAATACGTTCTAGAAGTGAAATTTTCATGCACGATCATTTAAATAAGGGTATGCTTAATAGTCATAAGTTTCATAGATGATTGATTATTTAATCAATTGAACATGTTTCCTCTACCATTTTGCTTGCTTCCCTCAATTTTACTTAAAACTGCAAGTAAAATTTTTTGAATTAGAGCTCTGTGAGGATTAGAGCTTAGTGAGAGTTGAATCCGTTGAGATGTGTATTGTACATTTTAAAAAAATTAAGTAATTTTATTTTCCATTGTTGTATCTGACCTTGGTATTCGGGTTATCTTCCAAAGCTCAACAGCAGGTAAGTGTAAAATGGTGGTTTTTTTTTTTTTTAATTAATTTATTTATTCGCAAATGTTGTAACTGTTCCAACATTTAACACTGAGAGTTTGCTTCAAATAACACATATCGTTTTCAAACTCACTTATTTTTATAAAAACTACTTTTGTTGTTGAAATCAAATTTTTCATAGAAATCTTACTTCATATTCCCATAAATCTATTTAGAATGTAATGTGCGCAGCACTTTAAAAACGCTTTACCTATATATAATATAAAAAATAGAGTCATTCTGATTTTGTCGAGCTTGGAGATGCCTTCCTAGAAAAATATTATGATGGGTTTCGTGTAACATGCAGTTGTCTAAAATTACATTTCTGTGTCTCGATTTTTTGGTATAATACGCCGCAGATACAGAAAAGAGGCATTTTCAAATGCCTCTTCAAATCCTGCATCATTTTTGAAATTGTTTCATCTTAAGGTTTCTTTTCAGTCCTCCTTCTGGAGAAAATTCAATTGTTAAAGCACTGAATTGAGTTTTTAGAAAAGAAAGCAAAATATTTTTAAAAATGATTATGGAGCATAATACAATTTGGAGAAGGAATCTGATAAAATTTTTCATTTCCGATTTTATGATAGCTGATGAAAATATACAAGACACTGCCATCGAAAATCTTAGCGTAGACCAATCTTTGTTCTGTGAGGTATTAAACACTTTCATTTTGTCTTCTTTAAGTGACTTTGAGGTTGCGTTAGAGGACTTTTTGGAGTAGCAGTATAGTAGATTTGAAATAAAGCTCATATTTTAAAAAAATGTCCTAAAAAAGCATACAGCTTTTATGGATTTTTACATGCAGATCGCTTTTCAAAACTCATTCGATCATAAACAGTAACGATCATCACTGAATGCTTTAATTATGAGCAGGGTGCGAATTGACGGGGGGGATGCCGGGGATCGTCCGCGGCTGAGGAATGTAATATCCCTGGCTAGAGAAATATTAATGGATCCCTGCCAGGGATACTATTTATCCCCTGCTGAAGAAATGTTAAACTAGTGAGTGAAGATTTGGGATTGAAGTCGAGAAGTCAAAATGAAGGTTGTATGTTATCGTTTGTTACTATACTCTAAGGCGACTGCCTTAAAATTTCGTCTCTTCTAAGCTAAAAACCCTCAAGGGTGGCTTCCAATACAGGTACATTGTATGTAGCTTGTGTATCTGTGATTCCATAGATCAGGCAATCTGTGACTTTTGTCCCACACGTGTTGGCGACTGCATTTGTCAAGAAATATCATGTGAGAGGAGCATTTGCATCTTCTCTCCTTTTCCTTTTCAAAGTGTCCCCCCCTGGAGAATGTTTTCGTTCAAATGTCCCCCCCTGGAGAAAATGTTCAGTTCGCACCCTGATTATGAGAGAACTAAAATTGAACAGTGGAAAGTCCAAAATCCAAAATGCCTCTGACGTCGGCAATGGCAATACCGAATTTCGTATCTTCTCAGGTTTATTTATTTGTATTTTATTTATTTTTTTAAGCGAGGTGGGGAGAGGAAAAAACTAATTTAGCAATTTCTCCCTTTTGAGACGTGATTTTTTTTTCCCTGAATTATTTACATCCAGAATGTATTTCAGTCTACCCTCGTATTAGCATGTAAAAAGGGTTTTTTTTTTTAAAGTTGATAAAGAAAATGTTAAAATGGATTGTTTTTCTTTTGTGATGTAAACGAAAAATTAATATTTCGGAAACGGGCAGTTATCTTGGGCTTGATAGAGGTCGAAATAAAGAATTCCAAACGTTATTCATTTCATTCTATTTCTTGTTTTGAACAAAATAATTAAACTGGTCATTTTTAAGAGTAAACCCTTTGACTGAAGCAAATTAAAATAGATGGAAAGTAAAAATAAATAAATAAAAGAGAGAAAGGTGTGTTTTATTACTTTCATCTTTAATCCTTCTCTTCCCTCTCTTGATTTCTTAATCCTTATTCCGTCTGTCTCTCTCTCTCTCTCTTTCTCTTTCTCTACATCTTTTTCTTAAAAGGCAAAGCACACTATACTCCTGCTAGAGGGAAGTATGCCTTGGGCGGAGGATTTTTCAATGGGCTTTAATGTGCATTTACGTCTCATTACATCTGGAGAACAGTCAAAAACTCTAGACAATTAAATCGACAGCCGAGCGCTAGGTCTGAGCTATGAACCTTCAGACTTCAGCCATGTACAAATGTTCAGTGTTATATCCTCTCGGTATTGGTGTTCTCCTTTTAACTTATTGTGTTAAAGTATTCTAATTTAACACTAATGTGAAAGAAATAGAAACAAGTTAAAGTATTATGTGTATGTAAGACAGTGAGAATTCGAGTAGACTAGAGTATTTTAGTACTAATATGTGTGTGTGTGTGAAAGTTGTAGCTCACATAAATGCGTATCATCATATCTGGCATTCCAAGTAAAAAGGACAAGTAATTTAAAAGTTGCTACGAGAAACATAACAAAAAATGTGTACATTAAAGAATGGTTTATACTGAGCTAGATAAATTCTTATATTTTCTACTTTAGATATTTTTTAATTTCGCTAAAATTTCTAAAGGCAAGCATCCACTGTAGTTTAAAGATTGAAGCCTCTTAGAAGCAAAACCTAACAAGACATCGGTGTTTTTTTTTTATCATTTGGCTCGCCTAGTGCAAATTTAAGTCCGACAGAACGAATATATATATATATATATAATCTTGCTTGGATTAATTTAAGTATATTAGTAAAAGAAAATCCTTCTAATAATGGCGGGCCAATGTTATTCCGTAACATGGATCTGATATTTCGTGTGAATTTAATCTTTGGTGAAAGAAGTTTTCTTCAAAGTATGCCTTACCCACGGGAAAAAGGGAACACGCTATATCTAAAAGCTTTGTACTATTTCACTTTTCGCAGAGCAGTGTTTGACAAAGAATCTACACGAAAAGTTTTTAAAAGGAATTATGTAGAATCCGAGTTTTGCTATCAAGAAAGCGAGTTCTATCTTTGTTGCCTTAACTGTGAATTATTGTAAAGGAAATTTCATTTAGTTTATTTTATAAAACTTTTATATTCCCTATATTATGAAACTTCTTTTTAAAAAATTCTAACATGAAGCTTCTTGAGGGATTATCTTAAAGAATATATATATTTTTGAGATACTGTTTTAGCTGAATACTAATTAATTTATAAGGTACGTATTTCATCTTCAAAAGCATGTAAAATACTTTTTCCATTATATCTTTCATAGAGTTGGTGAGCGTTCAGTTAAAATTAAAATGCAACCCCAAAAAGGCCGTGTAAAAAAGTCTTGTGCAGTTCTGTGTAGGAAATGTGCAATGGATGAAAAGCGTTATAGTAACACCCTAGTCAATCGATCTAGTCTAAATATTTTTAAGCTCTTAAGATATAATCTGTTTAATTCTAATCCTGCACATAAAAGCATGTTTAATAAAAGAAGTCTTAGCCCGTATATGACGTTTTGCTTAACCTTAACTTTATTTATATCTTCAAAAGCTTAATACTAAGTGTTCTTTTAATACCTATTTCAACTAAAGTTTTCAAATGAAGATTTTAAATATTATCCACTTTAACTTTATCACTTTAAGTAGCAGTCGGTCTAGTTTTCAATAAGCAGCATAAAGTTATAATTATTTGAATTATTATTCTTAAGCAAGGAAATTTGGAATTTTCAAAGATTTATACCATCTGCTGAACATTCTACTATTTGAGTATAACTGCAGTTTTGCCGTGTAAAATAGCATATTAAATTTAATAAAAAGCAATTACCAATTTTTAAACGTTAAATGGTTAAAGTAAACAGAGCTTATTTTATTAATTGAGCTCCCTCAACTTCTTTCCATAAACAGTTATTCTGTTCTGATATAAAATGTTATCTAGTTTAAATTTTTAAGAACTTCAAGTTCTTGAGCTATTCAAAAGCTGAAATTGGGTCAAATTAATATAACTGCTAGAAACTTTTCAAGCGCTGTTCGGCTAAACTTAAAAATGAAGCGGTATTCTTAAATAGATATTCTTGAAATCCTAACAATTTAAAAGAAGTGTATAAATCTATTGAAAATTTTAAGTCTATAATAAACGTATTCCAATAGATTAATTGCATTTTCAATGGGTTATTTAAAAAAAAAGACTGAGTTATTTAGATGAATCAAAAATTAGACCGGGGAAACAGTAAGGCGTTCAAACTATTTAAGGACATTAATTTGAACTATAAAATGTATTGAATTTTATGGTACGTAGGAAATAAATAAAGAATCAATAAGAGACAAAATGTGAAATTTCACGTAAAATTCTTAGATTTCAATCGTTCTGATCAATAACCTTTATCAATATTTTATAAAACTGTTCAAAATATTCCAAACAAAGGTCTTATTTTGTATTAAGTTTCGCCCTACAACTGGATACAATTAGAAAAAAGTAGCTTAAGCATAAGCTGTTGTTTGTGAGATTTTTCTGAACCACGTTATTCCAATCGCTGAAATTCGGTTTTCTAGCTGGAATGTTTAGAGCGTGCCAAATGCTACCGTTAAAATCGTATCTGGAGCCGCCGCTGACAATACAGCTATGTACTCTGTCAAGCTCTGTTTGGAAGCGCATCCCTTTCTATTTTCTTGTTATCTTTCCCTCCCCTCCCCCCCCTCCCTTTTTTTTTTTTTTTTCTGAGCTACTTCATCAGTCAACACTGAAAAAGTTTCTTATATTAGAAATAAGTAGTACAGTACGTCACTAACACCCATACAGAATACATAACTCCTGGAATATTTTTAATATTAAGTTTTAGAGCAGTCTGACACAAAACTGGAATGCTTTTTGAATAAGTTACATGTGAATAACTTTGCATTAATGTGTGTGTTGGGGAGGGGTGGGGGGGGGGACTTTCCAGTCATAAACATGATCTAGATTATTATTAAATGCAATGTAATGCTCTTCACGTATCACTTTATTGTGAGCACTTGTTCCCGTAGTGTAGTTTAGTTTTGTTTTTAAATCTATACGTAATTCCACATTACATACAGTACCTTTAAAAAATGTTTCTCATGCTTGAAAGAATAGAAATAGGAAGTAATCGAAATATCTAAAGAGGATTATTTTCCAGAATTATGGGATTTATATCCCAGCGTTCCCTGTATGATGCATTGTTGTATATTAGACTCATATTCATGTGAAGAATACTGATCCTGCATAAAATGTTCTTGAGGTAAATTAACTTAGATCTGATTATTAATCCACTTGCGCACCAGGGACGTATGTGCGTACGTTTTTGTAAGGCCGCACATAAATACCATGGACATACCTGGGTACGTTCGATGTATTATTGCATAGAGTTACCTTTTTTCTACCTGTTATTCTTGAACGCAGAGTATAATTGTTGTCTGTTATTCTAGGCCGCGTTTTTTTTTCACATCTCGATAGTTTTAGCCTCCTTTTTCACTCGCTAGATGGCACTAAGAGTCATTGAGAACGTAACAGAACTAAACCGGACTTGGTAATCTGGTATTACGGTTCCTTTATAGATAAATTGGACAGGTGCGCAAGGGGTTAAGGGAACCGGAAAGCAATGCCTTTTTTTACATCAGATTCAAACAAACAAATTTTCAACTAGCTTTTAATGACAAGGAGACCCTATGAAACATAGGAGGATTTACAATTTTTACATTTTAAAGCAAGAATTTTTCGAATATTTTTTTTCTTCTTTCAAGAAAGTTGATCTCGCTCCCCCCCCCTTTCTTCCTCCTTGGAGGATTCATTTCAAAATGTCTGGAAATGGATTTTTAGTTTTTTGTGAGTGTTGTATTTTACAGCAAGAATTTTATAAATATCTTTTCTTTTTTTTTCTTTCGGATTACGCGTGACATTTTAAAAGAACGCTTTCGCTCCCTACTTCCCAAAGGTTAAGCATTTTGTGAAATGATGTCTAGTCTTGCATTTATGTTAAAAAACGGACGTACATGCCAAATTTCGCATTATTAGCTTCAGTAGTTCTTGGTAGGCGAAATATTGACATACGAGGAAACGCCATCACTTTCCGGTCCTTCTAATGATTAACTAACTTTAATTATCATTAGATAAACTAACTACCTTGAAAATCATCGTTGATTTAGTAAATGTAGTTTCAATTCATCCCTTCTATTGCTTCTGTTTGATTTTAAAGTATTGCAGGTTTTGAGCAGGAACAGAACGCAACTCAAAAAAGCTCTTTCTGTTAGGATGTATTGCCACAAATGCCATCTTTAATGCACAAAGTCATAAATATCTTTAAATATGAATGTACACTACTGGCCAAAAGTATTGCAAGTTTGGAAACTCTAATCATCTTTTCAAAAATAGATCAGACAAAATGGACAGGATATTTGCCAGATTTAAATATTTTTGAAAATTTATGTGGTATAATTGGAAAGAATACATCTGAAAATCCCTAAAAACAAAATGGGGGCTTCGGGAACGAATAACTTAAGTTCGACGACGAACGAAACCCTTGGCCTTTTTTGACGCAGCTGGCTGTGCGCGAGCACAGCCAGCTGCGTCAAAAAAGGGTCTCTAGATCTGTGGCACGCGATGAACGTTTCGATCGTCCGCCATCTTGCTGGTAGTTAAGTCGAGCGAAGGCAACGGCTGCCCTTTTTTCAGCATTGGGCAATCTATCCAGCTGTTCTCGCGTTCTTCCATTTTTCAGCAGATGTCAGTGCTGTTAAAAATAATCGTGACCCTTTTTTTACGGGAAATGACGTGCTAAAAAGTAAAGAATTCTCGTGGAGCCATATCACCCGCAACTATTTTTATAGAAGTCAAATCTGTTCTTCGTGACTGGCAACAGTCAAAACGTCAGAGTTGGGTGATCCCAGAGCGGGATCACCGCACGTAAAAGGGTTAAATAAATTACATACTTATTTTTGTTTTTTAACTTAATGCTATCTTGTCCTTGAAGTAATTAATTTAACATAAGATATCAATTATATTGATTTTTTTTTAACTTGGGAGAGGGGGCATAATATTGAAAAGAGTTCGATCTCTGAAACTTTCAATACTTTTGGCCAGTAGTGTATGATGTTTGTGGCAAAGCTACGCATAGGCTAATCTGCCTAGGATGGAGGGTGCCTTGGTCGGTGGGCTTTCTAGAGGATTCTAACGCTTATTCACGTGACATCTTGAGAAAAGCGACCCAAACTCCAGACAGTTAGATCGACAGCCGCGCAATTGGCCAGGTCAGAACGCTGGAACTTCACACTTCAGCCGTCTAGCATTTTGAGCATCTTATTCACTCGGGCATGGTGGGGCCTGAATCGATGATGAAATTTCAAAGCTGTTCCTTTATAAACTCTTCGTGCAATCTTAGTTTTATTATTCGATATAAATTATTGTAATTATAATTATATACATATTATATTATTACAATATATATTATTACAATAAGTATATTATTGTAATTATAAAAAGTACCTGAAATTTAAATAACACTTAATATTATTCTTAAAGTTACTAATAAGTTAGCGCATGCAGATAACGTTTGTGGCTATACACTGTGAGCGTTAGTGGCCATACAGTGTTTGTATCGTATTAATTTAGCAACAACAATACTTTTATTTATTTATTTAAGTAACTCTAGTGCTCTAGACTTTTTGCAGTGGTAAAATGGCTTTCATCTTTTGTTTTCTAACAACTTGTACATAGCTATTTTTTACAAGTTAAAATTAATGGGTGTGCAAAGAATAGGATTCCCCATACATTTTACGTTAAAAATATATTTCCCGTGTTTGTTGAGTCTAAATGTCTTTTTTGCATTAAAAAAATATCAAATCTTGTTTTTTTATGTCGCTGATAAATTATTTTCATTTGTGTTTAGTTACATGGCATAAAGTTCTGTGGTTTTAAGTATCACATGTTTCGTAAACATTTTTAATCATGGATGCAATTCAAAAAAAAGAGACTTCAATTTCAAAGAAACGATAGAAAATATTTTTATCAAAAAAGTCTAATTAACTGTTTTTGAATACATCACATATGTTTTAGAAAAAAATCCAATTAACGGTTTTTTAATGCTACATTACATATGTTAGGCAAATCCATTAAAATAAAAGTAGAACTTGTGTTATATACCATTTTAAAGTAGTTTTTTCTGCGTGTGCGCAAATCAAATTAGTATAAAATGCATGCACTGTTAATGAGGCTTAGATCGCTTTGATATCATGTTCACTAGTTTTCCATTTTTCTGAGAAAAATCTAGAGTAAAACTAATTACTTTTACTTTTTTTAAGGCAGAACGAAAACACACTATCTCTGTCTCTATCTATTTTGCTTACTTTCTTAAGAATGGTAGTTCCTGAAATTGATTGAAATTTTCAGAGATGTGCCAGATGCTGTGAATTGAAATCGGGGCTTACTTTCTAACCAAAGAACTGCATGAGCTCTAATCTGTGATTCTGCCAGTGGAGTAGCCACGGCGGCGGTTAGACCCCCCCCCCACTCCCGATGAGGAATTTTTTTGCCATTCTAAATGTATTTTCTTCACACTCTAATCACACGAGAATAGAGGAGAGGAGGGTTCTATGCAATAGTCGGGAAATATAGAATACAGAGTTTTTAGCTCTGTTAGTTGCTGTTATCACATGGGAAACCAAGAACTACTCAAGAAAGATTCCTATGTCACAATGCAGTGAGAGTTGGCCGCTTACCGTTCTAGTACCACTCGCTACAGAACAAAGTGTGTTTTGTGATTTTCAAAAGAGTTTTTGCACATGAGTTTTCAAACATTTTAACCTACTAGTATACGCGTCACTTGAACATTCATATTACATATAATGCACACTCATATAAATCTGGTTTTTTGTACTGTAATTGATTTTTAGCTGACAATGTTCTGCCCATCCGTTTAACCCTTTAACGCGCAGTGTTCCCACGCTGGGAACACCAAACTCTGACGTTTTGACGGTTGCCATTCGCAAAAAATAGATTTGATTTCTATAAAAATAATTGCGGTGACCTAGCTCCACGAGAATCCTTTACTTTTTAGCACGTCATTTCCCGTAAAAAAATAGTCACGATTATTTTTAACAGCACTGACATCAGCTGAAAAATGGAAGACTGCGAGAACAGTTGAATATATTGTCCAATGCTGAAAAAAGGGCAGCCGTTGCCATCGCTCGACTTAACTACGAGCAAGAGGGCGGACGATCGAAACGTTCATCGCGTACCACAGATCTAGAGACCCTTTTTTTTTTAGACAGCTGGCGCCAGCTGTCGTCAGAAAAGGGTCTCTAGATCTGTGGCACGCGATGAACGTTTCGATCGCCCGCCATCTAGCTGGTTGTTAAGTCGAGTGATGGCAACGGCTGCCCTTTTTTCAGCATTGGGAAATGGTTGCGCCTCAGAGGTCTAAAGGTTCATTTTCCTAGATGGCGTGTTGGGTATTATGGAATACTGGGCGATATTGTAATACATTTCATGCCATCCACTAAAGAACCGTAAGACACGCTGAATGTAGCTTCTGTAACAAGCCATTGTCTGAAGATCAACGAGGAGAAGTTTGGAATCAATGCTTCATTTGTTCTCTGTACCGGGGCAAAGAAAGGTTATATCTTCGCCTTTTCTAAACAGATTGGAAGCAGAAATGACTTGAACATAATACTAATATGGTTTTATAGTTAAAATTAACTATGCTTTATGAAGTACAATTAGTTTTTCAGCGGTTTAAACCACCTATTCCATATTACCTGACAATTTCATATGAACCCCCATTCGTAACTTTTTTTTTTTTAAATAATGTTTTCTATAACAATAAAATAAATAGTGTTTTTTGTTGCAATTGATATTTCATTGCAATTAATTATAACATGTTCTCGTGATGATTTTGGGGATTTTATTTAAAGATCTGTAAAGTTATAGTTAGAAATGTAAATAGTATTCCATAATACGCTGCTCTCCTCTATATATGAGTTCCGGTAGTCGTAAGCCCCTTCCCTGATAAATTTCTCGCTACGCCACTGGATTCTGCAAATTACAATGATAATCAGTTGTAATTTGCTGTAAAATAATTTTCTTGTCACTGTGTTTGTTCGCATTGTAATAAAATTAATATCAATAGGAACAAATATGAAATGTTCAAAGAAAATTTAATTTTGTATAAAAAATTCACTGAGAAAAGTAGATGATTTGAGCTCCGGCAGTCTACCATGCAAATTAAGTCCAGCGTGAAATTCTTCAAGGTAAATGCGGTATCATATTAAATTTCTTTCAGAATTACATTTGCTTTAACGCTAGAACGATCTATAATCCTTATTCAATCCCTTGGGAAGATGTAACATAAATGGATTAAAACGTAGGGAAAGCATATAAGGACATTCCAATACTTTTGCCGATACGCTTAGTAATAACTTGTTACAACTTTATGAGTAACACTCTTGTGTAAAGTCAGTTGCAATCTTTAATTATTAAGCGTATATTGTTATTATTTTAAATTTATAGCGTGTTCCTTACATTCATGTGCATTTATTATTCTGTGTGGTTTAGTATTTCGTAGCTTTCTAATACCTTAACTGTTAATAATAACTGTTAGCTGCAATCAGAAAACTAAATTTCTGTTGTGGTGATATGCCTAATTAAAATGGAATGACTTTAATAAAGTAATGAGCTATATAATATGGAAAATCAGGATATTTTGCAGAAGAATGTGTTTGCACTCCCTATTTCGTTATTTTAGGTCAAGCATGGAATTCGATTTGTCTAAGTGATCAGCGTGCATAATAATGGTACAGCAGGCTGTAATAATGGTACAGCTGCGGAAAAAAACGCCCACTTGTACATTATTCGACCGTCGTTCGTCGTACAGCAAAGTTACAGATACCAATCGTCTACGATTGACGTGCACTTTAATTTGCTGTTCAAAAAAATTGAATAAGGGGCCATCTTCATATTAAAATTCGCACCAACTTTTTTTCACCCAATACCAACCTCTATATTTCACTTCATATTTCAAAAACTTAACTCATTTTAACCCCGGATACGTATTTTCAATAAATTTGAACTGAAAAGGAATGAGTTATGAGCTTCCAAAATCCCCCTCCCCCTATGTTAAAATATTTTTTATACTTTAATTCATATCTCGTATAATATTGATAATAAGAAGCTGACTTTCATATGTACTATTAGAATTAAACGACCTAAACATAATTTACTATTATTTTTAATAAAATATTAATATGAATTATGAAATATTAAATATTCAAAAAATTATGAATAATGTCCTAGCCAAATTTCGATGGGAAATAGATGTAGAAAGTAATAATATTACATGGCTGTGCAAAATTTCAATTTTTAGGTTCAGTAGTTTAATTTATATTGAATACAATGTTTAGTAGTTTAATTTCATGAGTTAGGGACCCTATATAAATTTATTAAGTGACAATTTTTTTTTTGAAAATTGCGTAAAATAGACGTAAATCAGATTTCTTTCCCACAAAAATATAAAAGATAGCGGTATTAAAAAATAGTAAATTTTGAAGCAAATAAATTGGAGGTTAGTACAATTTGATGGTTATTCTACAAAGTGTCTATTGTTGCATCCACTACTATTTCCCGCCAAATAAAATGTTTTCCATGTATATAATTAGATGCAATTACACTCTTAAACCCAAAGAGCGAAAAAAAACGATACACTGCGGAGCGATCTGTTTCCTTGGAAACCGACCGGTATTTCCGCGAAAGGGCTCTTTACATAGTCTTTTTTCTAAGAATCCTCTCCTCGCTTCCTATCTCTTCCGAGAATTTCCCCTCCTCGCTCATTGTTATATTCCGCTCCGCTCTTGTGATCGAAAAACGCTCCTAAAGGAGAAGCTCACTTTTCGCTCCGACTGATCGAATTTCGCTCGTTTGGTTTAAGCGCGTAGATGTGTATCTTCCAACACAACGTCCTATTTCTGAAAAACTAACATCCTCAACATTCCATTCGTGAATTTGACCTCTTTTTAATATCTGAAGCATCAGGTCTTTGGACTTCTATATACTTTATCAAACATTCAAAATCACATTTTTATGTCTAAATTTTCATCTGACTGTAAATTGAAATAACGCTAAAAGTCTCATAAAAATATTGCTCACTGCAGACGATAATATTAAATGAAGAAAGTAAAATAGCAAACACAGTGATAATATTGGGTCGGCAGAAAAGAAATTGTGTTTTTAACATGAAATTCAATCAAATTTTAAATCATGTATAAGGACCAAGAAAGTTTTGGACCGCTGACTAAGTAATATAATTTCTACCCCTGATAATCTCAGTACAAAAAATTTGAAGACTAGAATCAGTATTTTCACTGTCAATAATAGTTATTTCTTTTAACTATCGTGAGCGAAATTAATGATAGTCGGAAAGTTCGGAACCTACAAATAGCGTTTTTCGACTTGCAGAAGGTCCCTTAAAATCGCTCAAAAAAGAATTCACAATAGGTCTGGAAATTATCTTAGTAAATTGGTGAACATTTAAAATTAGTGTAATTTGAAGGTTTTCTTTCGTTTCATAAAGTCTGAACAGGGTATTGCCATTGGAAAAAACATTGATGCAGAATTAAGTATGAGGACGACCCCTTATGCAAATTAAATTAATTGGAGATTAAAGTATACGTTATTTACACTCGAGTAATATATAAAACGTTGCTGTACGACGAACGACGGCCAAATAAAAAGCAAGTGGGCGGGTTTTTTTTCACAGCTGTACATTTCCATTCAGAAATACAATGTTGGCTGTTGATGGTTCTGGTATCTTGCTATTTGAAAAAGAATTGTGATTGCTATGAGAATCAATGCGATGTAACGGTTAAATCGTTTAAATATCTATTTCCAAAATTAATAGCTGTTAAAATTTCGTATTTTTATTCAGCTATTTATTTCTTATTAATTTTCAAAAACTGGTAAATCTGTGGACTACAGTATGCTACCGTCATAATCAACCTAAGGAAATTACTAAGACAAATTTTAATAAACGTATGTCAGTATTTTGAGCAATTTGACAGTATAAAATGTCGGATTTTTTCTTCCCCCGGAAAATTTGATAAACCCAAAATGCCCTGGGTAATTTAAAATGTTTTGGTTCCCCCTTTGCATTTTTCTTGCTTCACAGGATATTAATCGAGTGAGAAGGTTAATTTTAAAATCATGGTTATAATTTCTTGGAAGTGTCCTGTTTTTTCGATACACCCTAGTCTCCAGAAAAATTTTCAAAATGTCCATCTTTCGGCATACAGACATGTCACAGGCAAAAGAAAAATGAAATGAGTCATCACATCCTGTAATGTCTGAGGGGGGGAACGGATTCATATGCCGCACTCATCAACAATTCAAGCGAGATTAGCGTATTCGGAGAGTTCTGGTAGACAAGGCTTTCAGTTCGGACACAAATGCATGCACAGAGTTTCTTTAAGGAGAGGGTGCTTCCCAGCAAACACACACCTGCTGTCGGAGCACCTTGCCAGTGCCTTTCTGCCTTTACGTCCAGCACCGGCCCGGCACTGCAAAAAGTAACTGAATCCTACCAAAAGTGGTCGCCCGAGAAGTACCTTGCCAGAAGCCTGGGAAGGCAACGGCACTCTACTGGCATACTGCATGTGCCGGCCGTTACTCACAATAAAGGCACTGGCCCATTAAGTTTATAATGCCCAAAATGAAACGGCCGGGTGCCGGCTATTATTAAAAATAAAGGCACTGGCCTGGTATCTTAATAGTGACTGCAATATAATGGCACGGTACCGGATTAGTGCCTATTTACAGTAATGCTGTCATAATTAAAATACGAGCCAGTGGCGGATTTGGGGTAGGGGGCTTATTCATCAACCCCCACCCCCACCCCGCAAAAGAAAAACATTCCTTAAGGGTAACATTTTAAAAGATAAAACATAAATGAAAGATAAAAACAGCAAAATCCGTTGGTCAATCGCTTGCAAATTATGTGCGCCTATCATTAGTGATCATAATTGTGTGCAGTTTTCATAAACTGCAATTTTCTTACAAATTTGCAGTCGCTTAAGATTTTTTTGTAAGAGAGGCGGTAACACATTTCAGAACCAACATAAAATCATTTATAAACAGTTTAATTTCAATATTTCAAGAGTCAGAGATTTTATAAATGAGCTATACGGTTAGTATATATATATATATTAATATATATTAATGACTATGTCATTTTATCTCTCACCCCCCCCCTTTATTGAAAACTGTCCGGAAAATGTGCCCCCCCCAAATAGCGACATAATTTTACATATATTTAAATACTATTACTTCACAAAAGCTTTAATCTATTGTTACAATATTCCGTAAGCTGTGAATAGGCATCCCA
Organism: Cheiracanthium punctorium; assembly: GCA_038373885.1. Taxonomy (NCBI): domain Eukaryota; kingdom Metazoa; phylum Arthropoda; class Arachnida; order Araneae; family Cheiracanthiidae; genus Cheiracanthium; species Cheiracanthium punctorium. Next base: position 187,718 of record JAWZYV010014616.1, on the reverse strand, counting down.
TGTATTTATCTATAAATAGGTTACATTTAAGGCAGTACCCAGGGGGGTGGTCCGGACTCTCCCCGAAATTTCAGTTTTTGCAAACAATGTAATAATGATGAAGTCTTTTCGTGGAAAATCCTACCTTTTTCACCGTTTGGACCCTCCCCGAAATTTTTTTCTGGGTACGTCCCTGGTTACAATCATAAAAATTTCAACATAGGGTGACCAGGCGAAATACACGAAAGATAAGATAAAATGACATACTCGATTAATATCGTTTTAATATGGCAATAATGAAATTAAAAAATTAGGGGGTTCAGGGGTCCCCCTGACAAGGCTCGAATAGCCGAGTTTATATATATACATATATAAATCAAAATCTTACAGGAAGTAATAATAAATAAAGTTGCACTATTGTTACACATAACATTAGGGTAACATTTTGTTTATTATAAATTTTCTTTAGATCAAAAGATTTTTTGTTAGCTATTCTGAAAAGAAATTCCTATATCTACCTGCTGTATACTACATGACTTAAATTTTACGGAGGAAAACACTTTTATACACTAAAACATACTATGAGAGTATATATATTAAAAAAAGTGAAACTTAAAATTTACCTGTTATTTTCCCAACTCTTTAACATAAAATCCAAGGGCTTCGAAATGTATTATGAACCAACAAGATATCATCATTGAAACAGTGTTGTTTTATATAAATAACTGTTCCAAATAATGACGTCCTGCTAGTCGTCTGAAACTATTTCGACTAGGTCTATAGTCGTCTAAAGCTGTCCGCCACAGAAAAATAAATAACCGGCTGTGATAACACACACGACGGTTGAAGTATCCGCATGTTCAGAGGATTGGCACCTCGCAGAAATAAATCACAGCAAAAGAAGCGCATCGATGTCTTTCGTTAACGGGATAGAAACAGCGAAAACAATCAGCAGTCAATTTTTAAAAAAGGCAATAGTGAAGAGTTCCGCCAATACATAGCACTAAAATGTCTAGAACTTATGTAGAAGAGCGGTCAGTATAAGTTCAGCAGGAATGAAGGATGCCAGCGAGTATTATTTGCAGCATTACCAGGGTTGCCAGGTCAAAATTTATGAAAATAGCCAAATGGCTTCTGAAAATTAGCCAAAAATAGCCAAACTGGCGATTGCAGCGCCATCTTTAGGATTTTTAATTAAACTTTGCAGAATTTGAAATTGGAATAGAGTATGGACATGTTTTCTTACATAAGGACTGGGGAGGGGGCGACATTCTTTCAAAATCTTTTAAAATATTTGTTCAAAAAATCAAAGAGAAACTTCTATTTTCTGCTCTTGAATTCCGTAGATGTTCAGCCGTTAGAGAAAAACAAAATCGGTCATAAGGCAAATGAAAAAAAAAAAAATAGGTACCTAATAATTTAATGAACAGTCCCTCATACTGTACATTAAATACGAATGGACTAACGAGTTCTGTTTATATTAGCAACATAGACAGGATTTTATTTTAAAGGTTGGGATCTGCAGCTCCTGCCTGTGGCGTAGCCAAGGGGGATACAGGGGTCAGCTCCTACCCATCCGAAACTAGAGAGAACAGGGGTCGATGCAGACAAAAGTTGGGTCCGTTTTGCAAACATTCACAAAATTGCAATCGATTAAAACTAGCCCTTCACAAAAATAAAATGGATTGAAACGGCCCTTCACTGCCATTTTACCCTACATTTTAATGTGTTTAATCAATTATTTTAACAAACAAAAAAAGAACCTGACTTTCATTAAAAATTGGTATGAAAATTCTCAAAAATAAGTGTTGAAATTCCCAAAATTAAGTATTGAAATTCACAAAAATAAGTAATTTCTACAAAAATACGACCTTAGAAAAAAATCCTGGATACCCCTGGAGACAGACATGGATAAAGGCATTTTTTCACTTATTTTTTTATAATTGATATATAGATGAGAAAATTTTGGACCCCCTCCCCCGTAAAGAAATCCTGGCTACGCCACTGGCCTCTCCCCCAAAATTTGACCCCTCTCTTTTTTGGTGAACTAAATTAACTTATTGTACTTGAATACTCCTACTTAGCTTAAAATTTTATACTCATCCTCCCACGAAATAAAATCCTGGCTACGCTACTGGCTAAGTAATGCAGTGCCGCTCAAACGATTGTGTATATAAACCGTTTGTGATGGGCTACTCCCCCTTCTTTAAAAACAAAGAATTCGAATGCGTATGGTTCCCAGTCTACTTGCGTTCATCACTTCCTTGCATCCCACTACAATATTATCACCAAAGCTATCCCCATCCTTTCCTAAGCTCTGATCCCACGTCTCTCTCTCAGTCTCAGTGATAGAATTGGTTGTGGTAACTGAATTTTCCTTCCTGCTAAGGTTAAAAAAATTAGACAATTTCTTCAAAAAACTTAACGAGTCACATGTGCTAAAAAAAAAGACCAAATTAGTTAATATTAGCCAGTTTCTAGCAGCCACAATAAAAATAGCCAAGAATTAGCCAAAACCAGGTTGGCTATTTTCTTTATAAATTTTCTAGCCAAGCTTGATCAAAAATAGCCAAATTGGCTAATATTAGCCAAATCTGGCAACCGTACATTAAACGGAAGTCAAATTCAATGGAAAAATTATCAGGAGGTTGGCGAGAAAGTTAAACTTGGCATATTTAAAGAACTCCCAAACGAGAGCCAATAATATATTCATTATTAAAGACGCTGAAAAACCGCAGAATATTCCTAGTCAACAGAGAGAATGGGAAGACATAACAAAGCTCTCGGCACCATATTATTGAGGATACACGCAGCCAAAATTACAGTAAACCCGTGTGATAGAAAATTATTTCAGCTGTATTTTTTAACTGATGTGAGGCCATGTCCATATATGGTAATGAAAGGAAAAAAGTGTATACGTTACACGTTGCCAGATGTGGCATAAAGAAAGACATGGAACAAAAGTTATTGACATGGAACAAAGGACGATAGAATAATTTAAGCATAGATAGATAAGCAGTTAATTTAAATTAAATGTGTGGAAAAAGGCGCAATACAAAATTTTGAAAGACAGAGTAGTTAAAAATGGGAAGAGAATTTAAAGTTAAAATGCTTGATTTAAAATGTATTAAATTTAAGATGTCTCACAGAAATTGCATGAAATTTACTTGACATCCAATAACCAAAAATTCAAAATTTCGGGGGGCGGGCGTGTCAAGCCCCCAGGACACCCACCCTGGCTACGTCCCTGCATAGGAAAAAGTCATCAATTTTGTTTTCAGGAAAGATTATACAAACTATAAAAAAATTAATATAAAGTATACAGATTTTACGAATAAAATTTATAATTCTGTACATACGCGCCTAATACAGCGGGTGGGGGTAGGGGGTTCACTGTAGGTGTAGTGAATATTTTTATACCATATTGAACTTGTTTGTATTATTTTAGTTTTAGTACTAAAATATGAAAGTCCAATATGAACTAATTCACCACCCCCACATCCAATAATAATAATAATAATAATAATAATATGAACGCCTATCAGAGTTTGATTAAGCCAACGTGCGGCCTCGGGCCGACATCTGATATAGGTCCCATTTATTTAAATGAAATAACGAAATTTTATGCTAACACTACGAAATATTTACTGGCCCATTACCTCTAAAAAGTGCTGGCCCGGTACATTTTAAACAGTACCACGCCGTTAACTATGCTGTGCATGTTTTAGACACATGGGCGCGACAGGCATTTCGCCATTACTGGCAATGTACTGGCGCATATGCATTTTTCAGGCATTGGTATTCCAGTGACTTTAAACTGACGGCAATGTACTGTGCTCCCGGCATACGGCACTTTGCCAGCACGGCGGGTACCTTGCCGTCATTTTGCAGGCAGTAGTGTGTTTCCTGGGTTATAGATGTAATCTTAATGTTAAAAGGCTCAATTTTTACGTTAAAAATTATAAATGTAGGGATTTTATGCTGAAAATTATTCGACGAGTGGGACTGGAACTCCCAACACCCCATCTCACGTGCTCAACCGGTAACGGATAGAGCTGCAAGACAAAAGCGATCGGCGATCATTATTTATAAGTATAATCATTCTTTTGGACGGTTCCGGTAGACAAAGTCCTTGAGTGCTACCTCAGAAAGCAGCCAGAAAGAGTCAGATCGGGAGAATACGGAGGCTTGCGATTTCAGCGCCATTTGTTAACAACTGTTGCAAACACATTTATTACTTTACCTTACTGAGACTTTATGAACACACACAATATTAATACTAAAGGAATGAAATGTCTCTAAAGAGCATCAGCGAAATGTACTTGTTTTTCACTTTTTCTGAAACTTTAGGCTCATCCCGGCAAGTGAACCTGTTAATCGATCGAGCTGAAAATTTACACACTTAATATTGATTTAATTAAAGTAAGCTTCATTGTTACGGACAAGAAATTAAAAAATATATATATTTTTTAGAAGTTTTTCAAAAAGATGCTTATTTTTTATTTTTAAGTTCAAAACGGCAACGGAAGACCTTAAAAAATCGAGTTGAAAATTGGCACACTTTTTATTGAGCCAATTTGGCCAAAAAATAGCACTAAGGGTAAGCGAATTTCGAAAAACGTTTTTTTTTCGATACACCCTAGTGTACACTGGATGAATTAAATAATGTACACGCGGGTAAATTAGCCCCCAATAATCCTGGAAACTTACGCCTATGCTAATGCCACACCCAGAATGTTCGGATTCGAGATAGGTTATCATTATTTCTTCTATTGACACAGTCGATTGCTTTTATTTTGTTCGGTTTACACTGTTCTGGAAATTCTCAATAACTTAATCCAAAATATTTTTAATGCAGTTACGTGAGTAGTGCACAAATAAAATGAAGTAGTTTTCTCTGACATGATTTGATGGATCGACATTCATGGAGCGTAAGAATGGAGCGTTTTTAATGCATTTTTGGAAGTAAATTATTCTTCAAAATGAAGTACTAACGCTAACTGTAGTAGCAATCTTTAAAATACTGTTATGGGGATGGTTTTAACATCTCAGTTAAATCTGAATTCCAGCGCATAATTTTATTCTTTACTAAACAGTATTTTAAACTTTTAAGTGTTTTAGATTTTTACTAATTTTAAAATGAAGTGAAAGATGAAGACCGAACGCAAAGACTAATCTGTTTAATATCTACCACAAAAATATTTGCAATTATCAATGATTAAGTGACGGCGGTATACATTTAGTTAAAAACTACGGACTTAAGCTATTTTTTAAACACTGCTTTCGCAGCTGATATGACTGTTAAAATTTTATAAATGTCTCCTTTACGAAAGGCTAAATAATTGTTTTCAGTTCACTAAAGAATAATCGTTTGAATAAGACACCTTTTTGGCTGGTTTGCTGATAGAATACTACTTTAGAGTTAAAATGAAATGACGTAATACAAATTATTAAATCTCTTTGAACAAGTTCAGTCAAAAAGATCTTTTTGAACATACGTAAGCCTTAAAATAAACTGTTGATTTCGTATATTTCATATTTCAAAGAGAAATGTTAAACGTTGCGACATGTATAAGTAAGTAAAATTGTTAAAATGTGTCAAAACGTGTTAGTCAAAATAGCTATTTAGAACTATCTAATATTTAGCAAGGTTATTGATTTCTCACTGATTTTTCACTTTAAAATAATGTATTTCAAACAGGATTAAATGTGAATAATTTAGAAAGCTAGGCTAGAGCCGATTAATTATCTATCAAAAATGTTATCTTCAGTCAATAAATAAAGCAATTGGAGGGTCTGCTGAAAAAAGGAACTATTCAAGTTTTGGAAGACTGTGAAAACGCTTGGAGATTCCACACAAACTAACTAGTCCAGCAGGCCTTTCGTGAGTAACGCAAGAACTAACTATTTGAGCTACGTCTTTTTAAACTACAAGATATACCAGTAAAGTTTGAAGTGCATGTAACTTCAAACTGGTAGAGATACTTTCTTTTTTGCACCAAACATTTCAATTCAGAATCATCTGCGAGTTAGTCCAAAACATAAGTCCCCTTCAGTAGCGGATCTAGGGGAGAGGCTAGAGGGCTTCAACCCCCCCCCCTCCCCAAAGCCAGATTGCTAAATTGTAACATTTTGCTTTATTATACATTTTAAATAGGTAAAATGATATTTTTATCTAGCTTAGCCCCTCCCAAAAGATTTTACATTAGTTTAGACTAAAATTAAGCTTTATTGTACATTTTGATTGGGTAAAATAAGCTTTTTCAAAATTGAGCCCCTCCCCCCAAAAAATTTCTGGATCGCCATTGGTCAACCTTATATTGATTCGCCGATTTGACACTGTTATTTCTTTTTATAATGTATTGTAAAAGTGGGGTTGAATAAGACCCTATTTAAAGTGTAATTTTTAAGTGTTACATAAATAAATAAAGTATATGCTGGTCAAAAATATTTCCGAACCTCAAGGTAGCCTGCTATTTTTTATCCCATGAGTATATCTTAAATCTGCAATAAGTAAAAGAGTGATACGCAAATAAGTAAAACCGTTAAAAGTGGACAAGGCAATATAAAATCACTCTGTCTTCCAAATATCAACAGTTTTATTGGAAAAGCAATTGCAAGCAAATTCCCTTCTGGCATTAAAATTCTCTTTCAACCGATTTAAAATCGGGTGTGTTCCAAAACATGGTCCAATAGGTATCACTTGAGTCTTTTGAATCCTCCCCCTCTATAAAAATGGCGTTTGAGAAATGATTGGCGCGTTCATGACGATAAATGTAATTAATTGCCTCGCAGTGGTTGTCCCCAGGTTGGGGGACTGATGCGATTTCAAGAATTAATAACGCATTCCATTGAAGAATCAATGAAATATGAATTTATCTTCTCTGGCTGCATATGTAAGCACGTTAGGACGCCAGAAGGTAATCAGGAAGCATTCCTTTGAAAATATTTTATTTAAATGCATTTCTTAGAGAAAAGTGTAGTACTTGGCTTTCTGACAGAAGCCTTATTGAATTGTTTTTGTAATTAAAACGGTACAGAGATTGGAAAGTAATACATTTTTCATTAAATGAATGTCAAATATATTAAACTTATTTCATTGCATGACACTTATGTACAATTTCCTCTCGAAGCGTTTAAATACAGATTAAAATTATTATCTGCCATTTCAGTTTGTTTTAGTATTTATATTAATACGTTTTGAGTAAGTGGATGTTTTTTCGGGTGCTGACTTATTTTTAAAATATTATTAGACTGTTAAATAATCTTGACTTGTGTAACTACGGAGAAAAATTGACGACTTCAAATTTGTTTTGTCTTCAAGTTGTTTTTATTAAGTTTAAAAATTTTCGGTAGATTTTGCAAAACATAACTTGACTAAATTATACTTAAAGTTAAAAAACCAATTTTGCGTTTTTCTTGTTAATTTTTAATGTATTTAGCTTAATTACAAATGAGAAAGAAAAATGAAATTCAATAATTCTCTAGAAAATATTTTCAAGATGATTATATTGGTAAGTACTTCTTAACTTTCAAGTTTTGCAGAGATCATTATCTGGTTGAATAAATTTCCAATCGCACAAATTCCTATACAAAGAAATCTAATGGAATAAAAGCCGGACGAACGGGAAAACATAGAAAATAATCCGTCGGTATTTTAAGCAAATATTTTTTATACTAACTGTATACTTTGATCAATCAAAAAAGTTACTCTTTTCATTTAGCACACCAAATTTTTGTTGAATAAAAAAATAGTGTACTACAGCCTTATGTATTACTATCTAGCATATTAGATATTAGTTGAGAGAGATTCGTTCTTTAGCAAGATATATTTATAAAGCATCATTGTCGTCCATTATTTGAACTTATGTACAAGCAGTTACAACATAGTACGTACATTCTCTAATAAATAAGATTGATGAATAGTGCTGTAACTGTGGGTAGTATTACCATCATTGTACTGTAAAAGAAAATTTTAAAAATACATTCGTATCGATTTTTGTGGGTGTATTTGGAGAACTAACACAAATCCTTAGTTCAGTACATTACAATAGTCTGTTCGCCGATTCGAGAGAACGAAACTAAACAATTGCACGTGCAAACTGGCGAAGAGTGAATACCTGGCATTTTGCCAAAGCGCCAACCACAGTGTAAATTTCTGCTTTCTTCCATTTATGTTGTTTGGAATTAAGAAAGGTTAAATTCGCCTATCTAGAGATTGGTACCAAAAAGTGTAATTCTTTGGTAACCCGTTTATAGTCAGAAAATCATGCTTTTCTATAAAGCATTTTACTTCAATATACTGTTCAACAAGCCATTACCTGCGGCTTGCACTTTATAGAATAATATTGAAGAGCAACATGGAATGAATTGCCATACTAAACGCATTATTTATAGAATGCTTTCTATCATAAATCTCTTTATGTTCTCATTGAGTCATTTTTTCTCATGACGTCGTGAAACTATCAGTGATTGTAAACGGAAAAATGAGCAATAAAAGTATCTTAATGCAAAATTCTTGCTGCAAATTCTACAAAGAAGCGAGATAAACATTTTTTCATCCCAATGTTTGCGTATTCCTGGCAAAATTGTTATTTTTTTTAATATTTTCTCTAAAGAAAAAAAAAACTGAAGAAATATTTGTAATGTTTTCTCCTCTTTATTGTAGCTACAATAACATTTACTACTAAGACTAATACTGAAGATTTATAAATTTTAAAAAATCATATTTCAAACATTTCGCCAAAATGCTCTGATATTTTTTCGTGTAATATATACGTAATTTTTTATCATTTTCCAATCTTTTCTCCTTAAAATTCGCTACTTCTTTCTAGATCAACGTGTATGAAATTCTAGTGCCTCCTAAATGAAGAGCTTTAATTAAAGTCAAAATACTTTTTGCTCCATTTCTAATTCAGCAAGAAAATATTTTTTTTTTTTTTTGTAAAAAAGGACGCGCCTTAACCTTTCCCAGAGTAAAAGAAGTACTAATTAGAAAACCCAATGCGCATATGCTTTAGGAAGTATTGGTCTTAGATGATTACTTTCATATGTCTGCGATTTTATCTTTATTCAAATTAACAAGAAGTCTTGAGATTTTCTCTCTATACCTTTTCCGCTTTCTTTTACATTTCCTCTCCGAAAAAAAAAAAAAAAAAAAAAGACTTAATCGAAAAGAAATCTACCGAAAAACTTCCTTTCTTGGTTGTTTCACTCGTTTTCCAAAAACCCAGATGCAAAGCTGAAATACTCATGGTAAACCTTTTTCTGATTTAAAAGACTTCTAATTGAATAAACTGATCTTTGTGCATATATTAATGTATGACATGATATCTTCAAGGAATCGTTCTCTCTGCAGCCTGGTTGAGAATTAGAACGTTCGCTGTTGCTAAAATTAGAAAAAAAAATGATCACTGAATAATTCCCCCCCCCCCCATGAAGAAAGAAGAATCATAATGTGTTTTTATAAGCCAAGTTTTTATTTTCGAGTTCCTTGGTAGGTTTTTTTTTTTTTTTTTTTTCATTACTTTTTTTGTCACTAAGATGAAGTGAGATAAGCGTATATTCACCTTATTAATAACAATAAATACTTTTTAACCTGCCAACCAGTTATCCTATATTTTGGCCTTTCTTCCTGGGAGCAGTCGGGCACATTTTGCTTCAAAACAGCTTTTTAAGTTTTTAGATAACTGTAGAAAAATATTTGGGAGTTTTTTTCATTTCTACTGTAGTTCGTTTTTTTATCATTTTTTTGCTTTGGATTCATTTAACCTTCATACCCTGCAAGTCCTACACGTCAGAACTAACGTGCAGAAGAACGTCTCTTTGGATCTTTATCAGTGTTTAGTGATGAATCCTTAGAGATAAATAGAAGTCATCGTAAAAGTAGCATAAGATCATAACGATTTAACATCATTCAAGCTGTGCCAAAGAAACCAGTGAAATAGTTAATATTTTTAGTGAGAACACGTTTTATAAATAATCTTATCTACGCTTAAGAGCTATATATTCTGCCAAACCTGTCAACCAAAAAGTTTTATGTTTCTTAACATCCTTATGATAGGTCTTAAAACATATTTAAGGGTTGTTAATTTAACACAAATAACATTTTATCCAAAGAATGTTCGCTTGGTGGCTGATTTTTTCTTTTTGGAACAGCAAATTATTTTTTTTCCTGAAAAGATACCAGACAGTTACTAGATTTTATTGAGCCGAAATGTCTCAAGTGCAGCTTTCCGTGCTCGATTAATGAAATTATCTGCTAATGTTAAAAACTATTATTTTTTTAAGTTAGATAAAGGCAGTACTGCGTTGTTGTAGGCTTTCTTAAGATTATAATTTTTAGGAAACGCGCAGTATTGTGATATGTGTGGGTACACTCCCATGTCACAATGTGATATGTACGGGTTAATACACAATCAGGTCTTCGCAAAACTTTTCAACACATTGAATTTTTGATAGGTTTTTGTGCTGATGTATATTTCAAAATTTATATTTCTAAATTAAATCGAGACTATTTTACTTTCTTTAACCCTCTAACGCGCAGTGTTCCAGCTCTGGGAACACCCAACTCTGACGTTTTGACTGTTGCCAGTCACGAAGAATAGATTGGATTTCTATAAAAATAATTGCGGGTGACATAGCTCCAAGAGAATCCTTTACTTTTTAGCACGTCCTTTCCCGTCAAAAAAGGTCACGATTATTTTTAGCAGCACTGACATCTGCTGAAAAATGGAACAATGCGAGAACAGCTGGACAGATAACCCAATGCTGAAAAATGGGCAGCCGTTGCCATCGCTCGACTTAACGACCCGCAAGAGGACGGACGATCGAAACGTTCATCGCGTGCCACAGATCGAGAGACCCTTTTTACACGCAGCTGGCTGTGCGACACAGCCAGCTGCGTCAAAAAAGGGTCTCTCGTCAGATAGTAACATAGTAACATATGTTACTATACGATATTAATATCGTATAGTAACATATGTTAATATACGATATTAATATGTATATTTACTTGTGATATCATGTATTTACTATTTCTGCTTTTTTATATTAAAAATATATGTATATATGTGCACATACGAATATGTACTTGTTAGTTAAGTTGTGGAGAAGTGCGGCATAATCAATCACGATGTATTGTGAGAGAGAAAATCGTACCAGCTTTTAGACTGAGCATTTGTCAGTCACGCAACGACTCAATTCTAAACGAGTTAGATTTCTGAACAACTCTCATTATATTATAAATAGGATGGCAAACGAATAAACTGAATAACTCGATTATTGCATTGGATCTTCTTCAGAACTTGAATTAATTAACTCGAAGTACTCAGCTCGGACTATTTCGGAATTCGTTTTGAAAGTAATGACGCTCGCTGGATACTCTCCACTTTTAACTCACGCTTGCAAGTAATTGTAATTTAAATTTGGTTGCGAAATAGGGTTCATATTTCATTTTTACGCAAACTTTTACTATCAAAACATTATTAGCGAATGTTGAGCCAATATTATATTTTAATTGATTGCGAATATTTAAAATGGTTTAAAACAGGGACAGCGTGTTGGCATTCATCGTAATAGATGTATATCGGTAGATGATTGATATCAACAGAAAGTTAATGCTCCTTTATATAAAGTAAATGTTCTTTTGTTTGGTGAAATGCATTAAAAACTATAATACTTGGTGAAATGCATTAATATAGCTTTGCCAATGTTTTCATTGTTGGGAACCAATATTCCTATGTAATATTGACTCAAAATATTGCTTATATTGCTGCATTGCAATCTATTTCTGTTTTGTTGTTTTGATAGGAAATATGTATTTAGTGGAGAATGGGGTGAAATGTAAAACAGGTCAGGCCTAGCATTTCATATGTAATGAATGGTGTAGTTCTTACAGCAGTCATGTGATGGCAGTGTGGTTCAGCGCGCAAATTCGCTGATTTTCTAAGCATAAGGCCGCAAACGATACATATCTATCGCATTCAGTCTTTTTTTTATTGACTTTCAAAATCCATCAGTCGTTTTTGGGACACTCGGGATATATTTCATGTATAAGGCAAGTGTAAATGTTGCTTAAATTTGACTTATACATCAACTGGTCTCGGCTTATAATTCAAGATCGCTGACTTAATTAAACAAACATAAAGGGAACATAATAGAAGTTTTTCGTTTGTGTGTATGGGGGAAGAGGCAGGAAAGTATGGTTTTTAGAACATTCAGCGAAATCGGTGAAATGTGAATAAGGATTTTTTTGGAATTCGAATAAAATGTCCAACTGATCATAAGCTGTCGACAAATGCAAATAATAAGAAAAACAGAATATATTTATTCCACTTAAAAACAGATATATTTTGGGTTAGTTTAATTCTTTTTCATCTACTTTCTTTATTCAAAATGCTTATTAAAATGGAGCAATATACACTGCTCAAAACAATTACAGGTTATTCAGGTTATGGGTGGATCTTGCGGCTAGATGATTCATAAATAATCGGCAGACGTGGTAGTCTACATGAGAAAAAAAAATACACATGCTTTGCAGAAAATAATGCATTTTATTGAGCATATGGGTACAAAAGAAAAAAAAAAACACACAATTTTTGTATGTGAGAAAAAACTAATAAAAAAGGGTTTTCCTTGAAAGAAAATGCTTTAAGTGGAGGTTTAATTTCCCCGGACTGCAAACAAAGCTGAACACCTCTGAGGCATGGAATCACCGAGGCTATTAAAGAGAAGCTGGGGTATTCTGTCCCACTCCTCCAGAAGAGCTATTTCCAGTTCTCGGAGAGTATGTAGGGGGTGGTAGGTGGCCAGCAACTCGTCTCCCTAGATCGTCCCAAATATGTTGTTCTATTGGTTTCATGGCCGGAGAGCACGCTGGACATTCCATTCGTACGATTCCTTCCTCGAAAAGGAAGTTATCTACCAAGCGTGCACGATGTGGTCTGCAGTTGTCGTCCATTAGCATGAAGCTATCTCCAATTGCTGCAGCGTAAGGGACTACAAAAGATCTGAGAATCTCGTCCCTGTATCTACGACCGGTCAGAACTCCATTCCGACCTCCAAATCTGACATTTTCCAGCACGAACGCAGGGGTGTTTCTAGTGCCACGTTCCCTCCAGATGAAAGTACGCCTATTGTCAGGATGAACAGGAAAGCGGGACTCGTCAGAGAAAAGAATATTGCGCCATTCGTTACTCGTCCAGTTGACATGCTCTGTTGCCCAGTCCCTGCAGATCCTACCATACCTTGCTGTTAACCTAACACATGCTATTGGTCGGCGAGCATACAATAACCTGCAGCGTGGAGTCGGTTTCGGACAGTTTGTGTTGAAATTCATGTGCCAGTAGCCGAATGAAGTTGTTGTTGAAGAAGAGTGGCATTCACATTTCTGTGTCTTCGAGTCGTCAGCGTTAAATATTGATATTCATTGGGCGTTCTTGCAAATCTGCGACCTTGCCCTGGTTTTCGTCGTGCATTTCCATTCTTTATGAAACGGTTCCAGATCCTCGATATCACACTTTGTACGACTCCAATGGCTTACGCTACTTCGACTTGAGTTTGGCCCTCTTCTAACCGACCAACAACTCTCCAAGCTTCTGATTCAGTTAATATCCTTCGTTTTGGAATCGCACTTATCAAAACAAAGCCCTAACGGAATGTCGATTATTCTTTTCCATTTTATCTTTTATTAAGTTGAAAGCCAAATTTCATTCGCTGGAACTAAAGCGCCGTTTTTGACGTCAAACGAAAAATTTGCATACTCCGAAGTTTTGAAAATGCGAAAAATTTGCATTTTTGACTGTTCATCCATTTTCCACGAAAAAAAAAAAATCTCTTATACCATTGCTTTATGTAAAACTTATATCCTTTAATTGTTTTGAGCTGTGTATAAATTCGTCAAACCAACGTGAAAAATCCCTCCACTGATACCTCATTCTATGCAATATCTCAACTTTTGTTGATAAGGATGCAACAAAGTTCTAAAAATGTCGTTAATGCTCTTATATCTGCTCGTCTTGTTTAGTATAAAGCTTAGTAGTCACATTCTGAATTTTTGTAAGTTTTCGTCAAAATACACCAATACATAGAACATTAACAGCTTTTCGTGTTCCATACATCGATTTTATTGTAATATCTTTTATCTTGAATTTCTGCATTAAATTTAAATTGAATCCGTTATTTTCCAATGCAATGTACAAAGTACTGACATATTCTCCTAATTGCTTTTAGCATATGTGTCCCCAGGTACATAATCGATTCTACTGCCAGCTAGATCTTGATCACGTTTGCTTAATCCCAATTTGCGGGGACGGACGCCTAATGCAGATTTGCAGATAGAATTCCATTTAATGCAGCTTACGACTTTCATATTGACCACACATTTACCGTGGGATTTAAAACTCCTACATACCTACTATTTTAGTATGGCGATTTTGGACTTGTCTGTACATTTAGTTACAGTAACAGTTTTATCTCTCTCTCTCTTTACTGCAGCATCTTCATTAACGGTAAATGATATGGTTGAATAAAGTAAACTTGAGTGTATCTTTTTTTCTCAGTAAGCTGTTCCATTAGTTAATGATCTTTGGTTTTAAAAAAAGACAACCCGCTAAATTATTTAAATAGAGCTCATTAAAATAAAAAAGTAACTCTTAATGCTTTTGGTTTATCTAACGGATAATATCATTATGCAAAACTATAAATGCCTTTGAAATATTGGATTATTTATGTTAGCAATCGGCAATTAAATTTGAACTTCATCGGAAAAACGTCTAGGCTAACGTAGTTACAGAATGACTGACAGTAACACAGACGAAACTGATGCTTGAATCTTACGCATTCTTTAGATTATGTCTTAAAGCAGCGCATTGGAAACGTTGGTTTGGATTAACCCATTTGTGCCTGGATATTTTTGCGACTTTATTCGATTTTTACTGATAACAGAAATAATAGATAAATTTCTGATGTCAACTTCTTGAACAAGGGATGATTTCTTTTAAAATCATTATGCATAAAAATCGAAATATCAACATCCTACTTGGTCATGTAAAAATATTTTTTAGAGTTGAGGCTCAATACTCATGAATAAAGGCTAGGAAAAATAACGTTTCCGACTAATAGCGAAAATGCCGTCCCAAAAAAGGGACGCTAGGCATAAATGGGTTAAGCAATATCTGTTGAACTAAATTGCATTACTTTCTCTGTATAAACGAAAACTTGTAATATACATGTGTAATACTTAAAGATAGCAATTTTTGAAAATTGTACCAGAAAAGGCTTTATCAACTTTTCATACATTTTGAAACCAATTTCGGTCAACTTTTTCCAGCATCGTTTTTCATAGTCTTTTCTTGATCTATATTTTTCTCGGTTGCCTACAACTATGTGCATACTTCGTTAAAATACATATCCAAAATTTATTTCTTAGTCAATCACGGGCACATTTTGAACAGATATTTATCGTAAATTTCACTTCCGCTTTTAGAATGGGTGTATGGCATATCGCTCATTTCTGCATCAATGTCATAACTCAAAAATCATGATTATTGAGTTGATACCACAGGACAATTCTCAATGATGTGAACTTGACTGACTATCATTTCTGGGCTTTTAAAATTCTCACGCGGAATAGCGGTAGTATTGTTTTGGCGAATATAAATTTCTTCGCTTCCACGGAACATCAAACGCATTTTCTATCGTGATTTTTTAGTTATTATTTTTTAGTTTAGTTTTGTAGCATCAAATGATGGATATGAGTCTGACGAAATTTCCCTTTTATTTTGCAAGTAACGTCAGTCGCAAAATTCAGCTATTATGGAAGTGTGTATGTCATTTATTTGAAGACAATAGTTATTTATATCTATTTATACGTAGTAATTTCTGAGACTATCCCAAAGACTTTTGTTGAGTCACATTAACTGTGTACTCAAATATGATGCCGCTTCAACAAAATTACATAATCTAATTTCTACATCTCTTTTTAAGGATCATTTTCATCAATATTGGTGCTTGGAAAATACATATGACACCGTTGACCGCTCTAAAAATAGGGTTCCCTATAATAAGGTGGCCAAGATTTCAGTCTTTCGTAGTGGCCAGTGCGCATAGATGGCAAGTGGCTGCCATGAGGAAAGAAAAAAGCACATTATTAATTTATGAACATGTTTCGTAGTAATTCATGTACTTTCAAAGGAATTTTAAAATGATATATCTTGAATAGAGACTAACAAGGAAACCTGTGCTCATTCACGAAATGTAACGAATTTAAGTCACTCTTAAGTACGCACACGGGAAAAAAAACTCTTTTGTTGAATTCAAGAAAATTTGGTTGGTGCTATTTCAAACGAATAATTTTGGTGTTTTTTAACAAAATTTTTGTTAAATTAACAAAATATTTCGTTGAATTAACAAAAATTTTGTTGATTCAACAGAAATATTTCTTTGAAATAAAGCCAACAAAAATTTTGTTGATTCAACAAAAATATTTCTTTGAAATAAAGCCAACAAAAATTTTGTTGATTCAACAAAAATATTTCTTTGAAATAAAGCCAACAAAAATTTTGTTGATTCAACAAAAATATTTCTTTGAAATAAAGCCAACAAAAATTTTGTTGATTCAACAAAAATATTTCTTTGAAATAAAGCCAACAAAAATTTTGTTGATTCAACAAAAATATTTCTTTGAAATAAAGCCGACCAAAATTTTGTTGAATCAACAAAACATGTTTTTTTAGCCAGAAGAAACCGAATATGTGAAAATTAGCTGCTATCTCCTCCGATGAACGCTAAGAATAATTAATAAAAAATGATTTGGGGTAGACAGAAACGAGACATTATAGCCCTTTGGCGCTTTATAATTTCTTTCATACATATTTTTCGGAAAGATGTTCGTAATAAGCATTCTTCATTTGCTACCAAATCTGCTATGCATTTATTTTCGTGTCCTTTTCCAAAATGTCGATGGTTTGATTTTTGACTTATTTCTTCTCTGTAGGAAGACAATGTCATATTTTTCAAAGAACGTTCTTCGTAAAGAAAAAAAACCTTATTTATCGTTTGCTTCATAATGTTTTGACGGGGATATTAGAATAGAATTATCAAAATAAAAATAAATGCCTCCTACATAAACGGACTGATTTTGCAACTTACAATGTGATTATACAAACGAAAGGAAATTGCTTTCTGCTGTGACTTTAAGAAACAAAATAAAAAGAATATAGAATTTCAGTTTAAAAAAGAGAAAAATAAAAAACTTGGCATCTACTTGTTGAAATCTCTCACGTTAAAGCAAAACATAGTATACAAATATTTCGAATACGTAATGGCAGGAGCTTTTCAACTTTTTCGACTAACTAGCCCTGTCGCCAAATATTATCCAAAGGGGTACGATTGGCGATTTTAACCACATACGCTTAACATTCAGTTTCTCAACTTCTACAGGGAGATAGATGTTAATTGCCAAGTATTGGGATTTTTTAAGTGTTCACTTGAGACTAAATTAAATTTGTCACATTTCGTACGTAAGCTTCAGAGAGGTAGGTTTCCTTGTAAGGTAAAATGAATATGATGCATGATCACTATAGTTTTTTGCTGTGGTGTCTGAGAGTAAACCCCCTCTAAGTCTTAAAATACACACTGCCGTCGCTACCTGCTGATAATTGATGGGGGTGGGGGACGAAGACCAAAAAATACTCGAATCTTCATTACTCGAATCACTCAAGTTATTTGGGGGGGGGGGGACACGTAGCCCCGTTCCTAAGTTGCGACGCCTAGAACTTAGACACAATTATGTAATATTTACAAGCCCCAATTTGCAGCAAATGTGAAAAGTAATTTTATTAGTCTAATTTAAGGGTGTTCCACCTGAAAAGCGATCGTCGTCCCAGGACTTTTGAACTTAAGAGCAGCTTTAAGAACGAACCAATGATGCTAAACACTCGAAAAACTTAATGCATCTTCACCTAACACACTATGGACTGACACTAACAGTCAAGCTGTATGTGTCCTGTAACTTTCAGAGAAAATTCCCTAACAGCACTGAACGTCACAATGAGGTCGCCGTGACGTCCCTGTGAGTCTCAGGTCGCAGTCACACTGGTAACCATAAATGACGTTAACTAGAAGTCACAGTGCGACTTGCCAGTGACAATAGCTTGTGACTTCTTTGTGACGTCAAAGTGACGGATCGTTTGTGCCGTCTTGCCAGATCTTGCGACTTTTCGAATTTTTGCTACTTTTGAAAGCAACATGCGACTTAATTTTATGACTTCACGATATTGCTACTTTCTTGCTACTTTTTTTTATGATTATCTGAATCTTAAATAATTTTGCGCATTTCTCAAAAAAAAAGTTTTTTTCAGTTTTAAATCAGTGGAACATTTAAGTCACAGTGCTGTGAATGTGACGGCGCTGCAACGTCGCTTGAAGTCACAATGTGGTGCCCAAGTCATAGTGTGACTTAATGGTGACGTCCCGTTGTGACGTTACCGCAGAAGGACATTAGACAATCAAGGCGACTTATTTGTGACTCAATTGCGATGTCCCGTGACGGGTTTGCACGTCGCAGTGACTTCACATTTAGGTCACGGTGCTATTACGGTTCATAAGCACAAAAATGGGTCGAAGAGAGACCGGATTAGAGATATATCGCGAAATTTCGTATGATCAGGCTCATTGTTTGTGTCAGTTCACAGTACATCTTGTAAAGAAATACTCTGAATTTTTTCGAGTTTCTACCGCAATTAAATTTTTAAAAAAGCTGTTCAAAAGTTGCATGATTTTAATGTAGAACAGCCTTAACAGAACACTCCAGAGGAAAATCTGACTGAAAAGCCTCTATCGGTTTTCCATACATACCTCAACACAATTTCATTTTCTGGTTTCGAGTGAAAAACTTTTCTACAGCTTTCTTTTCTCCCGAACTTTTCAGAAGGTTAAAAAAAAATCGCATAGTCTTAATATTTTTAGCTTCTCGACTGTTTCCTGCGAGTGTGTCCTTGGTGGAAATATATTGACGAGAATTATTCCTTTGTCAATCACCGGCACATTTTGAAAGGAAAGCGCTCGTAAATTTCACTTCCTCCTTGGGGGCGGGCGCTGCACGTCAGGCGAGCGACAGCTTAATTCTCGGCGATTTAGATTTCTAAACTGTCGGGAAATTCTACCTATACTGCCTGTCTTATTAAATAGGGAAGGTGCGCCTCGATTGGTGACAAAGCTGTAAGAAGATAGTGTTTGACGTCGCATTATTTTTTTTTAAAAGTATCTGACTTATTAAATGAGCGTTACGGTGCAATTTACTTATTATTTTGTAAAATTCTGATGGTACCTATGTATCCACGCTAAAACGTAGTTGTTAAAATGATAAAATAGAATATTTGAAATAAATAATCTATGTGAATGTATAGTAATACAAGAGCTTTCGTTAAAATGCTCTAAGGAAAACACATCATCAGAGCCTTATTATCACATGGGCAAATCGGGACTTTGCCCAGGGCCCCCGGATTGAAAGAGCCCCCAATATCGAATGTTGTTCTGAATTATTCTTTTTTATATCAAAATTTTATGAAATATAAAACAAATTTCATACATGGGGCCCCCAAATTCATCAATGCCCGGGGCCCCCATTTGATCATAATCAGACTCTGCACATAATATTGAAGACGTTGTTTCTGTTTAGTTATGTAATCTAATGTCAATTTTTGCTTCTCAAACATTATTTTTCTACAGTATACTTATACCAGGGACATGAATAAAAAAATGGGATCTTAATATTTTCAAATTTTTAACTGCTTCCTCATACAATACATTTGCGCAAAAAGGGGCGTGCTTCAATTTTACGGTGAAATTTCTTTACTTATGCATATAAGAATCTTAAAGCGTGAATACACGTTAGAACCCCTTAAAAAGTTCTTCACCCAAGACACCTCTCCTTAAATAGACAGCCCTTCAGTAGCTTTGCTTTAAAACAGCACAATAAAGCAATAAAAAACCTAATCTTAAAGCGCACCCCTCCTCAAAAAAAAAAAATGATTCTGCTTCTTCTAATGTGTTTAACCCTTTGAGGCGCACCCCTTTCCCGATGCTGAAAAAAGGGCAGCCGTTGCCATCGCTCCACTTAACGACCAGCAAGAGAGCGGACGATCGAAACGTTCATCGCGTGCCACAGATCAGATACCCTTTTTTGGCGTAGCTGGCTGTGCGGCATAGCCAGCTGTCGTCGAATGTCACCTGCAATTCTGAAATTTAATATTCTTCAAATAAAAAGTTTCTTAAAATGCTGCGATTTTGGCTTCTAATATTGCAATAAAAAAATAGAATATATATCAAAAATATTGTGATTTTAATTTTGCTTGGCGAGAGTACTTATTATGCACTCACACATGATACATACTTATTACATACTTACGCTGTCATTTGGTAGCTCTACATACAAGTGGCTTATCTGCTTGCTGAATCGAGAAATTCTCATACTTGGGATGGAGCAGTCGCTTTTATGTTGAGGGGGAAAGTACGGTCTTGCCACTGCAAAATATGATATAAACAGCTAAAAATGGTGTAAATGGAAGTTATAAGAGCAGAACACAGCAAGATTGAAAATAATAAGGCTGTGATAATCCTTGAATTATACCAGCCGGTGGTATCAAAATTCATTGTTCGCGTAGTAAAGGCCCATTTGCAGTTCCTGCTACTTCAGTGCAAAGCAATACGAAACATTGGCATAGAAAAAGTTGGGAGCGGGACCTTTAGCCGCGATCGCCAAGCTAAAATCAAAAATCTGGAGTGACTCCACTCGACTTTCCGAACACTTACGATTAAGATCATGACCAAGCATTTAAATAAATTTTAATCGATGAATAATTCAAACATATATACCAAATTGAAGCTCGATCGAATGTACCGTTTAAACGCTAGCGCACTTTCAAGAATGTCTCCCCATAGGCCATAATGTAAAAGAAATCTTGGTCGTAGCCCTGTAGAAAAACTGTAAGTCCTATAGACATCAAAATCAATACCGGTCTTGCGAAGGTGGTTTATAACATGTATACCCAATTTGAGCTCAATCGAATGTACCGTTTAAACGCTAGCGCACTTTCAAGAATTTCTCCCCATAGGCCATAATGTAAAAGAAATCTTTATTTTATCCCTGTAGAAAAACTGTAAGTCCTATACACATCAAAATCAATACAGATCTTGCGACGGTGGTTTATAACATGTATACCCAATTTGAGCTCCATCGAATGTACCGTTTAAACGCTAGCGCACTTTCCAGAATTTTCCTCCATAGGCCATAATGTAAAAGAAATCTTTGTCGTAGCCATGTAGAAAAACTGCAAGTCCTATACACACCCAAATCAATACCGGTCTTGCGACGGTGGTTTATAACATATATACCCAATTTGAGCTCAATCGCATGCCCTGTTCAGGAGCTATCGTGTTCACTCACAAACACACATACACACACACACACATACACACATACATACATACATCTCGTAAAAATAGCATCAATGAATTCAGAAGACCTCAAAACGTGTAAATACACCAAAATCTCGAATTCCAATTTTTTCATGATTACAATGCTTTCCTTACAGGGTACATGTTCGGAAAGTAAAAATAGGGAGCCGGCAGAATGCTTAAACTGAGGGAAAATAGGGCGGCAAACTGAAGGACCGCACCGGCTTTCAAACACTGCAGTGCTAAAATAGTACAAAAATGTTCAATTAAGTATATAAATGCTCACTATACTGACGTAAAAAGGGTATGGAGTCTGTAGTCCCTTCACCCAACTGCATCGTCCGTCTTTTATCAAGTATGCCTAGCTCTCAAGTTTGCGATACTAGGTAAAGGGCAAGATCGAGGAAGAGGGAATGTATATTTTGTATACCTAACATACGACGAAAAAGCGAAAAACATTTACTGATAGTTTGAAAAAAAATCGTTCGCGTTTAAAAATTTGTGCCTAATGTTAACCCATTCGTGCCTGGATATTTTTGCGACTTTCTTCGATTTTTGCTAACACCAGCAGTCATTGATAAATTTCTGATGTCAACTTTTTGAACAAGGGATGATTTCATTTAAAATCATTATGTATAAAAATTGAAATGTCAACATCCTACTTGGCCATATTAAAATATTTTGGGGAATTGAGGTTCAATACTCGCGAATAAAGGCTAGGAAAAATAAATAACGTTTTCGACTGATAGCGAAAATGCCGTCCCAAAAAAGGGACGCTAGGTATAAATGGGTTAAACCCGGACCTGGTTTCTTTTATTGTGTCATTTAACTATTCCGTGTCAGGCAGTCTCGAAATCGTTGATAGATTCCACCATTAAGGAGCTAACTTTTAATTTTCGGACGCATTTTATTTAATATTTTAGTACTGCGAGTTGATCTAACGATAAGACTTTAAATGATCGATCTTGATCTTAACGAGTTCAAACGATTCACGTGTAACAGAATTTTTATTTTTCTGTGAAGAGAAGCGAAAGGGGGGGACTAACATTTAATGTACTAATAATTCTAGCTGCTTCGTTGATAGACCGATACGTTAAATATCGATGATTTGTCGATGACTTCAGAGTAGCAACTTCAGTATGTTAAAACACAAAGTACAGTGGATGACCGTCAGTTTGTTGCAATTATCAGTAGTAATAAATGATTAGTACCCATTTATTACTTATTACAAGAATTATTACTTTATTACAAGGCACATTTTTGTGTGTTTTAGTTTGTTAGTCCCGAAAACGTTCTTGCGTATATTCAAAATTTGCTAAAACGCATCTCACATAGACAGAGATTAACGTTTTCTGTCTGCAAACTCATGAAAAAGGTAAAATATCCCCCCCTAATCTCTCAAAAAAAAAAAAAAAAAACACACAAAGCATAACCTGAACCAACAGCTATATAAAAACCCTTTAGTGAAATTAAAATTCTGTTTAAGCTGTAAAACAAATATTACACCCAGTCATTAAGATATTTTTGGGTAACAAAGTACATTTTTTTGTTAGAAATAATTCATTAATAGCATACAAAAATTCAAGGAAATTCTATAAAGCATTTCAGACGTCATTCTATTCAATTCATATTTTCAGCCATACGTATAGATTCGCAGTGTCTATAGAAATAAAACCGCACCACAAATTTCCTTTCGTTGAAAAAGAAGTTTTTTAGCCAATTTACTACATCAGGGTTTGATTTTACTTCTAAAATGAACCCCTCACGCAAAAACACAAAGAGATTTAAATTACTGACATCTTCATTGACAACTTTAAAGTTATGCTCGAAGCAAACCAATCTATATTTATACTAAGCTACATTTATCTGTTCCCTTGTAGCATATTTCGCGATATATTCTGAATACTGGCCATTCTTTTTACTTTAAATCTTCTTATTTTTGCTACCATCCTAAAGTATCGGAAACAGGTTACAGGCATCTAACATTTCAGGGGATGGCTCAAACTTCCTTTAAAATTCAATACCCCCTTTCAAAGCGATCTACCTGTAATTTTCGGTCTTCGTGTGCCCTAGGGAGATATTACCTGTCACTCAATTGACAGCTTAATTTGGAGCAATTTCAATTTCTAAGCTGTCGCAAACATCAGTCAGAAATTCTATATATACCGTGATTTCTAGAACACAATGACTGCTTATATTTGAATATAGTTTAGCTCTCATATCACTAATGGACAGTAAATGTAATATATGCGTTTTGCGTACAGTTTAGTTCCGTTGTATTTTATGAAAGGACGCGATGTTCTTGAAACAACTGTTGTATAATTTTCGATCTGTGATGGGTTTTTTTTTTTCTGTTTCGGTAAATATTTGAGGAGATTTTCGGTTATCTAAAAATGAAGTTCGTAGTTATAGATGATTAATTTGAAAAAAAAAAATCTTGCGTGAAAAATGTTATGCATGAATTAAATAATGATAAATGTTTGAGCGAAAGTATTACAGAAAAATATTGATTAATTTATGTTTTGTAAATGATTTTAAATGCCTCCTTTTCCTAAAGTAATATACATGAGGAGCAATAATTTAAGATTATGATGCTTTTAAAAAAATGGACAAGATTTAAGGGACTTGATTCCATAAGTTGTCAGGAAAAATATGTCCTTAGTATAATTTAGTTTAGTTTAATTTTAAAGCCTTAGTAATTGTACGCATCTATATTTATAATTTTTTTATATTCCCTTTGTATTACACCAGCCTGCAAAAAAAAAAAAAAATTTTCTTGTTTGTAAAATTTTAATTTATTTATATCAGCAATGATGATGTCATTCCAAAATGCAAACTAAATTTTATGTAACACGTAAGGATTTTTTACAAATGACGATGAAAAACTTAGCAAAATGCAGTATAATGCATACATAGCAACTGTAGTTACAACTGTAGTTTGTAACTACAGTTGCTATGTAGTTTGCAACTGTAGTTACTATTAACTAAACACAATAATGCTGTTCATTTACAATATTATGATAACTTTTGTGTTTTTCTTGAAGTCGGCGCTTCTTTTTCGGGTTTTTCGTTTATGGTCCACATCACTGTCTCTTTTTAAACACCAACAGTAATCGGCCATCATGTTAACATCCCACCGTCTTTGATATCTGCGTTCCATCTCCTTTATATTCTGTTGGAATCTTTCACCTTGCTCAAGGACGTACCCAGGGGGGTGGTCCAGGGGGTCCGGACCCCCTCCGAAATTTCAGTTCTTGTAAACAAAGTAATAATGATGAAGTTTTGTTGTATAAAATTCTGCCTTTTTCACCGTTTGGACCCCCTCCGAAATTTTTGGACCCATCCCGAAATTTTTTTCTGGGTACGTCCCTGACCTTGCTCGTCACTCATTTTTCCTAAATTGTCTGGGAAGTATTCCAAATGTGAGTGAAGGAAGTGAATTTTAATGCTCATATTGCACATCAAGAAATGATAAGTACGTAATAACCCAGTTACAAGTTCTTTGTAATTTTCTTTTCTCTCATTTCCCAAAAAACCTTCTACGACATCTTTAAATGCAACCCAAGCCTGCTTCTATCTATTTGTCATACATTGTTCAAAATTGGAATCTTTAACTGATTTCTTTATTTGTGTTCCATCAAATACACCTTCTTTAATTTTAGCGCTAGACAATTTTGGGAACTTCGATATAAGATACTCAAAACATTTTCCACTTTTATCCAAAGCTTTCACAAACTGCTTTATGAGTCCCAATTTTATGTGAAATGGGAGAAATAAAATATTTTGTGGATCTATTAAATATTCATTTAAAATATTCTTCTTACCAGGAATCCATTCTTGTCTCTTCGGCCATACCTTTTTTATCCAATGACTTTCTCTGTCCCTAGTATCCCATTCACAAATAAAGCACGGAAATTTAGTAAATCCACTTTGTTGCCCGAGAAGCAGACCTATAACCTTTAAGTCACCACATATTGCCCACTTGTGTTCAGTGTATTTTATTTTAGTGAGAAGCATCTCCATACTTTCATATGTTTCTTTCATGAAAACAGAATGTGCAACTGGAACTGATGCAAGTTTAGATTCGTTATGCAATAAAACTGCTTTTAGACTCCTCTTTGAGGAATCTATAGTCGCCAAGCATTCGGATTTATAAGGAATATCTTCTAATTCGTGTAACAGCACAATAAACCAAGAAGTTATCAGATTTGAAAAATGATAAAAATTGCTTTTCTCGATTCCTGTACCAACTAAACGACGTATGTGTCGTTATTATTTAATTTCAATGAAGTAAGAGGTTTTCAGAATTTATTTAAACAAATAAACATACATACTTGGATAGGATAAATTAATAAAGAATCTGTGTATTTTTACTTATTTAAAAAATTTACTTTTCAAAAAAACTACGTTATACGTAAACACTGATATTATTTTTGAAATAAGCATGCGAAAATACATAAAAAACAGCTATTACTTTTAAAACAAGAAATTGTTGCAGGCTGGTGTTATTAATGTGTAGGATAGGTTGGAGTAATTATGACCGCTGGGTAATTATGACAAACGGAATTTTTAAGAAATGCATAAGTGATAAAGTTTCGCCATAACAATAAGCATAAATATTTAATGTATTTTTCATCATTACATCAGTAATTTCAAGGATTTTTTAGACAGTAAAAATGGAAAAACTAACGTAATTAAATTTTCGATACGCTGATTTGACGGTTCTGTGTTCAAAATTATTTGGCGCAAAATGAAAATTTTCCAAGCAAGCTAATTCATATTAAGAAGTATGTTTGTAATGTATTTAAGATCTTCTCGCATGTTTTTCTATTTCAATCATACAAATATATTTTGAAATTTGTGGTCATAGTTACTCCCCTATTTTTTAAAAGTAGGATGTGTAAAAGTAAGGCACAAAAAGTCATTCTGACCAGGAAAAAGACATGTCTGTCTTATGTCACCTAAACAACAGTGAGTAGAAGTAATTTAAAATATTTTATTTCTTACATTTACTCTCATGCAAGTGCTGGAAAGTCCTGGAGTGTTCTATCTGTGGACCTCACTATTGTACGAGACCTCCAGCGCACTGTTTCTGTTGCTTCATTTAGATTCTAGCTCATTTATATCTTATTGGTGTTGTTGATTCCCCGTTATGCATTTTATGTGACTTTGGTCGACCAATGACGTCAGACTACTTGTACGGGTATCAAGCATTATACAATTATTCTTGTACAGCTGAAAATTACTATCAAGCTAGAAGTTTGATGGCCTAACGCGCAATGTAACTGGCATTTGATAAATAAATAAAAGGCCAGCGGCGGACACCTAAATGTTTCGGGAAAGGGTTACAGACTGAGACTGTCTGGCATTTGCATACCCATCTTACTGAGGATACTCAATATTTTCTTGGAGATTAAGATCAAGCGAAATGGGCAAGACATCTCATGACATACACCCCATTATCAAAAAAAAAACATTCTCAGGGGGATTTTGCAACGCGAATGGGTACGTTGTCTTGATGGAAAAACCATCAATTCTCCCTGCCAAGGTCGTAGCTACGATATCTGTCACCCGGGGCAAAATATGTATTTGGTGCCCCTCCCCTTTGTGGCCCCTGATTTTCAGATGAGCAGTCATGATTACAAAGTTATGAAAAAGTGATCTTAATAAAAAGTTATAAGCACAATAATCACATACTTTTATAAATCCATATAAAAGTCTTCATTTTCAACATTTTCTTCTGGCTTTACGTTAGCGTCAAAAACTTGGCTGCCTGGTTTTGTCCCAATGTTTACCTCACTGTGTGTAACGGCTTCATTTTGGTCTTCTGTTTTACTGTTCAGCCATGATGGCATTAGTGATGACAGCTGTTGAGCGTTTTCTTTCGTTTTTGCTAGTTTCCCGAAAGGAAAGACGTAGTTCTCCATGTTTTTGGTTTTGTGATCCGGTAAATTTTGAGTGGGGGTGCAGCAGTTTTGGGGATCAAGTACTTTTAACGTGAGAAGTAAAATAAACGAATTTTGTAGCAGAGCATGTGATACTATGTAAGCAATATGTACCAAAACAAAAAGTAAAAAACCATCACATTCACAGTTTTAATTTGCAATTTCCTTTTTGGTGCCCCCGCTTCGTTCAGCTCCTGAGACACTTGCCCCGTTTGCCCCACCCTAGCTACGCCCCTGCCCCTGCAAATGGCAGTAAATGGGTTTCTAGCATTATTTTGTAATCGGTAACTTTTGTATCTCCTGCAGAAAAAGTTACGTTTACCACCAGGTAAAGCCTCTCCACATTGAGCCTCCCTTGTCTTTTGGAGAAGAAGCGACAGCTCCTGAGTATTATTATCCCCAAGCAAAGAGTAGATTTGGCCAAATATCATCATAGGGATACCTGGAAAGACATAGGGATACCTGGAAAGACCAGTGGTGTCGGGTTATGGTCACAGATCTAAAAAAGACAATAATTTGGGTGACCTACACGGCGTTGCTCTCTATTGACATGACAAGAGGAATTCTTCTCCAAAAGACAAGAAGAGGGAGGCTCATTACACTGTTTATTATCCACGGCAATGCTCGGCCGCGTGTTGCTTATATCGTAAAAGGACAGCTGTGATAAGGCCCGATCACATTTGCCATCGTTTGCGATGTTCTCGGTTCAAACACTGCTATTGTCGTTATTAGAATGGTCACAATAGCTCTTTAAAGTACTCGGATGGTTCTCTAAAAATGGTATCGGCATCTATTGGGCACTTTTCAAAACGAACTCTGTTACAGTCAACATTTTTCGATAGCTAAATAAAATATTTTTTGTTAAGTATCCAAATATACATCTTAAAGCTGTGTAGATAAACTTAGAAATATTTATATTTATGGCTAATTTGTACTAATTATTCCAGACAGGCACGTATCCAGAAAAATATTTTGGAGGGGGTCCAAACGGTAAAAAAGGAAGAATTTTTCACAAAAAGACTATATCATTATCATTTTAGTAACATAATTCAAAATTTCGGGGGGGGGGGGGTTCGGACGCCCTGGACACCCCTTAAATACGTCCTTGATTCCAGAGTAGAATTTTTCTTCTTTGTATAAAACCAAAATGTCAATTCAATTTCGTAAGACACCAGAAAAATAATCAAGATTTAGATGTTTCGAGGAACAATAATAATTTTAACAATAATTTCAATGTAATGAACAATAATGAGTAACTTTAAAACATTGCTTTAAATAATTCGAATAAAATCTCAATTTTAAAATTCTTGTATAAAAGAAATATAATTTCGGTCGTGAGTTATTTACAGCTAAACAAATGAAGGGTCCACGGGAAGAACGAGGACAGTCCACTTTTCGTCAATGTTGAGGTTTCTACTGCATTCGGTTGTTCAGGAGTGGCACTATTAATATCCGAACCCATAAGGGGAAAGAACGATGAGAATACACTAAAAAAATAGTCCAAAGATACAGTTTACTGGGGAAGAACGATGAAAGTCCCGTGCGCCTTTCGATTTTTGGAAAATCAGCTGTATTGGACTCTCATCGTTCTTCCCGTGGACCCTTCAAATGTAGTCATCTAAAAGCGCATTAATTATTTTTATTGACAAATACACAACAGAGAACGACTACACAATTTTTTGAATACGTGCATAGTAATGAGAAAAAAGAACTTGAACTTCTGGTGCACACTCTGAAAGTCTAATAAACAAAGAGAAATAATGAATCGTCCTAATCTCTGCTTGCGAGTGAAGCATTCCTACTGACATATATTAGTTTCGCTTATTTACAAATATAAAGCTTGTTTACTCGTTATTTAAATATTTTTATTAAAAATTTCCTATTTGCATTCCATTATATAATGTTTAAATTTGTAATAAATCTTATAATTAAAAAAAAAAAGTTTGGAAATGGTTCGGTTCAATCGATTATCACTCTCCCTTTTTGTAGACGGGTACTCTGGGAAATTTGAACGACGCGAACCTATTAATTTCAATAAACATGTATCATGACTAGATTTAAATTCTGGTGGTCTAAAGTAAACGTAAAATGGCATATTTGCACAAATAAGTTTTCCCTGAAGTAGTGTCGGAAGTTTAGGATAGAATTTTTCTCTAGTATTACAAACTAGTTATATATTCATACAACGTCCTGCTAAATGAAATCATTTCCATTGAAGCTATTCATTCTTTGAGAAAATCTTCTTTTCTTTAATTCCATTTATCATTTATCTACTATCATAAATCGGATGAGAAAAAGATCCTTTTTGTCTGGGCTGCATTCTTTCAAAACCAGCTGTTATATAAACTAATGAAATCTACAAAGCCTCCCTGATGAACTGTCTCTCCCCTTCAAAAATCCGTGAATCTAAACACATAAAAGAGATAAAAACCCATCTAGCTTTTCATTGATGATTTACTTCAACTTTAAATAGAAAATTTTGAACTGCACAAAAACCGCTTCTCCATTCATGAAACGAAGCCTAACATTTGGGGCTGATATGCAACACATGATGATATGATTAATGTACATCCAGAAATGGTTGTTTCTAATTAAATTCGGTGGGGTGCGAAAGAATCACGTGACACTCCGGGATAACATTCAGCACAAAAGGGGGAAACGGATAACAATGCTGCGAAAAGACGGCTGGAATATTTGTGAAAGATTCTTTCGATGTTTTTCAGAAAAAGGTTCTCAATTATTCAAACCTTCAGCGACAGTAGCTTTTCAAATGAATATTTTATTGTATTGGGTCCATGCAAATGAATTAGTTAACGGAAGAAAAGGAGCTACTATTTGTACATTTTAAGGAATTTGTGTTTATTCCTTTCACGTTGTTCACATGAATTGAAACTTTATCTCTTCACTGACACAAACCTCCTTTTTCTTTGGGTTCCTTCCCCCAATTCACGGTGAAACATTTTGTGATATATTTATTTAACTTTTTTTTAATGCTTCTATTCTTTTTCTTCTAACCTAACGGCATGTCTGTGGCAAAGTAAAATACAACGATGAAAAAATACCGTTCTCCAGAATAATCTGCATTGAAAAACTGGAATTTAAAACAGGGCTGGAACAAATTCACGGAAATAGCGGAAAAAATTGAAACCTAGTCTTACAGGAGAGAGAAAAAAAGAAAGTTTTCTTAGCTATACCCTGAATACGTAATGATCCATGGGAGAAAAAAATAAACTCATTGATAACTGACACTTAAAATCGTGCTTTTCAGGCACATTATTTAATAAATATGTACCTTCAGTGAATAGAATTTTCATTATAACGTTTTTTTATCTCATGGCGCGCAAAAGTTTAAAAGAAATTTTATTTTGGAGAGCTTTCGGTACACTTAAATTATCGTTCGATTTTTATAAATGATAAATTTAGGTTATTTTTTCTTCTTAAACTGAAAATACCGCCTTTTAGTGCAATGGTTCTGATTATCATGAGAGAACTTTATTAAAAATGGATTTTATAAAGGAGAGATTTTGTAACCCGTGGTGTATCAAAATATCTTCGATTAGAAAGTACGTATATGCTTTTAAAATAAAATGACATTACTCTTGTTGGATTTAATCATAAGTTTAAAAAATATATTTATTTAACTTTAGATTTTTCAACAGATGAATACAGCAGCTATGTATATTTATTTATTTTCTATCATACAGAAATTTAAACTAATGATTTTAAAAGTGGTTTGTTTGGTTATATATAATGTCAACAATAGTTTATGTAATTCACCATAAACAATAAAATGGGTAGAAGTTTTTTATACAAAAATATGCACCACTGAGAAGTGGTCGGGACTTGATTGGTGATTTAAATTTCTACTTGCACAATAGAGCATTCGTAGCATAGCATAAAAGTATATTACATGAGTTCAGAGTTTTCATTTAGATTTTCCTCGAAAATAGCAATAAAATTGGTAGAAGTTTGAGTTCTTTCAAATAAAAAGAAAATCTCACAATTGCAGTTTTTTTAAGGTACTTCTCACCAAAATTTTAAAGTCTTACTAATTTACTTTACCGCGTATAGAAATTTAAAAAGAAATTCGAACATTATACAGTATGCTATGGCAATATTTTAATAAACTTTAACAAAACATTTGAATCAACAGTGTTTTAACATTTGAATCAAACCAATTGACTTCGGGAGGGGGGGGGGCGTAAGAGGAAATCGTGTAACACTTAAACTATTGACTTGAATAACTCACCTCATCTGGTATTTGAACTGCGTGCTATTCAGCTAGCTAACTACAGTGCATGGGCCACATTTGTTTAATTTCGGGGGTTTTAAATTTTACGAGAAATAGCATAAATACACTTAGTTATACTTTATTTGTTCAAGGTTTATGAAATTATTGAAAAATTTTGTACATATTCTTAAACACTGGTATACTCCATCTAACAGATATACTCTGTTTAAAAAAGTCGGGGGGGGGGGGGGATAAAGAAAATGGGAGATGACTACCGGCATTAGTCATTCCCCTAAGTTAATATCCCTTAGTTAAAGTTTTACAAATTGAATTGTTGCTATGTATGTATAACCAGCTGTTGAAATAATTTAATCAATTATTTTTCATATTCCCTGAATTTCGAAACGTGATGGTTAAAGTTCCTGTACAATAAATTACTGCTATCCTACTATATAGTTACACTGATCCCTGACTACTGACTCACTCTCTAACAATTCCGGGAAACCACTCGAATTAAGTACATTAAACTCGAATGAAGTCGATAAAACTTTTACCACGATTATTCCAAAAAGATTAAAAAGTTAAGCACGAAAAGCATAATAACATATACACCGTTTGTACAATCCGCTCGAATTTTTTCATAATTATGCATAAAAATAAAGAACTACTTGCTACTTTAAAAGAACTGCTACAGAAACTGCTACTAAGAAAAAAACCTGAAAATCTACCCGTTTCTTAATTTTTAAGCAATTTTGCATAATTTTCCTCACCAGAACTCTTTCGATAGTGAAAAAAACTGTAAAGCGAGTGAAGAATGTGAGCTGTATGTGAGCATCGCTAAACAAAAGGCCTGCTTATGAGTTGCCATCGCTAAAAATGAGTTAATCATTGAGGCCTCATTTCTCCAGTCACAGTATTCTATTTTATTATTCTAAGTATTATAAATGTTATATTATTTTATTATTTTAAAACAATTTTTTTATACTTTTGTCGTGCTAAAGAACTTTAGATGTAGGTAATCGTTTTGTGAATCTTGCGCCATTTTCTTTCATGAAAATTTATCCTAAAATTCGAACATTTTGCTCTGAATGTAAAGGTAAGTGAATGCTTTTATAAAGCATTTAGAAATTCTAAAAATATGTTTGTAAATCATGTTTAGTGAATAATTACTCATGTGTTATTTATAAATAAATTATTTTAATCAGAAATCGTATTACTTGAGTAGTTTTTATTCGTGTAAATAAGCATGACGTCGTGATACTATTTAGACAATTTAATTTTGCCAGTTGAAAATGTTATTTATCAGTTATATATGCCTTGATTATGTGATTAAGACTTACATCTGGTACAGTGCAGAAATACAGTAAATTATAAATTATTGATTTTTGCCCGTTTATACAGAAACTTCAAATGTAGTTAATATTTTGTACAAGCGTTCATTATGCTTGCTCAATTCCAAAGTTCGAATGAGAAAGCGACAAAAGAATAATATATACTACATGAAATGTCTTTATTAAAAAATAATTAATTCAGGGATCTTGCTATAGAGCGTATTTTATCAATTTTCTCCAATATACAGGATATCCCGAAAACACTGAAATGCACTTTAATACATCATTTGTTACAGATTAATCTTGAATTGTTTAAAATAACGTAGGAAATACGACTACGTTCATGAAATATTCATTATAAAAATATCTTTCTCATTTGTGTATTTAGTTATTTTAAAGTATATTAAATATCCACTTGTGAAACTAAAATAAGCAATCGTGAATCATGAAAGTAAGCACTACTTTGTTTTTCCTTCAAATTATATGCATCTATTTCCTTTATGTAAATATGTATCATAGCAAACAAATTAATCAAGAGCTCGTACTTGAATTAGTAACACAATTACTACTTAAAACTACATTAAAGAACGCTTGAAAGCACAGGGAAGCTTGAGAAATGCCTGATGTATACGTGAAGACTCGATCATCCGTAGGCCTCTTTGGATGGCTCATCAAAATACACGCGCAGGCCCGTTACTAATTGCGAAGGCCCCCAGCTGTCGTATGTGAGATCGAGATCATTTTGATGTCACGAGTTTAAAAATGCATTTGAAACTCAGTGGATTTTTTCATGGTCTCTGGGTTTGAGACTAAAATTCGCCTGCTGGCAGTATTTACATTGAAATACATTAGCGTGTACGTTTAAAACGCTGTAATTATTTCAAATCAGATTTTCTACCTTTTTTGCCATTTTTAACTTTAGGAAATCGATCTTTTAGGATAGAAAAGTTTACCTCGTAAACCCTGCGTCATAGTTTACACACATTCGCAATTTTCGCAATTCAATTCGTTTGAAATAGCTTCTTAAAATTATCCAGATTATCGTCTGCTTGAAGCCTTCAATTTTGAACTGATTTAGAAACTTAAGTGGGAACAATGTTACTTTGGAATTATTTATTAGGAAGTTTTTATCGGAATTATCTATGCAGGTGAATAATGTTTTCTTTTTGAATGGTATGAACTTTATATGAATTGAAATATATATTTTGTTAAATGAATGAGAATGAAAACTTTGGCATCAATTTGGAGACCGCAGCATTTTCGCATGCCCAACTGTATGTTATTTTGTCACGATCAAGAGTTGCAAGTCAAGTGAAAGTGTATATTCGGTCGAATCCACAGCAATAAATATTATTGAATGACCAGAGGTAATTCACACGCAATACAGTTCTCCAAGAGGTTCTTCATTAAAATATATTTTTTTCTATCACCCGTTGTGATTGCGTTCACAACGAGCTTTATCTTCTAGTTTAAATATTTTTACTTTCCGAACATGTACCATGTAAGGAAAGTATTGTCATCATGAAAAAATTCGATTTCGAGATTTTGGTGTATTGACACGTTTTTGAGGTCTTCTGAATTCATTGATGCTATTTTTACAAGATGTATGTATGTATGTATGTGTGTGTGTGTGTGTGTGTGTGTGTGTGTGAGAGAGAGAGAGAGAGAGAGTGAACACGATAGCTCCTAAACGGGGCATTCGATTGAGCTCAAATTTTGTATGTATGCTACAACCACCGTTGCAAGACTGGTGTTGATTTTGGTGTGTATAGTTTTTCTACAGGGCTACGACAAAGATTTCTTTTACATTATGGCTTATGGGGAGACATTCTTGAAAGTGCGCTAGCGTTTAAACGGCGCATTCGATTGAGCTTCCATTTGGTATCTATGTTTGAATGATTCATCGATTAAAATTTATTTAAATGCTTGGTAATGATCTTAATCGTAAGTGTTCGGAAAGTCGAGTGGAATCATTCCAGATTTTTAGATTAAAAAGGAGTCGATTAGTGAATTTTTTTAGAAATTCTAACATTTAAATCTTTTTAAATTTATTAAAATTATATTCAGCATAAATATTCATTATATAGGATTCCCATTTTTACTAAATTCGGAATCGTACAATTATTAGATAGCGTATATGTAGCTTCATAGTACAAGCAATAGGATTATACTACACAAATTCACTACTTTTTTAAAAATACCATCCTTGAAACTTGGTCAAAATAGTTCTCAAAGATAAGTAACGCAGAGCTTCAAACAAGGAGTGTCAGCGTAAGAAACATTTTTATAAGAAATATTGATTTGTGCATTTTTATTTTTATTTTATTTTATTTTATTTTATTTTTTTTTTTTTGTCGTCGTTTGAGAGATAATTTTGGAAAACTCCACATATTATGCAGTCGCAAAGGGCAGAAAGATTATGAAATCAAGAAATCGACTCCAGTTTCACTCTTGATATTATCTACAATTGTCTTTGGCTAGCAGTGGTATCAGCATGCGAAAACAAACAGCCGATAAGGAAAGTGCGTACTCCGAGGAACTCTTAAGTTCGCATTTATGCATCCTCCTTAGGTGGAAATGTGACGAAAAATATTTTCTGCTTTGCCGTTCGTCTTAATAATTTGCCGCGAAGCATTTTAATCTGATAAGATTCTGTGTGGTACGCGATTTTTGAAAAAAAAAACGTTTACATCGGATTGTTTTACTGTTGTGAGAACGCTGTGTGTGACACGCTTATTGTGCCTCCAAAGGATATGTACTACGACTATTACTTACCAACTATGTGGTATCCGAGCTCACAAACCGACGACAGTCAGGATAAAAGTGAAGAAAACAAATACCTAGATGGCGCAGAAAGTTCGGAAAAAACGAACAGAACTGCACCTTTGGAAGGTAAGCTTTTAGAGAATCCTAATCTAGAAACTAATGAATGTTAAAACAATGTTCCATAAAATTTAAGAAAATATGTGTTATACTCATCGGAAACGTTGATGTGGTCATGTTTTTACCACCTTGGTTAAACGTCAATATTTCGCGAGAATATTTAGGTTGTTGCTTATGAAAAATATAGCCAATACCGCGACAATCATTACTTATTTCTTGGTAGCAAACACAGTACCATCCAGTGGCGGCCCGTGGTCAAAACTGTTAGTGCAGCCGGAAGCATATGAGCCCCCCCCCCTTTCCTCCGGACAGGATTTGAAAATCTTTTGTTACTGAATTCGAAAGCTGGCGGATTAAGTCCTCGCCGAGGGAAAAAAAAAAAGAAATTACTTAAAATATGTAAGAGATCCTATTTTACTTCCATAAAATGGACATAAATTTCAACCAGCCGCTCTTATCCTCAAAATTGCATTCATCCGTGTCTGATTCGAAGTTTCCTTAGAATTTTCGTTTGTAACGATAACTTGAGAAGAAAAGAAAAAAAGAAAACTTACTTATTTTTTATAAGTCAAATCAATCCTCCTTCCTTTTAAACATGCGAATCGGTCAGTGATGTCCTCATAAAAAGGCGTTGTTTTAATTCAGATATCAATAATTTTAAAAGCTCTTTAAAATTTCCCATGTTTAACGAATTTTCTCGCTCGCCATGTCCTCTAAATGCAAGTTCTTGCTTACTTAAAAACAATACTGCT
This sequence comes from Cheiracanthium punctorium, assembly GCA_038373885.1. Taxonomy (NCBI): domain Eukaryota; kingdom Metazoa; phylum Arthropoda; class Arachnida; order Araneae; family Cheiracanthiidae; genus Cheiracanthium; species Cheiracanthium punctorium. The sequence goes on along the minus strand of JAWZYV010014616.1, from coordinate 151,138 downwards.
TTGATGGGTCATTGTCCATTCATAAGCGTCTATTCAATCTTACTTTCTTGATAAATTCAGCAATATAAAGTCGAGTGTTTTCCGAACATATATTCTCCTTACCCCATCCCTCACTTCTCGTGCGAGCCAATCAGTTAGTCGAGTTCTCAAGTTCAGCCGCCGTTAGAAAATCGTTCATCGGCTGTATCTAAGGCTGTATCAGCTGCATACTCCCTTTGCCGGAGAGGCTGCTTACGTAGTCGTTGTCATGGCAACGGTGCTGCCAATTTTCTTTTCAGCGCTCTGGGCTGTAATAAAGATTTTCCTAATTAAATTGCGGGAAGATTAAAGTGCTTTTTTTTCTGAATGAGCGATCCGGCCACAATACGTTTTTTTTTTTTTTTTTTTTTTTTTTTTTTTTTTTTTTTTTCGGAGATTTTTTTAATTTACCGTAGGAATTCCATTATTCTAACCTCAATTTAGGAAAATTAGTAGAATAAATCATTTTAAAGTATGTGCTGATAATTTCAAGTGCAGCCCGGCTGTACTTGCAGTATCCCACGAGCCGCCACTGGTACCATCTTTAACTTGGAACAAAAAGAGCTTTTCTATAGCTCAATACTTTTGTTTTACGGAATGTTTCCAGCCTCTACCTAAACTTGCAAGTAATTAATCTCATTTTAGAAGAACCTGAGTAAATGAATTTTGCTTTCAAAGTGAACCATCTCCAATTAGTGATTTAGTTGAAAAGCTTCACTTGACCGGGTGAGGGTTCACTTGGAAAGCAATCTGGGATCCTCTGAACCTTGTTCTCAGTGCATCTTGAATGAACTTGCTTCAAATGAATTAACAGTGTACATTTAATTCATTTGAAAAAGTCACTTTCTATATGTAAAAGGAAACTGCTGAAATTAGAAAGAACTCTTAGGGCATTAGATTTACTTTGAGTGTGTTGGTAGTTTAGTTGGTGTTGCCGGGACATAACAGGAATGGAGATAAAAGGGGTCTAAAGCCATCCCAAAATTCGGACTTTTTTTCCCTATTTATAATAATCAAAGCCTCTATCAGAATTTCTGATTTTTCTACCTTTTTGCTCCCCACCAGACTTTTTTTTTAGGGGGGGGGGGGATAAAGAAGATGTGCGATACGTTCTTTGGAGTATCATTATTTTGTGCCGTGTTGTACATGTATACAACTTGTCATCTCCAAGCAAAGATACGCAAGCATTCAAAATATTACAATGGAATATTAATACATTATGTACCGATGAATTGTAGGTCATGAACGAAGAAGCCCCCCCATGAAGATTTAAATAATAATTAGCATTAAAATTTATAAAATTAATCGCCCATTATCTACGAAAACTAACTATTTTTTTGTGTTTTGATACTCATGACTAGAGAAATAATGGCACTGAACATAATTCTGGATATGTTTATAAGAAATAGATTTGAATTTGTTAACAAACACATGGAATTACCGTTGTAAGATCTCATGCTGCCCTGACATTGTAGCAGTAACTGGGCAATTTTCAGATGAGTAGAATCGAAGTTGAGACTTGTTTTAGAATGATTTAACAATACAGAATTAATATGCAAAAAATACACTTCTTTCCAGAATGCTCATGATCTTTTGATTTTTTTTTTTTTTCAAAAATAAAGTTATTCTGCCATACTCGGAAAATACTCTGCTGAAGATTTTGTTTGTTACAGAGCTTCGAAATATTAGCTTGTTTGAATGAAAGAAAAGTTTTAGTTTAATTGCTCATTTCTTTAGATAGTCTTTTCAACATTTCAATTTTTCGATATGGGAAAAGTTGGAAACAACTTTGGGGAAAAACTAAATGCGATTGTCTTTAAGTATTAATGCTGATTTTATAATGCCACATTTAAAAAAAAAAAACTGTGTACAGTGCACGTTCGATTTTGCGAATTGGTAAGGACCACTCAAATAGTTCTTAAAATCAAAAGTTCGTAAATATGAAAGTCCATGTAATGAATACACTCCCAGAATTTAGTAATTTGAGACCCTTCGCTAGTTTGTAAAATCGTAAGTGTTCGTAAAAAGGGACCATACACATACAATACCATATTCTGAGCAGTTTTGCGCATAAAAATGTTAATATTACAAAAAAAGTAGGTGTATGACTAGGAAAATTGCTAAACTTTTATACAAGTATAAAAATAAAACTGCTGAAGGCGCTATGGCTATAAATTATTTTGCAAACCCTTTACGGATTCTATCCAAGAAAGGAATCTTCAATGCGGAAAAGATAACTCTTCATATCTCATGCACAAATTGATCAAAACAGTTGATTAATGAAGAAAGATACATTTATTTCAAATTGGGCTTCATTCCAAAATTTCTGGACGTCTCATAACCGCCTTCCTCTCCTGCCACCTTTTTAAATCTGAGAGATTTTTTTACTTTTCAGATGGCTTCTGACTGCACAGTTTTATTTTTGGCATTCTGCTTATGCCTGCGAAGGGGGTAGTTCGTAACTTTAAAATGTTCCGATTTTCGAAAGTTTTGAAATGTGTCTGTTGCTCTGATTGGTATTTTTGAAGTATGAATATTGTAAAACATATTTCGATGAATGACTGGCCTTCGCAAAATTAAATGTGTGCGTTTTTCCTTTTTCAGCGAAATTTTATGAGGGGTCCATTTTTGGTATGGGATTCATTTCAATTTAATGAAATGAGGCAGTGGTTATTATTAAAGGACATTCAGAAGAAATCGGCTTGTATTCCTAATTTTTTGATACTTTAAGTAATTATTTTGTAATCCTTTAATTGAAAACTTATCCATAAACTCATTATTCATGAACAGAAAGTTCTTCAAAATCATTATGAAATGACTTACTTTAAATATCATTGAAAATCGTATTTAATTTGTGAAGCTTGCATTTATATCCCTAAGAGAAGGAAAAGACAAAGTTTTTTCAAGTGACTTTATTTTTAATTTTAAAAATAAAAAAATGATTTTGAAGTGTTTTTAATAGTTACTACCACATTTCTTAAAATTAACAAGAAAAAAATTAGCTTCGAAAATGGTATGTCGCTTTTATATTTACCTTTAGAAAAATTTTCCACACACTATATTAATTATGAACGCTTCCAGTGATTTTACTTAACCGTAACTCTGTGAAACAGTGACACAATAGAAATTTATCCCATGCACAATTTACTTTCGCCATTTTTTAACTTATGCGTTGTACTTCCTTTTTTGTCCCAATTCTTTAACTTGAAGAAAATTGAATCATCGACAAAAAATTACATAAAACATTGCTTATGCTAATAATTTGCTGGCTAGCTTTAATTCAAAAATGTGTGAATTTGCTATAATCCCCTTGATTATAAGAATTTTCAATTTTCATGACTTTAAGCGTCTAATATTTTACGCACAATATTCTTGGATTTTGTTTCAACAATAATTCAAAGAAAATTCATCAACCAGAAGATAAACTTCAAAAACAGAAAGCATGCATTTTAAACTGGAATAAGATTATAACCAATAACTTTCATTTTTAAAGATTGCCGATTCCCAAATCCCTTGTAATAATATACTATGATCTTGTTTTCTTCTTGTTTATTGATATTGCATAAAACTACTACAGCGATTTGGAAATCTTTCTTGTATTAGCTGAAAATAAATAAATTTGGTTAATTTATTTGTAGATTTATTTTTACATACATTTTCTTTTACTGTTCTACGTTTTTCTTCTCATAAATTTCAACTGAAAGATAAGCTTTTAGAATATTATTTATAATTAGAGATCATTATTTAATTATTCCTTTTACGATTTTTGGAGTGCTTAAAAAATGTTAGAGATGTTACAAAATCTTTGTTAGTTCATACTACAAGTGTTTTTTGTATTGCGTATTGTATAAAGGTAATTGAAATCTGTTCATTAAAATTTATCATCAAAAATATGCGTAAGCATAATTTTAACGAAAAAATTTTATGAACGTTTGCCTGCATTTTAGAAATGAATAATTGATCTTTTTTCTTCTAATTCCGAACAATGTGTTCAAGTGGTCTCCAGAACTTTTTAACAATATCCTCTCGACTGCAAAATGCAACACAAGTGATGAAATGTTCCCAGATGACAGGCTGATCGGAGTCGCATAAAATTCAGATTGGGAAATCCACCACTCTAACCCTTTAGGTATTAAATTATCCTGCAAACACTCATATCCATGTTACACTTCTGAAGACGGCCACTACTTTCTTGGGAAACTGGGAACAGATCTCTCCTGTCCCAGACTCCTTCCTCCAACTCTTACCCGCAGCACCTTGACTCGTATCTTGTTGAAGTATTCTCTTAAGAGTCAGATTAACGGTTTGTGAAAAGACAGTTGCGACACGTCTCTGGAGAGTGTGAAAAGACAGTGGTTGTGTTTAATGTGTATCAGAGAGTCCTTGTTAGCAAGTGAGTCAGCTTTTTCATTGCCCAAAATTCCGAAACGTGCAGAAATCCACTGGAAGGACATTTCATGTGCGAGTGCATTGAGCAAAAGCTTACAATCCAAGATTGTTTGGGAGCCATTTTGATTATTCTGCAGAGCTTCAAGGGCACTCTTTTGAATCTGACAATCTGACTGCTATTGCAAAAGATGGACGAATCGACAGTTGTTGGGTAGCCACTAGAATAGCCTCGACTTCACCATCAAAGGCAGTAGTGAGAGGGTCCATTGATATGCAGACCCTTTTACTACTGCTTTTGATGGTGAAGTCGGAGCTATTGTAGTGTAATTAAACTTTTGAGTGTAATTAAACTAAGTTTAATTAAACTGAATAATTCAATACTCACTAAAAAGATTGTGCACTTACAGTGTTCAAATGTGTGTATTGGGGGAAGCACACTGTATGTGCACCCTCAGCTTCTGCACAATAATTGTGCATTCAGGATGCACGATTGAATGTGCACTTAAACTTTTGAGTGTAATTAAACTAAGTTTAATTAAACTTAATAATTCAATACTCACTAAAAAGATTGTGCACTTACAGTGTTCAGATGTGTGTATTGGGGGAAGCACACTGTATGTGCACCCTCAGCTTCTGCACATTAATTGTGCATTCAGAATGCACGATTGAAAGTGCACTTAATCTACATAATGAATGTGTAGTAAGACTACTCATAACCGTGTACTCAGTTGTGTATTCGGGATGCACGATTGAATGTGCACTTAATCTACATAATGAACGTGTGGTAAAGTTACACATAATTTCTGCGTTTTTAAATAGGAATTATACGTTAATTTTAGCATTACCACAGGAATAGATTCAATGATTCTTTTTTGGAAATGCAAGCTGCCTTGAAGCAAATACTTATATGATAGCATGCTCCAAAAGAAAAACACTCACAGGTCTTAGCTGTAAATAGAACCCCGTTTAACACCAGTGCGAGTTTTTCTTTTGAAACATGCAGTCTTGGGAGAAATAAAGCATTTGCCTCACTGCAACTTACATTGATAAAAAAGATTAAATTGAATATATTATTGTGATAATGCCACAATTAAGTTAATGCCAAAATTAAATAAATTTCGTTTTTCCGTAAGCAGGGGATCAGACAGGCTTTTTAAATTTGTGTGTTCCAAGAACTCATTATCAATCTTTTGATAAGTTTTCTGGGTCCTTTCTGAAAACCTTTTTGAAGCAACACCTTCAGCTTTCTCTCGCTGTATGCGATTTCCATTCTGTTTTATACACAATATCACTCCTGTATAAAAGAAACACTAAAAAAAGAAGAAAAAAGTTGTATATGCATGCAACTGTAAACCAAGATTCTTTAATTTGATAGCTAAAATTCAAAACCCAGTAATACACGTTTTAAATTGCCTCGTTGCTCAGTAAGGAAGTGAAAAAATGCGGAGCTGCACATGTTGCACCTCCGAAGCATAGCTGCCAACATAAATTATATAAATTTAATTTTTAACGAATCGCCCCAAGAACTACGTAACTAAATTAAATTTATGTTTAATTAAGAAACTTATTTTTTTAATTTAAGCCATATCCATCTATTCAAAATTGTTTTTTACAAACCAGATATTCAGTGTATCTCTGACGTCAAGACTAGTCATGACGTCAATGATCGTCGAACTATTGTGCAATGATCGTGCAAATAGTACGTGCGCCCACGAATCGTGCATTGATTGCGCGGTTAGAGGGTGCACAATTTTTTTAGAGTGTAGAAGTGAAACTCAATTTTAAGGTTTATAGTTCGTTTTCCATGAAAATAATTTATTTAAAATATCATTTTGCAGGGAGGTACAACCACAACCTTTAATGGTTGTACTTCCTAACAGTTTGCTTAATATCATACAAAATTACTTACCAGAAATAATTTTTTATCAATTTACAAGTTTGATTCGAAAATTTGTAAATGTTTTAAATTTTTTTATATAACTGAAGGGGAAAAAAATCACGGGGAGAAATAAAGGGACATTCCCTGCCCATGCCTAAAATATTGTTTTATTTAACAAGCATTGTAATATCTCTTTTCAATGACTTTATCGTATAACTTGAAACCTTTTGAAATATGTCTACTTAATAAAATTAAAGTCTAATAAATCGATATCTGTAAAGGCTGGATGAAGCAGAATATAATGAGGGAGAATGAAGAAGCGAGTTTTCAATAGATGTAAAGTATCGTCAGTTCGTGATTCACATCCAGATAAAGGAAAACCTCATTGTCTTTCAAACTTCGTCGTCCCAGATTTATCTTTTATAATACTTAAGTAAATATTCCTTTTACTTGTTAACAGACACAAGATTTTGCAGATAATTTTTACTTTCATTTGTGTTTTCAAAGATATTTTTCATTTCGGGTTTTTTTATTTATTTTTTAGCGTTAGTGACTACGATAAAAGTGTTTCCCAAAAATTTTGTCTGGAGAAATAAAAGTTGAATAAGCGACTCCCCTGAATACGACAGTTTAGTTTTAAAAGATTAAGAATGTTACTGTTTTCTGCATCTAAATCAAGGGTTTAGGCGTCTTTAATGCTCTTTGTTTTCGAGGCTATTTCCGCGCCTTTGTCACATGGCAGAAACAATTTTATAAATGTGTAATGGAACAAAATATGACATGTTTAAATACAATGCAGCAAATATTTTTAGAAAGTTCTCCTTAAAAGGAAGGATTTATACTTATTGCGGATGTGTTTTGAATATTTAAAATAACCTGAGAATAAATGAACGTACTTTTACCACGCATAAATCGTAAATGTATGCATATACATAGGATTCTGAATAGTTTTTTTTAATGCTTTACCGCTTATATTATAAATTATCGAAATGTTCTTTGAAAGGTTAGTCATTAAGATGAAGTTAAAACTTGATTAGATAATTGATCAAACTTGATTAGTTAAAACTTAATAGATTCAATGATTCTTTTTTGGAAATGCAAGCTGCCTTGAAGCAAATACTTAGCAAATGATAGCATGCTCCAAGAGATGAATTTCTACTTTTATCCCCAGTAAAATAAGCTACTTTTAATCTATTAATAAGCTACTTTTAATTGTCTAAATTGTAATAATCTATTAATAAGCTACTTTAACTTTGATTACTATGTGATTTTTTTAAAGATTTTTTCTTGTAATAATTTCAAACAATAAAACATCTTCGAAAAACTTGCAGTGGTCGTAACGGATGAATTGCTACTTTTATCCCCAGTAAAATAAGCTACTTTTAATCTATTAATAAGCTACTTTTAATCTTTAATCTATTTCTTTTAATCTTTTAATAAGCTACTTTTATCCCCAGTAAAATAAAAGAATCTTTACCACATACTTTTTATTGAGAGAATCTTAACTATATATTTCTGTAATAATCTTAAATATATATTATAAAATGAATGACAAATTATTCCTCCTTGTTATTATAAAATACAGAAAAATTGAGTAAAGCGGACATTCATTCTAAAAAAATAGTCTGCCACTTTTTCATGGATATGCGATTTAATTTTTAGAGACAGTCTAATGCCACTTTTTTATGCATATACGATTTAATTTCTAGAGACATATATCTACAAGTATTGGAACAAATTAAATTTGAAGTGTTTACATTCAATTTTTAGCTGTCGCCGTAAAAATGAAAAATAAGTACAAATACTCATTTGTTTGCTAGTTATCATTTTTTTAAACTAAAAGTGAGAGATGACACAAACATTTTTGTACTTATTCAGTCTTCTGCTGTCGAACTAATTATGCGAATCACATTTTCTGTTAAATAGAGTTAAAACTCTTTCAGTACAGACTTAACACTTCTAATCCGTTCACACCCACAAAAAAGGGGGAGAGGTGATTTTGTAAGTGCAATGTTATTCTACAGCTAAAATTATTTATTCAGAAAAAGGCACAAAGATAATGTTGTTCGGATTATCTACTCATATTAATATTTTTTCTTAAATATTCCCTTTATAGAATTCTAAGCATAATTTTAAAATTATTTTATTGTATTTACCAAAAGGATGATTGATTTTCTCAATATAATTATATTTATACTGAAAAATCACAACGATGGATTTATTTTTCAGCAGATTAAAAGAATATATATTTATCAGAAAAAAATGCTTAGCGCATCGAACATTTTTCGGTCAGTGCGTCTTTTTTTACTTGTTATCTGGAATGCCTGTCAACAAAAGATAAAATACCCCAATGTTCTATTTTCAGAGGCAACTAGCTGGGGAAAATCTTAAAACGTGTGATTTGTATTAATTTGAAATTAAATCTGGTTTTCGTAAAGTAAGCACACCGCCCCCATTTAGGAATGTTGCTCGACTAATACAAATTACCTCCAGGAAAAGCCAGTAAGGATTAATTCCCGAATTTTTTCAACTATGCCTTTTTTTCTTTTTTAATTAACTATAATGTTGCATGTACTTCTTTCATTTAGAGATTACTAGAAAATATAGTTGTTAAAATTGTGTAGAACAAAGTTGAATAAGCAAATCTAGAGCAGCTTAGGCTTGAAAAGTTCCATTTGCTGCTGTTTGATTTAAAAAAAAGAGAGAATCAATCGAGAGTAGAACAGATTTTTTTTTCTTCATTTAATAAAATTTGTCCTGTAGATAGGCCTACAAACAAACAAATCTTGTCACTTTAAAATCAAGCGAGTCCAACCAATGAGATTCCTGCGTTTCTCTTGTTCTTGAATAAGTTCAGTACTTAGAGATGTTCAGTACCTCATATTTAACAGATGGTAGGCTAATGGCTTGATTGCCAAATGCCCGGTATTTGTAAATGAAATAAATGACATTGATACTCCAAATAGTAGACAGATAATTGTAGGCAGTGTTGTGGTAAAAATATTTGACTATAATTAACTAAAATTGTTTAAAAACTATTTTGTTGCAAATATTTTAGTCTATTTGATTACTATGTGATTTTTTTTAAGTTTAAGATTTTTTTTGTAATAATTTCAAACAATATAACATCTTCGAAAAACTTGCAGTGGTCGTAACGGATGAATTGCTACTTTTATCCCCAGTGGTTTAAAAAAAAAAAAAATCCGAAGAAAAAATGATGAAAACAGTTGAAAAGAAATTGCGATATAAACTCATCTATCACCGAAAAAGTGACAGTTCCAAGTGCTAAAACTGTGGAAACTATAAATTTAGGAACACGGCATCCTTTATGTTTTTTTCATTTCGAATAAGTTTATCTTATTCGTTTGTACACGGAAGATGTGCGCGAAAAATTTACTTGCATGACGCTCTTGTCAAAATGACAATGTATTTGTTACGTTTCACCTTTCTTTATTTACTTCCTAACAATAAAAAGTTGATGGGGAAGGAGGAAAGACAATTTTTCTTAATAATTTGATTTTGCATTTTAACGATATAGACTGACGAAAAATCTGAATAGTGTTGTGATTGCTTCATTTCAGTAATTTTATTTATTTTGAAAACCTTGCAATGGGTTCATAGTACATCGGAGATGAATAAAATGTGCAAGAGGAGAATTACTTTTGGTTATGCAAACAAATTTTAACTATCAGGCAAAGTTTTTCTGGAAATTATAAAAGTTCAACTATTAAAGCAGATTTAGTGTGTCGAAAGTAATGTAAATAAGGAAAGTTTTTAAACATCCGTGTCTTTGAAACTTCAACAATTCGTTTTAAAGACAAATCCATTGTGTGTTTAATTTTTTGGATTAAATTTCCATCTTGTACTCAATTTACCCATAATGACCAGCAAAACAAAGGATTTCGACGAGGACGTAATTCTTAAGAATGTTAATCTGTGTCCGATATCCAAGAATGTCATAGAACAACACACCAGTTAGCACGTTCGTATAAGTAAGCTTAAAAAGATTTACAACCGATAACTTGAGGACTATAAAAGTTTTCCCAACAATAAATAAAAGAAACAACTAATACTCATTTTCTAGCAAAATAGGATATAACCTGAAGTTATCTTCGTTCACTTAAAGCAATTGTAAAAAAAATCAAAGTTGTTATGCATCAACACTAGTACTATTGACTAAATAGGGTGAACTTTCTTCCGTGATTTAACGTACGGACGTCTTTAGAAGAGCTGCCATCTGCAGCAAATGTTAAAAACAACGCTTGTCCGATACTAGACGCTATCCGATACCTCCCGATCTTTTCCTATATTTTTTTTATTCATTAAGAGTACTTTTTTATCCGTTGGATAAAAAAGTAAAAAGCCGTCTTGTTTAAGTAAAAATTTTGTCTTTCATCATCCTAAAACTGTTATATTCTGAATGACTATATTTTCTAATACCGGATGAAAATGCGAATTTTTGACACCTGTACGCAGTCTGGCTGAAAAATTTTCAGGACTAAGCTAGTAAAAACAACGAATGCAGTAAAAGAAATTCTTTTAACAATTATTCTACAGGTAATCTTCGAGAAGTAAGCTCTTAGATCAATCTGCAAACGGTACCATAACCTGATGAATGCCTCTTCGCTCCCTCTTAATGTTTCGTTGGATAGTCTTTATATCGTCATCTTTAATAACAGTTTTAGAGCCAAAAGGTAATCTAATGGTGATAAATCAGGCAAATAAAGAGGGTGGTGTGGCACAGTTCCTTTTTTTCTCCAAAGACACACGAATAACAGCTGCAGTGTGAGACTTCATATTATCGTGCAACAAATACCAATCCATTAGAAACATAAATAACATTCAGCCATCAGACCCTATTTTTCTCCTGAACAGCGCAACTCCTCTTGATGTAATTAGCAGACGAAAATCTTTTTTTTTTCTTTTTTAAATTCGCAGTTCCGTTTGTTGCAAACAGATAGCGCTATTCATGGAGTTAATATTCAATTTTAATTCAGTTTTAACTTTTTAGTCAGACTGTGTATTTCGATGTTAAGATATCGGGAAATCGGGAAAGCAAAGTTTTATTTCTATTAAATACTGCAACAAAAAAAAAAAAAAAAATGGAATGTCTCCAATGCAAAAATTTACATTTAAGTAGGACTTTTCCAAACATTATTCTACTCTATCATGGGTGAAGCTATGGATCTCTCATTAAGATATCAAAAACGCAAGACTTCAATCTCATCAGATAATGAGCAGAAAGAGGGGCAATCTGCAGAGGAAAAGAGGTCAAATCCTGACGTGAATGAATCTGCGTTCGAAACGGATAACATTATCCCCCCTCCCACTTCTCCCCTTGGAAAAACTGACTAACAAGGCATCCTGTAAACGCAAGGATTCCATCGTTTGTTGCATGTGCTCCCATGGATCGTTTGTAATGCGAAACGCGCCGCATCGCAAGCGTCACCTGTATTGAAAGGTTGTTAGTCGTCGTATTTCCCAGACTTCACCTCCCCCTCATTCCTGGCATATCCCAGCTTTGGTTACATCAGTCCCCGTCGTTCTCTCGTTAAGTTTCCGAGAACACGAGAACGTGCCAAAGTTTTAGATTCACTCCGACGATTTTACCCTCTATAAAGTTACAGTCTAAGCTTTGCTAACTGCCGGGAGAAGCAAAAAAAAAAAAAAAAGTAAATAAATAAAGCAGATGATAAAAAAAAAAACTTTATAAACTCCTAGCGCTTTTCCTACGTTTTGTTAGGTTCTTCAGATTTCTTTTTTTTTTTTTTTTTCCCTCTTGGTTATTTTGGTCTTGTTCTTCTCTCTTGAATCGCATTAAAGACAGTGGGGAATTTTTCTTTGGGTGGCTGGTTTGTCGTTTGGGGATTTTGATTTCTTTCAATTTACTTTTTCCCCCCATCCTTATGTACAGCTTGTTCCTGACTCGTTAATTATTTTGTATTCGTAAGTGCGCGCGTAGACTTACTTTTTTTTTTTTTTTTTTTTCTCCCTTTCTTCCTTTTTGAAGTAGAGAAGGGGCGGGAGAGGGGGGGAGTTGAAAGAGAGATTAAACAGTTTAATTCTCCTATCGTGCGTTTTTCATCCCATTGAAATAAATTTTCTCGGAGAAATACGCCGTGAGTGATAAAGTTACTGAAAACAATGCAAAGTGCCGGTTTGTTTCCAGTGAATTGTTTTTTGAAACACTTTTTTTTTTTTTTTTTTTCGTGTTTAGAGAAGTGTTTGATTTTCGTTCCGTCGGAAATTTTATTTTTAAAGAGACCCCCTTCTAAGAGAGTGTCTGGAACATGATGCTAAGAACTCCAAAGCGAAAGTAGAAAAAGTAAACAGTAATACTTGACAAACTAAGTATTTATTTACCCAGGTTGCGGTAATGAACTTTTTAATTTCTTTCCTTTTCTTTAAGAAATTAAAATGTTTTGTTTATTCTTAAAGCTCGTGATTCTCCACCCTAAGCTGTAATGACTAAACCGGGGCTTAAACTGAAAATTTATTTCGAAGGTAGTGCTATCCTCACTGTGTCAGTACAGAGTATCTCGGGAATTAGGAAATCTGTAGTAATGTAAATAAAAATATAACAACTGTTTGGAAGAATGCTTGAAAGAAATGATTGTTTAGATGTATAGAAGGATTTTGTTGAGATTTTATGAGCTGTTCATGAAAATGAATTTGAACCGAATGCATTAAAATTTAATTTTCAAAGAACAATATGTGCCATATTCTAGGTATATAGTATGCAATGAGGTATTTTTTATAACACATACTTGGTGTGTGTATTTTATAAATAAGTTGTTTCAGATACATACTGACTTGAGTATATTGCTTTTGTTTCTTCAATGATAAATGACAATAAATAAGTAAATTGGTAGTTTCAGGAAGTAGTTTTATTCTCGAATTACAATTCTAAAATTGCACAAAGTTTTTCACAGTAACAATGTTTTATGCAATTAAAATTATACATAAGCAAATTATTGTATTAAGGAATGACATGGCTTTCAGTTTTGTTATAGACATTTGAAAAATGTTTGTTTTTTTTTTAATTTAAATTACTTAAATTTAAAAAGAGTCAATGATTAAAATTTGTTTATGGAATGAAATCCGTAGCGTTAAATGCACTTGATTGAATCTAAAACACACACACATATATGCACTATATCTCAAATTTCATTTTTCTGAAACAAATAGATTTATTAATTCAGTTTATGTATACAAATTCTTTCAATATTTAATTATATTCGAACTTTTTTATTTAATACTGCGAAGCTTCTTATTATTTGCCCTATTTATTGAATCATCTCTTAAATAATTGGCATAGCTGTCTCTGTGAATATTAATTTAATAATATACTTATAAACATACCACTTCTTCTCGGCTTTCCTCTGTGCATTATAAAAATAATCGTTAATCAATAAGTTTAGACTCCTAAACACCGGGGGGGAAAAAATGTAAATTCTTAATGCGGAAAACCATATGTGATTCCGAAAAAGAATATCGAGAATTTCTAATTACTGCTGAAGCTAGGCCTTCCTTCAAAGGAATCTCTGAGGGAAGAGGACTTCCAGATTTTCCTACTTTTTTCCTTCAACATTGCATTCATTTGCCAGACATACATTTTTTTTTTCTCTCATCCTCTAAGATTTTTCTTTAAAGCTATAGAAAAGCTCTATAGAGATTTCATAACTTAATCGTGTATTTATTAAATTTTCTCTTTCGACGAAATAAATTAACGATTAATTAAATATATTTCACGTTCAAACGTCTGTGAAGGAAAAATTCTGCAGCCCCAGCTCGAATTCATTTTTTTTTCTTCTTCTGCAGAAAATATAAATGCTTTCAAACATTGCTTTGATGCTTCTAATCTAAAGTTCTTAAACATAATTACGATCGTTAATACCGTTTTTTCATTAACTTATTATGATGCCATGGGATGTTTCTACGAATGATGCGGATTTAGTTTTGATTGAGTTTTCTAGACCGCTCTAAGAGAGTCTCCATTTTTCAAGTTTTAATAAAATTGTGTAGCGTTTTTTTTTATTATTTACGTTCGCTAGGGAGATTTCACATCTAAAAATATTTGAAAAACCTCTCGGGGTGGGAATTAAATCAAAAATACGAGCTTTTTTCAATGGCTTAGGCGTTGTCAACTAAGTGGTTCCGGCGACATGGCCATATCCAACATTTTCTCAATCTGTCTGCATTGATGTGATTAAAACAAATCATTTTAACATATTGTTAACTTTAACCTATGGAGTTTTCGGCTTGTCTGTGCAATTCTGGTTGTTCAACGGTCAGATATTTTATAGACACGTGCTCTGCGCTTAATATTTTTAAATGTGTTGTTCAAAAATATTGGCAAGCCTAGAAGACTAATGACTTAATTGTGAAAGCTTATCATTTGGAATCGATAAAAAAAAGCTGTAATCTATTTGCTTCTTTTTGTCTGGAAGACACACTATTAGAAATCCTTTTTGGGGCTTTCATGAAATATGTAACTTTCTCGGTAAATTTTCGACCCCTAACTTTCCCCTATGTCACACTTTGTCTCGAGACTTGATTCCCCCCCCCCCCTCGTCTTCTTAAGGACGTCAACCATAGTTTTATAAAAGCCTCGCTCCATTTTAACTCACGAGATGTACTTATAATTCAGGTCTCTCTTCCTGAGATGACTATGCGGAAAGCGCCTTAGCTTTGTCAATATTGAACACCAAAAACAGTTGTCCATGTTCTGTCTTTGTTAATTTGCTTTGAATATTATAGTCTAAGAGCCAGCGACCGCCAGACCTTCGTCATAGTATGAAAGCTGAAACTTTCTCTGCGCATACCCCCCAACAGAGGTAGCAACAATCGGCCACTCTAAAGTTTGGAGGATCGTGGCTTTGTCAGGTAACAGGTGACAAAGGTGTATAAAATTGCCGAAAATTTCGTCATTTCATAAAGCTTCATTTTTTTATAGGTTCTTCTTCGCAGTACTAGAAATCCCTTTATCCCTTGCCAGACACTTTTCCATCGTGGCAAACCCCCGCCAGACAACCTCAAAGTCATGGAAAACTGTTGTGTTCGTAAACTCCCGCGACGAAGTACGTCAAGCTGTTACAAATTGCCAAGCACATTTTATACTGCTACATCTGAACTTTCTTACGCACGAACTTTCTTGCAGCGCGCTCGTAATAGAATGACGTTTTTCAAGACTTTGAGGTTGTCTGGCGAGGGTTTGCTACGATGGAAAAGTGTCTGGCAAGGGATAAAGTGATTTCTAGCACTGCGAAGAAGAACCTATAAAAAAATGAAGCTTTATGAAATGACGAAATTTTCGGCCATTTTATACACCTTTGACACCTGCTACCTGACAAAGCCACGATCCTCCAAACTTTATAGTGGCCGATGGTTGCTACCTCTGTTGGGGGGTATGCGCAGAGAAAGTTTCAGCTTTTATACTATGACGAAGGTCTGGCGGTCGCTGGCTCTTGCTCTATTAAGATGCCACGCCGGCCAAAATTCTTGAGTTTCGGATTTAGGTTCTTCGTGTGTAAACCTCTTGTAACGGTGGAAAAGTTTCGACCAGTACACAAGGTGTAAAGGCCTTATTACACGGACAAAATTTAGAACAATTGTGGTTGCAGAAACCAGTTGCTGCAGTTCATTCCCGCAAGTCAGGGAGCCCAGATGAGCACGCAGGGTTGGCATAGTAAACAAACCCTGCTGTGTTCACAAACGTCAGAGATTCACCGAATGGGCGGTTGCTAGAGCATGTAATTAATAGCATATCGTTGGTTGCTTATACCTCGTGTATCTTCGGATCGGATTGATATTTATTTTTCTTTCCTTCAATCAAATCAATTCCATGTCGATATTCCATTTCACGGACATGGTAGGTTCCATTTCACGGACACAACGGTATGGCAGACGCTGACTCTCCCGCCATCTTGTGTTGTGACGTAGAAATAGGAAGCACCACGATTGGCTGGATTTCCTGCAACCTGCAACCTGTTGCAGCAACCAAAACGCACGAAAATTCCTTTGTGTAATAAGGCCTTAAAAAGTGAGGGAAAATTTGAAAATTCCCTACCCTCTTCGAGAGTTACGTATTTTACAGAAATTCCCTTTCTGAGTTGCTTCTCCTGTATGCGTCTTTGAATGCCCCACTCTCCCACTGTGCCGTTTTTCCTGTTGTCAGAAAAGATTAACTAATTGTTAAGTATTAAGATTGCGCTGGAGAGTAGTTAAGAATTTGCAGTGATTCATCTATCTTTTTTACAATACTCTTAATGAAAGCACACTCTAATAATCATCAGGTAGTTTTCTCTGTTTTTGAAAAATTCTGATTTCCAAAACTTGAAGTATCCTGGGGCACATTACAATTCACTTACTGGTTTCTCCCGGTTGTCAATTAATCACATTGTGTTGGTAGGTTGTAGAAGGGGGGGGGGGGGAGTAGAGGCGCTCTTGAATATCACAGTCTAAAGATTTTTATGTCTGGGAAAACGGCGCTCCATTCGAAATAAAAGAATCGTTGTAGGCTCTGTATCATTTGTCATCGACCTCAAAGCGAGTAAAATGGTTATTTTCGGCATGATTGCAAGTCATGGGAAACATTTAAACCGTTTAAATTGAACAGAGAACAACTGTTTCTCCAAACTTGTTTAGTTTTTGTAGCAGCTATTTTCGGGATCGTGATTTTTCCCCTTTCTTTTTAGCGTGTTTTCTGTAAGCGGATATAAGCACTTGATTATTTTCCGCTTCAGAACATTTGTCTTGGAAAGCTTTGCTTTCGTTTAAATTGAATTTCTACTGATAATTTTTTGTTATTTCAAAGAAAGTAAAATCGATTAATTCAATTTACAGACTCGGTATTAATTCTTTTGAGTCATTAGATATTTTTTTTTAATAAGGAAAAGCGAAAACTACCGTTATAACGTTATATTAACAGTACCGGATATGAATGTTTCTCTATAAATAACATGCAGTCCTTTTATGGATTGTTTTCTATTTATTATTATTATAATTATTTTTTGATACGTAACTGTCAAAAACCCAAATTTAGAAATTATTTTATTGTGGGTGCTATAGTAGAGTAGGGGTAGCCAAACCTTGGAGCATTGCATCTTTCTGCCTACCTAATGTTTTTAGACATATTAAAAATGTTTGAAATATTTCATTTATTATAATAATGATACTACATAAAAGTAAGCACTTGTACTGCCAAAAATCGACTCTTCTCCCAATCCCTACCAAAAATCCGAAAAATGAATTTTGGAATCCTTCCTCAGAACAACCCTTTCAATTTTCTGTTTACACGTTATTACTTTTCCTCCCCTAAACTGAAGATGTTCATATTTTCCAACTGGACCCGTAAACTTGAGGGAAGTCATGAAAGTACTTCAGTTGTAACGTGCACCTGAACTTGTCCGTGAAAAAAAAAAAAAAATAGAAGCATCCTATGCAAAAGGTTTGGTTACCCCTGCTATAGGCATTTTTACTGGTTGTATTTTATTCAAGGATGATGAAACAAATGAAATTAAATCTTTGTTTATTTTTCGAGTACGCTCTATGCTTCAATGGCGTAAAAAATTTAGCATAATACACCTATAAACTCTTCAAAAAATACTCTGACGGTTTTACAATGCAGTATCTTGTAATATAAGGGATACTATTTTAAAATGTACCTTTGATCTGCATTAGAACAATCTTCAACGAATACTACAGAACATTTTTCGAAATTGCATTGTTTAAATAACTGCTAAAAGCAGAGATAAAATATTAACATGTGTGTGAGCACTTATCCTATTTACAAACTACGTCTCCCAAATCTATATAAATAAAACAAACTGTAAAATGTCAGTTAGTTGGTTGGCTAGTTTGTTAGTTTGTCTGCGTCTCGCGTAGCTCCGAAACGGGTGATCGTAGACCTACCAAATTTTGTATGGAAATTCTCCAGGACGGGTCCCGACATGCCTCTAATCGATTTTTTTGAAATTCGAATTATTTTAGGAGATATCGATAAAAAAAAAACATGTCACAAAAGGCTTGTTTTTCTCCGCCATTTCGCAATTGTAACCCCGCAGTGAAAAAGAGAGAACATAGCATATCTAGGTTCCCATATTTGGCAAGTTTATTAAGTGATTCAGACTTCTGAAGTAAAAATAAAAGAATAATGAGTTTTTTTTTGTATAGATTATTTGCGAGGTTGTTTTCAATTAAAATATCGTGTGCATGTGAAATCAGAGCAGGAATGAAATGTTTTAGAATCAAAAGAAAAATAGGATTTGGAAATTTTCCGAAACTAAAATGTGCAACTTTTTAATTTGGCGAAAAATAAAATGGTTGATGTGCGATTTTGAGGATATGATTCTAACGCCTGGCGCAATTTATCGTAATTTAATATATAATGAGCTATTGCCGGTGTTCCATAAAACTATCTCTAAGTTCGGATTATGGTTTCGTCATGAGCATGGGCGTCCGTATGGTTGCTTGGTTGGGAGGGAGGGGTGCAAGTCAAGGACCCTGCCTCAGAAATAGGCTATATCTTATAGTCCGGGAGCCAGCTGCCATTTTGGAGTCATCATCGAAAAAAAGTTGAGATTTTGTACTTGGTTCTTTTTATATTGTTTAGTAAAGAAAATGAACGTCAGCCGTAGCGGTGGGTGTAGCCGCCTAGTCGTCGTCAGCTGACATATAATCCAACGCTATAAAGTTACTGACTTTTTTCACTTGTATAAAACGTGATAAACACATGTACAAAGTATCAACTGCATTATTATAATTATTTTTTTTAAATTATTTTACATCTTTGTGTGGCCGGGGCGGCTACACCTACCATAAATGCGTCATCTGACGTTCACTTTTATTGTATAACTAAATAGGCTATAGGACGAGATTTCAGCTTTTTTCCTATTGGTCATTTAAAATGACAGCTGGCTCCCAGACTGAGTTGAACTACTACTACGTTATACCAGTGCGTAAATCGTAACGATAATATGGGAGCTTGGGACATGGGCCCCTCCCTGCCCATACGTATGGGCGCCCGTGATCATGCGTAAAATAACTTTAATCTTGATTTTGTCTCTTACACAAGCCGCATATTCCTGCAATAATTCCGTTTCAAAAAAGGTTGACAAGAATTTGACCACGTTTGAAGTTGACACATAGTTTAATGTAATTGTCACGGATGAAAAAAATCCACTTGATCTATTTAGAGTAGTCTCGTTTGCTTTTAACGAAAACTGTTCCGAAAACCCTCTTACCTTCTTACTTCACGACTAAAAACGAGCTGACGTAATTACTTAGCGAGGATTTTAAAAGTGATACTTTCGTGCATGCATACAAATATCTCTGAGTAATCGAAAAATATAAATAACCCTCTCTTTAAGTCTATGTGTACAGACTGCCTTTGAAGTAGTCACGATTTCTAGATGGTTAAGTTTCGCCTTCTTTTTTTTTAAAAAAAAAAAAGATCTTGTTATCTTCTAGAAAAGGAAGACTGATTATGTTTACTACCCAAAACAGGTTCAGAATTTACTTTTAAATTTTTGTGAAATCTTCTTGCAACAAAATATGTTTCGCGAGTAAATTTTTAATAGCTGCGAAAAATCAGCACGCTTCTACGAAATATCACGCACTAAGCTTTCCTTAGAAAATAAATACAGTTTTCCGAAACACGTCGTAGTAGCATGGATCAAATTATTATTTTTAGTGCGTTTTCTTTTTCACAAAAACGCGTTTCTTTAAGCTATGTATTTCAGTGAAAAGTTGACTTTGCATGTGTTTCGGATATATAGTATCTTAAACATCCAATACAAAATTTCGCGTGCACACTTACTGATGCTACAGAATTATAATTATGTATTCACTATCTTCTATGTATATAGTGCGACTTCTAAACCTCTAGCATAAAACAAGAGATGTACAATAAAATGCGTTCATTTCGATGTTCAACTTCTTTTCATAAATATTTTGTTCAAGAGAGTCTGTTATTTATATCAAAAGTGTAAAATAGCACTACTCCACTCGTTTTAACTTTAAATTTTACGGAGGGAAAGAATATTAGACAACTAACGGGTCATTCTAAAAAATACTGGAAATAACAAATACTGGAAACTTTCCCTAAATTTGTACGGAAATTCTCAGTTTATATCTGAATACAGGACAATTCCCGGACATCAAGGGTCAGCGCCTCTCTGGAACAGAATTTCTACTCGAGTTTACAGGAATAAGTTCCGTAAATATACGGAAATAGTACTGGCTTTCTCAGCTGCCAGTACTTTTTCCGTATTTTCATGGAAATTGTTTTTACAGTGGTTCCACCCTCAAGCCAGGGATCGTCAGCGTTCGTTTATGACCTAAACAGAAGTTCGTCGCACAAGCGTATCTCCCGTAAAATGCGTATGTATATGTTAGAACATACATATATTGTATATTACAGGGTGTCCCAAAAAAGGGGTAACACAGTTTAATTCTTTAAGTCGGTCGCCTATTTAAATATCTCAGTCTTATTTAGAGGTGCGCCGGGTCGTTAAAAAGTTAAAACCGCGGATACGGATCTGAAAACGGGTAATTTGTTTTGTTATCCGTGGATATGACTATGAAAATGGATAATTTGTTATCCTATCCCGGATACGGATCTTTTTCTTTGGAAATTACTTTGAAGAAAACATCATCTTGAAGTGATAATTTCATAGACAATCTACCACAATAACTTTCAGATCGTGTGTATTGCATGGATTAAAAAATAATATAAAAATGTAAGTAAAAAAATTCGAGTGGTTAAAATCACATTTTTAATCTTAACAGGTGAGCATTAAATTATCGAAACGCTACTACCAAACCAAGCATCTTTTCAAATTGACACAATCTTATTAAGACTGTAGTTCGAAAAGTCTGTGTGGTTTTGGTACATAAATACGACTAAGTATGACAGGCACTTGAAAATTTTTAGGATGTCTCTCACGAGCTGTATTAGATATAGTAATAAACGATAAACCTCAGACGGTGCTAAAAAACTTTCCAAAAAAATTTGTGTCGTAAGATGATGGCGTTCCTGTACTGTAACATTAAAAATCAGAAATAATTATGTGTAAATAATATAGGCTAATTAAGGAGAGGGGATCTAAGCCCTCCCTAGAACGATTTTATCCCTATATGAAAATTATACTTTCTATAGCAAGAATAACAGATGAAGCCCTGTAGTGCAGCTTTTTTTCTCGGTGGGGGGGAGGAGGAGGGCAGATGAAGCCCACTACGTAGACATATTCAAAAATCTCACCAAGTTAACCGAATAGTTAATACGTGCTAATAGCTTTAAATGACTAATAATAATTCAAACGATTGATTTTTGTGCTAAACAAGAATATAAGAATATTTGTTTAAAAATACTAAATTGTAATTATTGAATTCTAAGCAATAAAATTTGTTTAATTACAAAAAAATGATTTAATATTATAGAATAAATAAATTAATCATTTCTTTGACTTATCCTGAAAAGTAATTCAAAGATCCGTGTAAGAAAGTGGATCCGGATACATTTTTATCGCTGTGACGGATACGGATAATGTCCTTTTTCTCAGACGGATATGGATTACAATTTTTTTCTTCAAACATCTACGGATACGGTTACGGATCTAATTTTAACCTACGGATCTAGTTTTTGACCTGACACACCTCTAGTTTTGATTTTCATAGCATGCAGGTTTTTCTTTTTTGCGTGTATGAAATTGTCGAGTTATCTAGCGATCTCACCAACGCGTATTTTTTAAGAAACTCTAAATATGTTTCTTAGTACTTTAATTAAGGTCTTGAGATCGTGTAGAGATAATAAGTAATTCTCTTGCGAATAAAAATCCTCGTATTGTTCAAAAGATACGGTAAGGTAAAAAGAAAAAATGAAAACAGGACAGATTTCCTAGTTCCTGGATCATTATTTATCGTGAACTACAATAAATTAGTTTTTTAATTTATTGAGTGCATTTTAAAATATTTCCTATTAAATCAAGATATTTATATCATCACTGACACACCCACACCCCAAGCACTAAAATATAGACTGAAGAATTATTTTGTTTGATTTTATTTACGTATTTTGTAGGCTGCTATTAGTTTAAAAATAGTTTATCAATTTATTAAAATGCTTTAATTAATAACACGGTGTGTAGCAATAGAATGATACATTTTGAATAGCAAGAGAAACTGGTATAGGTGTAGCAAGGACACTTAATATCGTCTTTATTTCGTTAAAATTTCCTGTAATAAATTTTCTTTTGTAGTACTAATAAATTTAGCTTATGTGTAGTAATAATGTATAGTACTAACCCAGCAAACACACACCTGCTAGCAGAGTACCTTACCAGTTCCGTTCTTCCTTTACGTTCAGCACCGGTACGGCACTGCAAAAAGTAACTGAATCGTACCAAAAGGGGTCGCCCGAGAAGTACCTCGCCAGAAGCCCATGAAGGCAACGGCACTATGCTGGCAGTATGGCAGGTGCCGGCCGTCATTTACAATAAAGGCATTGACCATTAAGTTTACAATGCCTAAAATGAAACTGCAGGGTGCGGGATATTACTGAAAATAAGGGCACTGGCCTGGTATCTTTACTAATAGTACTAATTTGAATATTCTGTTAAGACCTTCCAAATAATGGAATAATTTTATAGAAACAATCATTAATGCATGTATGTAAACTTGTCAAGTTATGGTTTGCATATGGGAAAGGGTGTTGTGGGCGATATTAGAAACTCGAAATATGTACCCATGAATATTAGCATTCATAAAAAAAAAACCTGAGTTGTAGGTATATATACCTTTAAATCGTCTGCCTCGCTATCTATTTAATCCCCCCTTCCCCCCAAAAAATGAGAAATTTATATTTTGAGAGGCATTTTTTCCGCATACCAATTTACTTGGTATGCCCCTGAAATTGATGTGTTTAGTGTTAGCTCGAATTTTCAAATTTTAAATCAAGAGAAGTTCGTAAAAGCTGTGCTTTATTTTATTATCGCGCAAAACCTAGACATTAGCGCACCCAAGTGGGAGGAAGGGTTGGGATAAACCCCTCCCAGATCTAACGCGTGGGAAGTTTTAATTTTATCTACATCTTATTAGCATTAGCAATCCCATCAACTAATTAATTCACACCAAAAATAAATTGTATTATAATTATCACTATTTATTTTCTCGATTAATTTATCTATACTACTATAACGCGATGGTGAAATCCTCCCCCTCAAAAAAAAAAAAAAAAAAAATTCTGGGTGCTTTAAAGGGCATGAGGCCCCCTTGATAACATTTGCTACAGGCCCCGCGCTGTCTTATCCGGCACTGATGTAATCGTTTATTGCTAGAGCGGGAAGGAAGATTTTCTTACGTCATTGCTGTACGATCCCTGAAATGCGATCCTTCGACGCAATTTTTTGCCTTCGAGAGCCTCGGAAAAGTGGTTTATGTCAGCGTTCTATTTATCTTCCTACCTCTGACACTTTTTACGGTATAATTCTCAAAATTTGCATGTCAACTCATGCGTGATACCACCTTTTAGGAACACCCTGTAGATACTTCATATTAAACAGGAACTACTAAACCATGCTTCCAAAGATCATAGGTAAATTTTCTTTTCATTAAAATCAGCCTATTTCAAACCCCAATTAGATTCGTGCACCTTCAGACAATTTTAGTTTAGTTTTATTCAAACAATTTTAGCCTTAGTTTTAAAACGAAGTCTATGACATAATTAAAACTGAACCTTAAATAACCGTGTTCTAGTTTCTACTACTATGCTGCGTATTACTCTTTTCAAATTAGGAGCGAAACTAATTCTTGACACAGTCCGATTGCTAACTCGGCTAATTTTCACCGTAAAATACAGATGTTGTTGTTGTTTTAATGAAGGCAAAGCTGCACGTGGGCTATCTGCCAAAGAGGAAATGACTTAGGTGGAAGACTTTTTTAAGGGGTATTCACGTTACTCCTGGAAAAGACTTCCCAAAACTCCGGACCGTTAGATCGACAGCCGCGCGATAAGCCAGAAACCTGGCCCTTCCCATTTTAGCCATCTATCAATGTTCAAAGTCTTAACCACTCTGCCAATGGGTCGGCCGTAAAATAAAGAAATTGGATATCTGGGGATCTATACGAGACTGAATAAAGCCAATGAAATGCTGAAGGTTTGTATTAAGGTCTCTGTCCAGTTCTGGCGTCAGGGGGAAATGTTCGCACTAGTTTAACGACTTTTTAAGGATCACCGGGATCCACCGGCAATAGTAATGCGCTAAACCGCAAAAGCCACCCTCCCGCTGCACATGCAATGGGGAGAGAACGGAAGTTTTTCTCCAATCAAGTTTTCACTCTTAAATTCTACCTCTGGAAGCAAACAGAGGCCTTTAGAGATTTCATAATAATAATTTAAAAAAAAATCTGTGTAGGTAGAATCTTACACTATTACGGTTATAATGCTGAAATATAGAAAACATTAAACTATAATCGGACTGCTTAATTCTGTGACGACTTGAGCTTAAGATATCGCTCAGGGTCGTTTTTTTAGGGTGGGTGGGGGGAGAGGAGGGGTATTGTAAAATTTTTTATTTTTTACGTTTTATTCAATATTTTGTTTTTGATATTCTTGTAACATTTTTTAATTTTTTTTTTTAAGTTTAGAGGTGCTTTAAAACGTAAATGGATGCGAAAATGATTTGAACCGCTTTTTGCAAACAGTGACACATATTACTGTGTTCCATAATTCCCGTGTTCTGAGAGCACGGATCTTTAATTCAAAATTTGCTTTAGTCCGAGCTCTGTAATGCAAGTGTGGCTGAATCAAATAACTTCCTAGCTCGAGTTCCTCCTGTCTTAAGAGCTGATTCGATTGTGGTTGGCTTACCGCCTTAATCATCATGTTCTTGTCTGATTAGCTTTCTTCGCGATATTTTTCGCGCCGTTTCTGTAATGATCGATAGCGAGTCATGTCGATTAATGCAGGGAAACACAGAGCATTCCTTTGAGGAGCTTCGTTTTCAAGATGGAGAAACAAGAGGGTTAAGTTGAATATGAAACCTCAAGGAATACATATTAATCTACTTTGGAACGCTTCTGAATAATGATTACACTACTAATTAGTGCTGATTTGAATGAAATATTCCTTCTGTTTAATTTACTTGTAAATGAGAAGCCCAATCAGAGGTTAGTTACCTTTCTTAATTGAGGCAAAGGCGGTAAGAACATTTTCTCATTGACGTCTATAGCATTTAGTCTATAAGAAACGGGATTGGGGTCTTAATTCTCCCTAGAAAGTAATTTGGATTGTCAGGCAAAACTACATTTTGTTTTAGTAAACTAATTTGAGTTACATTTAGTTTCCGCATGAGTCAAATTTTATGCCAGGTTTTAAAGCAAAACACGTGCAATTTTCATCCTACTTGCTAGATAGCATTGTATGGACTTGATTTGTTCCGAGGTCTTTGGACTTGATTTGTTCTGAGGTCTTTGGACTTGATTTGTTCTGAGGTCTTTGGACTTCATTTGTTTTGTGGTTTTGGGGCGTGATTTGTTTTGTGGTCAAGGTCAAAGAGAAATAAGCATTTTCTTATTTATACTTTAGGCTAATATTCTCTTAAGGTTGCCCTTTCAAGAAATCATGCAACTTTTGAACAGCTTCTTAAATAATCCATCTGCTGTAGACTCGAAAAAAAATAGAATATCGACACTCTATAATTTTTGCGCCGATGACCATTGCGATGATGAAGCTCTAAGAGTTACAGATTATTTAAGAAAAGATCTTTAACATGCTGTATTTTGCGACGTTTCCCAAACTGATATCTCTTCGGCCCTTTTATGAAGGCAATTTTGGGGCTTAAGAATGTTTTCCGAAAGTTACATGAGACGTAAGGATTTGCTGTTGTTAAGTGCATAGTGCATTTTGAGAAGAAGCATCATTCATTTTTTTTAGTATTTCGCAACATTGGTTTCTTCTTACAGATGTTCAAAAGTCCCGTGACGGCTATCGTTTTACAGAAGTTAGTCTTATAGGGCTAGAGAACACTTTTATTTGTCAAAAAATATGTGTTACAAAACGTAAAAAAAAATGTAGATTAATGTTATTTACTTTCTTGAGTGTCTCTAATTTTATTGGTATTGAATGACTAGAGTTTAGAACTATCATGGTAAACACGGGCATGATTGTCAACTAATAGGCTGCCATATCCTCCGCTTTGGCGCTTTGGCGCTTTTTCAATCTCTTAATTTGATTACTTCTTCATATCGAACCGATGTTTTGAAAAGTAAAACACTTATTTAATGTCAAACTATTAGTTTCGTAAGTATAATTTACTGAGTTCGCATATGTTTAATTACTGACTCGGAAAAATAATTATTATATTCTACGGCCGCATAATACGAGAACATACCGGAGCGGGAATTAATCATCAAATCATCATCAATTAGGAGCGTAATATTCATCACTCTGGGCCTGACAGTAGTACGTTTCTCACCTAGAGCTTTGAATTATATTCACGATTATTTACTTGTTATTAAAGTCCATTTATCTCCTCGAAATTCGCAATGTTACACTGTTACAACATTTATTGAAAGACAAGCATTATGAATCCATTTTTCACACTTTCAGCTCACAATCACAAAAAAAAAACATTACTAATAAAATTTTCATAATCAAACAAATATATTCAAAATTCACTTCATATCATCTTTGTGTCGTTATTTAAAAAACGATCAGTATGTTACAAAATGATTTTTCTGTACGAAAAAGTATATCTTAAGTAATTCATAATCAAGTTATATTAACAACTGAGCGTAGAATTTCGTTCACTCAGCTCTAGTTTTCGCTATAATATAACTTGCACCTTTTGTTAACCAAAATACGTTTATCACAAATTTTTGGGATACTAGCAACTGTGTTTTAAAATAAGTTAGTTCTCAATACCACTTGAAGAGTTGAAAAATGAAACTTGAAGAGTTGAAAAATGTTCATTTTAAACGTATAATAAAGCTTACAGCAGTCATCAAAATAATGTAGTTGTTTTACAGTACTTATTTAGTAAATTACTTCTAATTTATTTACAAAATAGATGAATCATTCAATAAAACCACAAAAATTTAGTATTCAAAAGGTTTAAATAATTTTACAATTGCACAAAATGATTTCGAGGCCATATTTTAACTAACCAAATTTATTAATTTTACCCAAAAAAAACTATATAAAACCATATAGTTTTATTGCTTTTACCAGCTAAAAGATCTGACTCCTAGAAAATAATTTTTGAAATTTATAAATAAATCATGAAATGAAACTATTATCTTGACTATTCAGACAGATAGTGCAATTAAAAAAAGAGGGTCGATTTTGGGACGGTATGCTGTATTTTTTATTGTAAATAAGAAACGTTACCAAAACAAAAAGCGCTAGTATGGATAATTTATTGAATTATTATATATATATTTATGTTATTCTCATGAATTAAAATTTGCGAATAGGAAAAACGTACAGAAACTTAATTTTTGTTTAAAAAATGTTTGAACGTAAATATGAATATTTGTCGCACATTCTTGTTCACCATGGTTTTTTTATGACTGAAATAAGATCGTAAAACTTCATTCTTTTACCTCTTATAATGAATTTTCTCGTAAAATAGCAAGAAGACTTTTGATTGGATTTTAAAGTGTAAAAGCACACTAATGCTAATGAATCTGACACAGAAGCTCTCATGACTTTGAAACACAACACAAAGACAAGTAAAATATACACCTTTAAACACTAAAGCAATATTATGCAGATGTCCCCTCAAACCCCAGCAAATAGGAAAACAAGAACATCTTTGGCTCCCATAATAAAGCGTGCCAAGGATGGAATTAAAACCATAAAGATGTCACATTATAGGTATGTTGGTCATGTAGTGCAACAACTGCGAAGGCTTTCGCAGTGGAAGGCGTACAAATAATTAAGGGATGATCATGGTAGATAGAACGAGTAGATAACACTAATAGGATTTACTGAAAATCCCCTTACTCTCTCATATCGTTTTATGCAGGAAAGGTGTTCGGGAATAATTTCCTAAAATGCTTTTCTAAAGGTATTATAAAGTGTCATTACTATTTAGGTAGGGTGATTTTAGATTCAAAGCTTAGGAAATTCGTGATTGATTTTTTTCTTTTTCCTAACTGAAATGCCATAATTTTTTAATGATGAGATTCGGGAAAAGCAAATAGGCTCAAATTGTGAGATAACCATGAAGTAGCAGTTGTTAAAAGGAAAGTGATTTCTTCCTGTGCTACCGGTGTTTATCAAAATTTGTGTTATGAAATTTTAATTCAATGACTTAGTTTCCGCAATTTTCTCGTATTGGCATTCTAACTGCAAGTAAATGACACAGCTACTGGCATTTATCATTTCTTTTAATGGAAATACTCATTAAACCAGTCATGTTCTTTCTCTGCTGGGAAACAGTAAAGAAACCAGGATTTAAGTTCAAGCATCAGATTTTCTTGAACAAGTTATTGGACATGGAAGTCGACATAATCAGACTAACCAGGATGAATTTTCTAAGAGTAACCGGTTAAAACACAACATTTTAAATTATGTGGACTTTTAAAATACAGAATGCTCACGTAATCTGAATATCGAATGATAGAACAATGTGATAAAAGACCTGAGTGTACGAATATTAACCCATTTATGCCTAGTGTCCCTTTTTTGGGACGGCATTTTCGCTTTTCCTAGCCTTTGTTCATGAGTATTGATTCTCAACTCTACAAACTTTTTTAACATGACCAAGTAGGATGTTGATATTTCGATTTTTATGCATAATGATTTTAAAAGAAATCATCCCTTGTTCAAGAAGTTAACATCAGAAATTTATCTATTATTTCTGTTATCAGTAAAAATCGAAGAAAGTTGGAAAAATATCCAGGCACAAATGGGTTAAGGAAAAAAATGAAAACGTAAGTAATAAATAATTACGAACTAATAACCATTAAAAAAATAAGTCGGATGACGCAAACTTAACTCTTCAACTTGAGCTGACCTCCCCACTTAGAAGACCGTAGGAGTTTGGGGGCTCGCCCCCCCCGCCCCGAAATTTTAGTCCATGCATTAGAATTGTTTTATTGCGCTGATTCTGGAGATCAATTAAAGGTGAAAAAATTTTAGACCTACATATCCCTCCCCGCTTTTTTTTTTGGGGGGGGGGGAGGTACAGCCTTGCCGTCAGCCTTCGATTCATGCAGGAATTCACGTTTTTGTAAACTGTAGTTCAGGCTTACGCCTAGCTTATTTTAATTTTTCTTGCCAAGTCTTTCAAACGTTAGTTGTAACGCATACTCTACATAAATAATAGTTCTGATCTATTAAAAAAGGAATAATTTTATTTTAAAAATGTGTTACTTTAATTTCCTTTTATAATAAAAAATAAAACTAATTTTAGAAAATGGGTAACGCATTTTTTGGCATTTGTATATTTGGTACTGTAGCAAATTCCAGTAAATTTCTGTGCTCATAACTATTAAATTTCGTGTCCAAAAATATTTATGCCTAACTTCCGATGATCATGAAGTCTCCTGAATGAAAACCTTTGAGCAGGAACTGTAAACAGGAACCACACATTAGTTCGTACTCGATATATCACATCAGTCTAATTTGATGTCAATTTAAAACATCCTTCTTACTTATCTGATATCTATCTGCATTTAACACTCCAAGCGGCTGAGACGTAAAATCCCGTCTACTGCATTCCAGTTTTCAGCGGCTGAGACGTAAAATCCCGTCTACTGCATTCCAGTTTTCACTGCAGTGCATCTATAATTTAAATTATTTATAACACCAAGGCATCATAAAATATATTTCGATATTAAAGTTTATAGGTATTTTAGGAGTTAACTTTTTCAAAATTAAAAATTTTCCTATCAAAATTTTATTTTTTAAATAATTTTAAAGCTGCATGAAAATTTTACAGTGAAAATTACATTATTTGCCCATTTCCAAGACGTTCAGAGGGTTAAGAAAGCTAAGCTCATACAACCAAGGGGGTTGGTTAACAGAGTGTGATGGGAAAATGAATGTCAAATAACAGGAATTTAACAGTATATCGACAGTATGGTAAATTTTAAAGTTCTGAGAGAGTGAAAAGCATTTTCCATAAAGTTTATTCAGACCATAACTTATAAAATATGTACTGATAATCATGATTTTTTAAGCCTCTTCCATCAAAGCCATTGCATGACAGTCCGCTCCAGAGAATCTCCAAGCTATCAAATTGGTACTTTCCTTACATTTTCTTCTATACTCTTTCTGTATTTTCTTTGAATTTTCATATAGGTCAACATTCATATCCATCAACTTCTTTCAGTGAAAAAAAAGACATTAAAACTTCGGTGCTTTCTTTAAGCTAGTCTTCAATAAAATTGAGAAATACGTCAAAAAGCTTCTTTCGAATACTTGAAAAGGGCTAGACTTTTCTCTTATAATATGCATTATTCACTATTCAAAAGCTTAAACGACCAATAACTTAATAAAAAAAAGTAAATACTTCCGTTGCGTTGCATGCTGCTTTTATTCAATTGAATTGAAATCTTTATAGTATTAGAAAATTACTTTTTTCGTTAACTTTGTAAAATAAGAATCCTATAGTATTGTACAAGGCTTAAGAGTCTTCTTTAGGTAATTATAAAAAGAAAAGAATGGTCACAAATGTAAGATTTCAGAGGTAAAGAGAAATTGTGAATTTATACGGTCGATTCTTTCATTGAATGTACATTTTTTTTTTCTTTTGTAAAGAGAGAGTATAAAATAATAAAGAAATTTGACTACAAAATATTTTTCCTTTCGTGATTAATGAAGTAAATGCGAGAGTACAATTTATTTTTGAATAAAATGAGGAAAATATGAGATGATGAAAATATTACAAAAGACAGAACGAAAATTTTTTTCCGAGTACGGTTCATATTCCACATGAGCGCACAAGAAGCGTAATCTGTTACTTTCCGATTAAGTTACTATTTCTTTAAAATATATAACCGGAAATCTTTTTTTGCTTTTATTAGTTGTTAGAAGTCTTCATAACTGTGCGAAGAACGGTTATTTCAGTTAGTATATATGGCCCGTCGGCGGCTAAAAATGCCCTGGAAATATGTGGAAATATATGAACGTTATGTAAAATGGAAATTTCAAGTATAAATATCTCCCTTAAACTTTATGACATCACATTTGAACTTATCGTGCTCCTAGCAAATGACGCACGAGCAGCATAGCTGTAATTGAGAAATTTCTTGTTGAGGGACTGTTTAAAAATTTAATATCTATAACGTCTTGCAGAGTTTTCAGGAAACTGAATTTTCTGCATTAATACATGTGTTTGTAATTGAATGTATGCGTGCATTACGAACTGTTCAGAATTTGTATAATGAATAAATCTTTAAGGCGTTTGTGTAAAACATGCAAAACGTTTGACGAAGTAACTTTTTCAAGCTTATTACTTTTGTCTTATATAATACAATAGTTACATGTGTAATATAAACGTGTATGTGTTATTAAGTAGCTAATAAAATATGAATTTAAAATATTATCAATGTTTAAATATCTTAACACAAAATAACAAAATATTTTTAAGTATTTGAAAATGAATGCAAGACGCAATTGCGGAGATTCTTTCTATTCCTAGGGTTGCTTCTGAACATGGGTCATTGAATGTCTCACTGGATTGAACCTCGAGTTTTGGGGACATTCACGGGGCAAAGAGCGGTAGCAATGCCGGGCACAGAAGGGGAGTCTCTGCTATTGCAAATATTATCGCGAACCTCTTAAATTGGATTTTACCGACTGGTAACAGTGGCCTGTAAAATGTCAATGCCGGGACAACTTTTTTCTTTATCATTTTAGGTGTTTAGCTGAGAAAGGTTCGATTTCTCGCAGTACTTTAACTGCCTTAAATATTCTACAAATTCTGTAAAATTTCTCAATGTTATTTCTATAATTAGATCCTATGAAAAGTCATGAACAGTTCTTTTAGAGGAGCACACACAAAAAAAAAAAATACTGAACATCATACTCCTGGCTAGACATTGTATTTAAGGCGTATTTTATAGGCGTTAATGTATTTGAAATAAAACAAATTCAATGTTTTCTAGGTTATCGGTTAGTTACAGGCCGTTTGGGGCGAAATTTTCTTTCAAAATCTTTCCATTTGCACTTAAGCGATCTGTTGTGTAATTCTTGGCTCTTCTGCGAGTTGTTCTTGCACTTCTCAAGAATCCTCATCCGGCAATTGAAGAGTTTGCCGCAAAAAGAAAGTAGCTCCATGTAGCATGCTCCAAAGTAGCATGAGTATTATCTAACAGTCAAATACAATCTCTTTCGTTTGGTACCAAAATCGTTAGTTCTTGTGTTACTCAAGAAAAGTAACTGCTTGTTTCGTTAACTTATGTTGAATTCCATAACTTTTTTACTTTCCGAACATGTACCCTGTAAGGAAAGTATTGTAATCATGAACAAATTCGAATTCGAGATTTTGGTGTATTTACACGTTTTGAGGTCTTCTGAATTCATTTATGCTATTTTTACGAGATGTATGTATGTATGTGTATGTGTGTGTGTGTGTGTGTGTGTGTTGTGTGTTTGTGTGTATGTGAGTGAACACGATAGCTCCTGAACGGGGCATGCGATTGAGCTCAAATTGGGTATATATGTTATAAACCACCGTCGCAAGACAGGTATTGATTTGGGTGTGTATAGGACTTACAGTTTTTCTACAGGGCTACGACAAAGATTTCTTTTACATGATGGCCTATGGGGGAAAATTCTGGAAAGTGCGCTAGCGTTTAAACAGTGCATTCGATTGATCTCTAATTAGCTATAGATGTTATAAACCACCATCGTAAGACCAGTATTGATTTTGATGTGTATAGGATTTATAGTTTTTCTACAGGGCTAAAACAAAGATTTCTTTTACATTATGGCCTATGGGGAGAAATTCTTGAAAGTGCACTAGCGTTTAAACGGTACATTCGATTGAGCTCAAATTGGGTATATATGTTATAAACCACCGTCGCAAGACCTGCATTGATTTTGGTGTGTATAGGACTTATAGTGTTTCTACAGGGCTACGACAAAAATTTCTTTTACATTATGGCCTATGGGGGAAAATTCTGGAAAATGCGCTAGCGTTTAAACGGCACATTCGATTGAGCTCAAATTGGGTATATATATTATAAACCACCGTCGCAAGACCTGCATTGATTTTGGTGTGTATAGGACTTATAGTTTTTCTACAGGGCTACGACAAAGATTTCTTTTACATTACGGCCTATGGGACGAAATTCTTGAAATTGCGCTAGCGTTTAAACGGTGCATTCGATTGAGCTTCAATTTGGTATATATATTTGAATTATTCATCGATTAAAATTTATTTAAATGCTTGGTAATGATCTTAATCGTAAGTGTTCGGAAAGTAGAGTGGAGTCACTCCAGATTTTTTTTTCTTTTAGTTTTCCGCAAACTTGAATAGTTTGAACTTACCACCTTTTTGCAACAAGCCCTTCTATTCCAAATGTTAAACAACGTCTAGATTAATCAAGAAGTCTTTCGCATCAGAATCTTTAAAACATTGAAAAAATTATTTAACAGTTATATTCTATGGACCTTGTTTATCTTGCATTGGATGAAGAATACGACATGTTTCAGCTGTAGTTTATTACAAAAAATTAATTTAATGAAATAATTTCCCATAAAATGTCTCTTTTTTTTCGGTACAAAATTCGGCTTATTAAATGAAATAAAAAATATTGTTGTTTGAGAGTCGTGCTACTGCCATCTCATTTTTGCTGGGGAATATCATATGTCGGCTTTAAAAAAAAAAAAAAAAGTCAGCCATATTGATTTATTTCGTTTCTGCATAATTCAATCTATGTGTGAAGGTAGGAAATGAACGGGTGCACCTGATAATTGATACTTATAAAAAGAATGTTCTTCACCCAGAATAATGTGTATTACTGTTTCACTGGGACAAACAAGAGACTTATTATGTAGGTTCTGGCAGGGATTAAAATAATGCATTAGGGTGTTCTTTACTTTAACCTGTTCGTTCAGAACATAATTTCACTTCTCTGCTCATCCGTGGTACCTTAAAGACTGCCAATGGATGCAGAAGGGATAGGTTAATTGTGCACGAAGCAGTGGCGAATACAGGATTTTTTTTTTTTTTTATGGAGAGGCTAATATAAAAAAGTCTTATTTAACCCTTTAACGCGCAGTGATCCCGCTCTGGGAACACCCAACTCTGACGTTCTGACTGTTGCCAGTCACGAAGAATAGATTAGATTTCTATAAAAATAGTGGCGGGTGACAGAGCTCCACGAGAACCCTTTACTTTTTGTACGTCATTTCGCGTAAAAAATGATCACGATTATTTTTAACAGCACTGGCATCGGCTGAAAAATGGAAGATTGCGAGACCAGCTCGATAGATTGCCCAATGCTGAAAAAAGTGCAGCCGTTGCCATCGCTCGACTTAACTACCAGCAAGATGGCGGACGATCGAAACGTTCGATCGTCCGCCATCTTGCTGGTAGTTAAGTCGAGCGATGGCAACGGCTGCCCTTTTTTCAGCATTGGGAAAGGGTTGCGCCTCAAAGGGTTAACATATACAAAATATACAATTAAGCAAAATGTTACTCCAAAGCATTGTAATTTTTGTGTGTGGGGGGGGGGGGTCTTATATATATATATATATATATATATATATATATAAACTTATTTCAAAGTGACACTATCGGCAAATATTACGCAAGTCCTCTAGCTCCTCCCCTGAATCCGTCTCGTGCATTAAGCTCTAGTATAGTGCTGGCGGATAGTACTAAAATCCTGAAGAATTTATATTGCTTATTTAATTTTGTTCTTTGCTGTACGAAAATGATTTCTGGAAATTCTGTACATATGGATAAGCAGGAAAAAAGAACTTTTTCAATTTGATCCGGATAAAATACTGCGATTTTTCCCCCTTTATTTTATTTTATTTATTTTAGTTTTGAGTCCCGGGGAGATAATTTTGTGCCTCCTAAAATTTCTTTCGACAGTTGAAGAAAATTTTGACAACTTTTAGGTAACTGTCCCGGATAAAAGTCGGGCCCAAAAGTCAGGATCATTTTCGAAATCCGTGTGAAAATGTGTTTTTGTCAAATGAGTTTCGGGATAAGCGCTTAATCTACCGAAATATGTTTCAGCTTTTTATTCTTTTTTAGCTACTCTGGCACCAATGACTTTCATAATTTTCGGAAGAATATTTGAACAAATTTCAAGTCGCAGTGGTTTCCTCTTTTTGTGAAAGTTTCTGTTTGTAACATGGATATGTGATCAAAATAAAATGCGTTAGTATAAGATACTCAAGTGTCAACTGTTATTTTTAAAAAAAATCGTTAAAAATCAATTTGATTCCAAGGCCAATAAACAGGAACAAAATATATATATTTTTTGTTGCCTGGAGGAGATCCGTCAGGTAATGGTTTGCAACAAACGGTCATTGTAATTGTATCAACTTTTCTACCGCCTGTTTTGAGTGTTTCATTTATACAATTTTAACATTAAACCAAATTCAACACTCTGAGCAAAAATATTGTACAACTACATTTACGGCCTCGAGTTTTCACTGCAATACACGTACCTCTTTTTGTAATTTAAACAAAGAATATTATTCAGAACTGGGATTTACAAGTTTCTGTTACCGAATCTAAGTTTTATGTTCTTAAAAAGTATTATTAACGTGCCCAGAATTTTCCCAAAGGAACGGCTCATCCTTTTTCATTTTTAATCTTGAACTTGGTTTAACCTGTTCGCTCCCATCGCTGAAAAGACACGGTTGAAAAGTCCATTCCTGCCCAGCTTCACTTCCTAACTTGGGTCTTTGTTCGATATATAACAACCCTCCCCCATTCTCACGTACACAGGAACAACTTTACATTTTTGCACTTTTCCAAGACACTCGGAAAGATGTCATTAAACGCAAAAATGCTGAATATGTTTACAAAAAATAAGAATATTTCATTTTCTCATAAATTCTATTGTGTGTCATTCATCCTGATTCCTTCAGTAGCTAGTCATCTACTTCATCATACAACATGTTCGTGTACATTTAGTCTCAGACATAAAGTGTTTAGATTATGTTAAGCGCGTTAACATAATCATGCTTCATTGGCATTTCCATGATTATATTAACGCGCTTAGGTCGTTCCCCAGAAAAGATATACACATAAACTGGTTAGAGAAGCATGATTTTCAAAAGTTCCGGAAATCAAATATTTGTAAAGTTCGTGCAAACTGAGTGAAGATTATCAAGAATTGGGACGTAAAGCATAATACTAGTCTAGACCTCACTGATGTCAGACACTGTCTGTTATTCTCAAAGCCTTATGTCTGAGGCTAAATATACACGAATATGTTATATTCTGAAGTAAATGGCTGAAACATTCAAAACAAAAACAAAGAATTTTGCTCAAAAATCACTCTGTTGATTGATTTCATAGGATTAAAATGATATCCTATTGATTTCCATGTTTAGCACATGTTCTTTACGTTTCGAAATCAGAAAGTCGTTTGTTTCTTCTGGTGTTCCTGGAAAATTCGAATGATAAAACTTCACTAAGAGTGATTCAAAATGAATGTAGTTATTAATTGATTGATTGATCGATTGTGTTGGTTAAGGAAAAGCTACACGAGGGCTATCTGTCTAAAGAGAGAATGTCTTTGGGGGGGGGGGAGGACATTTTAAGGGTTATGGTGATCTATCTGGAGAAACAGAGCAGAACTCCAGACCAATAGATCGCAACCGGACCTTCCCACTTCAGCTATCTACCAATGTTCTATGTCAAATTCTGGCTGCCTTGTAGATCATCAAAATAAATTTCCCGGTGTTCAGTATGTTATTCACTTTACCACTGGTCGGTGAATGTAGCTATTAAAACCTCTGTAACTATAGACTTTGTGTGTCTATGTTTCCTTTGCCGTAAA
The DNA here is from genome assembly GCA_038373885.1 of Cheiracanthium punctorium. Taxonomy (NCBI): domain Eukaryota; kingdom Metazoa; phylum Arthropoda; class Arachnida; order Araneae; family Cheiracanthiidae; genus Cheiracanthium; species Cheiracanthium punctorium. Next base: position 113,865 of record JAWZYV010014616.1, on the reverse strand, counting down.
GACTTTCGAAAATCAAAATCGCGCATTTCTAGTGCGCTTGGGTTGGCGATTTCAGGTATGCTTCAGAGTGTTTGGCTTCAAATGGACTATCTTTTAGCTGTTGTTTGCGTTACCAAAGGGAGTCACACGACATTTATTAAGTATGGAAACAAAATTTTGAACTTTTTTTTTACAGTCTGTGTAATTCTTATCGATATTTTTTTTCAATTAAATAATTATACCTGTTTTTAGTCTGTCTATTCATTTTGAACAATCCGGTGTTGCCATCACGAGAGTTCCAAGCTTTTAAGAGAGAAAAAACTGAAATTTCAAAGGACTGAATGACATCAACAGCTTGAAATGACTGCTCTCTGAATAAATTTTAAGTTACTTTAAAAAACAGAAGAAAAGCTAATGTGTGTCATGTGTATCATTTAGCAACCGTATATGCTGTCGTAGATTAAACGATACAAAGTATAATAAAATCAGAAATGTATTTGTTCATAGTCCATTTTTTTTTCAATTCAACAGAATAACACTTGATAATAGTTTGGCTTCATGGAAAGACAAAAGTATAAATTATAGCTGATTAATATTTCTAAAAATCCAAATATCTAGAACAACAAAGTAGCTTAGTACGTTATTTTTATACCTTTTGAATTGCTAAAATTTTAGTTATGATATATTAGTTTTTACACAGCAGCCTGTTTTGGAAACTGTTTGGAAGTGTAGTTCGTTAAAATAATGTTATTCGGGGGAAGATGCTATTTGGCCAGTTTGCTACTAGTATTTTTATGTGTCATCAGATGGCAATAACTGATCCTGTTGTGAGAGGAATCTTACCCCAGTGTACACGTGGGTTGCAAATTTATCGTAAGGAATCGTGTTTAATGATTGTTATTTTGGATCTTGTGACGTGAGCATTTAACCTCGTGAGTAAGGCCACCAATTATATTATTTCATTGATCCTATTTGAATTTAATAAAATGTTTTATTTTAAAAAAAGATATTCGCAATATAACTCAGTTTTGCATTCTGCTACATACATAACCAAGCAGAAGCGGCCGTAACTATTAGAGATGAGACGGGCTCAGCCCGAGCCCGAAAGCCCGAGCCCGGGCCCGGGCTCGTGAAAAATGTCTCCTTTATTGTACATACTGCTTGAAACAGTTTTTAAAAGGCGATTCATGAGGAAAATAAAACTACATATAAAAAAAAATAATAATAAAAATAGAGGCACGGGCGCCTAGAAGATGCGTGAAGTTCTTTGGGTATTTTAGAACGGCGGTTTATATTCCTTAGTGAGTCATGAGATCCGACATTTTTTGATAAAGAATGGATACAAAGAATTAGAAAGGGCATTGGGAGTTTGCAACTGTATTTGTCTTTAATTTGCACAAACGGCAAAATTTATTGTATTCTATCAATTAAGTAATTGAGGTTTTTTTTCATCTTTAGTTAAACTTTCGGGCTCGGGCTCCGACTAAATATAGCTCGGCGGGCTCGGATTAAAAGTCCTCGGGGCTCGGGCTTCAAAAAATGAGCCCGAATTCATCTCTAGTAACCATGTAGCAATAGCAATACGAAGATAAGCGTATGTGACATCTTCACCCTATACTGGAGGGAAGACGCAAAATGGTTGAGAAATAAATTAAAAGAACTTCAAATTTTATTTTTATTCTATACAGGGTGTCACATGAAGGTGGTAACGACCTTTAATTCTTTAGTTATTAGAGATAAGTGGTCAGTGTAAATTTAAAAAATGTTCAAAATAAGATCGGATATAAGACTCCGTTAAGAAAAAATCATCTCGTTAATTTTGAAAAAGTTACTTTTTTTAATTTGTATACGACCCCCGTACAAAAAAATCCCAATCAGCAAAATGTGCCCCATGCATTCATGATTTTAGCCTTTCTATAGCCATACTATATTTTAGCCTTTCATCCTACAACGTCTCAGAGATATCTTTAAAGAAAGTTAATTAGGGCTATACATGAGTTTCAATGTAAACGTTTATTGCTAGAGTGGAAAAAAAAAAGATATTTTTTCGTCATTTCTGTACGACCCCTGAAATGCGATCCTTCAACGTGATTTTTTTTCCATTCGAGAGCCACTGATTTCTGAAAAGTGGTTTAAGTCAGCATTGTATTTATCTTCATATCTCTGACACTTTTAAGGATATAACTCTCAAATTTTGTATGTCATCTCATGAGTGTATGGGGCACATTTTACTAATTGAGATATTTTTTGTATGGGGGTCGTATGCAAATTTATAAAGTGTAACTTTTTGAAAATGAACGCGAGGAGTTTTTTTTTCCTTGCGTAGTCTTTTTCCGACCTTATTTTGAACATTTTTTTCAATTTACGTTGCCCCGTTAATAGATAAAGATTTAAAGCCCGTTACCCCCTTTTTGGGATACCCTCTATATTATGCTGAAAATATAAATGAAAGTGATAATTATAACTATAATATTATAATAACTATCATTTGACAATATTTTAACTAACAAAATATTTCATATCGTCTGTAATATTTGTGTATTTAGTTTTACATATCTTCTATTTATTTTTTTTGAGCTATTAAGTATTTCAAACGAGATGGATTCACATTTTATTATCAAACAAACAATGCCTCGACACTACAAAAGAAAAACGGATCGAGCTTCTTGGTCACAATCTAATTTAAATCAATATAATTATTAAATTATTGGTCAGAATTAAATTTGTGTTGTATGTAAAGGATGCTTTGAACCTAAAAAATATCTCCAGTGTGATTGGATTGAGTGGCAATGCAAGAAATGTTTGTATGAATATTTCATTTGGTACAAATTTATACTAATGCAATGTTGAACAGATTAACATTGAAATGTGTAGTTTTAATAGCTTTAGTTAAATAATTTTGAAAAAACTAATTCAGTTTACAGATCTTTTTGTTTCTCCATACTTATTGTTAATTTATAGGTCATTTTCCAATGCCTGTGTTACCTTTCTTACACCATTGCTGATGGCATCTTCCCCGTATAAATGGGAGAAAGATGCCACAATTCACACGATTTAATTTAAAATTGAAAAATGTAACCATACGCATATTAGGAAAACAACTAATGAGCATGTATAACTAATTAAGGATTAAAGAACACGGTGTATTTTTTCAGTATACTATCATTTCAAATTTATCTATACTAAGCAAAGGAATCGTTAAATGTGACGTCTTCCTCCAAATTACTTTATATAAACTGCAGCCTTGCTAAAAAATCTGATACTGAAACCTACTTTCTTTACATTCGTGCTTTTTATAGCAAGTTTATATCAATCTTATTGTCAGAATACACTGTTAAAAATAATCTGAAAATTTGGTATACTTTTAGCCTTAATTTTCAGGTAAGTTGCCGTTTTCCTCATGAATTGGTAATTTTCCGTTAAAAGAAGAATGTTTGAACTTTCAGAAATTTAATATGAAAACGGTGAAATTTCGTGCTTGGTTTGTTTTTGCATTTTATAAGTACTTTTGGAAAATTTATTTTCGTTAGACATTTTTAGATGGAAAGAAATATTGACTCCAAACGCGCTCGTATGAGTATTTGGACATTAACTAATCAACTTTTTAATAAAGAATTCCCTTTCATAACCAAGGGTGTTTCAATTCACATTCATATATAATATAATGGCTAGAAAGTAATTTCTGATTTCGTAGTTCGAAAAGGAACGAAAAATCAGTAAAAAAATGGGATTTTTTTAGATTTTTTTGCAGCCACTGTATTCCTTTCCTTTTTTTTAAATGTTTGTCATCATACCTATAAATAAATAAATAAATAAAAACTCTATAGCGATATGTCAAGTAGCTTAAGAGTAAATGTTCTTACTAGTTAAATTTGGGAAAATTGAAATCAATTTCTTGCCAATTCAATATTTTGACTACATTAATAATAACTGGACAACATTTTGTTACAAATTTCAAATTCTCTCTTCCACCACCCAAGTTCCATTTTGAGACATAACCTTTGCTTCAACCTTTGGTCGTCCTGGAGCAAGTCGAACTGTCTAGTGGTTAAGAGCAACAGTCTGCCACATCATCGATTGAGGGTTCGATCCTAGGGATGGTAGAATGAGATACTTTATGCTGAAGCCATTTAGTAAAACTGAAAATTATCGTCCAGATTTTTCAAAAACGGAAAAATAATAAACAGAACGGGCATTTTCTAGCAACTTTGCTGACAGTCGTTTTCCTGTTACAGATATATTTTAAACAGTGTAGCCAATATCTTTTATAATAAATCTCATGTTTTAAAATAAAACATTGTTAATATGAATGTTGATATCTCAAAACTTGCGTTTTTATGATGAAGGAAACTTGTTTTACATTAACCTAAGAATGAAATATCACGTTGTAGCAATATTATAATAAATAAAAACATATAATAATAATAAATATAATAATATAATAAATATAATAATAAATATAATAATAATTTATAATAAATAAATTTTGCAAAGTACCTATTTACGCACCTTGTTTCATCTTTGTAAAAAAAGTATTTTAAATAAAGCAATCGTACGTATCATTAAACAGATATAATATCTAAATAAAACTGTGTTCAAAGAAATATCCCCACAAAGTATGAAATAAAAACAAATTTTTTCTCGGAGAAAAGAGCAGTAACTTAATATTTAGGCTTTAACTTCAGAAATGCAATCTTATGTTATTCATGATACCGAAAATTATACAGCAAGTTGAAAAAGAAAATGCATTTTTGAATTTTCAAGACTTGACTTCAGCATTCACACATTTTCGAGGAAGCAGTTTACATACGAAATGACGCGATTTGCGCACCAAATTTCCTGTATTATAACCCGGCTGGCAGCATGTAAATATTTAAATATTGAAAAGGAGAAACAAAAACCAATGGAGAAATACTTAATTTCACGGGAAATAACTTCAGTAGAAGCATTTTGTTTTTAAAAATATAGAGTCTGGCTTTTATTTTGAAATACGACTTCAAAAGATTAAAGCATTTAATTGATTGTTATTATTGATTGAAGTAATGAGTATTTTGTTCATCACTGTTAACATATATATAGCGTTGATATATTTTAGTATAAGTCAACACTATTGATTTCATAGCTTAACGGTCACAATCTCATTAACAGTAATGTTTTTTGTTGCACGAATTTTAGAAAATTTCTCTACAATTTATGGTCAGCAGTAATTGATAAATTGTATAGAGTAAGCAGTAAATGAAAAATAATAATTATTGACAAGATACTTTAGCTATTGGTATAATTCCCAGCTAAAACTAAAGAATAGCCTCTATATGCTATTTAATTGCAAATCTATATAAATAAAGCAATCTGTAAAATGTCCGTTTGTCTGTCTGTCTGTCTGTCTGTGTCTCGCGTAGCTCCGAAACGGGTGATCGTAGACCTACCAAATTTTGTACGAAAATTCTCCAAGGCGCGTCTCGACACACCTCGAAGCGATTTTTTCGAAATTCGAATTAGAAAATGTTTTATTTTATGTTTTGTCCGATTTTTAGCGATTTTTCTTGCGTAATGATAACGCCGGTAATTGCTCTCGCAAGAAAACGATATTTACATCATCGTATAGAGGAGAAAATTTTCTTTTAAAAACTGTTTGTTCGGACTGTGTAACATAATTTGCAGATTTTTGGGAATTTTTCAAATAAAATTAAATTTGACACTGACTTTCGTAAAATAGTTTTAAAACTGCTGCATCTTGAATTCTATCTGTCATAACTTTTTTATATTTCGGCAAAAGACGGAGCACACAATTCGCCCACTTTTAAAAGAAGAACGGAGGAAAAATATAAATTAGGAGAATTTTTACGAATTGTTAAATAAAGAACGATTTTCATTTCAATAGCAGCTGCTTACAAATTTCGGTTTGATATCTTGCGGTTTGGTTGTCCTGGATACAGTAACAATGATTAAAATTCCCAGTTGAAAAAAATAAATAAAATTACTTTAAAATAAGTGGGTTTTTGCATGTGAAATGTGCGTCATTCTGGTGTCACGAGTTTAAAACCCCTTTCGAAACTCAATTAGAAAACGGATTCACAAGCAAAACATACGCAACGCATGAAATAATTCCATATTTTATTTTACGTTGCCAGAAAAAGAATTGAATGCTGTTTTTTCACCAGTGAATTATCCAACATTATTTTCAATTGAAATTTTAAACGGGACATGTTTTCGAATTGCAAGAAATATTTTGCGGTGCTAAACAGGGCCTGATTATGACAAACAGGGACACCGGGCATTGATGAATTTGGGGGCCTCCATCTATGAAATTTATTTTATTTTTCATAAAATTTTGTTATAAAAAAGAATACTTCAGATTAACGTTTCAAATTGGGGCCCATTTTGAGCCTGGGGCACTGGGCAAAGTCGCGACTTGCCCGTGAGATAATAGGGCACTGGTGCTAAACACGCCAATCTGACAAGAATTATGCATACAAATGTATGGAGAGCTGTTTTAGTGCCAACCATAAAGTGAAATGATTATCGTTTATACTAAATGCGTAAATTATAAAAGTCACCAAAAAATAAGACTACATTCGTGGCAAATATCCAAGCCGTTTCTTTAAATTAAACATTAACGATTGAAAAACGAAAATATATTGTATTGGTATCAGTAAAAGATAGTATAAGTAACAGTTAGTAGATATGCTAGGGCGATATTGATCAAAGCACAATATACCGCATTAATAAATATTTCGGGAAACTATGTGTTCTATTCCTTTTTCAACAACCATCTTACATCACAGCTAACTAAATATTAAGTAATTCTACGTCGCGTTAATATATCCCGCGGTAGTTTCAACAGAAAAGACTGCAATAGAACTTTTTTTCTTGGAGATTCTGTTTTGTCACAAGTAGTTAGGATCACATTTTGGGAAAATGTTCTCTTCTTCCCTTGTGAAGAGCGGGTACACAACTATTGAACTATAAAATAAAATGGTTCTCCACATCATGTAGTATCTAAGGTGGTATAACTTAAATCTAAAAAAAGAGTATGATTTAGAAATGAGATATTTTGAAAGTTAGGAATTTTCGCTGCAAACCGTCATGCTTTTCTTTTTCTGATCGCGAATGACACCGACATAGTTTTTGTGTCATAATATTAACAATGGTCTCAGGTCAGTACTTATTTTAACTTTATGAATAACTAATGAGTAACTTTACGCCAAGAATCAAATCATTTTGCTTATTTTTAGATTCCAAATCACTGGGATCAATTCGAATTATAGATGTAAGAAAAAGTTTCGTTCCCTACCGTACGGAGAACGGGTACGCAGCTAGTTATTAATAATTCGAGAAATATTTCTGACTCTGATCTATGTATTTACCACTTACCAGTGTCCCGTGAATGCAGTTCGGAGCTGAAATTTGATATTTTTGGAATGAATTGTGTGACTTGGGGTTGCAGTTACAAATCCATCATATATTTCAAACTTTTTTACAACTTTTTTTAGCGAGAAATTACAACTTATATTTTCCCTTTATATTTAGACAATGTATTGGAATTATTGATAAAGTAATGTGACCCTATTCAATTTAAATGATACATATTTTCGGTAATAACAGTGATTAAATATTTATTCCTTCGTTATAGATACTCATTCACATTAAGGATTAAATATTTTAGTATAACTGCATACGTCTACATGATGAGATAAAATAAAAAAAATCCCAGTAATTGCCCAAAGTATAAAGTATAATGAATATTTTTACGGAGCTACTAATATTTGCAAAATGCAAAATTAAGAATATAATATATATATATATATATATATATACGAGAGGTGTGTCTAAAAAGTTGGGTGAATTGTATTAGAAAAGAAACAAAACAGAAAATACAAATAAATTACCTTTGTTGGCCTTCAAAGTAATCGCCATTGTACACAACACACTTTTGACAACGTTCATAAAGATTCTGAAAACTGTCAGAAAATGCCTCTTTCGGAATCGATCGCAGAACGGATGTCACACGTACTTGGATGGCCTACATGTCCGCAAAACGTGGCCCTTTTAGGACATGTCCGCAAAACGTGGTCTTCCTTCATGCGGAGAAACAGAAAGAAGTCCGCAGGCGCCAGGTCAGGGGAGTACGGTGGATGATCGAGAACAGTTACGCCACGCTGAGTCGAGAATGGGTGCACGCGGATTGCAGGGTGAGCAGGCGCGTTATCGTGCAGCAGGACCCACTGACCAGTGCTGCTCAACTGTGGCCGAACACGCCGGATGCGTCGTAGCGTGTGTCTCCGTAGCCGTTTTTCCCAATTTATAACAGAACTTGATGTTCACTCGTTGCTCCATTGCTTGGTGACTCTACCGCTCACACTAAGTTCGACTGCCAGTAGCGGGTTTTCCCATGACAGGCACGAAGCTTCCTGCTAGGTGGCGCTCCTTGACATGTCTCAAGATCATCATGTGCAAGCGCATGCGCGTAGCACATGTTCCCGTTAGATATCGGATCATTCACCGAACTTTTTAGACACACCCCGTATATATAAACAGAGTGGTCTTAAACTATATGTCAAAAATGTAAAGGACGGTAGAGGGGACTAATACGGTTCACAATCATCTAGCAGTGTGGAATCAGAAATATAGTCTTCATGTACCTGTTTAATAGTCACTTAGGAAGAAGTGTTGAAATAACAGAGAACTATCCGACCCTCGTTTGTCAAAAACGAATGCATTTTTTACAGAAAGCACTTAACTAAAACGGATAGTTTCCAAATTCTATTTCGTTTCGTTTCATGGATGAAATTCTCATAGAAAAGCTCATTGTTTCTGAAACTTGATTAAGAATTTAGACCAACAGTTCTTCAAAAGTGAATCTTAACAGTTACATGAAGACATTTCCGACCCCACATTGCTACGGGATTGTGAATAGTCTCTACCACTCTTTAGTTTTTTGGCATATAGTTTAAGACCACCCTGTATATAGCAGCTAATATATTAAAAAACTAACTATTGATTCGTGTAAAATTCCAATATTTTAATTCCGTAATAATAAAAATAGCATATCGATTGACTGAATTAGAAAAAGTTCCGTTCAAAGTTAAATAATGGGGAAAGAAATGAAAGAATTTTTATAAATATATTGTATTTATTGAGGCGAATCATAAATCACTGGGTAGTTTTAATATTTGTTGGAAAATAAATTTCATTTATAGACATTATCTTCGAGGCCTAAATTTTTCTCCAAAGCCTTCGATAGATTCTACGACAGTTTTGCAGCTGTAAAGTTTTAAAATTTACGGTAATGGCCTAAAATACACAGAAATGGTACAATTTTTCTTAGAAAAGTATTCAGCTGACATATTTATTTCTTTTCATTTCGGTATACTTCTAAACTTCTTTCGCTATTATAACAGTATATTTTATCCTAAAAGACCTCAAAAATAACTCTCCAATTCACTTTCGGAGTTTTTAAACATTAAGCATTGAAAAATGGCATAGTAGGTTGACTTAAGTGTTATTTTGCATCCTATCTCTGTCAGCTTTACCCAGGTAAAGCGATTTAAATCTACGGGGTGCCCCAAAGGATTCGGACGAGGAGTGGTAACACATTTCAAAGGGATTCAAAATTGCATAACAACCCATAGTCGCAAACGCCAAGGTGGAAATGGTGTGAGAGGTACAAGAAATGAAGGAATATCAGATGGCTTATGAGAAATATTTATTGCTAAAAAATATTACATATGCTGTGGTGGATGATGCTCTTTCAAAAGTTACAAGGGATGCGTCCACCATTCCAAGCGTTACAGCGACAGACCATTTATGGGTGGACAGTTTCGAAAATACCCGGATTTGCTTGGACAGCACCCGTTGGTAGCATTATCTACAGCACCCGTTTTTGGAACTATCGCGAAATTCCGTAGATTTCGCTTTTATTCTGACAATTTCGTAACTGAAAGGTCCATTCTCAATGTCAATTCACAGTGTAACTTGTCAAGAGACATTCTAAAATGTTCCGAGTTTCTAATTCAATTAGTTTTTAAAAAAATGTTCAAAAGTTGCATGATTTGAACAGCCTTAAGTGCCCAAAGCAAGAAATACGGACTGCTTAAATCTGCAGAGTATGGATAGCTAGACAACGGGACGGCTACGCCTAATCCACTGTTGACCAACTGACACATACAAATGTCGCCGAACACGTCTTCGGTAACGGGAAGGTACCCCATCCTGCTGAAACCACTCGTTTATTCTCACATTTCGAGGATCAGACTGAATCTGGCAAAACCTCTTTTAAAAAATGAGATAGTTTGCAGATGTCCAAGCTGATGGTAAATGATAAGACCCGACAAAACAGTTACCGGCCAAACCAGCTTTAACAACCGTTGAAATTGCGATAATGGGCATCATTGCTTTGTCACCAACTCTTCTAGCACCGATGATCACCCCCCTTAATGAATAACTTCTCTGTTTTAAGATAAAGTTCCCTCTTTCCAAGTCGTTTAAATTTTTTATCTTGCCCATTATGACATAGACTTCCGTGATAACGAAGTTGTCCGAATCTGAACTTGCCTTATATATGAAGTTCTGCGTCGTTGCGTCACTTCCGGACTGGTTTGCTTTCAAGTAAGGGGGCATCTCTCAATGTATGTCTTTTTGATAAATAATTTAATTATTAGTTCGTTGACCAATACGAACGAAAAATTACCTGCATTTTGTTCTACTCGAAGAAAAAATGCCAATAGGTTTCGGTTGCTGACATATGATACCAGAAAGACTAATAAAGCAAACATAACTGATAAAAGACCGTTATTGTGAAACATTGCTTCCAGCTGTGACATAAGAGAACCGGCAATATCATAAAACTCTCAATGTTGTCTTTATTATTTGAATTCTAAATCCAAAAAGTGAAATGGAACAAAAAACAGACGCTCATTATCACTTTATATATCAGCATTTTAAAAAAAATATCAAAATATCAAATTCTGTGACAACAAAGTAATTTACATATTCAGTAGCTGTCGTTCCTCTATACAGGTCTGAATACCGCAGTCACGGGAAAGAATCTCTTTTTTCGTTCAAATGTACATGTATGTGCGTTTGTTTTTATATTTGTCTGCTTAAGCCTAAATCTAAATATCTCTCATGCAAACATTTTTTGTTTGTGTCTTTCAAAAAATATAAAAACATTAAACAGAAATCTGTCATTTCTATTAAATAAAAAGAAATTTTAACTTAAAAAATAGTTTTCTCAGCAAGAAATCGACTGTTTTTATAACTTGATGTTTGCGGATTTAACGATCAAGGAATTCTTTTTAATATTTTTAGCATTTCCCCTCCGACGTTATTTCTAAACTTCGGTCCAGATTAGCTCCATTAAAAGGAATGGTAGAGTGAAGGAAAGTGGTTAAAAATTTCTTTTCGGGGGTTTCCTAAGAATAACAATTTTTTTTTCTCTGTGTTTCAAGAACGTAAGGTTATTTGTAATTAGAATTGCGTGGATGAAGTTAGATTAAACTCCGGGGAAAAAAAAAAAAGAAGAAAGAAAGTTGCAGATATTTTTTGCTTCATATTTTTCTAGCGGAATCTTTTTCTTTTCTTTCACTCACAACGAAATCCAAAATCATTAAGCGAGTCCCTATGATAAATTTAAATCACCGAAAACTTTTCCATAATGAAAAACAATCTTGGAAGAATTTTGACTTAATCTGTTCCTTTTCTTTATTTTAAGATAAAGTTCCTCCGAAGAAGATGGAATTATTAAAGCATAGCCCATAGTTAAAGCTTTGTTGAATCTTTGTTGATAATGAAACATATTTGTATCTGTTCATTTTATTTAAGCATGAGTACACTAGAAATGTTATTTGAAAGCAATTGGACTTTTTTCTTTAAATCGGTTTTGATAATTTTCTCCTTAGAACAATTCGTACTCTCGATCTTTTCATGTGTGAATTGGGTATTAATGTGGGACATTTTCCTTCGCCGCATAATTTACGTTTTTTAAATTGAAATTAATTGGTTGCTTTAGAAATTAAGATTCTAAAACCCTTCGTTGATAAATTTCAAACTTTTTTCTACTCCCAAATGACAATTTAGACAGCTCCTTTATTTGATGAGGGAGCAATCATCTGTGTTATAAATATAGACTAGGTCTTCAGTACAAGTAAACTAAAAAAAGATTAATCTCTGTGAGATATGAGTATTTTGAATATTCAAGTTTTGAAAAGAAAATAGCATTTTGCAGCTTTAAGATAGATCTATCTGCTTTTTGGAGTACATTTTTAATGAAATATATGTGTTAACAATATATATAGTCGATTAATTTTCTCGGTTGGCATCGATTTCTAGTCTTGTCTGTGCTTCCACCTTCATGTTAGGTTAGCATCCATGCTGGTTTTTTCACTTATAGCTATGGTCGTACTCCCAGGTTACGTAAAGCGACTCCTTTTGTCAGGTAACCTTCAGAAACCTAGCTATTTTTGTTTTTTCGTTAAATTGAAATGTGAGTACGGTGCTACTTGATAATGGAGTACTCCATTTCAATTTTCCACTCCATCTCCACTCCATTGCTTGGGTTCGTAAAGTTAAGCTTAAGCCCACGTGATCTCACCTGGCTTGTTTTCCCTCTTCTCTTTAGCTTTGATAGCTCTGTGTTTTACAATATTTATAGCCTCTGGATTATCAATTATTATTTCATGGTTTCAGTAATATATTTTTTATGTGCTATCACTTAATGTTTTATTTGGGATTCCATATTACGTAAGTTTAGCTATTTTATATTATATATATATATAAACATGTAAAATTAAATAATCCCTCAAAATTCAAAATTTCTATTAGCTTGCTTCTATAAGGGGTGTAGTAACTTTCGTTTTAAACAAAGGATTTGTATCAGGACCTAAATTTAATTAAAACGCAAGTAATATAGTATCCCCCTTCTTCCTCACGATCTCCTGGCACCACACCTCGCAAGAATTTCCTAAGGCTAGGAGACCCGGGCATTTTAATAACCAATACATGCACCACATTTGGAACATTTGATTTCTTATAGAACACTGGATCCGAGTTTATATATTTTAAAACGCAGCTCGGCAGCTTATTGCGTTACTTCTCTTGCCTAGTAAAATCTGTGAGAAACGTCGATAGTAAAAATATGTAAACCAGCAAGGTTTCCTTTCTTGGGCCGACTACGAGTTCCAGCCGTTGACGGCCCGGGGGCATATTACCAAACCTTACATTCATTCGGACCCGCATTTTCCGTCCGCCCACGGAACTAGGAATCGAGATCCCTGATTGGTTAGCTCACTGACGTCATGCCTGCCCACCGAATTCGAAAACTGGTGAGTCTGTACGGCAAAATACTTTTATTATTTACTTGTATTAAAATGATTAATTATCATGAGATGAAATACCAGCGAAATAAAAATATAGGCAGCTTGCACTAGTTTTAGATGATATGCAATAAAAGAATATACGATTTAAATTACGAGTGCATTACGAATCTTATTTTAAACCTTATTTTCCACTGGTGCTGACATCTGTTATTATATAAGTAGACTTATATAACATGTTAAGTAACTTTTCATAGACGATTTTTCAGAAAATTATTTTTTTTTAAATCTCTAGGCTGTTTTCGATGTGTGTCTATAAAGTTTAATTTAATTAAAATTATTATAAACTGAAATAAATATTGAATAATGCAATTATTCAATATTCCCTTTTTTATTCAATATTCCCTTTTTTTATAAATTCCCTTTTTTATTAATTAATTAAATCTCACGCATCTAGTTGTAACTTAAGTCATTTATTAATATTTAGAGTACATGCCATTATTCAAGAAACGATATTCATAATTTTTCAAAAAAAAAAATTCTACTAAATAAATATTGAATAATTGCATTATTCAATATTTATTTCAGTTTATAATAATTTTAATTAAATTAAACTTTATAGACACGCCTCGAAAACAGCCTAGAGATTTTTTTAAAAAATAATTTTCTGAAAAATCGTCTATGAAAAGTTACTTAACGTGTCATATAAGTCTACTTATATAATAACAGATGTCAGCACCCGTGGAAAATAAGGTTTAAAATGATTTGTAATGCACTCGTAATTTAAATCGTATATTCTTTTATTGCATATCATCTAAAACTAGTGCAAGCTGCCTATATTTTTATTTCGCTGGTATTTCATCTCATGATAATTAATCATTTTAATACATAAGAATTTTGCCGTACAGACTCACCAGTTTTCGAATTCGGTGGGCAGGCATGACGTCAGTGAGCTAACCAATCAGGGATCTCGATTCTTAGTTCCGTGGGCGGACGGAAAATGCAGGTCTGAATGAATGTAAGGTTTGGTAATATGCGGCCCGGGGGGGGGGCTCTACGCCAGGGCCCCACCGAGCCACTCCGCCTCTCCTCCTGAACCCGACTACAATACTTCACCTTTCCTGCCCAACGTTGTGTGATATATCACATATATCTAGATATATATTTCTGAAAATAAATATATTTATACCAATTTGAAGTTAACCTAATAAGAAGCTCGTTTTTTTTTTTTTTTGGAAAAATAAAGAATCCCTTAATTCAATTTGAATACATTTAAATGTATTTTATACAGTATTCGCATGACACTTACTTGAACTAAAATTCTTCGAATGCTCTTAAAATTGGGTGAAATGTGCGGAATTTCTTTAAAAAAGACTTTTTTTTAAAGATATGTTCAAACGCACGTGAAATAATCAAAATTTACGTATATAAGTTTCTGCTCATAACTTAGTAAGAATGCAGAAAGCAGCCTAAAATATCTGCTTTTCAGTAAAATTCTCACTTGTCTAAAATGTTTTCGTAAAAATTACTTCCAAAGAAATCTTAATGGTCTATTCAGAAAATAGGAGTCTATATTTATTCCGAAATGGATTAAGCGTATCAACCGATACTTTTACGATGTTATGAGGGAAAAAAAAAATGTATGGAATATGTAAACAGAGGACTTGGAGACAATGTAAACAGAAATTATCTTTTAAAAAATTGAAATTAAAATCGGGTTTAAAATACCGCACGCAATTTAAAATTTTTATCCTTTTGAAAATATTTACATTTCTTGTTACCATCTTTCAACTTATCTCGGGTGCTTGAAATCGGTAGGAAATTCTGTATTGAGTTTAGTAAAAAGGGGGGGGGGTATTTTTTTTTTCTTTTTTATCGAAATGATGCTGATATTTCTCTTTAAATGCATGTATTATCCTCCTCGTAAGTTATTTGTTTAGGTCTCTACTCTCCTGTTTTGTGTTTCCAACAAATTTAACATCAACGGAGATGAGGGCTCAGGTGCAACGAGTTCTTTGTGTTTAAACCTCAAACTTCTAGCAAAGAGGTTGTAAAAGTAAACGTTGTCTTCGAGTGAGTAAACAGTTCGGCCTTTTTTTTTTTTTTTTAAGTGTTACTAGTCTAGAAATAGTCGATGGAACGCGTGTTTAGATGGGGGGAGGGGTGTGACTAAGCGACTGATACTGCGAAAGAACATTTGTCACTGATAAATATACAGTGTTGGATTTTATTTTTACTAGTCTGATGCCTTATCTTAGCAGTTACAATTACTATCTGTGCTGCAAGCAACGAAGATCTTTGTAGATAACACACCTATTTTTACTAGTCTGATGCCTTATCTTAGTAGTTACAATTACTATCTGTGCTGCAAGCAACGAAGATCTTTGTAGATAACACACCTATATGGATAAAAATAGTAATGTCGTTTTTTTTATAGCTAAATTCAAAAAATAAATTTTCAATAGGTTTTTAATTACAGAAAAGCTAAGCCTAAAGGCAGGATTAATATATGTTACATTTCAAAGCAAGAATTTTATAAATCATTTTTTTTTCTTAAGAAGGACGGCCACCCTCCCCCCTTTTCCACGTCTACCCTCCTTGGAAGATGAGTTTCAATCAAAATGTCTCGAAATTAATTTAGGTATTCCTGTGTTGTATCTTACAGCAAGAATTTTGTGAATCTCTTTTCCTTTGAGAGCAAGCGTGATATATGAAAAGAACCTTATGGCCCTTACCCCCAACTCCATAGGTTACGAATTCTGGGAAGTGTTGTCCTATCTTGCAATCATTAAAAAAAAAAAAAAAAAAAAAAACTCGTGTACGTCAAATTTAGTATTTGTACCGTCAGTAGTTTTCACTGTTCGAAATACTGACATACGAAAAAACGACATTAAGTTCCGCTCCCCTGATTTTTATTTAAGTTCTTCATTAATTTTAACCTCTTTAAGTGACAGATTTTTTAATGTCCAGTTTATTTGCTTATTAAAACACCTTTTATTAAATTATAAAAGATATTACTTAGGGAGCATTAACAGGTACCCCATTGGTGGAGGCGTTGAACTCGTAACCAGAAAATTCACTACAGACTACCGTGTACAGGCGGGGTACGTTCACGTTAAGTCCGTGGTTCCGAAAGACCTCTCGGCGGTCGCTAGCAATTTCCGAGGGGTTCCAATATTCAGAAGTCCTATACCTTCTGATGAGGATCCGAATTGTGGCGGGAAACTCCGGGAAGGACGCATGTTGATCTAAACGACACATGCAGTGACGTGAGTTGTTCAAACAAACAATTAATCATAGCACTGTCTTCCAACCTAATGTTAACAGCCAATTAAAAGGATCAACAGAGTTCGCTTCTACTAATACTTATTTTTCTAACGATAAAATAAATATTTATGCATTTACTTCTTGAATGTTAATTTTCCAGGGTAATAAATCTCAATTAATTAGTTCAAATATCACGAGTTTATATTTAATTCCATATTGAAAAAAATTAAGAAATCGTTCATGCTTCGTTATTCCAGATTATAATCAAAATCACGTGCCTGAACTTTGAAAACAAAGAACAAGATATAATTTTAGAGAAGCACAACAATATAACATTCACTGTTATAAAAAGTTCCTGTAAAAAAAAATCGGCAATGCTGCCGGACAATAACCGTTTTCCCATTTCCGGTGTCGGAGAAAACTGTTAATTTCCGTTCACATGTTATCTGAAGAAACGGTTTCTCGTCGTTATTTTCAGTCACAGAATCAGGGTTTTTTTCCGTTGTTTTCACGCAGGAAATTCTTTTTTTCCCTATTAGAAAAATATATTTTTCTTTTTTCCCTATATCATAAAATAGGATTTTAAGCATTATTTCAAATTACGGAATCAGGTTTTGTATCACAATTGAAAGATATTATGCCTTATTTTCTAATAAGCGACATTATTGAACAAAACAAGGTGCCTACATGTAGTTGCGCGTTCGATGCCAGTCTTCTTTTTGTGTTTTGATACGACGTACTCAAAATATCGCTGTAAATCACGACACAAAATGCATGTGTTCTTACGTCAATAGTTATTCAAGGTTCGTAAACTAATGACTCATTTTCGATTCAGATATCTATCTCGGTAGTTAGTCGTGTTGTACATTATATTGTTAGAACGATCCACCAATATTTGACCAATATTCTTCTTAACATATTGTTTTTATTGTTTTTTTTTTAATGTGAAATTTTCCCGATTTGAATCTCAACCAGGGGCGGATCCAGAGAAACCGTGGGGGGGCTCCGTTTTTCATTAGGATGATACATTGATTTACCAATGCTTTTTCTCCCAGTGTATAATTAGACATGGTATATCATAACTAAATAAGTATGTTGTCTGCTGCAAGAACCGTCGAAAAAAAAAAACTCGAAAGGGGGGGGGGCAGAGCTATCGTGCGCCCTATACCGATCAAATTAAGGCCGATGCTCATAAGCCACGTGTTTTATGCGTTTCAATGGACGACGGGTATGATACAGGAAATAAATATTCCGTTGCTCTCTCCATTGTGTGGGGGACAGGGTTTTCAGTTTAACACATTAATTTTTTGTTGGTAGATCCCGACTGATCATTAAAAGTCGTAAATTTCGCCACAAAAATGTCTCCTTAACCCCTGTAGTGACGACAAGACGTGACTAATGAGCAACGAGACCTTTATTCATGTTGTTGTTCGCGGGTCCTACCCATTAACATTTTATTGTGTACAGAGTATAATTGCTGAATGCATTATTGCACCCATTTCACAGCCATCGTGCAATATACATTGTTCACAGCATACATTTTCGCATTTTAGGATGGCATTAAGTTTTCCAGATTAAGTAATTCCCATCATTTTCTGTGAGGACCTGTCCAACCTCAATTACTATTTACAACTATAATCACTATTATCTGCTATTTAAAATTTCAGCTTTCTTTTTTAAAACCAGACAAGCTATACATTGTCAGGTACTCGCTTTATCTGATATCTTAGAATACGTTTTATTTTTATAATGAGGATTTGTACCCATACGTCTGGGTGGTGTGGACAACTTATGAGAGCAGTTGAAAGAATGAAAGCTGTACAGATTGCCTATAAAATGGAGAGAGCAACGGAAGATTTTTTTACCCGTGTCAGGGTGCCATCGTCCATTCAAATACGGTGGAACCTGCTAAAGTGACCTCCTTGGTAAAGAGATCGTCTGTCTATAGTGACAACTTTAATGCAATATCGCTTTACAATCATCACACTTTACCACCTTTGTAAAGTGACCGTCTTTATAAGGTGACCGGTTTTGTTCTACCCAAGGGTAGTCCCATTAGACAGGTTCCACTGTACAAATAAAACTGGGAACTGTGCTCCAGTGTCTGGGAATTGACTCGCTATGTGGCGATAGCGAGTCAATAAAATTTTCCCCTCCTTCTGTTTAAAAATAAAAGCTCTATCATTTTTGTAAATAGAGAAATTATGTTGTTTAGTCCACAAGGATTCAATTAGTATTGGTGAAACATTCTTGGTTACATATATATATATATATATATATATATAGTTGGCTCTATGTTTAACAACTTTCAAGGAACCGTGAAAATATGAAAAATCGTCCTTAAATAGAGATATTCCATAAACGGAATTTGTAAAAGAAAAACATTTCCCTTTACACTTTGGAAGGTGCCTGGTTCAAAACCAGTTCGCGTCCGCAGACCTAACTGTTCGGAGTTTTCCGTACTTTCCTCCGAAACTTAGAGTAAATAAGGCTTAAAACCCCTCAGAAAGACCTCCCACAGAGTGCACCCCACGCATCGGCTTAGATTCCATGTGCAGATAATTGGCCGTAATCCTACAGCACCAACACCAACCCTTTACACTTTACACTCTACACTCTTAGGACTGTGAATATTTTTTTTTATATATTGGCTTGTTTAAAGGTGTTACTTTTATTATCATTATATTATTTTATTATCCACAAAAAATATATTAAGTTACCTTAAAAAAAAGGTAGTAAAAACAAGCAATACAATAAAATTAGTTTTCAAAAAATCAAAATGAGTCAGTTGTTTCATTTTTCGCCTTCCCATTATTCTTTCTTCCAGGTTTTCTCAAATGTGAAATGCGTCAGCTTCCATCTTATGAATTTTTCTAGCTAACCAGCCGAAGCCTGAAAATTTTGCATTCCAAATTTTTCTGCCAGAATACTGCCAGCACTGCAGTAATTGCTTGATTTTATTTTATTTTGGTAATACGAACAATTATCTACATGAAGTATCTAGGAGGAATACGGGGTGCCCTACGTGGGGGGGGGGTTTCTAAGGGGGTCTTAATCCGTATTTATGAGAAGTTTCGGAGAAAACTGCGTAAGACTCCGAACGGCTCGATTGACGGACGCGACCTGAGTTTGAACCAGACACTTTTCTTCTCCCAGTTGGGAGGGCTATGCTCTCAGACACTCGTTGGGCCTCCAGAAATTGGAGTTATGTGTTATGTCAGCAGTTCTCAACCTTTTAAGTCGCCCCCCCCAATAAAGGCTAACTTAGGGTGGCGCCCCCCCTCACATTTTTCAGCATACATTCAGTTTTTTAACCTTTAACAACGAACATTTAGTCGAATTTTCTACAAAATAATGCTATCAGTAAATTTGAATGAACATTTTAAGCGAAAATCAATATATTTTTGAGTAAAACTGAGAATAAATAAGATGATTTTTTAAAAAACATGCATCACTACTTGCTCTTTGGTTTTTCTTGCGCCGCCCCCCCCCCTGCAAGTGCTCCAGGTTTAGAAAGCCTATACTAGAGGCATCTACATTCTGCGGCGCTTGCCTTGGTCGGATGATTTTTGCAGAGGTATTCACTTCACACGTATTAACGCGTATTCACTTTAAATCCGGAGAAAACCATCTGGAAAAACTCCAGATAGTTGGATCGACAGCCGCGCGGTAGGCCCAAAGGCGGGACCTTCACACTTCAGCCATCTATCATGTCGAGTGTCTTATCCACTCGGCCATGGTGGGGCCCAGAAATTAGAATGGTGGATGCTCTTGCTTCATGCAGCCATTTGCATGCAGAAGTGCCTTGGAAAACTCTTCCAATCGGCCACATTGACTTTTCGGCTGTTTGGATTTGGATTTCGAACTAAGTTTTTGTGCTGCTTCCAAAATACCTTTTGAGAATACACTCAGGTAGTTGAGATTGTCTTGCGAATTACACGTTTGACATTCCCCGACACATTTTTCCCACTCTTAAAAAAAATTTTCCCCTGTTCCTGTAGCGTATGATGAAAAAACAAAAAAAAAAAAATCGTACAAAAAAATATACAATTTTTTTAACTTTTCTAATCCAAAGTATATTTCTAGCCCTGGGGGGGGGCTCGAGCCCCCAGAGCCCCCACCCCGTGGATCCGCCACTGATCTCAACTTCAGCATGAACAGGCATTAGGTGTACAGTGATCTCAGTCAGCCCAATACAGGGTTAGATACACGCTTGAACAACGTTTCGAAATTATTAAATTGTTTTATCAAAATCAGTGTTCATATGTGAGTACTGATAGAAATTGGAGACAAATTCGTGGACGACATTATTCAGTTCTCGTGATTGAACACCTTGTGATTTCTTTCTTTGGGGATATGTTCAGTCACAAGTTTATGCTGATAATCCAATAACAATGGAGTCATTAAAAACCAACATTGAACGTATTATTCGTGAAATAACACCCAATTTATGTGAAAGAGTGGAGGAAAATTGGGTTGACAGAATGCGGTATGTACAGAGAAGTCGTGGTGCTCACATGAACGAATTAAGTACCTTAAGTATTTTTAACCATTAAACCGTTATGTATTATTTTATTAACCCATTAATTAACCCATTAATTAAACCATTAAGTATTTTTCATACTTAATGGCATAATGTAAGCTTTCAAATAAAAAAAAGAATTGTCTCACTGAATACTGTATGTGTTTTTTTAGTTTTAAATTGTATCACTCTTAACCCTTTGAGGCGCAACCTATTCCCAATGCTGAAAAAAGGGCAGCCATTGCCATCTTTCGACTTAACGACCAGCAAGAGGGCGGACGATCCAAACGTTCATCGCGTGCCACAGATCGAGAGACCCTTTTTTTTGACGACAGCTGGCTGTGCCGCACAGACAGATGTGTCAAAACAGGCTCTCTAGATCTGTGGCACGCGATGAACGTTTAGATCGTCCGCCCTCTTGCGGGTCGTTAAGTCGAGAGATGGCAACGGCTGCTCTTTTTTCAGCATTGGGCAATGTATCCAGCTGTTCTCGCCTTCTTCCACTTTTCAGCAGATGTCAGTGCTGTTCAAAAGAATCTTGAGCATTTTTTGACGGGAAAGGACGTGCTAAAAAGTAAGGGATTCTCGTGCAGCTATGTCACCCGCCACTATTTTTATAGAAATCCAAGCTATTCTTCGTGACTGGCAGCAGTCAAATCGTCAGAGTTGGGTGTTCCCAGAGTTGGAACACTGCGCGTTAAAGGGTTAATGGAAAGCCCTTTACTTTTTACAGCCATTCGATCCAGTGGGTTACATTTCTAAATCTCAATGGTTTCCAACGCACGGTTTACTATTTTCCAACGTCTGACAGCTACTTGTGAATAATGAAAAACACTTTTATCGTTTGTAATCGCTCTTTCTGGTCTGCAGTGTATTTATTTAATAAACTAATGACTCGTTTTATGATCAGAAACGTAACTCACCTGGAATTAAAATTTTCCCCGCGAGAGCAATGGTCTCATTTATTCTTGATACTATCTGTTCATACTGCGGCATGTTACTTTAAGTACCTCTCCAATTATGGATTTTTGAAAATTTCCTGTTGCTCCTCGATAACAGGCAGTATCTTGGCCCGCTTTTCTCAAAGGAAACACCTTTTAAATAACGGGGAGCAAAAGAATAAGCCGGTAGATTATCTACAGAATTCGCGAAAAGTAAATATTTGTTTTCTGTGATGAATCTAATCTAAGGTAGAGGTGATGTTAATTTCAATTAAATATAACGGGTAGACAAATACACTCGAACGTAGTAATAGCTGAACACCCCGCAGGCTACGGGAGCCAAATATTAGAGGGTGAATGAAAGTCCAACGTTCAAGTTCTAGGAAAATAAACAAAGATTATTTCCCTGGAGGTGTACCCATAACGGAAAAATATCAGGATATGAATAGAATGTTTTTATACCTTTCTTTTACAATAAGCTGTATTTTGTAGATAATCACGAAAGCGTGATAAAGGTTTAAAATATCTTTTGTTAATATGCACTCTCTCTCTCTATATATATATATAAAGAGGATGCGTGAATGAATAAATAGGTTTGTTAGTAGTACACGACCAAATCGTGTCCTCAGCTCCTGTTATTTATGTATACATTTTAGTCGCTGAAAAAAATTTCTCGGTCAATGATTTTGATGGGGGGGGGAGTACTTTTCAAGGCACTTTTCAGGCACTTTTTCAAGAAGGAATTGAAGTAATTTCATTTGAATATCGTTTTAACCCTTTAACGCGCAGCGTTCCCGCTCTGGTAACACCCAACTCTGACGTTTTGACTGTTGCCAGTCACGAAGAATAGATTGGATTTCTATAAAAATAGTGGCGGGTGACATAGCTCCAAGAGAATCCTTTACTTTTTAGCACGTCCTTTCCCGTCAAAAAAGGGTCACGATTCTTTTGAACAGCACTGACATCTGCTGAAAAATGGAAGAAGGCGAGAACAGCTGGATAGATTGTCCCATGCCGAAAAAAGGGCAGCCGTTCCCATCGCTCGACTGAACGACCCGCAAGAGGACGGACGATCGAAACGTTCATCGCGTGCCACAGATCGAGAGACCCTTTTTTTGACGGCTGCGTCAAAAAAAGGATCACCTCTCTAGATTTGTGGCACGTGATGAACGTTTCGATCGTCCGCCCTCTTGCGGGTCGTTCAGTCGAGCGATGGCAACGGCTGCCCTTTTTTCGGCATTAGGAAAGTGTTGCGCCTCAAAGGGTTAAAAATGAACGCCTAGAATACGCATTTTGTCTGATTCGACCTAACGAAATCTTAATGTCATGAAATGCATTCAATGTCATTGCTTATACAGATGCTGTCACTGGTAAATAGGCTGTTATTTGTTTAGTTAGAAACCATTGTAATTCAGTTGTGTATCGAATTATTCGAGGGATGCATTCTAAGAATTCTCGCGTGAGAGAAAATGGAGCGTATACGACTTTTCGAAATGCGTACAAAAATATTTTAGGTACTTCTAAAAACCCCTCTAACTGTTTCAAACTTTTCCCTGACTCTATGTCACCATTTGCCTCAGAAAGTAATGAATAAATGAATGCTGGCGTTTCTTACTGTAGGCGGATAATCTCGTTCTGGGCTAGGAGTAAAATTCATTCGCGTAAGTTAGATAGCGTTGGAACGCGAGTTCACTGTATATCCCAAATATGAAAAAGCTACTACCAGTTAATTTCTCGGTATTGGAAATCGCCGTTTCCTAATAATAGCGAGTGTCCAATGCTACCACGCAATACTGAACCGACATTCATATTTATCCTTTCTAATGTTTTAGTGCTTAAAATGGGTGAAAATTGTTTGCTCTTCAATGTTATCTTACGTCATGAGCACCTTTCGACACCATACGCATTACCCTACTGTGTGGTTTTTATTGAACAAATAGGGCACATATTTTCATAATGCTGTTGTTTCTAATGCCCTCTGGCATCCGCGCAGCGGTGCAAGATCCCCCACATAGGAAAGCGATGGGCGGAAGGGGACGGCTTCCATTTTCATGAGTCCCAGTGGGAGGAAGTCAGACTTTGAACTCATTCCAGATGAGGGACCCACCGTCTGAAATCGGCACCTCCAGAGGTAGCGTTTGGAGGATATTGGGTGCACGACGGAGTTTACGTGCACCCGCTCCCATGAGGCTACATGCTCCCACAGCAGCCCAGCCACGAGAGCAGTTCACCCTCCCAAGCACTGGCCAAGCCGGATGCTGATTCACTTTCCGTGTTCTTACGGGAACGGAGTTAAGTGACTAGGCCATCGCAGGATGCATTTTCATAATTATTTGTTTTAGCTATCTCTAATTATACATCAGCAGCACTTAAAACTAGAAGGTATTGAAGGGGAGGAGATACTCTTGAACGTCTACAATCTCAAATTTTAGTTTAAACTGTAGCATTTGGCTTTGGTCATAACGCTATTCAGTGAGTAACAATTTGTCCGATATGTAGAACTATGATAGTCAAGTCACAGACAGTTTTATCTCAATGATGCGCCTATATTGGTCTGAAGTCTTCATAATTAATTAATGTTAAATATTTTGCTAAAATTGTATGCTTAATATCCCATTTTTTAGTGATTTTACTGTGGCTTTAAAACTACTTCATTTCATATATAAACAATCATATGTTTACTTTATACTTTCATTGAACCAAACTTAACATGATGTTTTAGAATCAGTTTGAGAAATTCTTTGTCTACGTTTACTATTTTGCAACATCTCATAACCGCTTATACATTCAGGGTGTCCACCGGCAACTTAAAAGGCGACTTCTGCTGCTAATTTAAAGTTTAGGCGACTTTTTAGATCAAAAAACGTTTTTTTTTGTTTTTGTTTTTGTTTTTTTTCCAAGTTTTTGGCTACTTGTACCCTACTCCAGGCGACTACTTTGAAAGTCAGATATCAGTTTTGTCAACTTCGTTATGTTTTCAAAGTTGCGATGGGTCGTTCATCAAACATTCAGATCTGTTATTTTAATCGGTATTTTTCCGTTAAACGGACCAACCCAAATTTGGTGATTTTTTTTTTTTTTTTTGTCGCCAAGTAGCTACGACGTTTTTGGCGAATTTTTTTTCTCCAAGTAGCTAGGATTTTCTTTTTTTTTTTTTCTTTGGCAGCATCCAATGCCAGTAAAACAAAAGAATCGATTCCATAGAAAAAACACAAATAAAAATATAAAAAGGAAGACTCGCCATTTAATACGTCAACAGTGGGTAAATAGTATTTCCATACAAAACAACCATTAAAACTATATAGTTTTATTTCATGTTGCAATGAACAATGCATGCACGAAGGTAAAACATCAAAATTTTGAAAATACTTAACAGCATCTTCATCTATCGTCGGTAATTCCTACAAATTCATATTTATGCATCAAAATAAGGCTGAACCAAGACTGACAAAACTGTGCACTGTGCTGAATAAAATTGCAAATACATCAAAAATAAACCAACCGTAATTGAAATATTAAACACGAAAACGAAATACGTCCATAAAGATAGAAAAGAAATTTCTAGATATACAGCATTTCATCACTCTTATTCCAAGAAGCAACAACCTTCAAACACGGCAAAAGTGAATATGCGTTAGAACCCCTTAGAAAGTCCTCTTACCAAGCCCCCCCCCATCCTTGGCAGATCGTCCTAGCGTAGTAGTATTGCCATAATCACACAAACCATCAAACACGGCTAACATACGAAACTAACTGAAAATGGCTACTACGCCCGTAGAACTTTCCCTTTGCGTATGAATACAAAACACACTCGCGGAGAGATACATAACAGATTGGCGGATGAATACAAAACAGAAACAATACTTTTTCGTTTGCTAATCAAACACAAACTGTTAGTTCTTACGTTCGAACAAATAAGGTTTACAAAACAACAAGGTCGGTGCAGTGCCGGATTAAGACAGCGCGGGGCCCGTAGCAAATGTTACCAAGGGGCCCCTTACTCAGTAGCGCAACCATATATATATATATATATATATATTTAGGGGAGGAGTTCACCCTCACATTAAAGTAGTAGAGCTAAATTAAATGAGAAAATAAATAGTGCTAAATATATTACAATTTATGTTTAGTGCTAATTAATGGTATTACTAATGCTAATTAGATGTAAACAAAACTAGCCTCACCATGGCACAGTGGTTATGCCACTGAAAATGGTAGATGGCCGAAGTGTGAAGGTCTCAGGTTCGGGTCCCATCGCGCGGTCGTCTATCTAACGGTCTGGAGTTTTGGTAGGTTTTCACCAGATGTAACGTGAATACGCGTTAGAACCCCTTAGAAAGTCCTCCTAACCAAGGCACCCCTCCCTTGGCAGATCGCCCTAGTGTAGCGTTGCCGTAATCACACACACCGTAAACAAAACTAAAAGGTCACACGCGCTTCAGTGTTATATTCGCGAGAGGTTTATCCCAGCCCTCCCTCCATCTTCGGTGAGCTAATCTATAGGTTTTGTGCGATAATAAAATAAAACACAAACCTTTTTCGGATTTTCTTGATTCAAAATGAACAAATCTGAGTTAATACTAGACAAATCAATTTCTCCAAGTACATTGGTGTGCGGAAAAAATATCCGTCAAAATAAAGTGTGTGTGTGTGTGGGGGGGGGGGGGGCTGAACTGAATGGATAGTGAGACTGGCGATGTTTAAAGTTATTTATTCGTACAACTCAGGTTTTTTTAATGAATGTTAATGTTCATGGATATATATTTGAAATTTCTAACACTTCCCACCTTTCCCATATGCAAACATATAACTTGACAAGTTTACACACATAAAATAATAATTGTTTTTGTAAAATTTTTAGAACCTTCGAAATCAATATGTATTTTAAACTGTGCCTTTAAGTACTAATTTTCCCCTATAAAAATACATACTTGTAAAATTATTTCATTATCTGGACGGTCTTTACTAATAATAGGTTACATATTTTTAACTTCTCTTAATTTATTTAATGGGTTAATTCATAAGATATCGAACTGGGGATAGATAGATCTAGCACAATAATACCTCCGCCATTCAAAATATACTGCATGCACGAAAGGCTTTTAAACTGTACATGCTTGTACAGGGGGACTGTTACTTCCACATACCGCTTGGAACACTTCTAAAAGTCATTTCGTTAGAGTTCTACAAGCATATGTACATTACTTTTCAACTTATCCTCGTTAAAATGATATAAAATATTTTGTTCAAAAAAATCTTTATAAGAGGATTGTATCTTTTCTAAGTAGAATAATCTATATAATAAATAATAAAACATTCGGATAAAACATTCATTATCGTATTACGTTCAAATGTTTTTGCAAGACATAATAATCTTAAACGTGAAAAGTAATTTGTGAGTATCTTTGTGGATCAAGAGTATCCGAAAATTCTTTTTGTTTTCAGTTTACCTGGGGTTATGGCTTCTCGAATATCCCGACCGTTTTGTCTTTGTGCGAAGATCCTCTCGGTTCTAATTATTTTATTTGAACGAACGTACTGGCATTCGCGCTCTTGACCTGTGGTTTCGACCGGCCCAAAATCAATTATTTTACATTTAACGTGGTTAATTTCTGAGACTAATAAGATAATTTATCGTAATATAATGGATTCCCCAACTATAAAAAAAAATGACTTACATTCTATATATTATTATTGTTTCAAAAAATAATTCGCCTTTGTTTAAATACTGTAAATTGTTAAATAAATAATTAAGTAAAAACAAAGCAAGCCAACTACCAAAAGCCTTCTAAGATGGTTTACACCCTAGTACACCTTCGAATTTTGCTAAAGCCACCCGCCTTTACTCTGAAACAAAAGAGCTTTTGGGCTGCCCAACATCCGTTTAAAATACCATCCTCATATTTACTGCAAAACAAAATAACTTTATGTCCAATATTTAAATAAAAATTATTGTTTCGTGGGTGATTATTATTGATTACGGGGAGCGTTTTTCCTACAATCTTAATCCTATGGATCTCAGCTCTCGGGGAAATGCAGAAGGTCAATTCGCGTTCCAGAGAATATCTTCAGAAATAGCCAGAAATATTTCTGTTCTATTGAGTCATTTTGAAAAGTTTGATTACAACTTCATTAAAAAATTCATTCGACTTGTTACTGAAAAGTCCCTGAAATGATCGGGACAGATAGACTACAGCCTATTGAATAATCCGGCCAACTGACGGATTAATACAATTTTGTAGGTGGAGGAGTCACATAAATATATATATAAGTTTTATGGAAGTAAGTTGGGATTGTTTACATTAATTTCATTTTTCTCGGGAGGGGCGGTCGCCTCCTCTGACCCCCTCCCTTTAATCTGTCCTTGATCAGACCCTGAGTCTGTTTTTTTGTTTCGGCACTTATTTTTCTTTCTATATTTCGTTTATTTCTGGATTCATTCTACAAATAAAGACAAAAATGTAACATTATTGTTAAGGAATCCATTTTCTAGAGGCCATAGGTAGGTGGTGCAAGGATCTGGATACCCCCTCCTCCGTTTGTCCGAGTTTCACTTTTAGTCAACAAAAAGATAAGGAATACAGCCTTTCTTTCTGTCTTTCTTTTATTCCCCCCCCCCTTTTGCATGCTCCCTGAATTTTTTTTCTGAGAACTGTGTTTTTGTTCCACAGTATTGTTAAATATACTCTTGTGTGTGTCCTTATTACTGACTTTAGAATACTCATTCAGTTTCGCCTAGGTAATGAGTTGACTAAATAATGCAGGCATGCAACAGCCACATTAAATATATTAATGACTATGTCATTTTATCTCTCACTCCCTTTTGAAAATGTGACATAAAAATGAGACACGAAAATGCGTTACGTAAACGCGACATAAAAGTAAGAATAAATGTCCGCTGAAAATGTTAGTATGTGTTACGTAAACCACCGATTTCTATAAGCTCCATAAGGTTGCATTTATTTGATAAAATGATTGTTTAAAAATTTCATCCGTTTATTTAAATACTATTAGTTCACAACAGCGTTAATCTATTGTTACAATATTTACTAAGCTGTAGAATGTGCATCACATGTATTTTTCTATAAATAGGTTACAATCCTAAAAATTTCAAAATAGGGTTACCAGGTGAAATACACGATAGATGAGAGATAAAATGACATAGTCCATTAATATCGTTTTAATATGGCAATCATTTGATATTTTGAATAAAGTCTACATTTGTACCCACCGTGTCGTTTCGTACCTTTTCATTTGATCAGCCCTTGTAGTTAGTAGGATGATACGCTTTATAGAATAACTTCCAATGGAGCGCAATGTATTGGGACTATTTTGAGTGCTCCTCTAGAAAAAATCTATAAATGCTACATAGATCCTGTGACGAAGTTCACATATTTGGGTACATGGTACTGCAGATAAGAATAACATATATAAATTTTGTAGAAATCGATGCCTATTGACGCGAGTTATAACAAGGACGGACAGACAGACAAACCGAAATCTTAAACACTTTCCTACCTTGTTGGAAAGTGTCAAAAAAAGCTAGATCTTGAGGGGGAAAGACGAAATCTTTCAAGGTAAAGGCGCAGGGCCCCCAAAAGCGCGGGGCCCGTAGCATTTGCTACATCTGCTATATTGTTAATCCGGCACTGGGTCGGTGCACGATCAAGCAAGGGTTACCAGCTAAAAAAAGTCTCCGAGCTTCGCCCTCTACTACCACTGAAAAATCGCCAAATGTACGTGGGGTCCGTTTAACAGAAAAGTACCTTTTAATCGCACTTTTAAAATAAATATATCATGCTCCGTTATGTAACGCATGGCGTTTTTTAATTAATCATTTTATTCATTCCTTTTGAAATGAAGCTAAAGGACGTACGTTTATTAACTACAAAATCATGCAAAAATGCTACTATTTTGGCAACTAAAATTAAGAAAATGGCTACTAAACTGGCGACTTTTTTATGCCGATGAGGCTACTAATGATACTATTTTTGCCTCCTGACATTGGTGGAAACCCTGTCAATGAATTTCCCTCTTGAGTGCGCGGCCGCGCACTAATTTTTCGTTTTTGTATTCTGCGCGCAATGGACTTGATCATAATTTTTTTCTTTCAAGCCCATTGCGCACAGAATGCAAAAACTGCTGCGCATCTTTTGAAAAAATTGTGCGAGGATGCGCACCTGCGAAGTTTAGAGGGAACTTTATTTCTGAAAACTGCAAACGAATAATAAAATATTAGTAAACCTTATTTCTACTATGAAGGTTTAAATTAATGGCACGTTTCATGATCAGAAATATAACTCTTCTGAAATTAAAAACTTTCCCACGAGAGCAATAGTCTCGTTTATTTCTGTTCAAACTGCAGTATGTTACTTTAAGTACTTTCCCTGTTATTAATTTTTCAAATTTCCTGTTGCTCTTTGATAACAGAATGTATCAAGCTTCCCTCCCTTTCTCAAAAGAAGTGCCTCTAATTAATATGGATCAAAAGAATAAACAAGTGTAATATCTCCAGAACCGCGCAAAGTAAATATTTGTTTTCTGTGATGAATATAGTATAAGGTAGGGAGATGTTAATTTCAATTAAATATATCTAGTAGATAAAATAAAGCTCTAGAGCTGAACGTCGTAATAACTGAGCACCCATTGGCTATGAAACGCAAATATTAGGTAGCTAATGAAAATAGAACCTCAAAAAGGTAATGTAAAAATATTATGCTATGAATAGAATGTTTTCATATATTTCTTTCAAACTCATCTGTATTTTACAGAAAGTTACAGAAAAGTGATAAATGTTTTAAAATATCTTTTGTTAAAATTCAGTAAAGAGTGCTATGTGAATGAAAAAATATTAATAAACTACAAAATCATTTGCTTAACATTTCCCGTTAATTTTGAGCTAGAAATTTGAAGTGCTGTAAAAGAATTCCTTTACTAGTTTTTCAGAACTAGTAGTTTGTCCTCAAATAGAGAACATATGGAATAAGAAGGAATCATCAGATATTTTTCTTTTAAATATCGTTAAGAAATATAAATAAACAAACCTGTGTAATATGAACTAATAATTTGGTGACTAGTAATATAGATTGCTGCATGGTTATCTTTTAACGAATACACAGATTTAATTTAGCTTGTTTAACTCGTTGCCGCATTTTCTGGGTGCAAAATAAATTAACTAAAATAAAGACCGAACAAAGGTAGATTATACTAATGCATTTTAATACATAATAGCATTTGTTCGATTTTTGTCTTTTTTATATATTTATCAGTTCAGGAAATACCTATATTAGCTCCTCTGTTGGTTTGTCCAAGTACCCGAGACTTTAACTTACACTAAAATTACCTAAATTCAGAATGAAAGTGTGTAAATCTTAAGACATCTTGCTAGAATCTTTTTTTTTCTTATTAATCAATCATTTCTTTGAAAATTGTTTATTTATTCATAACAATAAAACATTTTCAGAAACTGTCTTCACAGTTCCTAAATTGCTTAAGCGTAATCATCCCACTAATGAAAATAATAAGATGTTAAAAAATTGCGAAGCTTTTGTCATCAACAATTATTCCTTCATAAAAATATTTTCTTTCTTTTTGCGGCTTATTTTTTTTTTAATTTGCATTGTTTGAGGTTATTCTGGAAATTTTTTAAATTTTAATTTTTAGAGACCGTATCTTTTTCTTCCTTAAAAATCTGAAAGCTCAGAAACTAGATTTCCCTTTAGAATAAAAGCCCAAGTAAAAAGAAAAAAAAAAAGTGTGCTTCATATTATGTGACAAGTGTTTAAGACGTAAGAATATTTTCTTATAAAATATTCTGTTAACATCTTATTTTGAACTAAATGACTCTGTTTCCTTTTCATCTCATAATTACCAAAATGTTTATTACTGTTTTATTTTTCTTTCAGGTAAGCTCGTCTCATTCTTGGTGAATGCTATGTTTTATTTTTCAAATTGCAGGTAGGCGATTATTTAATTATCCTGTTCTTGAGTATTGTTTTGCTGCATGCTAGAAGCTTTTTCAAATTGAACACTGTCTGTGTTTAGTATACCGAGAGGCTCGTGAGTCTTATAAACAGGAAAATCACTATGTTCCTTTAAAATAAATATTGGGTTGGCAACAAAGTAATTGCGTTTTTCCGTTTGTCAATATTTCGCCTGGCCAAAACTACTGAAGTTAATTATGCGAAATTTGGCACGTACGTGAGTTCTTCAACATAGGTGCTAGATCAGAGAGCATTTTCCAAAATTCGTAATCTTAGGGGGGGGGGGGGGTAAGGGGCCAAAAAGTTCTTTTCACATATCCCGCGTGATCTCAAATAAAAATAGAGATATCCGTGAAATTCTTTCTGTAAAA
The DNA here is from genome assembly GCA_038373885.1 of Cheiracanthium punctorium. Taxonomy (NCBI): domain Eukaryota; kingdom Metazoa; phylum Arthropoda; class Arachnida; order Araneae; family Cheiracanthiidae; genus Cheiracanthium; species Cheiracanthium punctorium. The sequence continues at coordinate 81,489 of JAWZYV010014616.1, read as the reverse complement.
TACAGCAGTCACGAATACCTAAAAATTAATTTCAGGACATTTTTAATAGTGTCCTCTAAGGAGGATAGAAGCGAAAAAAGGGGGAGGGTGGCCATCTTTTATGGACGAAAAAAAATACTGTCAGTGAAATTCTTTCTTTAAAATGTAACAAATATGAATCGTATGTTCAGGCACAGCTTACCTGTAATTAAAAACTTGTTGAAAAATTATTTGCTTGAATTTTATACCAGAAAACGCAATTACTTTGTTGTCAACCCAATATAAGAGATGAGAAACATGTTTAACATGTTATTGGGTTAAACTTAAGATTTTAGTTCATTTTCTTCGTTAATCATTTACAGACTAAATTGAAATATGCGGGCAGCTTTTTTTCCATACGTTTTAATTATTTTATTAAAATATAACATTTCGAAAAATAATGACAGACTGTATTTACATAAGATTTTTAGTGATTCAATTGGCCAAATGACAGAGAAAGACCAAGATTTGAATCCAAGGAAGTCGATGAGGTTGACCATCCAAAAACACTCACTGGGATAACAGTTAACACTCACATTCTGTGAGTCTTAACTGTTATCCCAGTAGCCGAGAGCATAGTGCTCTGAACGAACTGGGAGACGGAAGGTGCCTGGTTCAAAACCCGGTCGCGTCCACCGATCTAACCGTTCGAAGTTTTCCGTGGTTTCCTCCAGAACTTAGCGTAATTACGAGGTAGGACACCTTAGAAAGACCACCACGGAAAGCACACCACCCATAGGCGTAGATCCCCGTGTAGATAATGGACCATAATCCCACAACACAATAACTTAACTGTTATCCCCTAGGTCTACCAGGTCTAAAAAATGCATGCATCTTGCAGTACTGTACGTGACACAACTTTGCAGAGGTCGTTCCCAGAGTACTGTATTTATTCGTTAAACTGATTCCGCGTGAAAATAAAATAAACATGGTAGACTATTTTAAACGCCTTTAATGATTGATATTTTCTTTCTAAACAAAAGCGGATAAAGCCCATTTTTAATAGCAAGTGCTTTTGCTTTTTTAAAGGGAAAAAAACAATTATTTGTATTATAAAGACCTTAAACTGTTTCATAACATTAAACATTAAACAGTTTCATAAAAGCTTCGTTTTTAAACTAGTTTCAAAATACCAAAGTGAAAGAAAAGTGTTTTATTTTTATTTTGCGTTGCGAATATACTTGAGGCAAAGGGTGGGAGGAGCCCTTGGCACAAATTTTAACTCATGTAAGGGATTTCAGTGAAGTATTTTCTTATAACATCCTCTATTAAGCATGCATAACATTTGTTTTAAGTATAGTTGTTGAGTTAAAAATATATCATTTGTTACATTTATTAAATTAAAACCCTTTTCCTCTGTTATTGAGCAATCAAATCACGTGTTGTAACAATTTGACTTATGTCTAAGCTAAAATAAAAGAAAAATGATCCTCCTACTATTGATCTAAGTATAAGTACACTTTATATTTCACAATAGTACAAGAAGAAGAAGGAAGAAAAATTCTTTTGAAAGCGATTTAAAATATTTTTTGAAACAAAACACACTGAAAGTTTTATACGCTCGGGATTTAAGGAAGATTTCTGAAATTCATAGAGGCATTCTTGCCAAAAAAAAAAAAAGTTTCGTGGCTATATCCTGATAAATAAGTTATCAGATGAATCGTAATTCAGCCTCAAAAGATATATTTATAACTATTTTTAACTGCGTCGTTTTCATGGGAGTTTAGTTGTCATTTTTCTAATTCAACAAATACGTTGCAACTTCTATTCCATCTTGAGAACATGAACTGTCTGATCTTTGAGATACAAAATTACGTTTACTGACCTTCAGTTTTCTTTATAATACACCACCTACAGATTTGTTTTCTTAAATATGCGTATTTCACATGCAGTTTAATATTTTTAAAGCTTGAAAGTTGTGATCAGAGATTTTCTCTAACTACGGTTTATCTTATCGAAGTATACTTTATCTTTTTAAAGTTAGTGTATTACTGCATTTTCTCTCTTTTTTAATCGTAAATCAAAGTACACACAAACTTAACATTTTTGAGGCTTGAAGAGTATAATTTGCAGGGCTTTCATATTTACTTATTAAATTATTTATTAGGGTGTTATAAATATTTGCTTAATTCGGATTTGTGTCATTATTTTAACTTTGCTTTCCATTATTATGATTATCTATTTCATGGAATTTAAAAAAAAAGCATTTTATCCAAGTTCCTTGTAATAAAATATAGACTTTTTGCGTTATAAATCTATTCTCTACAGAGAATAATTTGTAAAAGGTAAAATACATAGAAATCAAATTTTATTAAATTGCACTTAATAGAATCAATGCTAGTGGTACAACGGGTCCGTTTTTATGTTTGTTAAGGAGACATGATTCTAAAGAATCAAAATTTCAAATGATTTTTATTTTCTTTAGAGTTATCACTTTGTAGAATTCTAATTTTAAAAATAATTGTTAATCCATCCTCAAAAAACAAGCCAAATGAGACGAATTATGTTTTTACAACTATTAATTTTATTATGCGTATCAAAAACTTAAAAATGTATATAAAATAAATATTTAGAAAATACCTGTTAAAATATGGATAACCTTATATTAGAAGGACAGTGTTTTGGATTTTCAGAATACACTAACACTTTGTTCAAAATACTTAATTTTTTTATATGTATGTGTATAGGTATATATATATATGTATGTGTATATGTATGTATGTATAATATACAAGATGTGCGCTATGTCATTGTTGATACTTCAAGCAAGATTTCAGTTTTGCTAAAAAATCGACCAACGATTTAAACTAAGTATTCCTAGAAAAATGGTTTCATGTTTAAAAAATTACTGTAAAAAGAAACATAATTATAGTTATTGCAATAAAATCATTTTCAAAACAAAATGCTTGCTTTTATTTGAAGCGATTTTTCTCAAGCTTTTCTAGGAAAAAAAATCCTACCGCTTCACGAACAAATATAGAGAATATATTTACTTTGTGCAAGTATATAGATGGGGGCAGATATTTATTTTTTTCATTCGAATTTCCCATTCCAAATGTTTCCGAAAAATATAAAAGTTTGAGAACCTCTAATTTGGATTGTTTTGTCTCATTAATTTAGCCATTTAATGCCTGTCTTTAAAATATTTAAAGAACTAAAATTAATAAATTATACACTTGTGGTGGTGTTTAAAAAATAACATGATTAAAAGACGAAGAATATTTTACAACTTCCTGTTTGGATTAATTAGGACATTTTTAATACTTTATATCTTATATGGAACTTTCTAAATTAACTGAAACGTTTACTACATGAGATTTTTAGAATAAGTTTTTTTAAGTAATTTGATCGTATTGTTGGCTTTTCATAATTATGAACTTGCACTTTCTAGATATGATTGAAATATAAAATAAAATAAATAAAATCTTTGTGAAAAAACACACATAAAATGTTACTTATAAAGCGAAACGATCGTTTCGACCAAAAATTCTTTCGGTCTTCCTCAGTCAAGACCCTTCGCTTTATAAGTAACTATTTATGTGTGTGTGTGTGTGTTTTTTTTCACAAAGTTTTTATTTATTTTGTTTAACACCAGCATTTTGAGCCAACTACATAATCCCACCCAAACCGAATAATCCAATCGAATAATTTCTATATAATGGCAGTTGTTTTATCCTAAAATAATCCAAGTAAAGTTTATCTTAGTAACTCTCTGTTGCTTCCAAAATAAATATGCTTAGATTATGCTTAAAAAATCGTGTCAGCGAATTCAGATTATCCCAAATACTTAGTCCTAAACTTATTTCCTACTTTACACCTCGAATTCTCAGTTTCCTTTTTAAAGCTAATCACAGCTGTTCACTGCTCCCCTAAACTGTTGAAACGGGCTTAGCATAATTTTCTTCCCCCTTTTCAAAATCCTCGCGAAAATATCCTCATTAGCATGGGATATTGCCAATTCGCTCTTTTGCCCATCTGATTAGGAGTCTTCTCCGACTGTCGAAATCTTTCCAAATGAACTTTGGACCCTTTTGCAATCCCCAGGCTAAAACATCTCGATAAATTAAGCAATACTCACAAGGAGGGCTTCCCTAATCATCGTGGGGGTGTCCCTTGATCTTGAATTTGAACCTGCTAATTACGAGGTCTCAATTCTGTCTTTTATCTGAGGCATCCTAGTTGACTCGCTACGAATTATTTAACAAGTATCTCCTCGCACGCTGAAAATTGTTAGGATCGGATATTGGGATGGGCTGGTGGACAAAAATCGAAACTGTACATTTATTTCTCGTTGTTATTTTATGTTGTCTTACTGTTTAATTAGCATTTTCAACGAAATTTATAAAGGATTGGTTGAAATTCAGCTAGTTCTATGATAGTATGCACTTGCTGGTGTACATCAAAATACTGTTTTTTTTTTTTTTTTTTTTAGTGTATACAAATACATTAAAATTGTCTTTTTAGGAATTTTGGAATTGCAAAATGGCAAACAAAAGTTTATTTTGAACTTTTGAATCGCATTTTTTTGTGTCTTTAATCTAATTTCGCTGCTTGTCTCCAGTGTTCATTGTTCGATTTGAATAACAATAATTGAAGCATTAAATTGTTTTGATGATGATAATTCAAAACGACATTTTCGGATTATCTTGATTAGAAGTAATAAATGAGTAAAACATCTTGCTGTATCCCGCATACCAACATGAGCGGAAATTTGGAGATTGGATGAAAATGTATTTTCTGCCATTTTTTTTTCTTTCTAATTCAAACATGGAATTTTCTTAAATAATCTCTGGACTAATTAATATGGAATTAAGCTGGTATTTTAAATTTGTAGCATTGTTTTTGATATTCTACTTTATCTACTGGAGTTTTGGAAATACTAGGTCAAATATTTTTTTAAGTATGCACGCGCGCGTGTGTCCGTGCATGATGTTTCAGTAGCGCTCGTTTTATTTTTATTAGCACTAGTGTGGAGAAATTAGCCCTTTTAGTAAGCTGCATGAATAAAACAGACTACTTTTTGTCTTTGTTGCAATTGTAGCTGTGGAGCGCTCATTGAGTGCCATGACTTACAGAATGACGCACTAGGCGCCCCACTAAGTAATATTTCTTTTTCCATTTCTTACAATAATCGCTTATATAGAGACTTTACTTATCATCAGAAGGCATTACATTATCAACACTTTTATTTGTAAACATAATCAAGAAATTTAGTCAAATAATATTTTTGTCACCTCATATCTGACTTAATTTTTGTACGAAACCGATTATAATTTTATAATATTATTATGTATAAATACAGTTGAATTTATGAGTGTTACATCAAATTATTTTAAGATAGCCATCCCCGTACCAGACTAATATCGTTAATTAGTCATCGGCAGACAGGTGAAGTAATTTTGTTTTTAATTTAATGAAAAATGTTTTAAGCATCTAAAGTTTTGTGGACTCTAATTAGGGACGTAGCGAGAAAAAAAATCGAGGAGGGGGGGAGAGAATTGAATTTTTTTAAAGGGGGGTTGTTACTGACATTTGATTTTTAAAAATCAAAGTTTCGGGGGGGTGGGGCGGTCTGCCCCCTGGCTATGTCCTTGGCTCTGTTCTTAGATTTCATACTCTAGCTTCTATGTTTTCTTTTAATCGGATAAACCGTTCGATTTAATAAGAAATCATTTCTCTACTGGTTCGGAGTTTAGTAATGTTTCTTTTCCCTCTTTATTTATTGAGCAAAGTCTTATCTTTTTATCTCCTAGTGGCAATTTCGTCATTACTACTTCGTCGATGTGTTCTTTGTGAAATGACTCGTTTTGTAGAACCTTTAATAATATTCACATTCTGAAGTCAAAATACTATTTGCAACAGCCATCGAAATCGTTCTGTTTGGGGGGAAACCCATCGTTAATATCACGTAACTTGGAGAGAAAAGTTGTACTTTCTCCTGGGCCTAGTCATGCCGTTAATGTAAGTATCTCTCTCCTTTAAATTGCCAAAGAAATACCATAAAAATATCTATCTAGTTCTTTTCATTTTAGCAGAATTCATACTGAAGTGAGGATAAAAAAATGTACCATTAACTTTCATCTTTCCCATCCCGATGATGTATAAAGCAAGAGAAAGCTTTTATTGCGGGAGGGAGTCTACAGAATTGAAAGCTTTCCAACACTGTTCTATGTTTGTTTTTACCTGTTCCGTTTCCAAAAATAAAAACCGTGCTACTTCATTTCCATGAATTTAAATGTAATAGAATTGACTTTATCTGATGCACCACGCCATACTAGACTGCTGTCGAGTTTTCTTTGTGGTCTGCTTTATTTGTATAAATGAGCGGTAAATATTTCTCGGTAAATTCCTCGCTAAAAAGACATATACTTTGATAGCTCGCCATTCTAAAAGACGGCGGAGTGTGCTTTATTACCAATGGCGAAATGAAAGGAATTTTTTTTAGGACGTTACATGACTAAAATATTATTCTCGAAGAATCCTAAATCTTCTTATGCAGCAACAATATTTGAAATGTATCACTGGTATAAAATAAGCTTGCTGAGTTTCATAAAAATATATGCAACATTTGTATCATATATTTTCTCTGAATAAAGTAAGGTGCAAATTTTATTTTCATATCTTTTATGCGCATCGTTTCTCATGGTTTGCGAGGAAAGGCTTTGTAAAATGCTATATAAAATTTACCAGACATCGTCGTAAAATGTGGTAACTTTTATTTTTAAACTAACCTAGCGTAAGAAAATCTTGGTCAGTATTATTCTTATTTTGATGCGTAGATATGTTAAAATTTCTAAAAATAGAATGGGGCGGGGAATTTGCAAAACCTTTCATGATTTTTTTTTGTTTGTTTGTTTTTTCTTTTTTAGACTTTGTTCTTATTTTAATGCTATGCAAACTTTGAAGAGATTTTATTTTTCGTCTTTCTCATTTAGATCTCATCTAATCTCATTTTAGAATGCATGCTTTCATTAATATATTCGTAGAACATCCCGTAGGATTTCAGCAACACTTTTTGCATTACAGTTTGAATGATCTGTACTAAATTCTATTTTTTTTTTCCAAATTTGCTTTAATAGTTCTTTAATACTTTTGGCAATATCAACAGATAATATTAATACAGGTAGCCTCATTTACTCGTTTTGCATGTACAGGATGTTTCACGAAGGACCCCCTAACTTTGAAAAAAAAAACCTCAAAAATAGATTGATAGAAGCATGAAACCAGTGGAATGTTTATCAAAAGAAACTTAAGAATTTGATGCAGAAGCTAGAATACTTTAGTTGCGAGTTGCGCCGATAGATGGCACTACAAGCGATAAGACGGATCTAAGAAAATCCTCATTTTCTCACACATGACCACTCCATTGCCCAAAACTTACAGTTTCGGCAGCAGTCTCTCGCAAAAGCGTCATTGCACCTTTTCCTTTCAGAAAACGATGATGGCTGACCATATATTGCGCTTTTGAAACATTTGACGGCACTGAATAACCGCTGGAAGGTCGACAGGATACAGCGCCATGCTTAGAGGGGTGCGAAGGGTGCAACTGCACCGGGCCGCAAAAGAATCAGGGGCTGCAAAATGTCAAGCGAGTAAGGTGATGAGGGAGAGAGAGAACAGGGTGTTCCAAAAACACTGACCTAGGTTTCTATTCCTTAAATATTGATCATAGACATACATGATGAATTTCAAGTTTACGTTCAAAAAGATGCAGAATTTTATGCCATCGTTTAAAATTTCCCACAGATTAGACCTCAATAAATAGAGAATTTTTATACATCCCCTGTACAAAAAAAGTCCCAGTTAGCAAAATATGTGCCACACATTAATTAGGTGATGTACGAACAAATAACTACGCTGAATACAAACAAAGCTGTCTAAAGTCAAGTGAGTAAGCTATACCAGAATGTTAAAAATTTTAATTCAATCGAGAAAATGTTACCGGTTTCTATTTTTTTTTCTTTTTTAACAACAGTTATAATAACTGTGAGGGATTGTTTTACACGTCTCGGTGATTTTGTAAAAATTTATAATCATCGTTATGTTTTTATTTCATATTAAATTCTTGATATCTGATGTTTTGAGCCGTATAATTGATAAAATTTTAACTTTAGAACGATCGATTGAATGAGAGAGCGTTTTATTAAATTAAGTCGTAAAAGGTTTATACGGGAATTAAGGAATTTCAAAGTGTACGTATTGATTTTACCATTAATAATTGGAACACAGAGGCTTGTATTCGATGCATTATGCAGTTGGCTGCAAACTAAGCGTCTTAAATTCCAAATTTTTCATCGAGAAATATCTACCTCAACATATTTACATCTGTTCAATACACAAAACGGATTCAATTTGTTAAATAGCAGTATAAAGAAAAGCGAACCCGCTAGGAACGACACTATTTCAAACACTGTGTAATTATTTCATTAACTAATGCAATTGCGTTTATTGATGAAACCTAATTTAGTTTTGCTTTGCGAGTCTACGACTTGCGTTCCTTATGTAGAGAGCATCAAGGGAGGATTACATGGACACTTCTTAATCTGTTTAAGTTAATAAAATTGTAGCGGTAACATATGGCTCTCAGAATTGCCGTTAACATAGTAGAATAAATTATTCTGGGAACTGCGCATCGTAACATTGCATTGTTAAGCAAAATTTTGTGTTTCGCCGAACATCAGGTGCAACTAAAAATGTATTGTTAGGTCAGAATCCTTTAATTAGGAACACTCTAATATTTCCGCTATTTCTTTTTCATTCACGCATTCTAATTTAATAAAGAAAAATAATGTAAACGATATACTGACCCTCTTTCCATCGTTCATTTTTGTGTTATTTCTGTTCGTGGTAGAATGAACGAAAAGAGCGAGCCAATTGAATCAGTTAAAGGGAAACTCAAATTTATGTATCCACACATTTGTAAAGGACAAGTACAATTGTTTGTTCAATTGATGCGTCAAACTATTAAAATCCTTATTAGCAGAAAATCATGCTTGAGCGTGACCGTCACGCTCAGATCATATGGGAGGACAAGTAGATTGTGGTCACGTCATAGCTACGTCTCCTGCCAGCTGAGATTTCTTCCTCCTTTCTTCGAATGTTAGTGCTGCCACCTGTTATCATACTTAAAAACTTCAAGTTACTTTTAACTACGTCCTTCTGACATCGAACCGTAGACCCAAGTCGTGGTAGGCGAACGTTCTAACCACCAGACGGGTTCGACTCGGGATGATATGACTAAAATTGGAAGGGATTCTTGTTTCACTTTCGGAATGGGAACTTTTATGTATCTAAATAAATAAAATTACACTTTGCCTGTACACTACTTGGTATTAAAAAATTTGCGATTTCTGTCTGCTTTAAGCATATGGGACCCCACTTCCACCGCAAAAAAAAAGTTTGTCGTTCTGTCAATGACGATTTTTTTCTTTGCACATCACGTAAAACTGACTGAAGCGAATGAAATACAATTTGGTGACATGATAGGTGGCCACGCCACTTAAACTACAGGCAACGAATTTTTAAAAAATTCAATAGATTTTGAGATTTCCTGAAAATTGTTTCAAACTGCGTAAATTTTCCTTCGCACATCATGTTATAACGAGTAAAGCGAAAGAAATGAAATTTGGTAACGTGAGAGACGATCGCTCAACTTAAGCTATAGGCGTCGGATTAAAAAAAATTTTTTGATTAGATTTTGAGATTTTTCTGAAAATCGTTTCAAACTACGTAAATTTTTGTTTCAGTATGCATAAAAATTGCATATAATCTGCACAGTAAGTGTATACTTTCCACTTTCCAAATATTAAAAGATATCCATTTTTTATGTACAATTTGTCTACAATCTATATGATATTTTGCAAAAAAAGTGCAGACTTTTTCTAGCTGGGTAGGTACTATAAATTTCGATTATTGATTTAAAAAACTGTAATTAATTTGGATACCTATATAGTTATTGGGCAATAAAGTTAATTTGATAATGTAGAGAGTGTTAATAATTATATACTGTACATTATTTGAAATATGTGTTATACTACAGTGCATTTCAATTTGAATTATAAATCCATCATTCATTACAAATAAATAGGATAACAGTTCAGTACAACGTAAGTACATTATTATTGTTAATGAATAAAATCACATACATAATTATTAATTAAATCGAACAAAATCTAACACGTGGGGGGAGGAGATCGCTGATGTATACCGTTCGCATATACCAGCTGTCTCAGCTGGTCAGCCTGTGTGCACACTACCTCTCTCTTTTTAAATGTGTACGCAAATCGAGCGCGAAATTAGAAATGTAATTAAATCAAAAAATCAAAAATTTCCAATAACAACCCCTGACAATTGCTTCTAAAGTTGTACAAACGTACAAAAATATGTGAAAATGTGAGAATATCGTAAATGAATGTGCGATGTTCTTAGAGCCTTATTTTTTTTTTTTTTTTTGCAAAGAATTTAAAATGTCAAGAAACATTCATAAATGTTTATTTTTTGTTAATAAAAATACAATAATCTGTGAAAACCTGTTTAACTGCATAAATATAAATTTTAGAATGATTCACAAGAAGTTTTCACTTGCGTCCAGTCCTACGACTGACTTTCTTTTTTTACATGGACCCAGTAAATTCTTTTTCGAATTCTCGGGCTTCTAAAGTCTTAGAAATTTTATAGTCGAGCTTTTGGTAACTACCCGAATACTTTTTTCCTCACTAAGTGCCTAAACTATTGTAAACGGTTCTTGGGGCTATACTAGCAACTAGCTACTAGCCTAAGGTTTTGATTTTTTTTTTTTTCCACATTTTTAAGGGACAAAATCTTTTGAAAAACAAATTGCTTTCAACATTATTTTTAAAAGGGTACATATTTAAAATATTTCTTAATTTCAAGCCCGATGTACAACACCAAAACGTTGTTGTAGGCCACTGTAATTTCACATACGTGTTATGTATATCAATGTACAACTCTTTAGAGCTCAAATTCAAGATTTGAAAGAAAAATCTGTCCACTCTAAGGAACGGTCCACAGTAGTCCAATCGAGAGAGGAAATCACTCTTCCAAGCAGTCACCCTATTTGACTCTACTTGACTTCCGGTATTTTGATGTGCCACTGCGGGTTTGTAACACATTTTAAGGGTGCACATTAGAAATTTTACTGTATTTTTAACATTATCACTCTCATCATTGGAAAGGCAATAACAAACGAAGATTTCCACGTGCTCAGTGTGACTTCCTTGCATTGGTTTCAAAATTCCCCATGGGTATGCAACTCCGGGCATAAAAGGGAAATGGCAATTGTTTCCTCTTTTCAACCATGGAAGCGAAGTAATGGATAGATGATAAATGTGTCCAAATGTGCTTCAAATCTTCATGTTTCGTACTTTTAGCCAAATCATATTTGAATATTGGTAAATAACTTCAGTGCAATGTGCTTGTTGCGAAGTCATCAACGAAACGCGAAAGTATACAGTAGAAACCGCATAAGTGCATCTCGATGTGGCAACAAAATTATGTGCCCTTATGTGGTTTGTGCACTTATGCGAGCTTTTTTAAATTAACATGTGTAGAGCAATTTCTCATTGAAAATCTGTGTATTTGATATTAAATAGTATAAAAAGTTATATATATACAAAATATATGCATATGTATGTACATCTGTATTAAATCTGTATTGTTAATAAATCTCTATTGTCAATGTATTGAAAAATTGATCATCTGTATTGAAATGACGCAACTAGTTTTGATTTGGAGATGGCGTGCGCAAGGATTCGATGCGACGCTGCGACGATTTTAGTGGAAATCAGGATTGAAATAGAAGGGTAGCAATTAATACCGAGCGTTCTCTGGAGATTTCTCAGATAAACTGCAATTTCCTTCTTTTTGGTTTGTTTTTGGATGTATGCGCACTTATGCGGTCAAAATTCCATTATAAAAACATTTTTTTAATAAGAAAAATGTGCACTGTAGCGGTTTATGCACTTATGAGGTGTGTACTTATGCGGGTTAACAAAACATTAGATGCATAGGGGAGAAATTCGGGGTTTTCATATCTTGTGCACTTAGGGGGTTTATGCACTTAAGAGATGTGCACTTAAACGGTTTTGACTGTAGTCAGAACTGCTCGTGTAATACCAGAACAAAAAAGTTGCAGCTTTATGCAAAGCATGAAATAACTCCTTCCCAGACAGCGCAGCAAACTTGCAGCAAGCTTGATTTATCAAGTCAGTAAACTTGAATTAAGCTTGAAAATTTCAAGCGTGTAAGCTTAATGCAAGCTTGAATCAAGTGTTCTAGTTTACACTTGCCCAGCTTGCATTAAGCTTGACATTTCAAGCTTGAATCAAGCTTGATATTTCAAGCTTGAATCAAGCTTGATATTTCAAGCTTGAATCAAGCTTGACATAGCAAGCTTAATTTCAAGCTTAAAAAATTTTCCTAAAAAAAAATTTCCTAATTACAAGGGGCGCCAGTCGGCGAACTCGCCCCACATATTTTATTTTGCCACGCATTTTCCCCTCTACGCCGAAATTTCAATTTAATTTGTTTTCATCAAAATTCTGCGGATAGAATAGAACCCGGGACCTCTGGGTTGGGAGGCGAGCGTCATAACCACTCAGCCAACCTGAGTTGAGCTGTTAAGACTAAAGTTTGAAGTGACTGTTCACGCCGTTTTCTGGCGAGATTTATTTTCCGATATGTTGATCTGTTTCTTTTCCATTGGATGCATAAAATTAAAATAATGTTATGTGTGATTTAGACTCTACTAATAGGGAAATAAACATAATATAAACTTAACAGCAGCAAACGTTTTAAAACTTTCAAAATCGAGACAAACGGCTGATTTTGAAATCAATTTCGTAGTATAATTGTATTTTATTTTGAAGAATTTCCATATTTGGAAATATAGAATCTTTTTTTTTAATTCTATGGTCAAGTACATTTATGACTGATGATAAATTATTTTGTAGCGGCCGGAAACCGCCTCATTCTACCACCCATAAAGTGAAGTATATTAACTAACTAAATTGTGTTAATTATATTAAAATTTATTTTTAGGGCTAATTAATTAGTTAATGGAATTACCAATGTTAATTAGATGTAAATAAAACTAAAACTCCCCTCGTGTTACACTTCAGAGGGGCTTATCCCATTCATTCATTCCCCTTAGACTTTTCAATGTCCATTCTCCTTCTCGCCTACAACGACAGATGGCGCCATCAGCGCAATAATCAAGCTAATGGATACAAATGTCAAGCTTGTATTAATAAGTCAAATTCAAGTCAATGTCAAGCTTGATTTAAGCTTATGTGCTGTCTGGGTTATGCAGAACAAATTCCTCCACGTGTCTTTGTCAAAAGAATGTATTGTATGTGTATATACAGAGTGGTTATAATTAAACTCCTTCTATAAACATTGTTATACAGCTAAAATGGGTGAACGGCTTGTAAACAAATTGGGTATATAGACTATGCACGAGATGACGTCAAGAAATTTCGAAAGGAAAATTAGTTCAAACAGTATCCACTAGGTGTGGCTTTGCATGAAAAAACCTGAATTTCAATTATGGAAATGGCTAATTCGGAATGCAGAAACAATTTCAACCCCCCCCCCCCAAATGCGAGCCTCTGATTTGGAGGCATTGGCCACTACTAAGGCCGGAGTTGTTGGTCTCTTTATTATGGTGACACCTAGTAGGTGGACCAACGTCACCCACTATGAAGGGACGGACACAAAGACAGCCACGCCTAGTCGGAGATTGCAGTTTCAACATTTATTCAATAGTTTTTGAGTATTTAATAACTAACTTCGGTCACTTTTTCAGCTAAAATAACCGTAAGTGCACCTAGTAGACATTTTTTTGAGCTAAACTTTTTTTGAAATCTTCCTTGAACACATCGTGTGAGGGAAGTTTATTTGTAAACATCCTGTAAATATAAAAATGAGCCAAGATTTGGAAAACTACTTAATGATATTGCTCCTTGAATGATCCAAAATAGGATTTAAATTATTTATTTATTTTAGGATTTCATATTATAACTGTAGTAAAAGCTGATTTTCGTTGTACGTATAAATATTGCTTTTCTCCTTTGCCATGCTATATTTGTATAAATGTAATACAAACGAAATTCATATTGTTTCATTGCAAAAGAAAGAAAAAAACCACTAGAAAAGACATTATTTCAAACACTTTATAATCATTTCATTAACTAATGCAGTTGCGTCTATTGATGAAACCTAATTTAGTTTTGCTTTGCGAGGCCCCTTCTTTAGCAAAGCATCAAGGGAGGATTACTTGGGCATTACGTAATTTGTTTAAGTAAATAAAATGGAGCGGTAACATACTGTTCTCCCCACTACCGTCAATATATCTAAATGTATTATTCTGTGGGTTTTAGGTTCCATGTCTGAACTGAAGTTTTGTTTTTCCTTGCATTAGGGTGTAACTAAAACTGTATTGTACATTTTGAATGAATTCACTGAGTCATTTTCGTGTATTTAACAGAGATTTCTGTATTTTTTTTTCTTTCACAGTAAGGAACAAGAATTTACGAATTTACAAGTTAATATAAATAGTTAATAAATTTATGATAATTGTTCGTTCACTCTTTAAGTAGTAAAAGTAAAGGACTGAAATAAGCAGCGGGTAAATTTGAAGGGCAACTAAAAGTAAATGAACTGACATATCATTATAAAACTGTTGATGCTCGTGATTTTAAGGCGGTTAGGTCTCACATATTGACATTCACACATAGGTAACTCCAAATACATTTATTTCTTATAACAGGATGAAAAGTTAAAGAGAAATCCTCTTGGTCTAAGTCTAGTCAACTTCGGAGAGCAATGCAAGACAAAGATGAGACCAACTGATTTTTCTCTGCATAAAACCATCATCATTGAGGGAAAACTTTCAGCCTGAATGCGTATAGCTTTAGATCCAAAGAACGTCCATGATGGATGTGATTTCTGTCAGAGCGATTGAATTTTCAAAAATTGCAAATATGCCCTATTTTACAATGCATTTTTAGTAGACAAAGCATGTTTAATCTCGCAAAAATCGAAATCGCCTGTATGGGAAAAGTTGTGTATTCCCTACTAGCAATTTTGCTCGGGCTCCCACCGGCCGCGCAGCCAGCCGATGACGGTCCGAGCAAAATTGCTAGTAGGGTTGACATCAAATGTCTGTAAAAAAAATTTTTTTTGGAAATTAAAATACATATTAAGACACCGCCCCCCCCGACAGGCCCATGTAGTTTCACCAAATATGTGAAATTCGACTTTTTTTTTATTTATTTTTCAATTTTTTTGTAGATAAATTTTTTTAACCGCCCTTAGGGGAAATAGCTGGATATTAACACCCTTCGTTTGTAAAAAAAAAAAAAAAAAAAATCATATCATATTTAAAGCCCCCCGCCAGGCTATTAAAATGTATATAATTTGCTATTTTTTTAATAAAGCGGCTTTTTCTGTACCATTTTCTCTATATGATTCCATTCAGTTTACTTTCGAATATAACTGATAGATATTACAGTAACAGGGTTCTCCCCAGGTCTTTAGAGAAGGGCACGCCTCCCAGCTGATTTTATTGACCGTCCGGGTTTTAAAAAAAAAAAATGAGATCCCACTGGATACTTCAGTTGCCTTCCAATCCACACCGGTCAAGGTCAATCGAAAATTCCTATTTCACTTGCCCATTTTCTCTGGATTTTCAAACTGAGTATTGAATCCTGCAAATGTAAACTCTAAACTGTTGTTTCTTTCAGATCGGAGCTAGAGTGTAATGTATAAGCAATGAAAAATTATAATGAAGACGCACTCTACTACGATTATCGATTAATGTAATAAAATAGACAGTCAAGGGGAAAAAAATCGCCTGGACTTGCAAAATACTAGTTCAGCAGAGAGTAAGATAGCTTTGTATGCATAACATTTCAAAGAAAAATGGGACTAAACCTTTGCAATTGCTAAAGAAGGAGCGTTTCAAACAAAAAATCAAAGGACATAGTATAGCGTTAGTGCCAGAGCCAGAAAGCAATTTCTTCGGTCATATATCACCAGAAAATGGCACAGCTAATGAAGTGCTGTTTATATTAGTACATTTTAATTAAAAAAAAATTTCGGAGACATTTGATGTCAATACACAACTTTTTTCCCACCACAGGAGATTTCAATTTTTAAAAAAGTGAAGAACGAAACATCCAAGTGTATAAGTACACCAGGGGTCGCGTTGGCTTTTCTTTTTAAGTTTCGCCAATCCATTCACCAAATTAGATTTTGCCGGACATCATTAAGGGGTCAGGTACCTTTAAGCGTTTAAAATCTCCACGAAAATTGACCATAACTACATTTGCCATAGGTCTACAAGTAAAAATTTTGTAAACTTTCAATTTTTACCAGTTATTTAGAAAGCTTTTATGAACCTTTTACAGCTCTTGGAATAGTTCTACATATTAAATTAAATTTTTTTGTAACTAAAAATATTCGAGCTTATTTTTTACTTATTTACAGTCTTGCGCGCAGCATTTCACAAAATATATGTATCACAGTAACTTAAAAACTGTTATAGACATAGAAAAATAGCTTGTTATTAAAATGACGAAAAATAATTTTGCTGGGACTCTTCTTTCCTTTTTAAAAAAAATAATTGCAATTTTTATAACTATCATTTGCATAATTATGCAAATAAATGCAAAAATAATAACGTTACTTCCATCCCAACCAAATTATTTTTCGTCATTTTAATTTAAGGATATTTTTCTTTGTGTATTGAAATTTTTAAGTTACTGTGCTATATATATTTTATGAAATTCTGCGCGCAAGACTGTAAATAAGCAAAAAAAAAACTCGAACCCTTTTAGTTATACAAAATTTAATTTAAAATGTAGAACTATTTCATGAGCTGTAAAAGGTTCATAAAAGATTTCTAAATAACTGGTAAAAAATGCAAGTTTATAGTATTGTTACTTGTAGAGCTATTGCAAATGCAGTTATGGTCAATTTTCGTGGAGATTTTCAACGCTCAAATGTACCTGACCCCTTAAGAAATGCAATTGCCAATATTTTCGCCAAATCGTATTTTCTTTCGCCAAACTAATTTTATTATCGCAATTTGTGACGTTGGCGATCGACAGCGCGACCCCTGACAATCGCAAGAATTTGTTTGCTTCTTTGATACCAAACTTAAAATTGTTCTTCTCGAAGATGTTTCCGTCTTCAGCTGTGTAAGTTGAATTTCTGTTCAAAAGAACGATTTTATTTGTTGTCTAAGCGTAGCAAAATTTTAGTATTAAAGAACATTAAATGAAAAAGCATAGAATATTTTTTCGAAAGGTTGCTTGAAAAATGTCCTACTTTACTGGGAAGATATGAAAGACGTTTTATTCCATTCTCTAAGACTCTAGACTAGATTCTAGAAGGACTCTAGATTCCATTCTCTCTCGAAAATCTAACTAAGTTCCTCAATTTGTCCTTTAAACCGTCTTCGAAATGGCATATAGTATGCTTCGAAAGCTATTGAAACTTTCGATGTTGTCTTCGAGATAGCCTATGAGCAGGCTTCAAAAGCTATTGAAATATCCAGGAAGCAAAATCCCCTTAAAGACCATGAGTTACAGAAATATTATGTATTGTAATTTGTGTCGTATATGTAAACATACGAGTAAAATCTTAATTTAATTGCTAAAAAAAGTATGATATTTTACTAAGGTATTATTACTTTGCACATGAGATTTTGAGGATTTCGTTTTATAATTTCTGTCGTACTTTATTGAGCCATGGCATATCATGGCTTGGCTTAGAAATATATATTTTTATATCTGAACTTTCCTGCTATCAGTTCCGCAGTTTAGTTTTTGCGAATGAATACGTATTTCAAAACATTATTTTATTAAATTTTGAAAACTGAGTTTCGAATTCTTCAATGTTTTCTTCTGCATTTTTTTCGTGATATATCCTGTTTCTTTGCTACGCAGAGAAATTCAAAAACAGCTTTTTTTATGAATTTAAACTTGACAGTGAGTATATTATATTCTCTCATATAATAGAATATTTTTTATCTAAATATCTTTTATATTAGAATTATATACATATACTAGATATGCCTGTTTAATAACTACGAACATAAAAAGTATAAGAAATTATCATTATTCTAGAACATCTTTTACGAAAAGAGCATTGTAGTTTTTGTAAAATATAAAATTCACGTCTGAAACATTTTTCCGCAGTGTTTCTATAGTATACTTTTTAAAAATAATCCAAAAAGCCAAGAATATTTTTTGTTAAATAAATTTAATATTTAAATTACTTTTTTTCTAAAAATTTGTAATGTTTTTTTAACTTATTATTCATCTAAATATATGTTAATACTAATATTCTTCTTTCTTTGCTAAGGAATTTAAATAAAGAGAAAAGTCTAATGTTAAGTGAATTTTAGCTCTCAAATTAAATTTTAAGTAGCTTTTCTTTTAGAGACTGTCATATCATAACAATTTATTCTGTAATGTAATAATGAATAAAGTCTTGACTTAGAAATTCGCTTGAAAAAAAGTCATAATTTTTACACAAAGAGCAATTTTAAATTCCTTTTCTGTTATAGGAAAAATATACTTATGTTAAAATTATTATAAAGTGTAGCAGTTGGTTTTTCTTATAAACTTATAACTTTCAAAGATCATAAAATGCGAAATAAAAATTAAAATATAAAATACGTCTAAGCATGGTTTTTATTTCATCTAACTAGAATATTGTGTTAGGATGATAATTTAACATTTTCAAAAGCAAATTTAACAAAAGCAATGTTTTCCTTAAATACTTGCAGTTTTTTAAAAACAAATAAGAATCATTCCTTTTACGTATTATGAACATATGAATTAATCCTATAAAGTTATTACATATCAGAGTACTCGTATATTTGGGACATTGACGGACATTTATTCGTAGTAAAACCTACATGTGAAGTTGAAACGCTGCTTCATTCGTCATGTCAGTCATTGTAATATTGTGAGAACTGGTGTTTCAATGTATTCCTTTGTGAGAATTTTTTTGCTTGTTTATTTGTCTATTGGAATAAAACTTCACTTAGGGAGACTGACTAGTACAGCACAATGACAGTAAAATGGAATGATTAATCGTCGATGACATTCATATCCATTAAAAATTTGCTAATCGAAATGATGACAGTTGATTGGCCATTCAGGTGGAGTATCTGTTTATGCATATTGTCGAAGTTGCTGGACAGTTTTAATTTTGAATAATTAAAAAATATTTGTGCGTGAAAACATGTTTAAAAGTAACGTTGAATTTTACTCCATCATCGAAAAAGTACTAACGCATTTTATAATTATAAGACGATTGAAAATTTAAAACAAAAAAGAAAGTCTTTATTTCAGTTACCTTTTGTTTGGCATTTCCACGCGACCTATTTACCAAACTTAATAAGATAGCAATAAATATTTTCATATAACACACTATGTTCTCGCTTTTCTTTCAAGTGTTCGAGAACCTGTATCTTTCTGAAAGCTCCGGGCTGAAAAATATGCACACTGAAGTTGTTCATAATGTAATATATTATCGACATAATGCAATGCTATTCTCCCTTTTTCTGCGAATGCAGATATTCCAGAAAAAAAAATCTGCAACTGAAGTACAACCCCATAGCACGTTTTCAGACAAGCAGCATTGTTCTGCATTGAATGTTTAAAATCAAAGATTTGTTCCGGATGACTTGTAACAGAATCGAATATCCCTGCATTTTCAGCCACGTTAAATTCTCTTTGAGGCTTTTATTTAGATAAATGTGCGCTAGCCTTAATCAGCTTGTCGTAGGGCTCTAATAATTAAAGGAGCAAATATTTTCCCTTGGGGTCATAATTTAATAGACGCTGCGTGTACAGAAAGGGATAGGTTTGGGAACGAAATTGTTCGGGGCCAGTGGAAGAATCACTCTTCTGCTGTCTAAAGGTCATGGAAAAGATACTTTATTATATCTAATGATAATGGAAGTGTTAAGCATGATATATTTTTAAGCATGCTTATTGGAACTATTTGTCAACTGCGCAGGATTTTTCTAGTATATTTAAATGAAGGTGATGATGCTTTAAAAATTGCAATATTTGGAGGTCTGGGAAGTTTTTGGTACTTTTCATGACTTTTTAAAATACTTGGGAAATATGTATTTTAATAATTTTTCTTACGTATTTCAAACTGTTATTATTCATAATGAAAGAACTATTTAAGTAGTCTAAGAATCAATATGTCACGAGAAATTATTTGAAAAAGCATGTTTTAAAGTGAGAAAAAGGTTTCGCATAAGTAAACATCCCATTTTTAACATAAAATTTTGGACTTACTTAATAAGGACTTTCCCAAGTGTTGTGCAAATAACCGAAAATAGATTTTGTTTGTAAATAAAATTATTTAGTAAAATTCGTTCAAATGCAACAAATATGGCTACCGAATGCCTAAAAAAGTGACTAACTCCAGCTAGTTTTTATATACTTAAGGGGAGGAGTATACCTGAGACTTGAAATCCAACGATTTGACGCAGTTCTAAAGCTCCGTCATTCTAATATTTAATGTAATGACCCAATTTTTTTACAAACTTTACATCCTATATTGAATAATAAATAACGCATTCATTTATATATTTTTTATAGTATTTAAATAATTAATTTTTTTAACGTATGGCTAAATGGCATTTTGACCGCATGATTTTTCAAATTGTATACAAATACAATTAGCACAATCATGCATGTACTATATGCATGTATGTGCATGTGTGTGCATGTATCATGCATGTATTATATGCATGTGTTTCATGTATGTATTATGTATAATAATTGATAATTATAACAAACTGAATACCACACTTGATGATACGCCATGAACTAAGAACTTCAACCCAATTTTAAAGCTTAAATTTTATTTTAAAATTTTATTTAACACTGTGTTTTTTAGTTTAAAGCACTGAATTTAGTTTTCTCAAAATAAAAAGTTTTTTGATTAAAATATTTCAATAAATTTAGGTTGAGTTTGTGATTATTAGTAAAACGATCAAGTATACAAAATTTCAAAACTGTGTGACAAACATTTTTTAAATGAGAGTGCGAGCAATACTTAAAAATGTTTCAAGAAAACAGCTTTAAAGTTGATATTTTGTTTCTGGAACCCCAAATATTGCTTCGGATTTTTAGCTGTAGGAATTTCCCCCCCCCCTTTTTTTTTTGCTTTGTATTCCTAAAACACCAATCTGTCATTAGAGAAATAATCAAAAAATCGACTTTTTTTTCTTTTTGAGTGTTAAAAGTATAGTCCCACCTTAATCCTGTTTCCTACTGACATTTATGTATTGTTTTTTAACTGAAAGTCTCTTACGTAGTATTTGAAAAGACGCCAGATGTATAAATGAAGGGTGAGCATTTCATTCTCCCTGTAACTGTAGAAATGAGAATTTGAAGAGAAATATTTGAACATTAACGATCGTGTAGACATTAGTTGAAGCAGGATGAAAATATAATTCCAAAAAATGGATTTTCTTATGAAAATAAAAAGAATAAATTTGGATAAAACACACAGCATAAAAACTTACAAAAGTACAAAAGATTCTTTCTTAATCTGCATTACCTTGCTGCTGGACTCTCGGTATTGCGACTACACACATAACCTCGTTCAAAAATTTTAGATTGACTGTTTTTATCCCTCAAAAGTAACTGGCCTCACTATTAAAGGACCGACTGATATTGCAATAAAATAGCTGTTTTTCTCAGTTTCACGTACGATAGCGTTTTATTAATACTCATATTTTTTTGTTCATGTTTTTGCAGATTTAGCAGTTATGACCCCTTAAATGAACTTTAAAGTAGGATTGTGTTCTCAATATAAATAAGGTCTATAAAAAAATCTAAGGCCTTCTTTGTTCAAAGTAATTATGATGAATAGAAGTTATCGGTCACTGATATCATATTTTTTCGTTGTATATTATTTAAACTAAATCAACAAAGCCTAGGAACTATAGTGCGCCATTTATTTCAATCTGCATAAACAAAGCTTTGATACACGCTATTCACTTAATTATGCTTTATCTTGTGCAGGCAACGTAATTATAGAGGGTATAATTCTCTATACTGAGCAAGTTACAGTTTAGATGGTATAAGCGAACAGATATTACGCATGAGTATGATAATATATACTATTCGTATATGTATTACGTTGTTATTCTATTTCAGTTGATTGGAACTTCCCCGCTTTTCTTTTTCATTTGATACCGTTGAATACAGTAGGACTGAAAACGATTATTTCATTTCATTAAATAAACATTAAAAAAAAAATTTAGCAACCATTGAGAAGGGAGGTATGAATTTTGAACAAACCCTTTGTAAAATTTCCCTGCCTTTAAAATCAATCACACATACGAAGGGCAAGCGTTAAAGCATTGTGTTACTTAGTAAGTGTAATGTTCGTAAGTGTATATTGTAATCGTATGGGTAATGAAGATACATATTGTAACTTCTGTTCGAAACTACATCAGAAAATTGTTTTTCAGCCTAGTATACTTTTTGATTCTCTCAAAGTCTGATGCTATGCGAAATCTTGACAATATCAGTAGATAAATTTTGTTGACAGATACTCTGTGTTAGTGAATGAAATTAACAGTTAACGAAACTTAACTATTCGTTCGTGAGAAAGTTAACTTTTTTAAATACGTCTTTGAATGTTGAATGTTTTTATGTCATTGAAAATGAGTTTTATATGTGACTTTTCATCAGGTTTTATTAAATTAACTCCATTCTTCTGTTCAATCAGAATATTAAGTTGCAACTTGATACATTATTTGGTGCAGACTTAATTAAATTGCATCTATTTGATAATAAAAAATACCCGCATATCCCAAAATATGCAGTTCATTTCAATGTTTTAGAGATTTACCCATTACACTCTCTGTCGAAAGTTCGTTTTTTTTTTTTTTTTTTTTTTTTACTAATTTTTTAACCACCCGAATGTAAATAATATTTTCAAGATGTGAATCTTCTTTTTTTTTTTTTTTTTTTTGGCGGGGGGAGGGGAGATTCCGAACATTCCTTTCAAAGAATCTAATCAAGATAATTGTAAACAACTAGTATTTATAGATTCTAAACATGTGCATGAGTTTTTCTGCATAAAATTCACTTTATGGTCGTAATGATACTTAGCTTTAATGATGGGCCATATCCTTCGTTTTGCTAAATGTGTTTCTTAATTAAGCTACTTTATCGTTATAGCTAAAAACTGTTTCTTACGACAGGCACTTAAAAGTTCCGTGGATATTTCTCATTAAAATATGCGTAAATTTATATACTTTTGTTAAACCTTTGAAAGAGTCATTTAGAAATTGGATTTTGGTTGTAATCATGCATATTTTATTAACTTAATTTCCTGTTTGAAGTAATTTTTTTAATGTGTTGAAACTTTTTAACCCTTTCAATTGTAGATGAAATGTGTTTAACTTCGGATTGCTTTTTTTTTTTTTGGCATGTCCGTCTGTGCTCTAACTGCCGTCAATTTGTATTGGTTGTGACGAAATTTCTGTCCCAGACAGCACATAAGCTTAAATCAAGTTTGACATTTCTTTGAATTTGACGCATTAATGCAAGCTTGACAGTTCAACTCATTCTAAGCTGGCAGCAAGCTTGCAGGAGTCAAGTTGAATTGTCAAGCTTAAATACAGCTTGATTTAAGCTTGAAAATGGATACTCGCGTGATTTTTCCTTTTTAAAGGAGCGTTGATGGCGCCATCTGTGAAAGAGAATGGACATTAATTGTCTAGCGTCCTCAAATTTGCTGAAAGTTCGTAAAAGATGTGTTTTATTTTATATTACCAGTGCCATATTACCGGCAGGGCAAACGGGGCAACTGCCCAGGGCCTACAGATTTTAGGGCCCAAAAATCTTAAATCTTACACTTTTGTAATTTTAAAATAAAATTACAAAGGATAAAAAAAAATTCAGAAGTTAAATAATTTTTTTAATTATAAGGTATGAACAATGAAAATAATTCAAATTTACATTTGTATAAATTAATTTAAACTTATTTTTAATTCTTCGAAATGCTCTATATCAATATAGCATACCAATATGTAGGAAAATAACCACATTTGTAAAGAGAATTTTTAGCGTTAAAAAATAGCAAAATTTTTCAATTATTTGTTATTTTAAGAAATATTTACAAAAATGACTAAAGTGTTTGTATTCCATACATGTTAGCAACTGTGATATAGCATTTCGAAGTAACGTTTAACTATCTGTTTCTTTAATTTCAGATTACTTAACACAAAATTTGTGTTAAGTAAACCCATTCTATATTTCCAAATATGGAAATTCTTCAAAATAAAATACAATTATACTACGAAATTGATTTCAAAATCAGTCGTTTGTCTCGATTTTGGCCAGCAGTATTGCTTCATGAGTGTTGCGGTACTGAAAGTTTTAAAACGTGTTTTTTTATTTTAATTTTGATTTTAATTTAATTTATTTTGATGCATTATTTTAATTTTGATGCATCCCATGGAAAAATAAAAGAAACAAATAACACATCGCCCACTTATCAATCTGGCGAGAAAACAGCGTGGTAAGTCACTTCAAACTTTCGATATAGCTGCACAAGGCTCCGGTGGCGAAATGGATAGCGTGCTCAACTGCGAAGCCAAAGGGCCCGGGTTCTATTCCAGCGACGAACACTCGATGGAAACAAATTAAATTGAAATTTCAGCGTAGAGGGGGAAAATGCGCGGAAAAATAAATTATGTGGGGCGCGTTAGCCAGCGGGCGTCCCGTGTATTTAATTTTTTTTTTTTTTTTGGAAAATTTTTTAAGCTAGAAATGTCAAGCTTAATGCAAGCTGGGCAAGTGTAAACTAGAACACTTGATTCAAGCTTGCATCAAGCTTACTCGCTTGGAATTTTCAAGCTTAATTCAAGCTTAATTCAAGCATAATTCAAGCTTATTGACTTGATAAATCAAGCTTGCTGCAAGTTTGATGCAAGTTTGCTGTGCTGTCTGGGGTATTTATTGATAGTATTTATTATGACATGCACCCTATTTAAAAGAGTGAAATCATTTTTTTAGAAGTCCACACAGGAAATTTCAATACACTACGCTCTTTGTTCCATATTGAGATTTAGGTAGTTGAACATATTTCTGAATATACTTTGATATACTGAGATATTTAAGTTTGTAAAAAGAACGAAAATACTGTGTTGTATTTTTCCAGGAAAAAACAAAATCAGTGTCAAAAATAAAGCTCAAAAGGCAGTGACGAAAAAAATATCTTGAGTTGTGTTATTTATTATTGTATGAAGATACATGATGCCGGAGATTCCTTTTCTCACCACTGTTGCTTCTGGGTCTTTGAATGCCTCTCTATGAAAGAGCGCAAGGATAGGTCACAGTTGGTTCCCGCAATTGCTAAACATTTAGTAAAAAAAAATGGTACTATTAGTCCCATTAAGCAGTTCCACGTCTGCGCAAACACATTACTGGCTCACGCCCAGACATTTAAAGAAGTGAGCACTAAAATCTTTTTTAATAACTGCCTATTGAATGGGCGTATGCCCCTGTAGAAAAAGCTCTAAATGCTACTTGGAGTACTTTTCAGCGGAAAGCATCCTTTCTATGCATATTTCCGGCGATGAAAGCGCCAACAGATGGACTGATTGACAGATAAATCGATATCACACTGCCGAATTTTCACGAAAATTACGCACATAAATGTGTTCCTGAATAAATATTTTCAAATTCCAAAAGTTGTAAAAATGGATATTAAAATGCGATAACACCTTCCTATCTGAGATCCATTTATTAATATACTGCGAGTGATTACTTTGAATAAAGTTCGACTTGTCTAACATGTCTCGACTGATTAATTTTGCAAATTGTATTGTCTGCTTGCAAATATATTAGCATATCTTTACATCTTCGTCTCCTCTTTATGTATTTTGTTAACTCGGCGTGAGAGAATACCTTGCCCAGACGCGTAATACCCCGTCATAATTACAAAACAACTTTTGACTAAGCTGAGAAGAGATAAATCTGATAAATATATAGAGATGCCGAGAACAAACATGGCCTCGTTAATATTCTGACATGAGTCCTGCGATGGAGCTGTTTTCTCCAATTTTGTAAATTAGATGAAGCGCGCGTTCGTTGTATATTGTTTCAATCTAATTCTCAGTAGCATAATGCTTGAACCAATAGCGAAATTAAAATGCTCCGAACACTATTCAAATGTAAATACTTAGGAATGGGGTTTAGAATCATATCTATATGCATGCATCAGTTTAGAGAGAGAGGGGGCCAGTAATATTTTCCTATCGAAGCACCTATTTCCAATTTAACTGATTTTTAATAGGAAAGTTCTCCAGTTGTTAAATTATTGATGCAAACATTCGGATACCGTTTGTTTAAATTATCAAAACATATTGGAGAAGCGTAAACGGTTATCAGTAATGTTTTATATTCTAGTAGCTCTGGAATTTCGTTAATGTAAATCACAGGAAGCATTTACTTGAATTCTATGCTAACTTAATAAGTAGAATAGTATGCAAAGTAATTTTCTGTTGCAAAGAGTTTTTAAAAAGGATCGAAAGTAAGCTTTAAGGCTGTGTTCTATGCAGCATCCGCACTTTTAAACTTTTAGATGCTGCTATAAAACGGATACGTGGGCCAGATCTCTGTAACATTACAGAATAAGTAAAAGTGCCGACTTTCCGTTGATGCCGAAAAATCCCAGCTTAAATAATCTAAAAGCCTAAGAAGTATTGGATTGGTGTTTTATCCGATGAGATGTTCCAATATTTAAATTCTCTTCTTTGGAAACTACCGTTTCCTTGAAACGTAGTTTTAAATTTTTTTCATCGCTCACTTTCCTCAAGTAAGCAGTTCAAGTTTCGCCGCAGGTGTTCTTATTCAGTTTCAGGAAGGTCACAGAGTTTAAACTGCAATACAATATAGAACGAAAGAAATATTTAAATTAAATTGTGCATATGGTAATAAACTTAAAATTAAAAAACCATACATTGCCTTATAATGAATGTAATAGAGGGGAATAAGGCACAGCCCTCCACGATGTGACAATCATACCTTGACAGTGTTAGCTCGCTGATGAAAGCTGATCAAAACTATTAGGGGCAAAGGAAAGCGATACTATTTTTTCATAAGTCAATACATAAATTTCTTTCTTTAAAATACAACACTCACAAATACCTAAAAAAATAAATTTTTAGAACTTTTTGAATATCATTCTGCAAGGTGAGTAGACACGTAAAAAGAGGTGGAATGGCCATCTTTCATGAAAGAATAAAAAATGTATTGAAAATTCTTGCTTCGAAATGTAAAGAATATAATTCCAGAATGTTTAGGAATAAATTGATTAGAACAAAATAGTTGAAAAGTTATTTGTTTGAAAAAAGGCTACATTATACTTTATATTCACTGCGAACGTACAGGTTAAAAAAATGGTACTTGGAATCTAGTGTTTTCCAACCAGTTCCGAGCATTTCTACCGGTCTGGGGAAAATGTCAAGTTTTCTGAAAAAAATAAACAGAAGCAAATAATGCACAAAATAAAAGCGACTTTTGTATAACGTATCATTTAATAAATAAAATACCTATTTATTTATTTTTCTGACACTAGCCCGCCAAACATTTTTCATAATTTTCGCAAGAGTCAAAGGTAAGAAAAACACTGCTCAAGAAACACTCACTAACAACTATTCTAATATGCAGAGTCCAAGCACACAAGACTAGTGACTCTAACGATTCAACAAGCTAGATTTCAATAAAATACATTGTGCTGTAGTACTTTAGCTCATTTAATGTGGATTTACTTCCACCTCTGCAATCTTACAGAGTCACTCTGAGCCCCAGCTGAGCACCCAACCCTAATAAAATGCTTCCACAAACAGTGCTGAGTTCGTGATCGGTTCTATTATTAATAAAATTGCTGCAATCAACAATATTTAATCTTTGTTGATCCAAAGGAAAATCAGCGTTTTCAGATAAACCCTTTATTTTATTGACACTTCAGTGAATGCTATTTAAATATGAAAACGTGAAATGTTTTAAATTCGTATTGCCTAGAAACAACAGAAGGCATAAGAGTTTAAGCAGCCTGAAGCCACTACATTGGCATAGCGCTAGCAGTTTGAACTGGGAGATGGAAGGTGTCTGGTTCAAAACCAGGGCGCGTACGCCTACCTAACCGTTCGGAGTTTTTCATTGTTTTCCACGAAATTTCGCGTGAAAGGGTTTAGGACCCCTGAGAAAGTCCCCATAGATTGAAATCCCATCCAGGGCCTAGATCCCTAACGTATATAATTGGCCGTAACCCACATTTCCATTTATTTAAGCAGACTGACAAGTCATCATATGTTTTTATCCGTAATAAACTAAACGGAATGCATTTGACGAAGTCATGGGCGCCCATATGATATTTTGTAAGGTGGGGGGCAAGTCAAGGTTTCCTATCTCAGAAAGGTATTGTATGCTAGTATTGAACCACTTCTACGTTACACCAGTACACAGGGTGCGAATTGACGGGGGGGGGGGATGCCGGGGATCGTCCCCGGCTGAAGAATGTAATATCCCTGGCTAGAGAAATATTAATGGATCCCTGCCAGGGATACTATTTATCCCCTGCTGAAGAAATGTTAAACTGGTGAGTGAAGATTTGGGATTGAAGTCGAGAACTCAAAATGAAGGTTGTATGTTATCGTTTGTTACTCTACTCTAAGGCGACTGCCTTAAAATTTCGTCTCTTTTCTAAGCTAAAACCCCTCAAGGGTGGCTTCCAATACAGGTACATTGTATGTAGCTTGTGTGTCTGTGATTCCATAGAACAAGCAATCTATGACTTTAGTTTGAATATAAGTCGGTTCCCACACATGTCGGCGACTGCATTTGTCAAGTAATATCATGCGAGTAAAGCATTTGCACCTTCCCTCATTTTCCTTTTCAAGTGTCCCCACCCTGGAGAATTTTTTCTTTCAAATGTCCCCCCCTGGAGAAAATGTTCAGTTCGCACCCTGCCAGTACATAAATCATAACGATAACATGGGAGCTGGGGGGATGACCCCTCCCTGCCCATCATGACGCTCGCCCATGGACGCAACTAAGTCGTCTGCAAGGATTCTCGATTCTGTCTGCAATTTAATTAATTGCCTAATAATGGGACTTAGATCCATCCCTTTAGAATTCTAAAGTTTTTCTCTTTTGGTAGCATATACACTTTTTCGGCTTTCCTGAAATATGCATACTCCAGACAGCCCCTTTCTCTGTCTTATGGTACGTGATGCGATATAACTTTCCAACAACTTTAATCAAGCAAACTCAAACATTTATTGGAATCGACTTTGATTTATTTATTAAATGTTTCGTGTATTTGTCGGAATTAGAATTCGGATTATATTTACTTTAATTGACAACTGAAGGTACTGAAATGAACATTTAGATCTTAAAGAGGAATTTAATTAAAAATCCGTGTCTGTATCGAATGTTTACAGATGAATGCATGTATGTATGCGTGCAGATGTATACATGTGTACCTTTGCATTAATATGTGTGTACTTATGTGTATGTAAGAATGTCTGTAAAGTCGTCTGCAAGCATTTAATGCATGTTTATACATATGTCTGCGTACCTGTTTTTGAATAACTCGTCAGTAAAGTAATAAATATATTCAATTAATGTAAGTGGGAAGATTTCTCTTTTTCGTTTTCTTTACTTGAAGATGACTCAAAGAAACTCTTTTTTTTTTTCTTTTTCAGTCCAAACAGTCTGCTTAAATATAAGTGAGAAAAGAAGCACTGACTCCCCTTAATGAAATTTCTTCAATTCCCTCCAGAATTTAAAGCCTAGGATTATAATAAGAAAATGCATTTTTTCCCCAACTCTGAAGAAAATGCATAAATGCGACATAAGAGAGAAACGCCCCAAAAAAATCCGTCTGTGTGCGGCTCTATTTACTATTTTCATACAAAATATAATTCCTTAGAGATTATGTGCAAGAATTGCTTTAATCATCTGACTAAGTGTATTTATAGAAGTTGTGTAATGAAATAGATAATCTCCCATGTGTCTTTGCTTCGTTTAAATTAAATATTCGTATTAGTGTTATTCATACGTGTGA
Organism: Cheiracanthium punctorium; assembly: GCA_038373885.1. NCBI lineage: Eukaryota > Metazoa > Arthropoda > Arachnida > Araneae > Cheiracanthiidae > Cheiracanthium > Cheiracanthium punctorium. The sequence goes on along the minus strand of JAWZYV010014616.1, from coordinate 51,315 downwards.
TTTTATTTGGAAGTCTTATTAATTGAAACACCAAAATGAATGTATGCATTGGGAATCAAAATATATTAGGAATCTTTGTTTTATTTATTGTAATTCTTTGCATAAATGCAAATTTTGTCGAAAAGACAATGCGTATATATATATATATATATATATATATATATATATAGTCATATTCATGGCTATTGATCAATAAAAAAATTGAAAGTTTTTAATATTTCAGTTAGTAATTCGGTAACTTTTTTAAAATTCGATGCTTATTCTTTAATGAATTTTCTCAAAATATAATGATCATAAAAATATAAACAGTGAGTTCATATGCTTAGCCAGTCAGTAAATTATCATTTTTTGTTGTTAAAAGTTGCTACTTATTCGTTAATATGAATATAGAAAAGCACGGATGTCTCTGATAGCTGATAGTCATACTTTAGCCTGTGAGCCCTATTTTTCAAGGAAGAAAACGTTACCCTTAATTTTTTATTTTTAAACTCAAGAAATCAACTTTATACAGTCGCGTGTTTTGCAATCTGACGTCTGTCGTCTTAGAAATATCATAAAAATACATCTTGTGGAACTTTACAGGAGTATCACTTGAATGTGTGTTTACTAGACATTCTACATGAACATCTGTTGGATAATATGAAGTGTTGAATTAACATTCATGAACTCGGTCATTTTATTAGGTTGTAACGAAAGTTTCCCGCCACCGCAAACATCGTCAGCACACAGTTCTCGTTGGCGTATTTGCTCATATTTTCGTTGCATCATATTTCGTTGCTCATATTTTCGTCGTTTTTTTCGTCAAACGATTTTTGGCATTTGAAAGAAAGAGGTTTACTTTATTACATTGTGTTGTGAAATCTTTAAAAAATAGAGTTATCATTAAGTATAAGGTGTCTCAAATGGAACTATCACTCTAGAGGATTAGAACCCTCGTTTACTTCCAGTTGTGTTGCAAAAAGTCAGCTACATAATATCAACGAATTATGAGTACAGCTTTAAGTACTACTGTTGTATCATGTGGGCTGTTTGCAGGTTTGGTGCCGAAAGTTCAAAAACAGTTATCTAAGGAGTTAAAAGTTAGTTTTTCAGGCAGATATGGCGGAAAACTTTCGTTACAACCTGATATTTTGAATGTCCACAGGATGTTTGAGCTTTTCATTAATATCTTAGTTAAAAATTAAATTTCCCATGTCCGAGGAAGAGGGTTTTTGCAATTATTGAATAATAAATCCAAAATAAGGTGCTTCTGGATGATACTGATAAAAGTATATCTTCGATAGACACCCTTCTTAATAGTTTTTGGTGAAACAACATGGGACACATTCTCTTTCAAGTTGGATCTTAATGTGTATTACCCATGATATCTTTGAAAATTCAGCATCAAAAACATGACACTTCAATTTGTCAAACTTGAAACCAGTCGTTAAATTAATTAAACATGAAAAGTAGAATAATCTTTAATATATAAAATTCAGTTCTCATTTAGTATACTGGCCGAGTGGATAACACACTGAACATTGTAGATGGCTTAAGATCCAGGGTCCTAGACCACTGCGCGGTTGTCTATCGAACGGTCTGGAATTTTGGGCGGTTTTCTCCAGATTTGATGGGATACACTTTAGAACCGCTTAAAACTTCTCCTCCCAGAAACCCCCCAAGGCAGATACGCCTTGTCTAGTTTTGCCTTATTACAATACACACAAACATTTACTATACATATGACATGCCTGAGGTCTAGCAATTGAGTGCGTATTATTTTTTATCCCAGCTTGTATTTGCAAATGAACATGTTATTGCTAAAGCTCGAGAGCCGTTAGTTAGCACATTACCTAGCTGATCTACGTAATAACTGATTTGCTCCGTTAAAATGCGGAATCAAGAGTTTTTCGCATTTTACCTTGGTAATATGCACACTACCTACATCATCAGGCTATAGCATTAAAGCTCTATAGCTTGTTTCTCTTCAGTGATAATAGTGTTATAAGTAACCATAATTTTATCATATGTTTTGCAAATTAATTTCCTTAATTGAAATATATTTCATACAGTTTTTTCCTTAAATTATATCATTTTATTAATTCTATCAACTAATTTGTGGATTGATTGGTTGTATTAACTTGATTTTTATATCGAAAATAACTGTGTAGCATAATGTTAATTTCCTTAATTGCAATATTTTATACAGAGTTTCTTTTTATATATATTATAAACAGCAAAGATCTTTTTCTCTCACTTGAACGAGTAACTGGCAGGTAATGTGCAGATTATTTAGGCAACTTTAAGATTACCTAGGTAAATTGAGAAATGAAGCAAACAAGTTTCCACACTTCAACGGATCACCCTAGTTAATCCGCAGATCAGCTACATAATCTGCAGAATAACCGATTTCCGCACTTTAGCAGTAACACATATATACGAGACTTGTAAAAAAAAAAAAACTATTTTTCGTGCATTGGCAACACTTTGAACGGATGATTTTTTGAAATACAGCAAAGCAAATAACTGCATATCCATATACAGCGCCGCATACGACTGTGAAGATGGAAATGAATGTTGTAAGACAGCTTTGAAAAATATCAACAAATAAATACTCGACCGCCACTGCATATGGTAGCTTTGAATTCTCATCTTATGGAATAAACCCACCCATACACACACACACACAAAATTGAGCTGTTTATACCTTCGTTGGTTGACGATCCATATCAAAAAATAATCATGTGTGGAAACCTGAATTCTTAAAAGGAGGGATGGGGGAGGAATTTAAAAAGCATCCAGTCTTACAAGAAATGAAACAATTCATTCTGTTTTATTCAAATAGCCTTTTCCGAATTTTTTCCACGTGCTTTAAAAAATGTAGAGCTGAAAAGACAATGAAATGTACAAAAATATTGAGAAAAGAACTATTTCCGTTGCTTGTTTGGATACGACCTAGGCAGGCGTAGCAGACTTTTTATTTTATTTATTTCATTTTATTTTTTATTTATTTTTAAGAAATAACATTGGGTGGAGAGGAGAAAGACAAAAGAGTCTTATGACTATCTTAAATCACTTTTTTCTTTAAATATAAATTCTTTTTAGACAGATTTTGTTCTTTGTTGTTGTTTTTTCTTCACGTTGTTTTTATTCAAGAATGTTTCTTGCATGCATGGGAATGCACGAAATGTACATAAGAAATTCTTCAAATGAAAGATAAATTTCCGCTGGAAGTTCTTCCTCCAGATTTTAAATTCCGGCCTATAGTGGTTTTTATAAGATTCATCTCTGCTTAATTTAAATGGGATAAAATAAGCTTGTGAGTTACATACTGTTGAATTTTCAGTTTATTAAAAAAAAAAATGGATTGTTGTTGCATTGTTTGTTTGTTTTCCTCAAAAACAATATATTTTCAGATTGTCTTGGTAATTTACAGCAACCAAAAAAAAGCCAGGATTTCACGTGAATTTACTATTAAATCGCTGGAGGGGAGGGTGTGATCGTAAATATAGAATCATGTGAAAAGGCAGCTCATCTCTAAGTGATACATTTAGTTTGATTTTCATCCTCATCGTCGGGAAAAGAAAGCTCTTGAAAATTGGTGCCCTTAATCTATATTAAACCATTATTCAGAGAAAATTTCGTGCCAAAGATATAGAGGCTTGCTTGAGTTTTAAGGAAAATTAAGAAATTTTTGTGTTTTATTGTCTGTTTTATATGATTTTCTTTTACTTGATCTGCATGTGGATTTATATAAGCTTTTCTTATTCTTGCTCTGTGTTTGAATTTTCGTAAGCTTTTCTTATTCTTTTTCTGTCTTTGGATTTTTATAAGCTTTTCTTATTCCTGCTCTGGAGCCGTGGTGTAAATTTGGAACACGCTTTAGCTTTTTCGGTTTGCAACAGTCTGCCACGCAACAATCGAACAACCAATCTAAAATTATAAAAATCAATTAAAAGTTATGAATTTGAAGAATTAAAGAGGGATAATTATACTTTAGGGTACATAAACGATTTTGGGGGAAACCCGATTTCCTGAAAAATCAACATTTCCGAGATATTTAAGATTTTTGAAAATGGAGCCTTTTCACGCAAACAACCCAATGACCCCCGACAAGTAAACTGGAGTGCTACGAACAATAAAATTATATAATTAAAGCTTATAATTGTAATAAAATAATTTTTAGTAATATTTATATCCAACTCAGCGTTTTTCGAATTTTGGTCTGAGCAACACCATTATTCCTCAAGGTGAACCTCTTCCTTTATAAAATAAATTAGATTAAAAAAAATAAATAAATAAATAAATAAATAAAACTTGAGAGTGTATTGCTTGTCATATACTATAGCTAAAAATCTTAATTCAAAATTAAAGGTTGTGGGAATGGGGCGGAAACTGACTGTGTAAGAAACTTTTCCAAAGATTCAACTTTCAATCCAATTTTAACCTTCTCCAATTGTTTTCTTTCTTCATTTTTTTTTGGGGGGGGGGTCAAATTAAACAGGTCAACAGACTCCATTTCCACAAATTTTGGCTTACAAATCCTTGAAAAGAAGAAGGTTTAACTTGTTCATGTTTATCGTCTTAAATAATTATCGTGAGTGCCGCCTAGAAGTAACGTCGCCTCACGTTATTTCTAAGCGGGGATCTTGGATCTGGCACTGTGCAAACACGTGTCTGGCACTGTGCACAAAGAGAATCTTCCCTATTGCGTTGCGTCTTGTAAAGATGGGAGCGAAAGAGTAAAAATTGGAATCAAGTGGTGAGAGGATTAAAACCTCATTACATGACCCACTTTGCGTACCATACTGTCTATACTTACACATACAAAAGAAAAAAATAGTAGAATTGGGGGTGTAAGAAAACATACGATTTTAATATGGGATCTGCAGCTAGTTTAGACGAGCTGTAATGGCTGAAATACTAATTTCATAGGGTGATTGTAATTTAATTTCCGCTACAAACAGCATTCTGCAGCTGTAAACGATGAGCAGATGGTTACCCAATGTGGTAAATGGACTCTACACGAGATGGGCTCAAGGGAATTTTTCAGAATATTTAGTTAAAAAATGTCCACCAGATGACACTTTGCATGCCGAAATCAGCCCAAATATGACCCAAATGAGTGAATCAATGCCCAAAAACTATCGAATAAATGTTAAAAGTGTTTGTATATTTCGAACTAACCATTTCCATCATTAAATTTGCCATTTTTCATGCAAAATGCCACCTAGTGGACATTTTTTGAACAATTTTTTTCCCGAAATTCCTTGGGCGCGTATCATGTATAGCCAATATACTAATTTTGGTTGAACGGTTACAATCCGTTCTCCAGTTTTAGCTATAGAGCACTGTTCAAAGGGGAAGTTTAATCATAACCACCCTGTAAAATGGCTGGTGCAGATTTAGTTAGCTTCATGAGGTGTAAAATGCCAGTCATGACTTCACCTTGCACTTTGTTTTTTAGAATGGGGTGATAACGGACACAAACAATTGATCACCATTCAACCTCATGATAGAATATAAATGATCATATCTGAATTCTTTTCGTTTTTAAATTGGTAATAATTGTTTACAATGTTTTTTTTTGTTGTTTTTTTACATTTGTGTTCCGTAAATAACATACCTATTCTCATTTGGCTAATTCTACAATTTCACCGGGAAATATCTAGTACAAAACTCTCGTAATTCAATTAAAAGTATAAAAAGTCTACCATAACTTTTTCATCTTTATCTTTTTATCTGCCATTCATTTTATCAAAAATATCCTCTCCTCTCCTCTCATCTTGTCATAAAGCAATCCTACGGGATAATACAAGCAGTCATAACTGTAAGCTTATTTAGTGTTATCGGATGTTACAGAGTGGTATGAAGAGTGTCAATCACGTTCTTATTTGTGCACCGTTGTTCATACTATTTGTTCATCTGGGGCAAATCCACTCATTTCCGCGCACAGTAGCCATCATCTTCAACAGTGGTAATTCCTCACCCATTCTTTGGCTGAAACAACTCGAACCTCAGAGGCCAGTGTGTGTTTGTATGGAGCAGTAATGTAGTTTTTACACCAAAAAAGGGATTGTGAGTGGGGAAAAAAAAAATTATTCTCTTTCCATTCGGTGTAAATGCATTCACCCTCTCCCCAGAAATTCTGCACAAAAAGTAAAAGAAAAAAATGAATATTCATTGCACAAAGAACATGGGAAAACAAAACTCGAGTGGAAAAGTAAATCGAGCGGTAAGCGCAAACGCTCAGGGAAAAACTAGACACGCTTTTACGCTCGTCGCGCATCTTGTAAGAAATTGAGTTAGGCTTAACAAAACGCGTATTTCCATATTTATAAGAGGGTCATAGGAAAGAAAGCAAGACAAACACTGGGATGTACAGAGGGGAAAGTATTTTCTGTCTGTAGAAGATGCTTATGTTTATGCAAATAGGACGCATTGGGCCAGGGTATTGCAGTGTCTATATTTTGATTAAGGCCCATTCTATCAGTAGAAAATGGCAATGTTTTGTGAAAAGAAGCTTTCCGATTCTGGTGTTTCTGTCATTTTCTAAGCAAAGTAAAAAAAATGCAATGCCAAATATACATTTGAAAACTTAATTCCTTTTCCTTCTCGGTATGATTCAATCAGAATAGAAAATTATTTTCGCCTTCTGTTCGAAATTTAAATTGCCCGAATCGTACTTTCTCAGACTTATTCAATCCCAGTCGGGTTGGCTATTACTTAATTTGGTTTTTTTTTTCTTTTTCTTTTGATATCGCTTTGTAATTACCTCTTCCGTGAAACTGCAAGGAAAAAAAAAATAATTTTTGATGGGTGGTGACTCTTTCACCTTTTAAAGTCTTTCCCATTCTTATCTGTTAATGATAAAACTCAAATATTTTTCGAATGGTGATTGGTTTAAGAAAATAACTTCATTTAAATTTTAGATATCGCTGGATTTTTTAAGTAGTTTTGTTGACTTATATGTATGCGTATTGGGTCTTGGTAAAAGGTAAGACATTTTATGGTTTTCGTTATATAGTAACTTTCTTGTCTGTCTGTCCGCTATAGGCGCCTACACCGTTCGTCGAATTGGAACCAAATTTGGCACTGAGGCTAAATAGAAAAAGGGAAAGCTATTGATGACCAAACATTAATCTGATTTTTGTTTGTTTATTTATTTTATGTTGGGTCCAGTGTCCGGTCATTTTTCGCGCTTTTTGCATTATCGAGAGCTAAATTTTCGACCGAAAATTATCCTTCTTCTGTCTTCAGAAATTCCAAAGAATGTTTTTTAAATGAGCTATGTTGGAACATCGCTCACCATCAATCTGTGAGCCAGAACAATTAAGAAATCTGAACTTTTAACCGCAATATATTCTCATACTTTTGGCATTTTCTTCACTGAATCGTAGAAGTCCTGAATTGCAAGAGATGCACGCCGGAGAGATCCCTTTAATCCGCTCCCCTCAAGCCGGTGGTTAATAAATTTACACCCTTATTACATGAATTTCTTATTCTTAAAGGTTAACTTTCAAAAAGAACTTGCAATGAAGCTGTAACTAAACATGTGGTTAAAAATGTTTAACTTTAAAAAGATTAATTTTATTAAATTAAAACATTGCTCGTCAGATTCTTGAAGTTTGACTTATAATTTAATTAGTCTTCAGTTTTACTCAGACTTCAGTAAACTTGCTATGAAAGTTATTGCGGTGTATGGTACTTAAAATATTGATAACATCCATACATATCTTATGATACACAAGCATGCATTTTATATATGAGGGAAACAAAAGCAACATATAAACCGGCGCATACCAATTGCGTCTCCCGACAGAAAAACAAGGCTATTTAATTTATAAGTTTCTGCATGTTTAAGACAGCCTTCTACGATGTCGAAATGTAGTCCTCGTACTTATCTTTACATAAAAGCACTTGTAAAACTTTTTGTATTAATGTTCGTATAGATGACGGTTTCGCATAAAGCAACCAAATTGCATTAAATATTTATATATTCTGTCGTTAGATGTAATTTAGAATAAAAGCATGATATCGGAATAAAAATAATATATTCTAGAAGAAAATTCTAGAAATAAGTTGTAACTTTAAATTTTTCGTAGGAGTAAAGCAAACATAATACATTTTTCTGTGAACTTAAAATTATAAGAAATTTTGAAGGAAAATGCCGTGATTTAAATCGCTGTAATATTGAGTTCATTTGCAAGTACTGTAAAATTGAGCAGCGAAAAAATGATCAGAGTGTAAATTAACAGCTTTCGCATTTGTAATTTTTGCCGTTTTTCTGTTAATTCAACGTAAAATTGAGTACCGTTGTTTCGGCGAAAACTAACACGTTGACAACATTTAAAATTCTGTTAAATAATGTATTATCTGACTTCATTTTAATAGTGCAATATTTTTTGGTAGCCATTATTGTCCTACCACCTCGAGAAAGAAAACCTAGGCAGACTTTAAAATAAGCATTTTAAAGTTTACAAAAATGTTCCACATGAGAAGATAATTTTTAACATTATCTTTTATAGACTTAACCAGCAAAATCTTACCTAAATTTTGTACAAATACCAGAAAGTAGGTTTCGTTTTTTAATGAACATTATCGAGTAAAATTTGCTTAATTACTAGAGTTACTTTTGAACATTGGGAACCAAATGTTCAAAAAGTAACTCTTAATTCGGCACTATAAAAAATCCAGTAACGTTCTTTGGAAATAATGGGGAAACGTTAGACACACAAATACCATACAGAAAGTAAATATTCCTATCTGAAAACTTACAATTTTAGCTGTTTACTTTAACCCATTTACTAGCTGCTTACTTTAACCCATTTTTCTATGAATACTGGTCTCACGATTTGCTTTAAAGACACGCAATTCTCTTAAAAATGACCCACACTGTTAAAAAATATCCTAGAACGTTCCTTGGAAATAATGGGAAGCTGGGGGGCTTTAGAATTCCAAGGAGCGTTACATGAATTTACCAGATTTACTGAATAACTCAGGAAAGTTCCACTGAATTGTATTGTTTCAGGAAAGTTTCTGGTATTTTCATGTGACGCATCGTGGAATTTTAGGGTACCTCGTCTGCTCATTATTACCAAGAAAATATATATTTTATGATTAATAAGACTTTAAAAAAAGAGAGATTTTTAAGCTGAAATCTACAGTTCATAAGATAACACTAAGCAACAAAAAAAAAGGTTTTGTCTGTATCCTGGTTCTAATTACCCTATTCTTACTGATTTTGGGTCGAATAAACCGCAAATATAAATGAAATTTATTTATTAGCTCTTGTTTTCAAGATACACAAAATCCCACTTCAGAAAGATACACAGCAGCCTACCCATCGACTCAAAGGTAAATGGAAGGGGGGGGGGAATACTGCTTGATAAATATAATGCAATGAATCGTGTTTCATTAACAATATTCATTTTTCAGAAAGCAGGGATTAATATTAGCTTATTTCTGTGAAAGTTTCCTCTTCTCCTGCCTCTTGTACTGAACGACAAGATGGAGCATCTCTTGTAATAATCCAGCAGTAGTTATTCAGCATTACCTTTATCCAACAGGCTGATATCTGAGTTCCATTGAAGAGATATCTTGATGAAACGTGTCACCGTGCTCATCGCTTACAGCTCCACAGTTTTAGTGAAAAAATAAAGATGGATGGGGTGGAAAATAAAGTGTCAGAGATATTGAATACAAGGCCACGGAGCTTTTGTTGGAGTTTTCACCAACTGTTGGTAGTTTACGTCTTTCTCCTGCCTAGAAGTCCTCGTAGCACACCTTTAAGGGCTTCCCAGGCTGTTTTCGCTTACCTCTCTAATATTTTATCAAAGGCAAGGTCCTTCATAATTGTGAGTATTTGAGGGCTCACAGAGACTCCCTCCTGAACCGTTGCATCACTCAGCCTTGGCAATTTTGCTCTAAGGTATTGGAAAGCCTTGTTCATTGAAGCCACAGATATCGTCATTATTCTTAGTATGCACGAATGGAAGCAGAATCAGGATGTTATTTGGATCTACTAGAAGTTCATTTTCAACATTTCTCTTCCTGGAATTCTATTTTTGTGCTGAAATATTGTTTTGAAACCCTATCGATTCAATTCTTATATTTGCCTTATCGCACGCTTGAATCCCAATTATTGACACCATTCATTTAAACAACTAAAATCTTGGTTATTTAAATATCTTTTTGATGTAATCCAGAGTATAAAAAAGAGCTCAGTAAAATCAATTTAAAATATAAAAAGTTTAAGGCAAACCGTTAACTACCATGAGATTTCTTTTTGCCTCGTTTTCACGTAAAAACGTTTTCAGTCCCCGCAATTCGTTTTACGATAAAAAGTAATTTCTGCAAAAATTACCATTAGCCCATTTTGGTGGTGGGCTTTTCTATATAATTCTTTATCTGGTTGTTTTTGAAAGCCACACAGGCTCGTGAACTAAAAACTTACTGCATATGAACAAGAAAGTTCAAAAGCTTCTCTTCCCCCTTTCCCCACCCTACTTCAAGCCCAGTTTTTAAATTTATTTTTCGCTCCTGAAACTTTGCGGGTTAAGGAAAAAAACTGAAAATCAATATCTGCTTTGACTTTCTTAAATGGGAATAAATTTCTTATAGTCAGAAATATCGGGAAAAAATGGACGCTTGAAATATTGTTTTTTTTTCTTTTTTAACTTTGAGGAATTTGTGTGTTCGCCAACTGATGTTTTCGCCTCTATTATTTTTTTCTTCGCCTGTTTTTTTAAACCCCAAAACTTAGTCTTTAAATTTCAGCGGGGCATTAATGGTAATGAAAGAAGGGTTCTACTTTTTATTTTTGGTTGGGCTAAAGTACATTTGAGATGTTAATTAAATACTGAATAATTTAAAAGCGTGATCCATCCTTTTTTTAAATAATTGGTGATTCCTTTCTAAAAATTGAAGAAATATTGCTACATTTAATCAGGTTTTCATAAATAGCTTTTGTCATCTGCATACGTTTCATACTGTGTAATGTTAAAACCGTTGGAAGCGTTGAAAATTTTGGTCAGATTGTAATATACCTAAATAGAGATATACGCTAAAATTTAAAAGCTAAATCCGTGGATACGGATATGAAAATACACAATTTTTTATAACTGCATGTACGGATATGAAAATACACAATTTTTTATAACTGCATGCACGGATATGAAAACGGGTCGATTGTTTCTTAATATCTGGGAATATAGATACGGGTGTTTTTGTTTGGAAATTATTTTGAAAAATGCATTATCTTGAAGGGATAATTTCAGGCACAGTGTGTAAAATAGTCTGAAACAATGACAATTTTCAGATCTTGTGTAAGGCATGTGCTAAAAAAAATATTTGTGGTTAAAATTCCATTTTTTTTTTAATGTTTAACGATTTTTTGTGCGTCAAGTAATGAAATAGTTATCACCGCACCAAACAGGTTTGGTTCTACAGAACTTCTGTGATATTTTAAGACAGAAGTTCGGAACAATCATGTGATTTTAGTACATAAATACGCCTAACTATATCAGAAACTTGAAAACCTGTAGGATGTCTCTTTACAAGTTGTACAAGGTACTGTAATAAACTATAAACCTATGTCAGTTAAGAAACTTTCATAATAAACAATTATTAAGTTTCAAACAATATTTGTTTTACTTACAAAAAAATTAATAACAGAATAAATTAGATTTTTTCTTATTTTTTTTCACTTTTCCTGGAAAGCCATTAAAACATCCGTTGAAGATCGAGTTTAAAATCTCTTTGGGCAATCTTGTTAGATTTCTAAGGCCTTTTCTCTTGATAAATAAAATAGTGTTCTTCAATCTGACTAGAACGCGTTGATAACAGGATTCCTGTTAGCATGCAATTACACTGGAGCGATGGCACACGGAAATCTAATAACGTCGTGCAGGATGTCGCTTAAGTATAGCACATTGGAGTATCCGCCAAATTTTTGTACAGTATTTTGGGAACCTATTTGAGTCACTGAGCTCAAAAAATCTCCTAAATAGTGACTTTTGTGCCCTTTTCTCTAGAATAATTTTTGTAAGTTACACAAAATTCACTTACTGGAATACTTTTCCGATACTTTGTCAAGAAAGGTTATGTTCTTATTACGATAAACAAAACATTTCAATGTCTGGAGAATACTTTTTCTCAAATTTCTTAGCTTTCGTAAGTATTAGGTTGTAACGAAAGTTTCCCGCCACCGCAAACTTCGACAGCACTCAGCACACAGTTCTCGTTGGCGTATTTGCACATATTTTGTCAAACGATTTTTGGCACGAAAATTAGACATGATTTTCTTTGAACCTATTTGTGTTTAAAAGAGTTTCTTTTTAGTTTCTACATTCTTTAGAGACACGAAAAGACTTGGCTTCAACTGAGAGTACTTGCATAGTCATGAATTGTACCTAACTGCCAATTAACACAGTCAAAATGATGATCTCTTATGATTACTACATCAGTAAATTATGTGCACAGTTGGCATGACCAAATTAACTACAATTCATTTAGGTCATTTACACTCGCTGTAGTTAATTCACGGCATTTTCTCATAAATTGATTGTCTTTTGCCGTTACTTTATTTTTGGCTATATACTGGTAAAAATGCGAAAATACAAAGTGTAACTGCAAAATCTTTTTATTTCTTTGCAGTTTTAAATGTTTTCACGGTGTGTTAATACATACCAACGTACTTTCTTACGAGCTTACTATCTCACTCGATAAGATACAAGCCCAATAATCAACATTAAGTGTAAAATAAATTTTACAAAGTAGTTAATTTACACTGATATTATACAGGATGTTTCACAATTACCTCCCGGGTTTGGAAGGCTTATAAAAAATAATATATTACCGATACAGCAACAAAGTTGACTTTACTGGAGAAAGAAGCATTACAAGTTTTATTTCACAAATATCGAGCTTCCTGTATATACATACATATATATATATACAGGATGTGTCACAATTCCCTCCCGGCGTTGGAAGGCTTGTGAAAAATAATATATTACCAATACAGCAACAAAGTTGACTTTACTGGAGAAAGAAACGTTACAAGTTTTGTTTCACAAATAACGAGCTTCCTCGTCGTTGGATGACAATCAGCTTCTTCTTCCATGGCCACCTTACTCTCCGGAACTAACTCCATGCGATTCTTTTTTATGGGGTTACAGAAAAGATCGTATGTTCGCTCTCCCTATGCATCTCGATTTAAAAGATTTACGCCAAAGGATCACAACCGCATTCGCTACCATTGGTCGCGAGATGCTAAAGCGAGTGTGGAAAGGGAAGAATTTGACTTTAGACTTGATATCTGCCGCATCACGTAATATTCACATATTGAACATTTATGAAACAAAACTTGTAGCATTTCTTTATTCAATAAAGTCAACTTTGTTGCGGTAATGGCAATTTATCTTTATAAGCTTTCCAACCCGGGAGGGAATTGTGACACACCCTGTATAGTATAAATGTGTGTATTAAAGTGTGTCCAGTGCTAACGGTGCCCAATGGCTATTTCCTTAACCGTTAGTCACAAGCTCATAGTTCCAGTTGCAAAAATGCTGTAAATTGTATAATCTACCATATCAGAAACAATCGAAGTCAGTTAATCATTTCGTATAAAAATTACTAAATTAAACTTTTTATACGGTCCCCCAGTCCTACCAGTTATATTTAGAGAAATTTTCTTTATACAATTTCATGCACAGTAAAAAAAAATCGTCTTTCTATGACCAAAATTCACCGAGTGACAGCTGCTTAAAGTTAGAGCACTTTTCGAGCAGCGAAGTAGGGGTTGAATTTGAAAAAAATTCATGTACATGTTAATGAGCCTTGTAATATTTATTAGCAATTTCATTAACTATCTTATGTACATTGCAATAAAGAAGATGAACGTTTAACTATGTGTATCCAATAAATTAATATACAAATATAGCTTATACTGAAAATAGAATTATTTTTAAAGCGTTTTTTAAATGAACTGATGTTAAAAAACTTAAAATAAATAAAAAAAAGGAAATAAAACACTTCATTAAACATTAAATTAGAAAATGAAACATTTAAAAAACAAATATATGCATTTTAGAAACTTAAAAAAATATTACAAATTCTGTTAGCGTAGCATTTGCTGAAAAGTAGATTCCATCGGCTGCAACATAAATATGCACTTTTGCAACTCTTCCTGTACTTTGCGTGGCGTAGTCGATGCTATGCATCTGTATGTTATACATATACGATTTAGGAAATCTGACCCCGGATACATTTTTTATAGACCCTGACTATAACCTTTTGCTTAAAGATTAGTATTCTAAAATTAGTTTCGCTTCTTTCTCCGCATTAATCCAAAAGAATGAAATTAGAACCTGTAATTTAAAATTTCAATATTTATAGTGTCCCTTAACGGTTTACCGTAACGGGACGTTTTTAAACGTGTAAAAGAAACTTAAGTCAAAATATTTTCTCTTTGTAACTCGGTAAATTTTGGTCGTTGAAGGACGGTGATTTTTTTTTTTTTTTTTGGGGGGGGGGGGGGGGTTCAAATTGTATAAAGAAACGTTTTCTAAATTTAACGGATAGGAACGGGGGACCGTATAAAATTATAATTCCGTAATTTTTATAGGGATTTATTTATTGACTTGGATTGTTTCTGATATAATAGATTAGACAATTTAAAGCATTTTTGCAATTGGAACTATGTGTCTCTGACTGACGTTTAAGTAAACAGCCACTGGGCACCGTTAGCACTGGCACCCTGTATATATATATATATATATATATATATATATATATATATATATATATATATATATATATATATATATACATATACATATATATATACGACGAGGAATTTCCAGCTGTTTGTAATAGCGAGCAATCTAAACTTTCAACGTAAGCGGCTTTGTGGAGAACCGATGAAATTATCGAAAATTACGAAGCGGTTACAGACGAATCAGTTACAGATCTGCTCTTTAAAAAACGAACTTGAAAAATGGCTGTTTCAGAGAAAAGTGAAAACGTAAAACAGACGCAAATTGTATTCCTTTTTCAAAAAATGTAAGAAAGCATTAAATAAAGTAGGTACTATTTTCTCTTTAGATAAGTTTAAAATTTCATATTAAATAAGGAATATGTGTCAGACTTGTTTATATTACGCATTATAGCAAATATCTTATAATAGTAAATAAAACCCTTCAGAACAGACACCCCCTCTAAGCGGCCAAATATTCTCGGTACGGAGAGGATGGCCGCTCAGAGAGGTTTCACTGTATATATAATATAAACTTCTTGTAAACTGAAGAAAAATAAGGGGGCGGGGGTTAAAACTTTTTTTTTTCCTGCAAAAAACTGAAATTTGGACTGAAGAAAGTTTTATTTGAATTAAAACTAAAAAACTTTCCCTTCGTTTAGAGCCGCTGACGGACAATAACTGTTATTTTTCTCGAAATTTCGAACAATTTTAAAAATAGTAGTATGAAATATGAAACTATTTTTTTTTCTTTTAAGTAGTTCTTCGGTTTTTATTAGTGGTGTTTACAAAAAGGTCTCACAATAAGAGAAACTTCCAGTGGTTCTACAGGATTTTGGTCGTAATCTGAACGCAATGAGTCTTAAGTTAACCAAACTAAAGCAACTTCACTTTGAAACATTGATTACATCATAAATACTTGAAACCGTTTCTTGAAATTCCCAAATTTAAACTAATGAAATGAAAATAAATCATGAATTTGGAAGGGGGGAGGGTTAAATAATTCATTAAAAAACTTTTTTTTTTTTTTTTGCAATCTAAGAAATTATTCGATCACAAAAGTGTATATATTTCTGCAAAATTGAAAGAAGAGTTTTTCATCAGTGATGATTGCCTATCATTTCTTTCAAAATAAAGAATAAAACTCAATATCCATTTAAATTACTTTTAAATGTGTCTCGGACGTGATAAATTATTAATATATAAAATTTTTAAATGGTATGAAAGTCCACTAGACTGAAATCGTATTTAAATTATGCTTTATATTTCTTTTTTTTTTTAATGACTTTTGCCTGGAAGATAAACCTTGGAGGGGGGGGGGACTTTTTTATTTCCTCTCTCTTTAAACGTTTGATATCAAGCTTATTTTTAAAAAACTACAAAATAAATAAATTTAAATTATTAATCAAGTTTTGAGAAGTTTATTTGTCTCTCGCATTAAAATTTGTATCGTAATAGAAAATATTTTTAATTCAGTATTTTGGGACTTTTTAGATAGCAAAAAGAAATAAAAAAGACTAAATTACATTTTTTGTAATTGTTAAGCGACTTCATCTGTTTTCCTGTTCCGATCATTTTTCATTTTAATTTCGATAATATCCAAACTGCGATGAATATTTTCATAATTTTTTCGCCTTATGTATCGCTCTTTTTAAATATCCTTCAAAAGCCAGCTTTACAGTGGCTAATCTAAAAAATTCTTTTCCATGGTTTGTTTTTTTAAATACCCTATTTTTATTCTTTATATAAAAATGAATTTTTGTAGCGGTACAGCGTGCTTTGACCTTGTGTTTTACGATATATAGTCGAACCCTCTAAATGGATTAGCCAATTTGCCAAGAAAATTTATTCTAATAAGCGGATATTCTAAAATCCGGGATCATATTGACTAATTATTATAATTTGGTAAATTGAAAATTTATTACAATAAGCTGTATATTCCTTTAACCAATACTCTATGAAGCGGGTTTGACTGTGCATTATAGAGTAAAATAACTGGAAGCCTTTTCGATCAGTCCTAAATAACGTTTGTCTGGCCATTGTAAGTTCATTTTGTCATGTATGTGTATTTAATACTTGAATTTTTAGTGACTATTTTAAGCATTTATTCTTCAATTACGATTTTTACCATCTTATCGGCTGACACAATTTGTTCGTGTTACTCCAGTTCTCTTTGTCATATATCTTTTAAAAGTAATAGTAATTCATTTGTCAGATATTGCTTTTCAGCTTAGAAGTTTGAAAGTTCTAACTGTAACCGATTTCCAAATTTGTGTAACTATGCTTAGGGTTGCCAGGTCGCCAAACCAAATGGCCGGACATATGGGTAAAAAGGCCGGACAGCCTACAATATTGAGGATTTTGTCTCGGTATTAATAGGTACAACAAAAAAAATTGTATGTAAGATCAAGCTTTTTCTGATTATTACCATGAATCTTGTTAAATTCTAATGAAATATAAATAACATCGAATGCCAAATCAGTTCAAGTACTTTATTACTAATCAGCCAAAGTCACCAGTAAAAAGCCTAAAACGCCGGACACCGTTAAGTTTGGCCGGACACTCAATCAAAAAGCCTAGCTATGTCCGGTTTTATCCGGACGCCTGGCAACGCTAACTATGCTGCTAAAATAGACTACACTATTTCTAGATAGTGTCTTTTTTAATTCATAAATAATTTCTGGTCCATAATAAACAAGCAGGCAAGTTTTTCTGTTATCATACAATCTACTGAATTCTCGTTTTGCAAAATTTAAGGGCACGTACATTGTAGGAATATTGCATTGGATGATTGACTCAGCAGCCAACCGTTATGACGTGAAACTGATAATTAAAGATATAAACAGTGTAGTATTACTTTTAACTATGCGAAACTTGTGTGGATTTTTTGAATATCTTCTAAGATCTGTTATTTCCGTGGCAAGTCGTGCATTGTTCGTGCGATGTACTCCCACTTATTTTTAGAAGCTTATCTTGCTGGATTCCTACGGCACCCGTAATTATTAAAATATAAATCGTGCTCCGTGCTTGCTGTTCGACGCCTTTAAGGAGCTCACAAACTCAGAACAGCTGTGATTAAAAATTAAAAGAAATTTCATCCGTCTTATCCTTGTCAAATTTTTGTTCCCCTAAAAATCGAGCACCCAATTTGGACGCCACGTGGTGTTAGCATCGATACCGATTGGAATTTCATCAGGCATCCGAATCTATATATATATATATATATATATATATATATCTCCCTCCCTGGGTTTTTTTTCCAACCCTGTTTGATGTTAATAGTGATCGAAAAATATTATTCAGAAAAGAATTAGAGTTTTTGCATTTAATCAATTTCCATTGATTTTTGGTTCGAAAACTGGCGGCCTGAAAGAATGTAGAGGCAAAGAACAGAATAAGTCGAAAGAAATCGGGAATTTAGGCGATTAAAAAAATATTTCCCGCCCAAGACCGATAAAGTGTATTTTGGATGAGAATAAATAAATAAATATGAATGGGAAACTCTGTTTTGTGTGTGTACGTAGCTTTTCTCCTCACGTTTAGAATAAAAATGTAAACAGCGTATTGTTTTAATAATCGAATATTTAAAATCGCATTTTCTAAAATTTAATGATATGTTTCTCGAAATTGAAAGAAAACTCTGATACGTGTTTTTCTTCTCGAGTTAAATTTGTAATAGAGTTTATTTTCTTTCGTTATTTAAAAGTGGTTGTCGTTATTTGTGTTTTTATGTTCTTTGAGTATTAGATCTAATATATATGTGTATATATTAATGGATGATTTGTAGACATTAAAAACTGATTTTTTCTGATTCTGTGTTGGAAATGATAAGTATGCAGAATTTATTGTAATGAAATACTTTCGATGTGTTTTAGGCTCATTTTAACTGCATAATCTATCAGTCTTTCACCAAAATCAAAAGGAGAAAACATGTATTCGGATGTTTTGCATAACAAAACTAAAAATCGGATTATGATTTCGAATATTATAATGAATGATTAATTTTTCTACAGCTTGTTTGATAATTCTTTTCTTGTGTGGTTTACAATCATCTGACCTACTAAAAAAGAAAATTGACCGTTGTCATATCTTGTCTAGTAGTATCCAGGTTGAGTATTTCGATGACCGTTAAAGGTTTTTAGAAAATGGCACACTTATCAGGAGCTTAGACATCTTTTATTAATTTGTTGTCTTCGATCATTGCAAAGACATTTCGGCTGAGATCTTCTTTTAATGTCCGCGTTGTTTCACAATAGTCTTTAAATGCCCCAATGGGCCCGACATTTTCGAAGGAACAAGATCTCTTTGAACAATCGGAACAGTGTAAGCTATTGGATAAGTATGAAAAGAAAAAAGGTTAACATGTCTTGTTTTTTCTTGAAATCGGTTAAAACCCTGAAGCCTTTTTAATATGCATTACAAAACTATTTGCGAAACGACGATGATCTCTTCAACTTACAACGAAAACAGAAATTAGGCGATGAAAGCTACAGCAGATAATTTGAACATCGTTTTGTTTTATTTTCAAAGATTCATGTTGTTCTTGTTTCAGTGTGTTTTCCCCTTGAATTTCTGTTGGATTACTGACATTATCCTTATCCACGTCAGGTTATGAGGATTCTTATCACCTGACCTGTTCCTTAACCACATCAGGTGATGGCAATTGTTTATTTGTGTATTTATTTATTTATACGTGTCGTAGACCGCCAGCCCTACAGATACGTAGTTCACAAGTGATGCTGATTGGATGCATATAAACATTACAGATCATCTAAACCAGCGTTTCAGAACCAATCGGGAGCAGAGCGTTTGCAGTGGGGACGCTAGAAAAATACACAAATAATGCATGTTTTAAAAAATCATCTTATTGTTACTCAAAACTATGCCCATTTTCGCTTAAAACGTTTATTCAAACTTTACTGATAACGTTTTTTTTGTAAAACAGACGACTAAATGTCCATTGTTGAAGAATAAAAATCTGAATGTATGCTGTAAAATGTCAGGGGTTCGGTGCCACCGTAAGTTAGCCTTTGTTTGGGGTGAGAGGTGGGGGGGGGGGGGAGGCTCAACGTTAAAAGGTTGGGAACCGCTGCTCTAAACAATCTGCAATACTATTTTGTCACTCGGGTGCTACTGAGCTAGCTTAGTGACATCCGGATTACGCTAAGATTACACCAATGCTTTAGGTCTGCAAAGGTCAATATCTATAGAAATGCAAGTGTTTTCGCGAAATTTTCACCACCACCATCTTGGCAATTTATCAAAGTTGCTTGGAAATTGAATTTTAGGGGTCACTGTAATACGCAAATAAAATATTTTGCAGTAATATTGTCTGTTTTACCCTAGTTTTCTTTTTTTTTCCGAACGCTAGCTCACTGGATTTTCAGTGTTCAGTATATACTCAATATTTTGCGGTAACCAAGCTGAGTAAAATGAATGAACAAATGAAAACAGATTTTTATTGAAAATGTGAATATTACGTTTTAAAATAACTTTTGAGATGGCCCCTTTAAAAACTTAAAATTTGTATAGAAAAATTAAATGTAAACCTAAATATACATTTAACAGCTTAAAAAAAATTAATTTGAAAAAAAATACGATGTGGCATGTGTCTGGTGTTTTTCCCTAACCGTAAATTTTCCTTCTTCCAAGAACTTAAAAAAAAAAATTCCAACGATTTTAATATTGCTGCAAATCTTTGATATCAATATAAAGGATATATTTTTTAAATATTTAAATTGCATTTCATTCGTTTGTTCCAATAACTCCGAGCTGATGTAATTTCATTAAAAGATTTGAACATTTTTAATTGCTGCGAAATTTATTTAAGGACTTAGAGAGTATTTTCTGAGAAGTATTCCAATTATATCCGTGATGTATTTATCACTTTCTCGCTCCATTCTTTCAAAAAGAACGAACTTTAAAAGCTGAAGATCTTTCAAATATTTTTCGATAAGATCATTTTTCCCAAAGGTCTCGTGAAATGAATGGAATAAAAAAGAATGCGAAATAAACTTTAAATTTTTATTCGCTATTTTTTTAAATTGATGTGTTTAATGTTTTTTCTCCTCTCTTTTCTTATTGAATTAAACAGATTCCGAATTTCTCTTTTTAAAATTTTTTGGGGGTAAATTGTTATTAATTTGATGACAACTTCGAAATATTTTCAGTTTTTTCGTCAAATTTGACAGATATATTTTCTGAGAGTAAATATTAATATTTCGTGAGAACAAAAGCTTCTTTCATTTCCTAATAAATTTTAGTTAAAGTAGTTTTTGAAAGGAGCTTTAAATTTTGTTATAAAGTTATGTTTAATGAATAGGCTGGAAGATTAAAATAATATTAAACTTAGTTTGTTGCCCAGCAATAAATAACTGGAATATCGGGTAAATAATTTTTTTTGAAAATATATGAAGCAAGACTGTAGATTGAAATTCATTCAACATTCACAGAATTTTAATTTATTGAGAGACTTGACAGTAAAGTGTACTAGGAAAATATTACTATACAACAAAATATTACTATGCAGTAAGTAGATACACTCACGCTCAAATTGCATCATTGAAGGAAGTTTTAAATGAAATTAAACTTTCGATTTTAATTCTCGTTAAACATAGTGCTTAGGTTAGTTTACGTTCAGTAGCTCACTCTTATCGTTGCCAAGAGGAAGCAGTTTATTGTTTTCAGTTTTTGTGATCTCGCACTGACGGGCGCAAATAGGTTAACTCTTGTGCTTACTGAATTAATTTTATTTAAATAGTATTTCAGTTTATAAGAAACATGCGTATTTAAAATTTCAGCCTCACAAAAAGGAGAACTTTCGAGATTCTAAATTCTTCATAAAATGCACATTTCCCGATTCTGTGATATCTAATCTTTGCACTTTTGAAATCACAGTGAGCCAGCCAACAACTTAATTTAAAAACCGATGCAAGAACATAAAGCGTGGTTTTCGCAGTACCTCCAAAGGTCATGTCGTGACCTTGAAGCACGTCATAAACACTCAATAGTTTTAAGCACACTAAATTTTATGGATGCTTGACATTTTTGAGCCAAAAAGGAAAACGTTATACAAAATATCGTATACTGTGATTTTACGCATTTTTCTCAATCGTAACGCTGACTATTTGGACCCTTAAACTCTTAAAAATCCGGAAATGTTAATATTTTATTAAAATGGGAAGTTATCGGATAATAGCAAGCAACTTAAGTGCATTGTAACATATTGAAAGCTTATTATTTATTATCTCTATATTTAATCAAGTTTATAAGTATATTATGTAATTATAAAGCAACATTTCAAGAGACATACATCGTTTCCTCATTCTCAGTAGTAGAATATAGAGATGAGACGGGCTCAGCCTCTGTAATTCACAATTGCATTCGGGCTCGGGCTCGAGCGGGCTCGGGTTCGTGAAAACCTATGTGCTATTTTATTGAACATACTCCTTGAAACAGATTTTTAAAAAGTGATTCATATGGAAAATAAAAGTACTTATAAAAAACAAAAATAGCGGCACGGGTGCCTAGAAGGCGCGTGAAGCTCTTTAGGTATTTCAGAAAGGCAACTTATATTGCTTAGTTAGTCATGAGATCCGACATTATTTCATAAACATAGATATAAAGAATTAGAAAGTGCATTAAAAATTTGCAACTATATTTGTCTTCAATTTTCACAAATTAATTTGCAAAATTTATTATATTCTATTAAAGAATTACTTCTTTGAATTTTATTGAATTTTATTTATCTTATGCTAAAATTTCGGGCTCGGGCTCCGACTTAAATAATATTGCTCGGGCTCGGGCTCCGACTTAAATAATATTGCTCGGGCTCGGGCGGGCTCGGATTAAAAGTCTTCGGGCTCGGGCTTTAAAAAATGAGCCCGAACTCATCTCTAGTAGAATAACAAACCCACGCGAACGCCGGCAAATATTTGTAGCCGAAATGCATGGAAGGAAGAAAATAATTGCTGTCTTCGGTGAAACTATATCAGTGAAAGTATTGAGCCTCTTACATTATTACTTATAGTGCCCTTTTAAATATGGAATTCAAACTGAATGCATCGCATACTGTGCCGTTTCATCCAACCATCATATGTTTAGAAATTTACTTTATCCCTTTCAGATCTAATTTAATTTTTTTCTCTTTAAATTAAATACATTTTTTATAATAATAAAGATTATCCATCCACCACGATAAGCAATTTTTATGCCCTCAATTATGGATGCAGGATCTGAAAAAGTTAAATTGTTTAACTTTAAATATTCTTCTTCAACAGATCTTATTTTTTTAAAAACGTGTAATTTTTAAGTGCAAATTTATTGTCTGTTGATTACGATAACTATTTATTTCACTTAGTCGTCGAATTAAAAATATTGAAATATGTGGCAAAATATAGCTCATGAAATTCTGCTAGGAATAAAACTTTAAAAGCAACACTTCGCAACATAGCTTTTCACATATACACGCACAAATGGACTGTTTCACTTCACAGTAGTATAATCATATATTAAGCAAATATATGTAAGATTTGATAATATAAAAGGTTTAGAGAACATGCATAGTTGAAAAAAATCAAATGTATCTTTTTCAAGCTGTTGGATGTACTTTTGAAATATGTAAGGTGCAAACTTAAATAAAACTTCTTTATTTTTTTCGTTATAAAGTACCAACTTTTGCGCTTTAAACTCATTACTAATCGTCAAAATGCAAATGTGTTGGCATTTTAAAAATAACCGAGAAACTGGAATCTTTTAAAAAGCCTTCAAAAAGTAAAAATATGGAAATTTTCGGGTGTAAATTTTTCCCTCAGTAAAATTTGTCAAGAATTTGCTCACTGAAATCCATTTCGTAATACGTAGCTTTAAAAACATGAAAGAAAAACTGCTAATAGGAAAATTTTCTGAGAAAGGAATCTTAAATGCTTATTTCTACCTCAATATTGCTTAGACCTATCGATTCAAATACAAATATTTGAAATATTTCCTGGAACTTTTAAGAATTTCCAGACATTTTGACGGATAACAAATTTTTGAAAAAGTAACAGAATTTCTATTCCTAATATATATTTTTATTCGGATAAATTTTTACAGATAGAAATCTGCCGTATAGGATTTTTCCAGAACAATGGATGTAAACTCTGGATAAAAATATTTCAAAAAATAATTCTTTACCCGACACAATACTGCCACACAATTTTCTGATTTCTCTTGGAAATGGAGAAATTCATTTTTACTTTTTATATTTTTTTAATACTCGCAGTCTATACTATGGTACTGTCTATAACAGTTAAAAAATTGCGTAGGATTTTCGGTCAATTCCGTGACACACGCCAAACAAATGTTATAACCAGTTAATTTTTCTTTCACTTCTACTTTTCCCATTCATAATGCCAAGTGTCCCGAAAAGATCGGTACAACTTCAAAAGTTTATTAAAAATAAAAGAAAAATAGGCATACAGCAGAAGGAGTTACAATAATCAATAAAATAACTCGACTTTTTCACCTACAGTATGCTTCTGATCCTATATGGGGTTGGATTGGCAGAAATGGCCCCCATAGCATGGCCGCTTCGGTCTCCTGACATTATTCCATTAGACTTTTTCTTTTGAGTTTATGTAAAAGACGTTGTATAGGGAACAAAAGTTAAGTGTCGTCGAACTGAAACAAAAGATCCAAACAGCTGTAGCTACTGCTGATGTTAGCATGCTGAAACGTACGTGTATCGAATTGGAATATCGTCTTGATATTGTTCGTGCTTGGAAAGAATCTGATGTAGAACTTTGCTGAGGCAGTAGAAAAACTTTTTGAGTTATTCTATCTATTGTTGTAACTTGTTTTTGGTAGTAATTTTCTTTTTTTAAGCTTTTTATTAGCTTACTCTCTGCTTGCTGTTTCAGTTCAAAATTTGTATAAGAATTTGAGTTCACTTCCTATCATCGGATCGAGCTGAATATTTGCATACGAGTGTAACTTCGATGATACTGAGTACTGCTCTTTTTAATTTTTCGGTACCCTTTTAAAAACAAAAAGTTATTTGATCTATTTTTTTCACAAAATCATGTTTTTTCAGCAATATCAACTCGTATCCGTCGAAATATTGATCGTATATATTTTTTTTTTTCTTATAATCGAAAGAGTTTTTTAATGATGCAAAGAAGAAATCGGTTTCGATTCTTTAGCTATTTTTTTTTAATTCTAGTGATGTTTCGAAGGAATAATGACTTATTATTTTTAATTTCTTTACATCGTGACATCCAAAAATCTATATGTCTACCTGTTCAAAAATTTCACTGAATACGGAATGTCCTTTCCTGAACTGTTAAAATGAAGAACGATAAATAAATATGGAATATTTAATTTTTGACTAATTTTTATTTTTTGTCAAAAGTGCTAGGACCAGCTGAAATCCCTCCTCTTGTCTAGTATCAAGCCACAGAGAAAGCATTTTTCTCAGTAGAAAATAGGATTCAAGGGGAAAAAAAGATATATAATATACTGGATGGTCCTAAACTAGACGTCAAAAATGTAAAGGCAAGTAGAGGACACCGAGACGGTTCAGAATCGCATAGAAATGTGGGATCGGAAATGTCGTCTTCATGTAATTCGAGGCCTAAATGTACGATTTTTCGAATTATCTTGATGAAAAATTTACTTCTACTCGGGTTTACTTCTACTCGGGGTCTACTACTACTAAATTTACTTCTGGTCGCGTAATATTCGGGCTAATAGGGTATCCTCGCACTGATGATGGTAAGGGATGTTTACCGAAACGGTTTGCGGCATTAAATCTCGTTGGAGTTCGCTAACGTTGTTTTTTCTGTGTTAAAGCAGAGTTACCTTCTTTATCAAATTAGTTATTAGTTTACAAAACTCGAAGGAGTTATAATGAAGAAGTAAGTAGTTTAGCGCCTCGAGCTTTTAAAAAATATATATTATTTGACATTAAGGAAAATTATTGGGGTCAGGTGGTGAAAAAGGGTCGTAAAATCATGCATTTCTTTTTAAAGGGTCCTAAAAGCAAGCTGTTAAATTCGTTAATTAAATTATTGACATATATTACATACATTGGACTTATATTGATTGAAATATAGTATTATTTTTTAATGTTATCAAAGTACTTTTCTACGATATCATTTTTAATTTGGCAAGTATTGGTACCCCCTTTTTCCACATGGTGAGGGAAGTAACAAAAGTGCCTGTATATTTTTAATAAAAATCACGTTAATGCTATGAATGAAAGAAAAAGCACTCGGTTCAATGTATTATTAATACATTTTAAGAAAAAGATGCACAGAAAAGTATTATTTCCAAAAATATTTAGCTAAAGAAATAATATCCACGATTATCAAATTCAGGATTTGTAGAACATTTATTACACTTTCCAAGTTTATGGCAAATGTAACTATATGCATTAAGTTTGTAGGCAAGCCCACTTCCGAAATAAGCAAACATAAGACATGGAAAAGATTATGTATAAATCTGAAAGTTCCCCTTGTAAAATTTGAGTCTCAACTACGGACCTAAGCCAAATTTAATATTTTCTTTAATATATGTTTCTCCAACTGCAAAGATTTCAAAGTCGATTTATGAAATTTTTTCTTTCTTTCTTTCTTTTTTTTTATTCGTGTTTTTATGCGACGACCACTTGTGGGTAAAGTAAAGGGGTTGCATTCCCCTCAAACCCCCCCCAAAAAAAGAAGATATGTTATATCGATTTTTATAAACTACATTTATTACATTCTAGTTTTTGATTTCTCAGTCACCTCCGAAAAAATTCTTGGCTATGCTACTGGTTCTGCAAAATTAATTTATACAATAAACAGTTAGCAGTTAATTAAAATGTCGATTTTGTTGATTATAACTGTTTTTTTAGACGTATTTAGTTAATGGAGAAATAGAAATGTCAGTATCATATAGAACTTAGCTAAGTTTACCCCACCTTTTAGAAAAAAAAATTAAAATAGAAATTAGTGTCTCTACTAATATGTATAAAAATATAAATGATTTATCTAATAATAAGGAATCTAGAAGAAAGTTTTTAATTATCGCTTGTTAACCCATTAAGCGCCAAAGCTCCCGTTACGGGAACATCTACTATATATTTTTTTTTCTTAGAATATTTTAAAGCAATTTACGAAATACATTTTATATAAACATTTACACTATAGGTTGTGTTATATATTTTTATCGGAACAATATATTTTAATTTAATGTTGTTGTTTTTTCTAATTTTTAAAAAGTGAAATTTTGTCTTTATGGCTGTCTTATATAAAACTAAATAAATAAATAAATAAATAAATAAATGGTCACATAAATGTTTCAAGTAGAATGCATATTTAAAACCAACATCTTGAAGAACAACATTCTTAAAATCCTACAGGAATAGATTCCTATAAAGGAATATTGGAAACGCTTATATTTTCTGTTCCCAGAACGGGAGCTTTGGCGCCCTCCCACTAGTTAGCATTTCCAGTTTTGTTTTGTTACCGTTCAACAATAAACAAAGGTTTGGCACTTCGCCAGCTGGTTATTTCGTACATTTATAGTATCAACAACAAAAATAATTACTTTAGGTATACAGTTTTGAGCAGCATCTGCGTAAAAAAAGGAATTGCTGTATCCAAAATGGAGAAAGACATTTATCCCCATAAAGCTCCCGCTACGGGAACATGCTATATTTTCTAAATGCTTTGAGTTTAAAAATAAATTTCAACTCTTCTATAATAGAGGTATGCAATGTATGTAAAAAATGTATATAGATTAAAAATTTTCTATCTGATTCTCATAGCGGCGTTTAATGGGTTAACGGGCAGTATGTTCAGAGCAAAATCAAGAAGCTTTGCATACAGTAATTGTATTGAAATACCTAAAACTGCATTAGTAGTTTTGTTATGTTTAAGTATATCTCCATAGAAAAAATATTGAAAAATCTAATTTTTTTATGGTGAAAAGGGGTATTTTATAAGATACCAACGTTTTCCCCCACCTGACCCTATTTAATGAATTTTCTGAGTACCTCCGCCGATGATTGATAAGCTAGGATGGATTTGTGTGTTGCAATACGTACTTGATCTTTAAATTTTTCTCAAATTATTTCCCATTATCTTTGAATGAAAAGATTGATTTTAAAAATTATCATTTATTTTATTTATTTATTTATTCTAATTAATCAATATTTAAAGCCGTGAAGATCTTTTGGGAGACACCCTTTATAAGTTAATCGCTTTTATTTCACTAATAATAAGTGGAACGCCATGTTTCATTACATTCTTTATTTTTTTTAAATATTAAGCTTTTTTAAATTATGAACTAAAAGGAATAAAATAATTTTTGAGGGAATTTTCAAGCTCAAACACTTATTGGAAAGTACAAATCAATCTTAGCTCGCAGATCGGCGTGAAGGAGGTACTTAGAAAATTCAATATTCCTTTTTAAAAATGTAATATATATATAGCTTAAGTAGTTAAGCTTAAACTGCTTAACTACTTACTTATGATTTACGTCAAAGGAAGTGCATTCGAATGCAACTTTAACCGTGCTGTTGTAGTTTAGTAAAAAAAAAATGTCTTTTTCAACCGATAGTTATGTAATGTAGTTTATTTCTCGGATGATACCCTCTTCTTTGCTCTTTAACAATGTTGATCATAAGTACCCATATCCATCAATAACAGGCTTATTTGTCATATTAGAAATTTTATTGCTCAGCTTATCATAGTCTAAACTAAATGTTATCTGATAATTTATAGTATTAATATTACCTTTAAAAGAAGCAGATCCTTAAAAAATCTATATAAACAAACACTTTAGTATTGTTAATACGTTTTAAATACAATGTGAACATTTTTGGACACTACTGGGAAAAGCAGTAACTTGAAATAGTGCGCAATTATTTGTTTTGCACTGGAAATATTTTTAATAGATCATAAACATTTATAAATTATTGTCCGATTTTTTGCTTCCTAAAATATTTCTACTAGCATAATCTGTTGTATATTTAAAATGTATTTATTTTCTAATATCTAGTGCACATTTTTGTTGTAGTGAAAATGCTGCAAATATATCTAAACTTTTTCAATTCAAAATATTAGCGGGCTTTTATGAGTCGATTTGATTGAAGTCCGTGGACATTCTTTCAAAGGAACAACAACATCTATATAAACATCATTCTTGAAGGATATAATGATGATATGTCACTTATATACTCATTTCATCTCACTCATTTTCTTGCCATGCCCTGCAGATTTATTAATTTCTTGATATTAAAAGAAATTCAAGCAATTTAAAAATATTTATTACTAATTGGTACTCAAAATCAGTTGGCTTTAATAATTTCTTTTGACTGTTCCAACAGACATTTTCTGACTATGAATTCTCAATTATTAAAAAAAATCTGGAGTGACTCCACTCGACTTTCCGAACACTTACGATTAAGATCATTACCAAGCATTTAAATAAATTTTAATCGATGAATCATTCAAACATATATACCAAATTGAAACTCAATCGAATGCACCATTTAAACGCTTGCGCACTTTCAAGAATTTCTCCCCATATGCCATTATTCCATAACATAAAAGAAATTTTTGTCGTAGTCCTGTAGAAAAACTATAAGTCTTATGCACACCAAAATCAATACCGGTCTTAAGATGGTGATTTATAACATATATACCCAATTTCAGCTCAATCGAAGGTACCGTTTAAACGCTAGCGCACTTTCAAGAATTCCCCCCCATAGGCCATAATGTAAAAGAAATCTTTGTCGTAGCCCTGTAGAAAAACTATAAGTCCTATACACATCCAAATTAATATGGGTCTTAAGATAGTGGTTTATAACATATATACCCAATTTGAGCTCAATCGAATATACCGTTTAAACGCTAGCGCACTTTCAAGAATTTCCCCCCATAGGCCATAATGTAAGAGAAATCTTTGTCGTAGCCCTGTAGAAAAACTATAAGTCCTATAAACACCCAAATCAATACCGGTCTTGCGACGGTAGTTTATGACATATATATCCAATTTGAGCTGAATCGAATGCTGCGTTCAGGAGCTATCGTGTTCACTCACATACACACAAACACACATACACACACACACACACATACACACATACATACATACATCTCGTAAAAATAGCATAAATGGATTCAGAAGACCTCAAAACGTGTCAAAACACCAAAATCTCGAAGTCGAATTTTTTCATGATTACAATACTTTCCTTACATGGTACATGTTCGGAAAGTAAAAATCACTCAAAATGAATCCTTAATGCTTTGTTTCAACGGCAATATTTGACAGTAGTTATTGACTGGTACACAAATACATTAGATATCTTCCGAAAACAAAAATACGCCTTGGAAATCAATGTGTTTAAAATTTCTCCCCTGTGAACTTGTAAAATATTCCTTGGTGCGGACAAAAATTCCCTAGCGGATGTCCAAACCTCCCAGAGGCTTCTATCTGGTCTCTGGTATTCACAAGGCGGGCTTTTCCTATTTCGGTATTCCTAGTCGAAACCGCAAAAAAAAATTTCTCTTCTTTCTTGCTTTTATTGGGAAAGAAGACCAACTACAGTCTGAACTCTGAATATCTTTTCTTTATAGTTTACAAAAACAGATTTGTTTGGCTTCCATTTCAAAGTTCAATATTTTTGCCTTGTATTCAACTTTGAAATAAAATTGTGAAAGTGGGGACATATTTTTTTTTTCTTTGGTATCCAAGAATCTAAAATTTCGTAACCTTATCGGAAAATGTATATAAAATTTTTGAGGCTTGGAATAAATACTCCTCATAACGGATTTTTGATGATATGCAATCATTCCTTGTGGTAACAAATAAAAAATGTATTTTAACGAAATATTTAGTAGACGTCTGGGCAAACTGACTTGAAAACGAAAATATTTCGCACGATGTGTTTAAAAGTACATGCTGCTGTGCATAAATTCTCATTGATTTTAGAGGGAAAATTAGGGTAATTTTCCAATCATTATTTACTTAAGCCGCTCTCTGTAATTTGTAAATAATTTACCATAATTATTAGTAATTGATTAGCTAGCTGTCTAGACATGTCTTTACGGTGTAATTGGTGTAAGTGCATCTATAACGAGAATTCGCTATCAGGTACTCACTACAATCTAACTCAGGCTAAGATGACAACATTTATTAAGCTGTTCAATGTATTCTTTCGCAATAAAGAATAAATCCTGGCCCTTTTGCAATATGAAACGAAGTAGGAAAGATTGTTCTTTACAATTTACTTCGACAAGACATATTTTATAGTTGTTATTACTTCCTTGTACGAAGTAAAAGGAAGTGGCGAAAATTTTGATATGCAGATTTTGATGAACAAATTGATTTTGACTATCTCTAAACTTTGAAGAGTTTTTGGCAGACGTCTCAAAATAAGCATGTATGTATGTTCATATGCATGTAAAATCCATTTTGTCCAACCGCAAGTCCATTTTGACAAGTTTTTTTTTTCAGACGTCTGTACGCACGTACGTATCTACATATGTATGTACGTAACTCACATATGTTCGCCGTAGAATGTTGAAATCTTATATTCCGGATTGTTGTAGCATCTAGTTGTGCACCTTCTTTTTTTCTCCAATCTACTGGATTGTTTATTGACAGGGCCACCCAAAAGAATTTGAATGCATTAAGGTCTATCTTCAATATATTATGCCTATAGTCAGTCACTGTTTGGTCCAATGCCCAAAATCACGCCAACTATCTTTGATCTTGGCGAGTTTTGCCTAAAACTTTTAACCTGAGATTTTGTATTTAGAACTATTGTAACATGTAATTGTGCATCTCTTTTTTTTTATTACAATCGACGGGGTAATTTACTTAAAGGATCACAGTAAAGATTTTCAGTACATTGAAGTCGATGGATACCTTCAATTTATTGAAAGTCTGTAGTCAATCACTATTTCTGCTATGCCCCAAATTTCGCAGACTATCTCAATGCTGACGACTTTTGGCGAAATATCGCCCAATTAAGTGCCAAAAAAAACTCTTTAAAACTGAACCAAGCTTGGCGATATCTCAAATACTTGGCTAGAAATCGCTAAACCTTTGTATTGTTATAGTTTTGTATCTCTTTCAAATGAAATAAGATAAGATGAAGTGCACCAAAAGTATTTATGAATTAATAGACCTACAAGGAAGTGATGTGGTGTCCACATCAGACTTTTTTTCTTCTAGGAGCATTTTTTGTTCAGTTGCGGGATAAATAAACTCATAATAATTGCTATCGACCTAACTTTTGATGCAGCATACTGCATTGTTGATACTGAGGGTATGGTAAATCATAAAACCAACTAAATAATAAAACAAATAATTTTTACAACCAACTAAAAACTTTAAAACCAACTAAATATTTTTTTTAAATTTTAGTGACTTCTCCCCTCTCCAACAAAAATTACCTGTAATGATATTTTTATTTATAATTTTAGTTAAAACGATATCTTTAGTTGTCACAGAAAAACCTATATGGACTTATTTTTAAGATTTAATGTTTCCTATCCTAATGGTTTTTTTTTTTTATTTGCTCAATGGATTTCTTGAGCTCTTTTTAACCAGATACGAAAGCTTGAGGGGCTCTTAAATACTTAGATTCCTTATATGAAGCTGAGTATGACAAAGCGCAGAATGCTAAAATCTAGAATGCGGTTTTCACAAGGGTCGATTTCAGTTATATTAGTTGATAATTTTAGAACTACGAGCCCTAGCGGAACCAAAACGTATTGCCGGTGGTTTTGAAATACAACGATTTTTAAAAAAAATTATTCAAGTTATTACGATTCTTGTAGAATATGGTTTAATAACTCCCAATGAATATGATATATATAATCCATGAAAGAGGTTGCATCATGGAAACACTGAAAATTACTGTCGAAATTGTGCATTAAAGTTTCCACAAAAATAGAGTGACCATTTTTCGATGGTTTGTAACTAATAAACTGTAAATGAATGAGCATTTATATTTAGGTATTTTACTTAATATTTTAATTCAAAGATAAGGTCGTGAACGAGGTTTCAGAACTTGAGATTTTGATTTAACACTTTATCAACTGACGGTACTTAGAAATACTGTAAACATAAAATTATTTTTAAAAAAATTCATTTATTCATTGTAACCATTTTACTGTAAAATCACTATCAAATGCTTAGTTTAATCAGCTTACATCGTGACTGCATGTTCTATTAAAGTAATGGATAGCTTTCATCTCACTCTAAAATAGATAGCTTTCCTCTCACTTTATAATCACATCGAGCCAACGAAAAAAAAAAAAATAACCAGAGCATTATTGAATTTTCAGAGGTTGGTTTTATGATTAACGGATTAATTTTCCCGAGAGAGTGTCATTTAAAGTATTACTTGACTTCTTCAGTTTTGTTTGCACTCTGCTCTTTTGAAAAAGACACATTCATTGCTTGTCATCAGACGCATAGTTTATTACGTATAGCCCTTATTACTTTTTTTCTCAATATTTTTTATATTACATTAATCAGTATGGATCATTCATCATTTAAATAAACCAAGAGAAAGGAAACAGTTTCCAGTTGATATTCTAGGCAATTCTTTATTTGTAGATAAATGGTTAATGGGCGAAAACCT
Source organism: Cheiracanthium punctorium (assembly GCA_038373885.1). NCBI lineage: Eukaryota > Metazoa > Arthropoda > Arachnida > Araneae > Cheiracanthiidae > Cheiracanthium > Cheiracanthium punctorium. Next base: position 17,956 of record JAWZYV010014616.1, on the reverse strand, counting down.
CGCCCATCATTTTAGACGAAAATCCCTTTTCTATGAAAAGATGTTTCCAGAACTTTGTACAGTAATAAATGAGTCGTGTCTGTTTAATGTAACACAATTCTGAATCTAGAGCGATGTTTGCTCAGCATTAGAGACACTAAGCACCTCCACTCCTCAATGTTTAATTGCAAAGCAATTCAGGAGTATTTAGTGATCGTTGCAATCATCTATCTGTTATGTACTCTCGTACAAGCAATTTAAATGGAAGCTGATTCCTGGACTTCTGGCACTGCAACGAAATTCGACTTGCTTTCACAGTGATATAGTACAGTGATATACAAGCATATTAAAATACACTTATAGTAAAGCATTTGGTATTAGGCTTCGATTGAAGCATTCAATGTACATAAATGCGTGCTTTGTTTCAATGACACTGCGCACAGTTTAATGCACGCAGTGATTGAAAGACAACGCATTGAGAACTTCTACAGAATATACCAATAGTAGCAACGTTGGATTCAATACGTCTTTTTCATTTTTCTGTTGATAATCGCTTTAGGCGAATACTATGGTTACTTCAACACCTTTCCCAATTTCTCAATCGAATTTCATAAATAGCGAATTAATTCACCGATGAAATCAGATAAAATTTTGAAACTGTCAATTTTAATAAAGTGCTTTCTGTGATAGATCCAATAGCTTTTAACGTCTGAAAGTTCACTCCTACTTGAACACTTGTTCCAAAGTGATTATTAGCCCTTCGAGGCGCAACCCTTTCCAAATGCTGAAAAAAGGACTGTCGTCAGCTGTGCCGCACAGTCAGCTGTCGTCAAAAAAGGGTCTCTCGATCTGTGGCACGGGATGAACGTTTCGATCGTCCGCCCTCTTGCTGGTAGTCAAGTCGAGTGATGGCAACGGCTGCCCTTTTTTCAGCATGGGTCAATCTATCCAGCTGTTCTCGCATTCTTCCATTTTTCAGCAGATGTCAGTGCTGTTCAAAAGAATCGTGACCCTTTTTTGACGGGAAAGGACGTGCTAAAAAGTAAAGGATTCTCGTGGAGCTATGTCACCCGACCACTATTTTTATAGAAATCCAATCTATTCTTCGTGACTGGCAACAGTCAAAACGTCAGAGTTTGGTGTTCCCAGAGCGGGAACACTGCGCGTTAAAGGGTTAACAGCTACGTAGCTACATGAAGACGTTTCCGACCCCACATGGCTGTGTGATTCTGGATCCTTATTACGATGTGCCTTACCTTCGCTGAAAGTCCCTGTATATTTCGAACGCTCTCTTGTCTTCTTGAAAAATGGAGCAGAAGTTTTTTGAGTCGTTCATAGCATACTAAAAGAAAAATATCGCATAAATACATATTTTTTTATCTGATTTGATTTGACAATTGATAACTACAAAGGCTGATAAATGATCAGAATAGAACAACGTACATGAGCACCAGTACAAAAATTAAGATAGGAGACTGGTTTTGAATGTAGGGTAGTTCCGGGGTTTATGCCGCACATTTTTTTGAATTAGTGTAAAAAATTCCAAGCTGCATACAGTAAAATAACTGATCCTGAGCTATTTGTAGTAGAATATAGACCATGTGTACTGCGACAAAAAAGAAATAAATAAAAATTAATGTTTTTAACAATATTTTTTAAAACGTTGCATTTCGGGTGAGACGCCGCTCTTGCCGTGCTAGTTATGCCGCGCCTTTCATAAAATCAGAATGGAATAATAAGTAAAAATATATTCAAATATTCATATTTGGAATATCATGAATATAAATTATCATATATATTCATTAGATTATGTTTACCTATTCAATAACAAAAAGATACTGAATTAGTATAAAGAGACGATCTAGTATGTTTAAATCGATATTAGTCTGCCTACTTAGTTTACTGCTAAAATTAAATTCTTATATTTTTTTATTGAATTTTAATTGTTGTTTCATCAGCAACGTAACATCAGTGTATTTGAGAGAGAGAGAAACAGTAAAAAAGTGTTTTCATTGTTTTATTCTTTTATAAAATGTGGGCGTTTCTAATGAAACCTGTAAGCAAATTTAAAGTTATCTGGTTTTTAAGAAAAATATTTCATTTAAACCAGAACGTTAAAATACAAAATAATTACAATAAACGATTAATAACATGCCCAACTTGGTGAGTTTGTGCAAAATGAAAGAAAAAAATAAAAACACTTAATCAAATCCAGCAATTATACTCCAGTAACATAAATCCAGTAATATAGAAAATAGGACAAGGAGAGATTACTTTAAAGTTTACTAAAAACGGAATCTTGTACAAAAGAAACTGCGGCATGTATCCCATTTTGTACGGTACAAACGTAACACACCACAGTTGCCTGTCTTTGCAATGGAAAGTGGCGTAACCATACACACAATATTCTATACGGGTGCTACACGTAGTTTTGACTTCGAAATCATGTAAGCGTAAAAAAAACACTAAGTGTAACGTGTTTAAAAGTTTGGACAGTGACATCATGCGCTTATCTCAAAACAAGGATTGTACAGTTACAGCTAAAGCAATGAAAGGGATTCCTGCTATACTACAATCAAGGAAATTTCACTGCACACCTATACTGCTCGTGTGACTGCTATCTCTCGACAATTACAAGAAATACAGGGGGTGCGGCATCTGTCCCGGATGTCCATCAATGGTCTTCAGTATATTTTGTCGCTCATTGACATCTTCAGAAAATATTATTTGCGATAAGGTTTATTCATTGTATGGATTATGTTTAAAATATTAAAATATGCGAAAAATGATTATCCCGACATGTAGACTTCTTCATTCTTGTTTTAATATCAGTATGTGTAAAGATGTGTAAAAAGTGCTTCAGTGATATTTAATCGTTACGTCGAAAGAAAATTAAGAATTTGCAATAATTTCTCGGATCTTGATTATTAAACACAAGCAGATTAAATGTAAGATGAGATTTTTTAGTTTGTATTTGCCTTTTAATAAGAACTATTTGCAGAGAAAAAAATTAATGCATATGTTAAACGATGATCTGCTATTAGAATTGCTTCGTTGAAGTTTTGGATAAAAAAAATGGCTTACTTACAGGATTTTAACCCTACAATGCATGATTTTTTTAAATGGCTGAAAATAAAATAGTAGCCTTGTTTTGGCTTACTTATGCTTGGAAAAACTTCAGCTTGTAGTTTCCCAGAAAAATAATGAAAAATATTCAAATCCGAAAAATTAGAGTGCTCACTCCATAGATCTCATAAAACAAAAGAAAGTAATATAGCCTGATTCTACATTATTTAATCGTAATACTACTATTTTTGATAGTTTTGTATTCATTTTCATTTAGCAATGAAAATTAGAAGCAATCAAAAATGCGGACAAAAATGGGTTCAGTGAACTGGATGCACGTGCTGTGAATTCATGCTTGTTTGCTCTAAAAACAATGTTACTATACCACTTTTAAAAACTAAAATTTATTTCCGTGTGGTCTTATATTTATTTTAAATGCATATTTCAGACAAAAACTACAAAATTTTCTTTTTATTACGGAAAAATGTGAGTGTAGCCAATTGGCTACAGTATGCACTCTAGGGTTAAAGAAAGCTATAAAATTTTAAGTTGCTAAAACTTTCTTTTGAAATCTGGTAGATGCCGTTTTAAAAAAAGGCATTCTAGTGCATGGATAAAAATGGATGCACGTTTAGATTTTTATTTTCATATGTACTATACTTGGTGTTCTATAGTTCTTTGTTTTCTTAAATGCAGAGGGATTTCGCTATTACAAATTCTTAAACAGAGCATCTTCAATCCAATTCAGGACGTATGTACTTGTACTCTTGAAATGAAATGTTAATTAGTTCTTCTCTAGTAATGAATGTGTTGAGGGCAAAATGTCAGTAGCTAGAACAGTTGGAAACGTTTTAAACCATCCATTATTGACCCAAAAGATTACTTAATATGAATCAAAAGAGAAGTCTTTATACAGCGATGCTTTTTGATGGTCACAATAAAATCCATTACTCTTCCGAAGCTTTTTCTAGCGTAATGGATTATTCCGTGTCGGGAGTTATATGAACGCTTAAACCTAATGAGATAACAAGAGCATCGTTGAGTTTCGAGGGGCTTGGAATATCGCCTAATGCAGGGGTATTATTGACAGGCTGGAGTAATCTGAATACATGACCTTTGTGGTTCTAACTAAATATATCAGATATTACCTGTAATGTAATACGCTGGTGAAAGGATGTCACTATTGATAGTCTGCGTTTGCTTCAAATGGCAGGATTCTCTTTTCGTATATTGACTGCTTTTCCGCAATTGTATATTGACTGCTTTTCTTGTACCGCAGACACCCTAAAACGGCTCTTTTAAGAATGAATCCTTTTTTCCTTTTCTTGGTACATTTCCACTGATAGAAATTTTCAAAAAAAAATGATTATCTTTTTGGCCGCCTAGTTGAACATGAGAATTGTTGTGTAGATGAGCCTATTTCTAAGGTATTTAAATTTCAGGCTTATACTGGGAGCTTCGGAATGAGTTCCAATGTTTTAAACTCGGTCAATTTTTATCTTCTGTAGAAAAAGCAAATTATATCAGACCGTATGGGATTTTTTTTTCTAATTAATGGCGTTGGTGTTCGGCTTCGAACTTCCCTCCAGAGGAAAGTAATAAAGGTACTTGCATTTATTTATTTTTATTACACTGAAAATATTTTTTATATGTTTGTTATTGGCTTTATAACTGAAATGGACAGAGTTTTTTTACACAATACTTTCGTAAAAAAAAAAGTAATACTTTCATTGAGGTGAGCAATATCTTCTCAATGTTTTGCCAGGACTTAGCTAATACTAGCAAAATGTTGCACCGATATTTCATTTCATTAGTTTTAAATTGTAAGTCATTTCGATACGACTCAATAATTCATAGTTATTAACGAAATATGTCTTCAATACCGAGTAATAGTTTTATAAATGCCCGAATGTCTGTGTCGGTGCATTACCGTGTGAGTGAAAAGTCTTCACATTTTCATTTTTAAAAAAAGTTTTCTCTTGAAAATGTGGGATACAAATAATAATATAAAGATTAGAATAATCTTTACCCATCCTATCTTTGTAGTAATAATGATTCGTTTGTTGTCCAGGTTATTTAAGAAATGTTTACGATGGGAGGGGGGGGGAGGGCAGATCGCAATATTTGGGTTCGGTGCTCTCGTGACTTTACACACTTTCGTGTGGAGGAGATTTCGAAGGTGTACGTTTCATGATTTCAAAGGTGTACGCAGTGAAGATTCACACAGTCGAACCACTAAAACTACGAACATTTAGTGCATCAACACAAATAACAGCGCATAGGCTTGTCTTTCGTGCCACCCAAGAAAGTTGGAGCCAATGCTAAGGCCTACAAGGCAACCACATTGAAATGCATTGATTATACCTTGTACTGACAAGTTCGTTAATGAAAGCATTTTTCAGAAAAATGTCAAAACTTTTGAAACACCTTGCATTGTGACATTAATTTTTCGATTTCCCGTTGGAAGTAGTTTCAGTATTTTCAGAGTACCCCAATTCAATAATGCCAATATTACAATAGATTGATATCATTTTCTCCGCAATATTTATTCATAATAATGTGAATAGTGATGGCACACCGCGTACTTTACTTAGAACTGGTGTTCTGACCATCCAGACCTTAAGTAGTAAACAGATAATCGGATGGCAACTTTTTTTTTCTGCCCAAAACTCTTTAAAATTTCTTATCTTGTAATGTTCAAAAATGCAACTTCGAAAGCATGTTTACCAAGTGCACGTTCTCGAAAGTAAACTTTCCCGTTCACGACCTAAAGTTTCCTCCAAGTACTATTTGTCGTCTACCGAACAACTATTTGAACCAACTTTAACATCGGGGTTTCGTGCATCGATGCACACTCGCTGAGAAGCTATTAATGTTTAATTTTCGATTTCTAAATTCCTAAGCAATGCCGCTTTAATGTACTTCGATATATATTCTCTTAGTACTATAAGACCATGACAATCATTTTCTCTTGCGACTAATTGCTTAGCAATTTGGAAGATCATAGCATCGTGTCACTGTTGTGATTGCATTTAATTCAAGCGATTAAAGTGAATGGCAAGTATTAGACCTTTCATGAAGGACCTGAACTAGCAAGCATAATCAGATCAGGCAAGAGGGATTACGATTTCATGGAAACCTATTCTAACAGCAAATGCAAATAGGGTGTATTTCAGTAATAGTTATCCATAGAAATAGATAGTACTTTCGTCACTAACTAGAATGCTGTAAAATGGATCTCACTGTCATCTGTTTATGATATCCGTAATTAGATTTCGTGAATGCGAGTCGCTGGTAAGGAATAATGGATAATTTCAGTATTATACCCAATAACACACAGAAATTATTCTAAAATTACCAGCTTATGCCAGTGAAATTAACAATCATTTTAACAGCAATTATTAAATATGCTGTCTAACTAACAGTTAACCGTCTTACAATGGCCACTAGATGTCATACAGTCAATAAGTGGTGGTTTTCCCTCACTAATTGACTGTCTTGGGTTGATTTTATATTCTCTAATGAGTCGTTTGGACTTTCATGCTTGACCCGGTGAAGATACTCACTCTTATTTATCATCTAGAAGGGCATTTTTAAACTCTTCCCCAGAAAAAGGCTAGCAATTTTTACACTTCTAACAACACACAGTCAAAAATTTAGACCTTCTTATCAGCTAAAATATAATAAAAGCTTCGAAATGAGAAAAACATCGTCGATATTGCGAAGAAGGTAATTGGGTTCTACAACTAATTTTATGAGTCGTTTCAAATGTGTATAGTTCATAGGAATTAATAAAAATTAATGTAATAAAATAAAAATTTAAAATATTGAAACCTAATGCAAAGCAGTGTTTCTTCAAATTGACCGTTTAACTCACACATGGGCAACCGCCGACCCGCGGAACATATCAAAACCTTGCATAAAACCCATGTAAACCATTCAAAATCCCATATAAATCCCAATTATACGGCCCGCGACTTTTCAAATGTTGCCCATACCTGTAGCTTTATGATAATTCCTTTTAATACTATTATAGTAATTTAGGGGATCAAACTATTATACCTTTCGAAAGCATGGACACAACATGCAAAATTTATATTTATCGGCGTGAAATGCATTGCAGCATTAATTGCTCAATGCAGGGGCGGAGCCAGAAATTTTTCATGGAAAGGGGGGGGTTACAACAACTACAACTCATATATATGTATACGTGTGTGTGATAATGTAGTGAAGAATATACATTTTGTACGCGAAAAATTTCTAATGGGGGGGGGGAGTTATGACCCCCTAACCCCCCCCCTCTTTGGCTACGCCCCTGGCTCAATGAATCATTACATATTCACTCGGCTTTACTCCACCTCTGTTTCAATCACAGTCATTTCAGTTCCGTTCAATTTTATTCAGTAAATAATGATTGTAATAATTACTTCCCGCAATAGCATTGCACTTTTATTAAAACACAATTGAAACAATAATGGTGAATTTTTCAGTCATAAAGTACAATGCAAACATCTCTTTTATACCGACTTGCTTTGAAACATAATTTTCTACAATGAATAAGGAATTTAGAAGACGGTCTCCTCAAATTACATCAACTCCATTGTTCTTTTAGAAAGCTTGCATTTAATAAACGCTATTAAAATGTTGCACGTGATGTGGCTTCACTGTGTACAAAAGGCGTCGCCCTGAACTGTAAGGAGTAATCAGATCCTAAAGCTCTTAAAGGTTATGGTGTATGAAAACATGTTACCCGCATCCAATTACTAAATCGTCAGCGGGCCGTATTTCAGAAAACGTCTACAATAATGTTTGTCAATGGAGAAAGAACCGTACTTTTGACATGTTAGTAGTGTAGTGCATAAATTGGACGCTCAAAACAGAAACCGATCCGGCCTTGCAAAAGAAGCATTTGATTGATAATTGATATCGAAAGACATCCATCATTGTGACATTTGAAAAGAACTGTATTAGGCGTTACGCACTTTACAAAGTGTGTAATACGTGAAATGATGTGACCGCCGGTTCTCGAAATATTTGCGCGCTTGATTGACACTTTTGTAAGCGAAAAGGCTTTTCGATTCAATTACAGTTATGGAGATTTGGGAAAGGGGGTGTTTTTTACCATTTGCAAATTAGCTGCTTTTAGAAAATTCCTCTTCCATTATATTAACTGATGCTTTTATGTTGTTCTTTCTGTGAACGTAAAACCTTTTTTCATTTTTTTTTTTCTGGATCGCAAAATGTAATGTAGCGTAATAGCATTGTGTGTGTGTGTGTAGTTAAATTGTGTCATCTGTGTAAAAATGACTCTAATGTACTTCCAGAGTGACTGATTTTTACTAAACATTGATTATGTTACTTGTAAAATTATCCTGCATTTCCAAAGACTCCTATCTGATCGTTTGTATGGAAATGAATGTTTCTATTATGCATTTAGTTACGTTGAAATAGAAGTTTTATATTTTACGTGACGTTTTCAGAAATATTCTTTCAAATCTCATCGAAAGTAATGCATTGAATTCTATAAATTATTGCTGTTTCCGATATTAAATTGCATGAATACGGAGTAAACAATACGCAGCTTTGATATTAAACCTAAGGTTAAAAAAAAAGACAGAGAGAAAGAGCTTTATGTGAATTTTCTGATCGCAATAATGAAATAGGTTTAACCTTTAAAAAATATTTCCATTTTCATGGCAGTTTTTTTTTTTTTTCGTCTAACTTGTTATCGTGCTAGAAATGCAAAACTTAGCCATCGGTCTAAGATTTTTTTCCCCAATTTCATATTTGAGAGATACAAAGGCATAAACGATAAACAAGCAATCTCTAAAACGTATAGTTTGGGGGTGGGGGTTGGGGGAATGACTGGAAAATGAAGCTGCAGTTTTGGTCACGTCAGTGAATAAGTTTAACAACGAGAAAAAAGGGATTTTTTTCTTTTGAGAGACAGCTTTGTATACCTTGGAACTCGTATACCAATCTAAGAGGGACAATCATTTATAAAATTCATACGCCACGCTAAAAGGGACAGTACTAAGTTGTAGAAACTCTTAATTCCTAAAAATAATATGTAATACTTATATAATTTAAATCTCGTAAGTCATGCTGGGGTATCGTAGTATTATATTTTTTCCAAAATTAGGGATAGGGATAATTTCTAAATTAGGGATAAATAGGGATAAAAATCTATAAAATTAGGGATAAATAGGGATAAATAGGGATAAATATCTAAAAATTAGGGATAAATAGGGATAATTCTAAAATTAGGGATAATATATTTTTTCTAAAAATTTTTATGAAGATTGTGGCACCTAGTGTCAATGACTACGTTGCATTCAAGATTATTCTCATTACGCCTCACCATGGCACAGTGGTTATATCACTGAAAATGTTAGACGGCCGAAGTGTGAAGGTCCCGTGTTCGGATCCCATCTGGCGGTCGGCGATCTAACAGTCTGGAGTTTTGGTAGGTTTTCTCCAGATGCAACGTGAATACGCGTTAGAACCCCTTAGAAAGTCCTCCTGCCAAGGCATCCCTCATCTTAGGCAGATACCCCTCGCGCAGGTTTGCCTTAATCACTCACAATCATTCTCATTACTCAATGATAAGTCAAGTACACATGTTTACATTAAGATTACAGACTATAACTTGAAGGATGACGATAATGCTACTAATAACTGACTATCTATATAAATAAAGCATAGTGTAAATTGTCCGTTAGTTGGTTGGTTAGTTAGTTAGTTAGTTTGTTTGTCTGTGTCTCGCGTAGCTCCGAAACGGGTGGTCGTAGACCTACCAAATTTTGTATGGAAATTCTCCAGGACGGGTCCCGACACACCTCGAAGCGATTTTTTCGAAATTCGAATTATTTTAGGAGATATCGATAAAAAAAACATGTCACAAAAGGCTTGTTTTTCTCCGCCATTTCGCAATTGTAACCCCGCAGTGAAAAAGAGAGAACATAACATATCTAGGTTCCCATATTTGGCAAGTTTATTAAGTGATTCAGACTTTTGAAGTAAAAATAAAAGAATAACGAGGTTTTTTTTTGTTTAGATTATTTGCGAGGTTGTTTTTAATTAAAATATCGTGTGCATGTGAAATCAGAGCAGGAATGAAATGTTTTATACTCAAAAGAAAAATAGGATTTGGAAATTTTCTGAAACTAAAATGTGCGACTTTTTAATTTGGCGAAAAATAAAATGGTTGATGTGCGATTTTGAGGATATGATTCTAACGCCTGGCGCAATTTATCGTAATTTAATATATAACGAGCTATTGCCGGTGTTCCATAAAACTATCCATAAAAAACGTGCCGCAAAAGGCAAATTTTTGCTCTCGCCATTTCGCAATTGTAACCCTGCAATGGAAAGAGGGAGAATTTAGCTGTCTAGGTTGTGCCATATTTGGCAAGTTTATTAAATGATTCAGACTCTTGAAGTAAAAATAAAAGAATAACGATTTTTTTTTGTTTATATTATTTGTAAGGTTGTTTTTTAATTAAAATATCGTGCGCATGTGAAATCAGAGCAGGAATGAAATGTTTTATACTCAAAAGAAAAATGACGGCACAGCCAGCTGCGTCAAAAAAGGGTCTCTAGATCTGTGGCAGGCGGTGAACGTTTCGATCGTCCGCCCTCTTGCTGGTCGTTAAGTGGAGCGATGGCAACGGCTGCCCTTTTTTCAGCATTGGGAAAGGGTTGCGTCTCAAAGGTTAAAATTCACGCACTCATCACGCATTTTGAAACTATGTGGATGGCTCAAAGTAAGCTAACAAGAGTTGAGTAGATTTCTACTTTTTGATTAGATTGTAAGTCAAATTTTGAGGTCCAGTAGAAAATGTAGTAGATTGCATTTTTGAGTAGATTTAATGTACTTAAAAATGCAATCTACTACATTTTCTACTGGACCTCAAAAAATTTGACTTATAATCTAATCAAAAAGTAGAAATACACTCAATCTGGTCACACTGAAGAGCTCTCACCAGTGCAAAGATTCCCCCAGCGTATGAAATCTCATGTCCTCCCAAGCTCTCGAGACGTGCCATCTTGTTGAATGGCGACGCCCTCGTGCATACGGCTACAAAATTTGTGGAACGTTACCATATTTACCCGCGTATAAGTCAATCCAGAGTACAAGTCGACCCCCCCCCTCATTTTCCCGATCAAGAAATTTGAATTTTTTTAAATCCCGTGTATAAGTCGACCCCCCAATTTCCCGGTCAAGAAATTAAATTTTCTTTAAAAAAAACATTTTTTCAAAATCATCCGGGGGGGGGGGGGGAAGAACTAAATATGCAATAATAAAGATAATAATATACAAAAGTAGTATGCAAAATTAAACTGATAATCAATAGTAATAAATGACACAACTGATAGGGTAAAGTAGTAATATACAAAGTTAAACTGATTTAAGATCCGATTCAGTATGGGACTCGCCAAACAATTCACTAAATTCCTTCGTCGTCATTGGCTCATCATGCTAAGCGTTTTCAATCTCTGTATCGCTACATTCTTCCTAGTATGGAAATCGACGTCACTGTGTTATGGAATGCGGGAACAGAACAATTGTCTTTCAAAGGGACATTTTTGACTTCTGATTTAAAATATATATATATATTAAGGCCCTCGTATAAGTCGATCCCCCCACTTTAAAGTCTTTTTTTGGTCCAAAATTTCTCGACTTATACGCGGCTAAATACGATATTTTATAATGCAACCTTTAAAAATAGAAATAACTAAAATAAAAGGAATAATTTTCATGGTGTTAAAAAAATGCGTTACTTATATAAATAACAGCTCACTTATCCATTTTGAAAATAAAGCTGTTATTTAAGAGTTATTAACATTTCAAACACTAATACATCATAAATTTAAAAAAAAAACTAAAGTAAATGTATGAAGAAAATTTTATAACAATTTTAAATTTTCTGCGACACAATTAAATTCTTTCATAAACCAAAAAATAAAAATCGGGTCCAATCAATTCCAAATGACAGCAGAGGTAAATTATGAAAAGATATTCCCAGGCATAGCAATTTATTACTAAGCTGTCAAAAATTTTCCCCTTTTTTATGGAATTATAATGATTTTTAGTTAACTATTAGAAGTCGTAAAATGCAAAATGTCAAAAGTATGGAAAACACAGTTGCGGTTATAGTGAAAGTGTGCCCTCTAGATTATGTGAAAATTTTTAATCCTGATGCATCACACGCCATTTTAAGATATGCTTCAAGTTTTTTCATAACTAACGAGTGAAGATCAATAACTTTGATGCATAAGGCAGTGAATATTAAATGATTAATCTTAAAGATTAATGATCGAATGAATTAATTCAACTTGAATTCGATGAAAGGTCTTAATTGCCTTTTAAATTAGATCAAGAAATATTTCTCGCATAATAAAGAAAAGAAAGAAAAAAAAAACTTGCACTAATCTATAAACAATATTGTAAGTCATGACTTGTTTCTGGTGGGTCAAAAGTTTAACCTCTGTATGATGGACTCTTTCCTCAAAGGAACACTGAACTTTAATAGAAAAAAATTGTATGACTCACCTCAAGGAAGCATTAGAATCAAGCACTGGATTCTGTTTCAAGTTGGATTTTTGTTGTTCTGTTTCAAGTCGGTCGCAGCTGGCTGTGCCGCACAGCCACCTGTCTCAAAAAAGGGTCTCTCGATCTGTTGCACGTGACGAACGTTTCGATCGTCCGCCCTCTTGCTAGTAGTTAAGTCGAGCGATGGCAACGGCTGCCCTTTTTTCAGCATGGGGCAATGTATCCAGCTGTTCTCGCATTCTTCCATTTTTCAGCAGATGTCAGTGCTGTTAAAAAGAATCGTGACCATTTTTTTTACGGGAAAGGACGTGCTCAAAAGTAAAGGATTCTCGTGGAGCTCTGTCACCCGCCACTGATTTAATAGAAATCCAATCTATTCTTCCTGACTGGCAACAGTCAAAACGTCAGAGTTTGGTGTTCCCAGAGTGGGAACACTGCGCGTTAAAGAGTTAAAAGATTAATCACTTTATAATGTTTTTTTGTGTAACTGTCTTTTATTTTGAAATAACGTTTGAATACAATTAAATTAATGCAATTTAATCAAAACAATATAAAATATAAGTAGTCAACGTCTCCCCCCCTTCAGCGGGCCGCGATAAAATTATCAAATGTTGACTGGTCCGCGGCGATAAAAAGGTTGGGGAGCGCTGATCCAGCTGACTCTTAGATCCAACCTGGACTGAATATCAGTTCCACCACTAATATTTAAAAGTTCGTTGAACTATAAATTTAAAAATATTCCAATCGAATTCCAAATATCTCGCAGATGTTTATCGGCTCGTCTGGCAGTTCTAAGTCAATTAGATCTTCCATTGGAACATAGAGTACGAAATTCAAACAGTGACTGTACGATAAGCCATGCAGAACATCGATTAAAAAACACATTCCAGTACGATTTTATTTGCGCATGTACAGCTTCTTTAAAGTATACTTCAAAGTCTATGCTTAAAGTATACTTCCTAGAGTCGACAGCTCTTTCTGTACCCACGCACAGATTAGAGCTGAAGCTCACACTGAATTATGGTATTCGGATAATTGTATTTTTAGAATTAAGTTAGTTTAATGTATTAATTATAAATATAATTCTACTTTATGAAAAATTGCCATGAAAACTGATTAATTGTGAAAGGTTTATCTTAATTACTTACATAAGAAAGTGTTATACTATGCTTCGTGTTCTATTAATAACCTTTTTTTAATTATGTATGTAATTTTTTTTTTGCAGGTAAGCGAAACTTTTGTCTGATGAATTATGTATTCTGTTGACTACAGTGGAGCTATGTTTAATAATGTATCGCTTATTTTGTGAAGGAAAAACTGTTGGTTAAGTAAAACCTCTTAATTTCTTTGCATGTTGTATCCTCTCTGTTTAAAAGTTTTTCCCATTCTAACCCCCGGCGACTTTAAATTGATAATTTGGGGCCTATAAACGCTTTATTTTAAATTTCTTTCGGGAATACTCTGAAGACTTACATTGTTTAATTGTTGGATAAACATTTGGTACGGAGCCAATTATGTTGAGCTTCCTTTCGTAGCTTCCGCCATTTTAATTTTAAACCTGTTCGCTGTGAAAACGTGCTGCTGGGATATTATGACGAAATACGCATGATCTAAAGAAAGTGCTGATGGGACCCTTCTCGTGTCAAATTGAGTGAAGAACGAAAGCTGCCACATAGTTAAAGTTTGAGCCTCTTCGGTCTTGTATTCATGACCGCGAAAAAAGTATCTAAAATGTAGTATTCATGGAAAGACAAAGTCACTTCTATAGGCAGACCCAAAGGAACTTGCGGGAATTGCCTCTTTTCGCCCAGGGTCTATGTAAAAGAAATGGGCCGTTCATGGTCGAACGTGTTGCTTTTGCATTCACTCGTTACTTGACAGGAGTACTTCCTCCCTTTTTTCCACGCAGTCATTTCATCCGTTATTTCAGCCGCTAGACAAGACTTCGTAGCAAAATAAACCTACATTGGGTAGCCAGAGGAGAAGTAAACCCGTCACCTGTCTCTATGGAAACGAGATTTTACCATAGACTAGGACTAGTTATCAGTAAGAAAAACACATTCGTCGCACACGAAGTGTGCTTCAGTTTTATCTTGAAGTAAAAATTTGACTCGGTCCTCTCTCCGTTATTTGACTACGTGTAAACGGAATTCGTAGGTCTTCTCCTCTGAATTTGTCTCTTGAATTAAGTCTTTTCCCCCAATGAAGTTCTGGTCTTCCGGATCCCAAAATTTTGTATCCAATGAAACGCCCACTTGATTACGGACAGTTCGATATCCGTCCAAATTTGCAGAATACCCATCATGGAGACCTTTTTTTACAAACGTCCGCGACTACGAGTCGCTTCGAGTGACAGTGAACTCGCGCTACAACGCGATCTATTTTACGCGAATGGGATAGATAGTACGCGACTGTTGCTCGAGTAGCGTATCAACGAGCGAACGCGAACTCCCCGCCCGCAGCACGACTGAAGTGGGGGTTGTGAGGGGTCTTCGTGATTGGCCTTCGTGAGAGCCATTCCGCGAACGGTATTTCATCCCTCGCAGCATCACGGAAGGCCGAAGCACCCAAACCGTCCCGGTCTAAACCTGGCTCTATTGATTACTTTGCGTAGGAAAGGGTCGTGTATTGTGAGTTAAACAGGGGTGCAACAGCCCACTTTGGGCACCCAAGGTCTGCGCTGTCCAACCCACTTCTTCTCGGCCGTGGGCTTTGGGGTGCATGGGCCTCGCCCAGGTCATCCGCTTGACGCGAAGACCCAAGCGTTTCACTACCGAGCAAGCCGTTGGATCGACCCAATCAACGGATGGAAAGACTGAGTCGACCTTGCCCCGCCCGGGAGTCGAAGCCCGCGCACGGCATCCCAATGCCGTGACACCACTGGGATTCGGTCATCCACAGTTGGGGAATGGTTTAAAACGGTTGGAGGAATGTTTATGTGTATAAAGTAACTGAGTGTGTCTTTGAAAAAGTCGCATTTCTACCCTATTTCACGAGATGAAATTTTCGCTGTATTAAGTCAAGATTCCCCTGTATTATACTAAAAATGCAATCCATGAACGGCTCACCATGGCACAGTGGTTATATCACTGGAAATGGTAGACGGGCGAAGTGTAAAAGGTCCCGGGTTCGGGTCCCATCGCGCGTCCGTCGACCTAACCGTTCGGAGTTTTCCGTGGTTTTCTCCGGAACTTAGCGTAAATACGGGTGAGGACCCCTTAGAAAGACCCCCACGGAGGGCACCCCACCTTTCGGCCTAGAGCCCACGCGTAGCTAATCGGCCGTAATCCCACAAACAAACAAACAAACAAACAAGCAATCCATGAACACACAAACAAACAATCTATGAACACGCAAACAAACAAACAAACAAAAAAGCCTTTCTCAAATATTCTAGATTCGTAAAAGCTCCAATGGATTGAAAATCTCAATTGTATCAATGAGCCATGAGGTGTCTCAATAATAACACTCAAAAAGAAGCCCAAATTGTCATTTCTTTCAACCTTCAATACCCAGTATCACTCATTTTGTGCAAGCGGCGCCACTTTTTTTTTTTTTTCTGGGAGTCCCGACATCTATTTTTCAATACTCCTACTGACTGCGGAAATAAAGAGGCAAAAAAATCTCCCGAGGAAAGCGTCGTCTCCCCCTTAAGAAGAAATCAATTTCGGACCAGACTTCCTATGCCATAAATCCGGCCGGAATTAAAAAGGGTCTCCTGACTCGGTGGCACCAGGTCCGACGACCGGTCGTCTCTCTCTCTCTCTCTCCCAGGTCAAAGTCGGTGTTTCTCTGTAGGTCACCTCACTTTCTCCCCTTCCTCATCACTTTGATTCACGCTTCTCTCTCGGTCCATCTTTAACTTCTTCCTCTCGACTTCAGCGGCGGCCATTTTCGACCTCGTTCTTTATATATGGAAATTGAGTTTGCGTTCCCCACCCCCCCGGGGGGGGTCAGGAACGACTGCCGATTTCCCGTATGGATGGACCGGGACCCTTTTTAATTTTTTTTTTCCCCGACACATATTTTAAGTAAGTCCACCTCTCTCTGTTTGAGTTAACCCATTTATGCCTAGCGTCCCTTTTTTGGGACGGCATTTTCGCTATCAGTCGAAAACGTTATTTATTTTTCCTAGCCTTTATTCGCGAGTATTGAACCTCAATTCCCCAAAATATTTTAATATGGCCAAGTAGGATGTTGACATTTCAATTTTTATACATAATGATTTTAAATGAAATCATCCCTTGTTCAAAAAGTTGACATCAGAAATTTATCAATGACTGCTGGTGTTAGCAAAAATCGAAGAAAGTCGCAAAAATATCCAGGCACGAATGGGTTAAAAATAGTCCGCTCTTCCCATTATTCTTTCGACGTTTTCCCTATTTTTAGTCAAAAATTTTTCTCTGCTCGTATGTGTTATGCTCGTATCGAGATAGGAGAAGCGGGAATCTGAAAACGATTCAAAATATCTTATCTTCTTTTACTTCCTCCTTCATTTAAAATGAAATGCAGTAGAAGCTGGTTGTAAAGTATTCTCACGGAACCTAAAAATGTAGTACGTTATAGCCGAAGTACGTTATAAGCAGTACCGCCGGTAAGATTCAATATTACACACAAAAAAGGAAAGCGGGCTCATCCTTTCATTGTAATATGACTTTTAAACAGGCCTGATTTTTTAAAATTTAAATGAAACGGAGAAAATGCTTCATTACTTACAATTTTTATGGAGATGAATAATCTGTCATTTTCTTTTGTTTTAAATGGGCAGAGGCTACTTTAAAAATACCGTTATGAATATCCATAATAGACTTGTAGAGTCTCTGCATCATCACTGCGGCATTCAAAAAATCGTGATCCTGTTTTTGCATCCTTGAATGCGCCGGGTATGCTGGGTATAGGCTCCTCAGTTTCTTCTTCACTATCGTCAGAATCATTATAGATAGGGCTTTTCAGGAGGCATGTACATGAATGAATGACACATGAAAAACAGAGTCTTGTTCTTAGCCCTCCCTAGCAGGCGAAAAAGATAAAAGATCGCTCCCTTCATTCATACACAATGGATCTCGCTACACAATCTGAAAACGGACAACGAGTGTTTTGGAAGGTACTGAAATGTCCGAGAACAAGGAAATAAAATGCTTAAGAAAAGCAACATTTTAGTTTTGGCTTTGGTATAAAAGTACGTTATAGCCGAAGTACGTACTTTTGCAAAGTAACGTGATAATGATTTGTAGTTTTCCCGTATTTTGTAATTTGTAATTTTTTAAAAAATTTAATAAGTATTTACGTATAAGGTACGTACTTTTGCAAAGTAAGTTTTAACCGAAGTTAAATAACATTATATAGGACTTCAAT